>VDFB02271358.1:163365079-163487193 GCA_007258455.2 Sequoia sempervirens | reverse complement strand
TTTCTCCAAGGTTGATTTGAGAAGTGCTTACCATCAAATCCGAATTTGAGAAGGGGATGAATGGAAGACAAAATTCAAGGTCAAGAATGGTTTATATGAATGGTTGGTGATGCGTTTTGGATTGTCTAATGCCCCTGCCACTTTCATGTGCACCATGAACCAATTAGTGAGATCTTACATTGGAAAATTTGTCATAATCTATTTTGATGATATTCTGATTTTCAGTAAGAGCATGGAAGAACATTTGAAGCACCTCAAATTGTGTTTGATGCACTTAGGAGGGAGAGGTTGTTTATAAATCTTGAAAAAAGTGAGTTTTGTAGAGATGAGTTGGTTTTCCTTGGAAAAGTGATCTCAGCAAAACGAGTAAACATGGATCCCAAAAAGATTAAAGCTATACTTGAATGGCCTATCTCTCAAAGTACTATAGAAATAAGGAGTTATAAAGAAAATTGTGTAATAAGTGCCCCATGACTAAATGTACTAAAGTCTTTTTCTTGAACTCAAGCAGCTGAGAGAAGTTTTGAGCAACTTAAAAAGGTGATAGAAGCCCCGACTTTGAGAAGATTTTTACCATTGACTGTGATGCTTCAATAGTAGCCATTGGGTGTGTGTTGAGACAAGAGGGAAAACCAATTGCCTACTTTAGTGAGAAACTAAATAATGCCAAGAAGAGGTATGGTACTTACTACTTACAATAAAGAATTGTATGCTATTGTCCAAATGTTGAAACAATGGAGGCACTACTTGTTACATAGATAATTCATCTTGTTGATAGACAATCAAGCACTGAAATATATCAACTCTCAAGCCAGATTATCACATAAACATGCCAAATAGGTCTCCTTTTTGCAAAATTTTACCTTTGTGGTTCAACATTTGAGTGGCAAAACTAATGCGGTGGCTGATGCTCTAAGTAGGAGACATCGCTTACTCCTATCAATGACAAATGAGATTGTTGGGTTTGAGAAAATGAAAGGAGAATATGCAATCAATCCTTATTTCAACAAAGTTATTGCTGCCCACAGTAGCCTTGCTGTTGCAAGGGGTAAACTCTCTTAAGATTACTTATTGGTAGATGGATTTTTATTAAGAGGACTCCAACTGTGTATCCCCACAAGATCTAAGAGGGAAAAACTGATTTGGAAAATGCATTCAAATGGCTTGGGGGCACACTTTTGAAGGGACAAAACTTGCAGCTTGGTAAGTGAGAATTTTTTTTGGTCTCGGTTAAGGAAGGAGGTGAATAAGTTTGTTTCTACATGTAAAGTTTGTCAAGTTTCTAAAGGTGGACAACAAAACATAGGTTTATACAAACCCTTACCTGTTCCAAAGGGATCATAGATTAACATCTCCATGGATTTTGTGTTGGGATTACCTTGTACTCAGCAAGAAAATGATCTTATTTTGTTGTTGTGGATCAGTTCTCAAAGATGGCCCACTTAATTCCATGCAATAAGACTACATATGCAAGTAAGGTTGCTGATTTGTTTTTTAAAGAAATTGTCCACCTACATGGACTATCCAAAACTATTACTAGTGATTGGGATACAAAGTTTTTGAGTCAATTTCGGAGGACTTTGTGGAGAAATCTTGATAGTAAACTGAAGTATAGTTCAACCTATCACTCTCAAATGGATGGGAAAACTGAGGTGGTAAACAAGAGTTTGGGGAATTTTCTTTGATGCTTAGTTGGTGAGAATCCAAGGCAAGTGGGATTTGATTTTGGCATTGGCCAAGTTTGCTTTTAATTCAAGCATCAATAGGTCCATTGGTAAGTCTCCTTTCCAAGTTTGATCTTATTGATCTTCCAAATGGGAAATGGGTTAGTCAAAATGCAATGGACTTTACGAGACATATACAAGAAATACAACAAGTGAAGCTCAAGCTCCAATTAACCAATGAGCAGTATAAAAAAAATGATGATTTGCATAGAAAAGAGAAAATATATGAGGAGGGTGAGCAAGCCATGGTGTATTTGTGTAAAGAAAGATTTATTCAAGGCACTTCTAACAAATTAAACCCCAAGAAAGTGGGGCCATGCAAAATACTAAAGAAAATTAGTGAAAATGCCTATTTATTAGATTTTCTTGAATATTTGGATATCAGTCGTGTTTTCAATGTTGCCGATCTTTACCCCTACCATTTTGGTCCTAAACAAGTTTGTAATGTAAATTTGCCGAGAGACTTGATCAATACATTGCCATGGAAAAAAAGAGAGCAAATTGAAAAGATAGTGGACACTAAGATTGCTGCCACAAGATCCAAGAATTATAAGATGTATTTGGTAAAATGGATGGGTTTACCTGATTCCAACAACACTTGGATCACTAAACAAGATCTCATGAAATTTACAAAATTAGACTCTTCTGAACCAGGAGATTCAACACCTTACAAAGACAGGGAGGATAATGTAACCACTGATTCTTTCAAAGATGGGAGATTTTGTAACCATTGTTTAGTTGAGGGGTTCCCACGACCTGTCAGTTTTTTCTTTTTTTAGCCGTTTGTGTTTTTTTGGGTTGTAACTGTCAGATATGGCAGTTCCTATTTTTGGCTTTTGTTTTTAATTTTTCCCTCTTGAGGAGTTTTTGGCAGTATTTTTGGTAGAGGAAGTTTTGGTTCAGGAAGGATTTTTCTGTGTAAAAGTTACGAAGACTTCTGGTGAATAAAAAGATTAATAACTGTTGCTGTCTCTGTTTCTTTTCTAGTCTTCACATATGTATTCAGAGATGGTGAATCTGGGTTCTGTTTTACTGTTATGTTTTGGTTAGCATGTTTGACTGTTTCTTTTTCAGAAAGCAGGGTGTGTCATGGGTTTCATAAACAAGAACTGATCAGCATTCGGGAGTACACTCTGCATCAAATGAACTCAACATCAGGAGAGAAGAAGCCTATTCTACTTATGTAGATAATTATTGGATCTAGAAAATCTGTTTATTTGGCAAAAAAAAATGATCCATTATAAGAACCAAGTATATTTAAGCTAGAACGAGGGACAAAGTGAGAATGTCAGAGTAGAAGACTCTATTAGCATGTTCATTCATTGACTGATATAAACTACTAGGCAGAGGTATAGAGCACTATAGAAACCTGCAACATCTGCCGTCGCTCCTGTAATATCTTTGCAGCACCCAGAAGCATGGTCACATGTGCATCGTGCCCACAGGCATGCATTTTCCCTGGAATTTTACTTTTATGCTCCCACTCAACTGCCTCCTGCATGTACCCCAACGAATTGTAAACCATATATTATAGCTTATCAAAGAAATAACAACTTTAAGCAATGGAAAATACAGTTTAATTGTGTTTTGCAAATCCTGTAAGTTGGTTGACTATGAAGAAATGTTGTACAGTGGTTTTTAACTTTTTGGTTTTATTGTTTGTTGCTGTCACAGGTGCAAGCATTCCAGTGTTCAAGGGAGGCACGGTTACCATGCTCTTTCACTGCATTGGTATAGTAGAACTTCAGGTGACTTTGGGTGTAAGAAGAGATATGAATTTAGCTTCTAGTAATTTACAAATGGTATAACAGTACTTATAGGACCGTTCAGGACATAAAGTGCCGCATATCCGTATGGTTCAGTGATAACTGCAGAATGTTCTAGTGAACAAATGATATGGTAGTACTGCTATTATGGACTAGGATGGGCGGAGGGGATACTTTCAAGCCTGTCTGATTATTTACCAATATGAAAACTTAAAATGATGAGAGTTTTAAGGTTTCCATGATTAGTAGCGAAAGGCTTTTCGAGAAAGCCTGTGATTAATTTCAGAATCATTGATATTTGCCAGTGGGCCAGCATGAGAATAGTATGTTTTGTAAATGATGGATCACAGAGTGTGATTTGGAAAGATGATTTCAAAATTGATCACAAATCTTTTACGTAAACCTTTAGCTACATTAAAAGCTCTCCAGCTCTGAATAACAGAGATCTAGAAACTTCCATGTTTAAAATTTCAGTTTTTCAGTAATAAAAATTTGATTATCTTTATATAAAAATTCCTTATCTCATTAAGTAAATTGAGTAAGTTTAAAATATTCAGTAAGTGTAACATAGCCGAGAAATCTTTTTCATCTCCCATGACTTGTTTTATTAGTAAATTGTCTCAAATTTTACAGGTTAGTATTACAATGCTTGTTCAGAAAAAAATGCTAGATTAAGCTTTTTTTATTTTTGAATTTATGGAAAAATAATGAATTGGAAAACATAGCCAACAAAATTTCACCTGGCACCAATAGCACTAAATAGTAAACAACCATTCATTGATAACCAGATATACAGCAAATAACAGGCCCATATCAGGATCCTCAAATTTGAAGGAATTTGGAAACTGATATGGCAGTCCATGGACCAAGTGGACACCTAGGTCTCAATTTAAGTGCTATTACAATATTCTTGGATGAAGGC
The DNA here is from genome assembly GCA_007258455.2 of Sequoia sempervirens. Lineage (NCBI taxonomy): Eukaryota > Viridiplantae > Streptophyta > Pinopsida > Cupressales > Cupressaceae > Sequoia > Sequoia sempervirens. The sequence goes on along the minus strand of VDFB02271358.1, from coordinate 163,482,781 downwards.
TCCAAATAGAATCTTTAACAGAGTTACAATGGCCTTGAAATAGTTCTCATTTATATCTCTGTTATCAAGAGAGTAAAGGCTGGGCTTGTAGTCGCCTAATAAACAAGACTTTCAAGGAGATGGACCAATAGGCCATTTATGTTAAAAACAATTACATCCTGCATTAACGAGGGGTAATAGAGTGACCCAACGGTTTATGGTAGGTCCTAGGTTGAGTCCTAGCTAACATGGTATTAGGGCCAGATTAGGAGCCTGAATCTCAGAAATGTGGCCTGTAAGAGTTGAGAAAACGTTGAAAACTATCTACATTTTGTACTAAAGGGGACTAGTAACTCAGGGGTAGAGTAAGCCAGCAGCCTTAGCTGATCCATGGAAAAAGGTAACAAGGTAAGTCAGGGTACAAACCCCAAGTACCAAATGTGGCTTGTGTGGAGGCGTTGAAAGCAATCCATGTTTTGGACAAAAGAGGGGCTAATAGCTGAGTAATAGTAGTGATAGCCAATTGCATGGAACGCCTCCTCAACTGAGATAACTCCATGGCCCCCCTCAATAGAACTACTAAATTAGCTTCCCATTATATTCTGGTCCCACTGAGGGTGCAAACTGAAATCTAATTAGCTTGTGCCCCACACAAAAACAAAACAATTGAAAGATGCTTTCCAATAAAATGGCTTCACGACTGATAAATACTTGATTTGCTGTAACAATTTTTGGAAACAGAATTAAGAAAAAAGAGCTTTAGATCATCCGGAAAAAATCATCAGACTGCACAAAGCGGCCATTGGGCACAAGTTTCCTATAAATTCTGAAGTGGACATAACAAAGTTTGAGCCCCCGACCTCCAGCAATTTTGTTATTGGTGTTTTATTTATATTTTTCAATTTTAAACTGATAACTTGGGACTGCCTGCAGCCAAAATATAATTGTCGTAGCCCTCGCCATGAGTCCTTGACTCCCCTGCATTAGTAAACATAAATTGAAATTTGTCCTTAAAATATCAATGTACCTACAGTTTCACATAGTACCTAGATTTATTTGAAAATCAAAAAATTGAGTGGTTAAGAACTCATTGTTTAACAGTGAATTAATTTTTTTTCTGTAGCTACAGCAAAATGTAATGTCCCCATTCTTTCGCAGGCATTGGAGTTGGTGGATTAGCCTATTATGTCGATCCTTGTAGGCTAATGGGTCTAGGTAGAGGGTCACTTGGACGGGCACTTGGTCATCAATTTGCAGTGTCGATCTCTAGAGTATGGTGGCAGGGTGAATTATGGCATTTGGCGTGATACTTGTGCTTAAATTAATGATACTCACCTTTTATTTCATCATCTTTGGCCTAGGGACCATGTGTCTTTAAAATGAAGGGGTCACTTTATGTTTTTCAGTTACTATTCATCCATAAAGTGAAAAAAAAGTTCTAACTTAAGTGAATAGTGCTCACTTTATGAATAGTGATTTCAATGTAAAATTATAAAAGACAAGAGGAGAAGTTTGACCCCCTTATGCTTGGAGTTATTTTGCTTGTTTGACTTGTGAGTTTGGAGTTTGGGGAAGAGGGAGACTAGGGTTTCCTGATTTCTGCAGTGGGTGAGTCTGGGGGGGGGCTTTTTTTTAGTTTATGAGCTGCTTGAGGGTGTGAAATACCATCTTTAAGTTGCTAGTCTGAGATTGAATGCAATTTTTTGGTGATATTAGGAGCTATTGTTGAAGTTAAGAGTTGATTTTCTGAATAGAGATTGCTGCCTAAGACTCCATCTTCCATCTTAAAGAGGCTGTTCACATTTGGAGGGGTTTTGGGGCTGATTTATGCAGCTCCAGCCAGCCGTCCCATTCAAGAGGCTTTCATCATCAGCAAGAAAAAGAAACGACTCTTCTAAGAGGCTGCAATCACTTCAAAAAGGGGCGCCCTTGCCCTAGGAAGCTTCCCAATTCGTCTTTTGGTGGGAGAAGCTTGTCATTCAAAAGTTGTATGCACTTAATTGAGGTTTGGTACTGTAGCAAATCACTATTCACTATGTTATATGGCTGTAAGTAAAATCTTTGACATAAGATGCATCTTATTTCAAACCTAATGTAAGTTATCTACCTTATGCAATCTATTATGTAATGAAGAAAGTATCTTTGGCACTTAAATTGAGTCATTACTCAAATTGTCTTAGTAGATTAGTTTTTTTAAAGTTCCTATTGTATGTAAATGCTTATTAGTATTGTTAGCATTATTGACATCAAACTCAAAAACACAAAAAAAAGAGAAATACAAATTGGAACAAAAATATCGGACCCAAAGAAATTCAATGGAAACAAATCAGTAGAGTGGTGGAACATTACACAAAACTCCAGACCTCCACCGCAATCATCTTTGAAAACGCTCTTCTAGAGCAATATCGGTTCCATTTGTTTTGGTGAAGATATTTTCTTTTGGAATCTCCACATTTATGCAAGTGCATGGCACACCTGCTTTATGCTGGAATCAAACAAGTATAAATTGCACCCACAACTATTCTCTTTTAATGTTTCTGCATAAGCAATAAATATCCCTTGTCTTATTTGAGCAGGCTAACCCCAAGTACGATGTGTTGTATATTAGATACTTCTATAATCAACTGCGCACAATTATTAAAATTTAACATAACGATAACTACTTTGAACAGTTAAAACCTTTTAGGTTGAATTCGTCTGTAGGTTAAATTTATCAATGACCATCTTAAATAAAAATTCATGTGTTATCACACACAACAGTTATATAAACACAATAAAAAAAGATTGTGCAAATAACTACTTGCAATAATAATCTTTAAAAAGGGGCAATCTGAAATCAGCACAACTTTTTAATAGCACAGCAAATTGGACTTTGATACCTGAATAGGTAGAGCATCCATATCGGCTCTGATACCCACAAAAGGGGGACCTCCAGAACCTATGGAGGCTACCACCCCTGTCTCTGCAAGAGGCCACCTATACTTTATGCCCAATTGATCGAGTTCACTTCGTATGAGTGCGCTAGTTTCAAACTCTTGATATCCAAGTTCGGGATTCTCGTGTATCCTTCTGCGTATGCCTGTAAGCCAATTGAAGGTCTCTGGTCTTTTTGCAGCCCTCAAAATTTCTTGCATACTCACTTCTTCTTCTTCTTGATATGAGATACCAAAGCCATTTGTGGCTGAGGGATATGCATTGTCTGAATTTTCACAGTCAAGGATATCCAAGTTCAAACCCCATGCAGCACTACCCACCCAAATAAAAGCAATGGCAGTCCACCAACAGGTAGCCATGGGATTGATCACTTGCATTGCGCAGTTTATGAAATGAAAGGAAAGGTCAGGTCTTTTGCAGAGTTTTTTCAGGTTCACCATGCCTGGTGCACTGAGCAGTTGATGAAAGGAAAGGAAAGATCAGATCTTTTTCAGGTTCACCATATCTGGTACAGCAGAATGCCAGATAGAATCTTTCTCAAATTTAGCTCAGTTGCTTTTATTCCTAGTCATTTAGTACTTAGTAGTACTCGTCTTTTGGCAATATGTACGATGCTTAAAGATTAGTTTTCCGTGATACCCTCGGTCAACCCGGGAATCGTTCTAGGAAGTCTAGGTAACATACCTAATAGATATGCCGGCCCTTTAAAAAAAAAACAAGTACTCTCTTTTAAAGGAGGTTCAAGGTTCAGAAAAAATTATATGTATGTTAATATGGTAGAGAGTATGTGTTTGTGCATGCAAATTCTAGTTGGATGTGAGTGGATTAAATAATTTATTGTTAAATAATGGAATGAAATAAATTTAGACAATTCTAGATTTTTTCCTTAAATTAAGTATTATCTTAGTATGAAATATTTACATACAATTTAGAACATAAAACAATACAAATGAAAAAATAAAGTTGCTATCAATTTGAAAAAAATATTGCAAATGAAAATAGAATGTTTTCATCCAATTGTCAAATCAACCATCAAATTGAAAAAAAACACTGCAAATGAAAATAGAATGTTTTCATCCAATTGTCAAATCAAATCAATATTTATCTTGCTTTTAGGTGATAAGTGAGATTTTGGAGGTTTTTACTTGATATTTTTGAGGCTTGGCTTTTACCATTAAACAATAACTGGTTTCATCCAATTGTCAAATCAAATCAATATTTAGCTGGCTTTTAGGTGATAAGTAAGATTTTGGAGCCCTGGCTTTTACCATTAGACAACAATTGGTTTACCATTAAATGATAGCTAAAACTTGTTTTACAACGACTCAATAATGGTTCTCATGCGTGAGACTTGTTTGGGCTCAAATCTCACACTATATGTAGCTTATCCACTAATTATAGGGTTCAAAGATATTTAGTGTAGGTATTAAGCAAATCTATTTATTTCTTTTGATTTTCAAAATTAATACATAAAGAGACAATTATAATGGGATTGGATATAAATTATGAAATTATTCTTGTAGTTAATTCTTATTGTATGGATATGAGTATTTTATAAATAATTATAAATTTGATAAATTATAGATCTTTTAAGTTGTTTGTTTTGATACATATTTTAAAATTCTATCAACTAAGCATTGCATAGAATAATTTTATCATGAAAAAATAAATGTGTATTGTTTGACTAACATGACTACAAATATATTGTGTATCAATATTCAATATCTTGAAATGTTATTACAAGTAATTAAAAAATATAATTTTCTTACTAAAATAGAAGTGTGTTCAACATTAGAAGTTATCTATTCTATTGGGAGTTCCAAGATGCCTCTCCAAGATCCAAACACAAAATCTTAATATTAATAGCATGTTTCATGAAAACCTTTAAAAGTTTCTTTTGTTTCATCATGCACAAGTCAAAAGATTAGGAAATATTTTTGGGGCAACAATGATGTGATTTCTTTCTCTTTGATTTAAGTAATTTGTAAGTATGATCTTTTTATAATTATTAAATTTTATAAATAAAAATTTAGGAGGAAAACATAATAAAGATGGATCAAATATATAAAAAAATCAAGTGTTATAGTTTAATTGATAAGATTGATGGTTTGTTCATTGATTGTACCATCAACCTAAATTCTATTATTCGAAAATTACAAGACAAAATCTGAATCACATCCCAAATAACTTTAATAAAATTGATACCATCTGATTCTTTTAACTCTCATGAAAACTGCCAGATGCCAAGTCAGTGGAATTTTAAAATCTGTGTTAATTATCCTTAAAAAAACAGCCGCAGCTGTTGTTATCCAAAATAAAATATAAAATACATTGGGACCATCTGCACTCTCTTATATTTACAAAGAAGAAAAGATTTAAAAAGATTTCTTCTTGAAAGTGAATTTGAATCGGACAATCAGCAGTGGAGAAATATCCTTTCAATGTATTATTTTGGACTCATTGCTGTTTTATATATTTGTCCCCAGGCAGTTAGGATCTGATTCTGTGCATTTTCAAATATTTTGGGCAGCCCATTTTCAACGGGAAAACTTCATTTCAACAGATTTATGATGAAAAAGCATCTCACAAATTTGCAGTGTGAACTCTGAACACAGTTTATATAATTCATAGTGGCATACAGTAAATTCATCTTCAAATTTATTGACGGAAAATTCACCGACATGACAATTCATGGTGCGAAAAATTAATTGCATGAATTTTTGGCCGTTAATTTTCCATGGCCGTGAATTTTCCCTTGGTGAATTGTTGACGCTGAATTTTCCTAGAGACATTCATAGTAGAATAGTACTATTGCAATCAGTTCATTTTGTTAATTAATTATTATTATTTTAATTAAAAGAGGGGCAAAAATTTATTCAAACTAAAACAAAATAGTACAAAACAAAGGTATTACATATCCCTGTCAATCTCCACTAAGTGGTTCGACTGTTGAGACAAATCTGGGGGTAATTGACCCCTATCCACAATGTTCCAATTCTGCACATGATAGAGGCCCATTTGGCCAAACAATCCACAACTCCATTCCATTCTCTAGGAATGTGACAGAAAGTAATAGAATCCAAGGAAGCACACACCACCACCTAGAACCGGATTCACAAATGATCCTTCTCCACCCAAGAATTTTAAATTGAATATGTTAAATATTTAACTTTAAAAATTGTAAAAAATTATTTTTGTTCAACATAATTGGGAAGTTTGGGGTGAAAGTAAGGTAGACTATTTTTTTTTTAACATTTTTTCATTTTTACTTTATTTGACATTGCCATTTTTTTTATTTTTCAAATTTTATTAGCTTCAAAACATACATAAATACAAATATACAAATAGGAATTAAGAATAAGATAAAAATTATAGTTACTATTCAAAAATAAAAGTAAATTAAAATAATATTACTAATAAAAATCACTAAAATATGATTAATAGATATAATTTTATTCATCTAATATATTTATTCCAATGCTTATTCTCTATATTAATTCATAGATTTTTTTTAATGTGACTACAATTCTTTATTGTTACATTAAGAGTTAGTTAGAGTTACGGCTATAATTATGGATATTGTCACAACCATAGTTAGGGTTAAAAATAGGTCTAGGATTAAAATAATGGTTTAAAATTTATTGTTAGATTTAAGGTTAGAGTTAGGGTTAATTTCCTACCACAATATTGTATGGAGTCGGGCATGTAACATAATGCAAGGGAATCAAATCCTTTTACATAAATCTTTAAATAAATACATGCAATTAAATAACTTAGATTTAATGAAACTAATAGTTGAATTGAGATAAATGTGAAATTAAATGAGAAAGTTAGGCATTACAAAATATGGATGTTAAAATTAATTTCTTAAATAGAAATTAATGTTTTGATTTATGTAAATTTACATTTTTTTATGGGTTGATCTAGAGTAATAAAAAAATGATCTTCAAGGTATAGATTTAATCTACTGAGTGGCAAGCTCCTACAATCTAGTTTGTTGTAATCTTTGATATCTAATGACAAGTAAGGAATGCCACTATTTAAAAATACCTTAAAAATAGCTTAGGGAAGTTGTTGGATCATAAGGGAAGTCATCTTCTCCTAAACTAAAGCATTTAAAATAATTATTTAATAAGGTTAAAGTGATGATATAAATGATTATCTTTGTTATCTAAATTTGGGTTTATTCTTTTTCTACATATTTTTTTTTTGCTTATTCTGCCTTATTTAATCCATATTTGCATATAACTATACTTTTGCATTCATTATGTCTAATTTCACAATATTTTGACATTCATTTTCTACCTAAATATTACATCAATATCACACCTACATTTTTAATCATCAAAATTCAAAAATTAATATTCAATTTTTTTGCACTTCAATTTATCATTTATGTTATATGAGTTAAAACATTTTAAATCATAATCCCTAATTCATTATAACCCATGAATATTTGATTTAAAATTTTACATTTAAATTACAATAGAATCAATTGACAATGAATTAAGATTAATAATTGTTGTAAGGTTATCATCTTTACATTTATTTAAACAAATTGATCACTTTTTTAATCCTTGAAATAAAGAATAGCCATATACACAAATTAAATTATATAACTAATATATTCATTGCAAGATTCATTCAATTTCCTTAAGATAATAAAGAATCTTAAAAAAAAAAGTTATTGTATCTACAAACAAAGATACAATTTTAGAGGCTCATTCATTGTTGTTGCTATATATTAGCTTCTCATTTCTCTCTATACTGACTATTTGGCTATAATCCCAAACAATGTAATGTCAGCAATGGTCTTGCTTAGAGGATGACCATACTAAATGGATAAATTAAATATCATAATGTTAGCATTTGAAAATAATATAGTGAACTTGTTTGATTTTCCTTAATAATTCTACCAACTCTTCAACAAATCTAATAAAAAGTTTGGAATGACAATTCTTTAAAATTGGTATATGTAACAATAACCTATTTTGGTTGATGTACATGAAAACATAAAAAAATGTATAGACGAATGTTTAGGCTTAACTTTTCTCTTGATAATTTTTTTTATTATATAGTGCAGAGCTAGAAATTTGAAAGCATCATTAATTTGTTGATGTTATTTCATTTCCATGTATTTCTCTCATATATTGCAAAGCTAGAAATTTGAAAGCATAATTAATTTTGTGATGGTATTCCAATTTCATGTATTTCTCTCTTTGTTAATATGTGAGTCATGTGTAACCTCAATCCAACCTTTACTTAAATCATATTTTTCTGCTAAATTCACTCCCATTATTAAAAATTTGCATGGGAACACTCCAAAAGACACGCTTAAGGAGTTGCATGGGGACATGGGATAAATTATTTTTCTAGGAGTAATAACAAGTAAAAAATTGGTTTATTAAAAAATAAAAAATAAAAAATATTACTATATTATTATAATAGTTCAACAATTATGATATGAAGGTAAACATTTTTTTTGTTTTCTTGGGTAAGTACATTTGATATTTAATGTGTCGTTTTATATTAAAAAAATGTATGTATTTGGCAGTGAATATTTTGATTATAGAATTTGATTTTGGAAGCATCGATTTTGTACATTTTATATAATATATATAGGTAAAAACACAAAAAAACAAAAAATAAAAAATAAAAAATTATGAAATGATGTAAACTAGTGAAATATGTATTTTTTCGTATAATTTATTTTAAACTAGTTTTTAATAAATTAACACTATAATTTAATTGCTGATAAAATGCTAAAATATGAAGTTGATGGGACATCAAACTTTTTATAGTAAATTTTATTTTTTTTCTTTCAAATTTTTTGTGTGTATTAATAACTTGAAACTTTAGTGCATGATATATTTTTTTTCCAATTTTGATAAATATATATTTTTAAATAAATATTAAAATGTGTGTTAATCAAAAAACAAATGGACATCAACTTTCATATTAAATATTTATCTAAAATGGAAAAAAAATTGTACCATCTTGAAATAGATTCTTTTATCTAGTGCATCATATTTTTTCAAAAAAAATTAATAAGTTTCATTATTTTAACTATTAAAATAAATATAATTTTGAAAACTACACTTATGAATCTACAAAAAGGTACTTTTATTTATTTATTTAATGTTATTTGCATTAGAAGGAGTTATTAAACTTCAAGTTTTTCAAATAATGTTGAGAAAGTTGTGGAAGTATCTAACTTAGCTAGAATGAATTTTTAGCCAACACTTTGTCTTCTATCTAACTTAGCCAAAATTGATTTTTAGTTAGAAATACTTAAATTCACTTGTGTTGATAAGTTGGTTGAAAGTGTGACATAGCTTTGTGTTTTTACCCATATTTAATTAAATAATTGAAATCATTACATAAATTATTAAATTAGTGTAGATACTCAAATCTCATATATGCTCATCTCTATACCACATAATCATTCAATTAATTTAAATAAATCATTTTTTACACATGTTCAAATATTAAAATAAATCCAAATAAATTTATTGTCTACAAATAATTTAATAGAAATCATGACTTACACCCTATATAACTAACTAACCAATCAGTTTAGTTAACAATTCAATCAAATTAATTAACTCATCAATCAACATAACTTACTCATTAATCAAAATTAATTAATACATTCAACTAAAAAATAACTAGTTAATTAAATGAGATAACTAACTTTAATTACTTCCATGAAAATGAGTGATAGTTGCCACCTCTCCACATCCATTCCACGGTCCACCATTAATGGAGGTAAACTCATGATTCATCCTAATCATTCAATTGAGATCAAATATATCATTTCTTCATCCTCATTTGGAACAAATAGATGCTAAAGTGAGCAACAAATATTCAATCTTTGGCAAGAGCATATTTATTTATTGTCAAGAGGTATTGCACTTTGGTTTTAATTATATCTTCAATTCATTGTGTTTATGCAATTCAAAATTTCACTCTATCAAAAGTGAGTGTGTGATCCAGTTTGGAGTTTGTATTTTATTCACTAATTTTTTTTATTTTGTGTTGAATTTCGCACTTACAATCTATAGAGAAGGGGGACCCATCACCCCTAGGACTCCAAGTCACAGGAGAGCCCCAAGGAACGTGCTACCCTAAACTACAAGTTTGCTAGACAGATTGAAAAGGATAAGGTACTGAGGTTGAAAAGGAAGGGCAAACAACTTGCTGCTTTCCTTCTGCTAAAACCAGATGTTTATAGAGTTAGAATGTTGGCACCCTGTATGAATAGAGGTCTAGAAAACAGACAAAAACACTAAGAACCTACTAACTGCCTGATTGTTTGATGTTTTACGTTTTGACAAAGAATAAAAAAGTATAAAAATAAAAAATACAACAAAAAGGACACTAAAAAGGACTATGCTAGAAATGACAAGGAGAAGGTAGGAAGAGGTACCGTGCTTCCGACAACTTTATTCTTTAATTAGGTCCACTTGAATGCACCTACACACATAGAAACAAGAAAAATGTTGGGTTCTATTCAAGGTCTACCTCAATCAAACCCCTGTTTTGGTGTTCCTGTTACCTAATTTTCACCCTCAGGTTCAATCAGGCAAGGCATCTATGTTGCAGGTGTTCATAAGGGCCAAATGGGACATTTCCATTGAGGGTTAGTTCATGCATCTGATGACATTTCACAAGGAGCTCAGTTGGGAAGCCTGCTTTGTTGGAAATATGCCTTAATAATCACAGGCTCAAGCCTCTATTAGACCCAAGTTGGTATGACATCTTCACTGTTTGGCCGACTAGCAGCTTTGATACATTCTGTTTTGAACAGGTCGCTGTGACCTAGGTTTATGTCTTGCCGAACGCTTTCACTAAAGAGCCTATCGTTGTGACATGGAGTGTTCGGCATGACCTCTTATCATGTGGAATTCTTTGGCCGATAGGCCATTCAATCATCAATCGGGGAGACTCATGGCGACCACGGGCTTCGGGATAACCTATAGCGCTCGAGGAAAGGTCCCAGTGAAGAGTTAAAGTCTCGCTGACAGTGCTTTATGTTAAATTCTTTGGCGTGGCAATTTTGGGCTTGCCAAGAGGTCTCGACGACCTCAGAATGTTTTGGCGACAGTGATGGGTTCTCGGCAAAGGTTGGTCTCTTCGCCAAAAGGTCTTACTGATTGGCAGGAGGTCTTGCCGAAATGAGGCGGTGTCGACAAAGGAAAGAGAGCTTGGCGGGAGGTCTCATCGACAACTAAAGGTCACGCTGACATGCCTGGTGCCTTCGGTGTAACACAAGGAGCTCGGTAGGAAGTCTCACCGAAGGCAGAGAGTCACCCCGACAGGAAACAGTTCGCCAAAAGGAGGGTCAAGTTGCCAAGATGTCTCAGCGATTGGCCAAAGTCTCGCCAAGAGGGACTCATGTTGGCATAAGGTCCTAGTGACCTACTGAAGTCTCACCGAAGGGGTGTGTCTTCAGTATAAAGAATGATGATCGGCGAGATGTGTCACCGACACCAAGGGGTCTTGCTGATAATAAAAGGGATCTCACCAAGAAGCATTCAAAGTGTTGGTAGAAGGTCTCAGTGACCCAATGGGGTCTCGCTAATAAAGGAAGCCTCGGTATAACATTCCAAGTCAGGGGAAGGTTTCCCCGACTTCGTGTTGTCTTGCCGACAAGAGAGCAGCTCAGTGGAATGAAAATACCTCGGTGTGAGGTCTGGGGGAAGTCAGGATGTCTCACCAAAGGAAAGCAACGTCGCTAAAGAAAAGAGAGCTCGGCGGGAGGTCTTGCTTAACGCAGGAGGTCTCCCCAACATTTGACGTTGATGTAGCGCTTGACGCTTGGTATGAAGTTTGGCTGATAGGCCAAGGTCTCAACGAAACAAAAGGGAGCTCGGGGAGAGGGATCCAACATCGCCAAGAGGTCTTTCCGAATGCAGTGAGTCCAGTTGCAGCTAATATGAGAGCAAAGAAAAGAGCTTTAGAGCTTGATCAAGCAGCTGATAGAGGAGGTGCAATGGCTACAGAACCATCTACGTCTCAAGTGACTCCTATTTGGAAAAAGAATCAGCAACTCCCAGTTAAGGAGCAACCACACTTGCAAGCTGATCACACTGGCGTAAAGGTACATCATAAAGTAAACTCAGTGGTACCCTTTAATATTCTTGATAGTATGAAAAAGACAAATGTAACACTGTCTATGTGGGATTCACTAGTCATCCCTGGTCAAAAGGATATTATACGCTCGGCTCTGTCAAATCTTAAGGTGTCAGATGAGTCTAAATCCCTAATAGGTCAAGTTAGGACTGTGTTGACAAATAATACTCAGGGAAATGATAAAAAACCCAACAAAGAGGTAGTAAAAGAATTCAAACCACCTCCCTTTTACGTGTCAGTGATTATTGGTGATAAGTTAGTTCATAACTGTATGGTAGACAGTGGAGCTAGTAGCTCTGTGATGCCAAAGCAGATTGCTGACAAGCTAGGTCTAAAATATCAGCCTTTAGAGAAAGGAGTAATCTAATTGGACGGTACCTCCGTTAATACACTGGGCATCATTAAATATTTGAGTCTTACCCTTCATGCTTGCCCTAATTTTGCAGTTTCCCAAGACATATGTGTCATTGACCTTCCACCATTCTTTTCCTTATGTTTATCAAGAGATTTTACAGCCAAGATAGGTGGTTACATATCAGCTGATTGGTCACACATGTTGTTTAGAACCAGATATGGAACTAAGGTTACCATCAAATCTGAAAGGTTGGTTAAAGACCACATCGAGCCATATAGTCCAAACCCTATTAATGTTGTTCCCATTACTCCAAACACAAATTGTCTTGTTTCAACTAACAGTGAGCTGGTTGCAGCGCAAGAGCTTCAATCAGAAGCTATTCCTGATGTACTGTTGCATGAGTGGGCAGTTGAAAACATGTTGGACAGTCCTGACGAGCTCATTCAAGATGCTGGTATGGGTAACTATGTCATTCTTGAGCCTAACACAGAGATTCCAAACCTAGAGAAAGGTGCAAACCAGTTGCTGTAACTGCTAAGTGGACTCTGGGAGATGTTCTTCGATGGTTCCAGGAGCAGGCATGGAGTAGGAGGAGGTGCAATGTTGATTTCTCCACAGGGGGATAGGTATTACTCTACATTCTATTTTGATTTTGCATGTTCTAATAACACTGATGAGTATGAAGGCCTTGTTCAAGGTCTTGAATGGGCAAGGAAGAGAAGAATAACCCGCTTGAAAGTTTATGGTGACAGTGAGTTAATTGTCAATCAAATAAGAGGCCTGAATGTTGCTAAAAATGACACGCTAAAGTCTTATAGAAACAAAGTGTGGAATATGGTTGAGGATTTTGATGCCTTCAACTTAGTGTATATTCCAAGGAACCAAAACAAGCATGTTGATAGGCTTGCAGCTATTGGAGCGCAGTTTGACATTCCAGATGACATTAGGAAAGAGAAAGTGCAACATTATGTAAAAGTTGTAGTCAGACCATCAATTCCTGATAACAACATTCACTGGCAAGTTTTTGACAGTGATGAACAGATTCTCTCCTTTTTTCTCGAAGAGGATCAGTTCTCCATGGTTAATCAAGCCAAACTTAAGCAGTTGTATGATGATCAAGTCATACAGCTGAAGACAAATAAGTTACCCAAGGGTCTTGTTACCTTAGAGTCAATTTTCAGTACTGATGATCAAATTAGAAAGGGTAAAGCTGGCTTGAAAGTCAAACAGGAGCATTATGAAGAACTGGAAATTTTCAAAGGTAAACTCCTTAAGATAGGAAATTTTTTTTCACATGAAGATAAACAATCTTTTGTTGCTTTATGCCAAGAATTTCAAGATGTCTTTGCTTGGGAATACTTAGATTTGAAAGGGTTTGATCCCCATATTGCTCAACATACAATTGAGTTAGAACCTAATGCTAAGCCAGTAAGGCAGAAACAAAGGCCTTTGAATCCTAAGCTTGAGCCCTTAATGATTAAAGAGCTGACCAAATTATTTGAGGGGGGTATTGTCTTTCCTATTAAGCATACTTTATGGGTTTCTAACCTTGTACCGGTTAGGAAGAAAAATGGTGAGATAAGACTCTGTGTAGACTTCAGGGATCTTAACCGAGCATCTTTGAAAGACCACTACCCACTGCCCTCCATGGAACAAATCTTACAAGAAGTTGTCGGTTTTGAAAGATTTTCCTTATTGGATGGTTTTTCAGGCTATAATCAAGTGCTGGTTAAAGAGGAGGATCAGTTCAAAACTGCTTTCACAACTAAGTGGGGCACCATGGCATACAAAAGGATGCCTTTTGGTTTATCTAATGCTGGTGCCACATTTTAGAGGGCCATGGACATGGCGTTCCAAAGTTTGATCAACAAGATTATGTTGATTTATCTAGATGACATTACAATTTATTCCAAGAGAGCTAATGAACATTTGTCACACCTCAAGCAAGTTTTTGAAAAGTGTAGAGAATATGGGATATCCCTCAATCCTACAAAAGTATTTTTGTAGTTCATGAAGGTAAGCTTTTAGGTCATATAGTATCAAAAGATGGAGTTGCCATTGATTTTGAACGAGTTAGAGCTATATTGGAGCTACCATTACCAAATCACAAGAAGGGTCTGCAAAGCTTTTTAGGGCAAATTAAATTTCTAAGAAGGTTTATCCCTGATGTTGCAAATTTGCTACAGCTTTTGACCACCATGCTTAAAAAGAACATAGTTTTCAGTTGGACAAAGGAGGCAAGGCGTAGTTTTGGAGAAATCAAGGAGGCATTAGCATCTGCTCCAACATTGGTAAATCCAAATTTCTCTAAAGACTTCTTTTTATATTCTTTTGGTAGTAGTAGTTCAATCTCTGCTATGCTGGTTCAGAAGAATAGGGATAATCTAGAGCAGCCCATCACTTTCTTCAGTCAAGTACTTGCTGATTATGAAGAGAAGTATACATTTGTTGAGAAGCATGTTCTCGCTGTGATCAGAAGTCTAAAGAATTTTAAGCCTCTAGTTTCGAATAATAAGATTCATATTCTGGTAGCACACTCAAGTGTGAAGGAATTTCTGTTGAACAAAGATCTAAATGAAAAAAGAGCAAGTGGATCACTAAGGTCATGGAGTATGATGTGGATATCAAGATCACCAAATTGGTTAGAGGTAAGGGTCTCTGTGAACAGCTTGCTATAGGGTCAAATAGTGAAAGTGAACTAGAAAACGATGTTATTCTTGCTAACACAAATGAGTCTCAAGATGCTCAAGACAATGTGCCTATGGGGATAACTAACTGGGTTCAAGATATGACCCAATTTTTACAAACTGGTGAGTGTCCTTTAGGTCTGAATAGAGCTAAAAGAAGATACTTCAAATTGCAGTCCATACCGTATGTGCTAGTAAATAATGTTCTTTTCAAAAAGGATCTGAATGGTGTCCTATTAAGATGTATTCATAGTGATCAGATTGAAAAGGTACTTCACGAGTTTCATGATGGAGCTGCAGGAGGTCACTTTGCCCCAAGAACTACTACTTGGAAAATCATGAGGGCTAGTTACTACTGGCCTAGCTTGTTCAAAGATGCATATGCCTAGTCAAGAAAGTGTATCAAATGTGCTTTATTTGCAGGAAAGGAAAAGTTTCCTGCTATGCCTCTACATCCGATTCAAGTTGAGCAACCCTTCATGAGATGGGGTATTGATTTCATTGGGCCAATTAACCCACCATCCAGTACTGGTCATAAGTGGGTGCTGATTGCTACAGACTATTTCACGCGGTGGACAGAGGCAATAGCTTTAAAAGAAGCAAAAAAATCTTCAGTTTTGAGCTTCTATGAAGATATAGTCACCAGATTTGGAGTCCCTAACTCTATCATATTTGATAATGCCCTTGCATTTGTGGGATTAAGACTAACTGATTGGGCTATCAAACAGGGTATTCATTTGAGTACATCCTCAAATTATTATCCTCAGGGTAATGGTTTAGTTGAGAGCACAAATAAGAACCTCATCAGGATTATTAAAAGAAACATAGAGGATAATAAAAGGACCTGGCACATCAGTTTAAAGAATGCACTTTGGGTAGACAAAGTGACTCCTAAGAGGTCTATTGCTAACTCACCATACTTGTTAGTCTATGGCAGAGAGGCAAGATTACCCCTATCTGTGGAGCTTCTAGCTTTGGACATTGTACATCAGTTGGAAATGTTTGAGGAACAAGACCCAATGCCTATGAGATATGCAGAGCTCATGGAACTTGAAGAATTAAGGGACAAAGCAATGAAGGATTTGGAGTATCACCAGCTCCAAACAAAGAAAACATTTGACAGAAGGGCTACATAATTTTTTTTTAGGGTGGGAGACTTCATGCTCAAATGGGATGTTTTGAAGAGCAGGCCAGGTCATCACACCAAGTTTGACAACATGTGGACAGGCCCATTCCTTATCAGAGAATGTAAGGAACACAATGCTTATCAGCTAGCTACAACAAAAGGGGAAGTACTCCCTATCCCAGTCAATGGGATACACCTTAAGCCATGTTTTCAAGTCTGATGGATTTCCTCTATTGTACATATTAGTTTAGGTTTATGTTTTCAATAAGTGTTTCTACGCTTCAGGTTAATTATTCTCTATTTCTTGGGTGTTGTGATGGCACAGTTTTTTCTCTTTCGTTTTCCCTTGTTTCATTTTTCTTTTGACAATCTGTTGTGTCCTATGGATCTCAAGCGAGTTGCTGCCATGTGCAAAGTTTCCCTGGGTCTGTTTCTGAGGTTATCCTAATGACTCCATGCCCAATGGATAAGCCTAGGCTATTGGTCTTCATGTTTAGCAGGCAAACATCCAGCAAAGGTCGCCAGAAATGTTACCTAATTTTCACCCTTAGGCTCAATCAGGCAAGGCATCTATGTTGCAGGTGTTCATAAGGGCCAAATGAGACTTTCCATTGAGGATTAGTTCATGCATCTGATGACATTTCACAAGGAGCTCAATTGGGAAGCTTGCTTTGTTGGAAATATGCCTCAATAATCATAGGCTCAAGCCTCCATTAGACCCAAGTCGGTATGACATCTTAACTGTTTGGCTGACTAGCAGCTTTGATACATTCTATTTTGAACAGGTCACTGTGACCTAGGTTTCTGTCTTGCTGAACACTTTCACTAAAGAGCCTATCGCTGTGACATGGAGTGTTCGGCATGACCTCTTATCGCGTGGAATTTTTTGGCCGATAGGCCATTCAATCGTCAATTGGGGAGACTCATGGTGACCATGGGCTTCGGGATAACCTATAGCACTCGGGGAAAGGTCCTAGCGAAGAGTTAAAGTCTCGCCGACAATGCTTTATGTTAAAGTCTTCAGCATGGCAATTTTGGGCTTGCCAAGAGGTCTCGATGACCCTGGAATGTTTTGGCGATAGTGATGGGCTCTCGGCAAAGGTTGGTCTCTTTGCCAAAAGGTCTTACTGATCGGCAGGAGGTCTCGCCGAAATGAGGTGGTGTCAGCAAAGGAAAGAGAGCTCGGCAGGAGGACTCATCGACAACTAAAGGTCACGCTGACATGCCTGGTGCCTTCGGTGTAACACGAGGAGCTCAACAGGAAGTCTCACCGAAGGTAGAGAGTCACCTCGACGGGAAACAGTTCGCCAAAAGGAGGGTCTGGTCACCAAGATGTCTCGATGACTGGCCAAAGTCTCGCCAAGAGGGACTCATATCGACATAAGGTCCTGGCGACCTACTGAAGTCTCACCGAAGGGGTGTGGCTTCGGTATAAAGAATGATGATTGGCGAGATGTCTTGCCGACACCAAGGGGTCTTGCTGATAATAAAAGGGAGCTTGTCAAGAAGCATTCAAAGCATCGACAGAAGGTCTTAGTGACCCAGTGGGGTCTCGCTGATAAAGGAAGCCTCGGTATAACATTCCAAGTTGGGGGAAGGTTTCCCTGACTCGGTGTTGTCTTGCCGACAAGAGAGCATCTCGGTGGAATGAAAAGACCTCGGTGTGAGGTCTGGGGGAAGTCAGGATGTCTCACCAAAGGAAAGCAGCGTCGCTAAAGAAAAGAGAGCTCGGCGAGAGGTCTCGCCAAACGTAGGAGGTCTCCTCAACATTTGACGTTGATGTAGCGCCCGACGCTCGGTATGAAGTTTGGCCGATAGGCCAAGTCTCAATGAAATAAAAGGGAGCTCGGGGAGAGGGATCCAACATCGCCAAGAGGTCTTGCTGAATGTAATGAGTCCCACCGAAATAGGGTGCCTTCGCTAGAGGGTGGGGTTTTTTGACATGATGTTTTGGCGATAGAATTATGTCTTGCCGATGGCCTCAGTGATATTGATATGAATTCTAAAGCCCACTATGATGTCTCACCAACCGTCATGTGCTGTGCTGATAACTTCAGAGGGCCATAATCGCATCGGCGAGACACCTCAAGTGTCTCACCGAGATGCAATTATGATCGAATGAGTTTTGACCATGGGGGAGTTTGCATGTAATACGCCCAACCAATCAGGGAGAACTACGGGTGAATCGTTGGCAGCTTAACCAGTGCCAAGAGAATTAGTGGAATGTGAATTGACGTGTATTTGTTCTAGACTCAGGAGCATTCAAGGTGCTCAATAGGGGGATTCAGTAGGTGGACACAAGGACCAAAAGTAAATGTATCTAGTAGCTTCAAAAGTTCTAAGGGGTTTCTCCAGTCAATAACTCTTCACCAATGCACACAGTGGGGACACACAGAGTGCAGCATTAAATTCAATCGAAAGATCTGAGGATAGATCTTTTTGAGCCCGATATTTTTTATAAGCCCTAAGGGGCCGACACACTAGTGTATATAAGGCATTTTTTGCCTTTTTGTAAGTAGTTGGAACTATGCATCCATAAGAGTTAGTGATTTTTATCAATCCTTTCTTGACTAAATGTATGTTTTTTGTAACTCAACTGGATCTTGGAATATAAAATACAGAGTTGCCTTGGCCTCTGTTGATGCTTCAGTTTCCTATCACTATTCTTGCAGAGTGTTGTGTGTTTCAGGTTAATAATCAAGTTATCTTGTGAATTATGTTATTCCATTATGACTTTATCTAATACTCATGCCTTCCTTTGTAAAAGAGCACCATTATATTAATCACAAGTTGTGTTTTTATAATCACATATAGACTCTATTCTGTGAAAGTGTTTTCCTTTCTTCAAAACGTGTGTGTATCAAGCCTACTTGTGACATATTGATGTGTAGCTCATAGAATTTGATGTGTGTCCTTCTGATCATTAACAAAATTTCAAGTGCATTCCAAGTATTCCTTTGATCTTAACAAGCTCGATGTATCACCATAGGAATAGGCTAGTTTAGTTTCATTTGTATGCACTCCTCCTTTTACCTCACAGTGATCAATAGTTTAGGTGATACCCAAAGGAAGCCGGCCTTCTCCAGAGGTCCACTCCAATCTCAGGTGACCCACAACCTTGGAGTGATCCAATGTTTCACTAGAAAGCTTAGTTTTACAACTTTGCATAGGGTGCATTTCTAGGTGACAATAGTTCCCATCTCCACAAACAACCAAATAGCCACAAAGTATAGAAATCAATAAAGGAAATAGAAGGGAAGTGATAACAAGTTAGATAGAAAGTAAAGGCAACTGGAATGCTATCTAATAAACAAAATGATGCAACTAAGTAGAAAAACACAATGTTACCTTCCCAACTATGAGCTCTCAAGGCCAATAGCAAAAAGAAGAGATTGAAACCACCACGTAGAGAAGATGAAGCTTGACAATCCTTCGATAGCAATGGTGTTGCAATGAGAACGTGATGTTGGAGCCACATGAGGAGCTTGCAGTAAGAAGAACAATGGTGTAGAAGCAAGAATAGAGTGAAGAGAGTGAGAATCAAGAGCTAGAATGTGTGAAATTGCATCCAAAAGCTAGAAGAGAGTCTAATGAAGTGAGTTTGAATAGGAAAAATGGAGGTAAAAAGTTGAATTCCATTGGTCGAGACATGGAATGCTACTCTTTGCAACCAATGGAAGATGTAATATTTCTGTCGATTCCAAGGGCAGGAATCTTGTTAGGATGGAAGCACAACACACGGATGTCTGCGTGGCGTATGTGCGTCCCTGACAAAAAATCATTCACCGATGCAAAACAATGCAGCCAAGTGGAAGAGACAAGGTGGTGGTGGTGAAATTGCATTATCAAGTTTACATTTTCTAAGGTAGGGAAAATTAAATGGGAAATTTACCTAGGGGTGTAAATTTGTGCCATTACACAATCTAACAAGTCCGGTGGGACATACCCCCTGTCACTTTTATTTCTAATTTTTGACTTAATAGTTATGACACATTAAAATTCAATACGATAAATTCATTAATTTAAATGGCTTAGAAAAATTTAAACATTTATTTTTATTGTTACAATTGCTATTATTATTGTTGATAAATCTTGAAAATGTCATTACTGTCAAAACATGAATTTCTATGTCCATTGTTGTATGTAATTTATTTTGAACAAAAGAATCATATTATAATTTCTTAGCTTTTGCAAGCTTATTCGCGATTTTTCTTTTCTCTTATACAAGTTCAATGGTCATCTTATGTGGCTAAAAAATTCTATAAATTTTGTCTTTCCTCTTGTACACTTCTCTTGTAGATTGACAATGGGTGTAGACAATAATATTCCAAATATCAAACCACCATCTCTCTAACACACACAACATGTGTTCAATTATAGGGAAATAAGTGAATAGTGCATATGTTTTTTCTTTGATGTGCTTAAATCCTGACACAATACATCCATTTTTAGGTATGATACAAGGCTAAAAGTATAATTAAAAAACTTGTATGTTGCATAGTGCAGCCTCCAAGAGCCATATCCAATTCAACAATTTTTATTGTTGCAATATCCACTTCATCTTGACTTGCGTATTTTTCATTCTTGTAATGGACATCATAATGGAAAACACCACTTTTAAAGGTGTTTTCTTTAGAATGATATAGGAATCTCCAGACTAAAAATTTCCATAAGGTGGTGTGTGGACTACCATAGTTTTAAAATTTTCAATTCTCCATATTTAAGTCCAACTTTCTCACCCACACCCTAAAATGTTTCATAGACCAATTTTTTTAATATTAATTTTTTAAAATTTTATTTTTAAATATTAATTAATTAATTTTAAATTATTATCTAATATTTTGTGTACATGAGATTTTTGAATTTCTAACATTTTTATTCTTGCGAGTAGTTGTTATTTCAAGTTAAAAATTAGATTTCTAACACCTTTTGCATGCATGACATTTGTCAAAGAATTTTATTATCACTTAGTAGTGATTGGGCCTAGGATGGTCAATATTGAGCCATAATGCAAGTCCTATTATAACACAAGTGTGTTATAGCATGCTCACATTATGTTTATCATAGAGAGAGAGGTAAGAATATAGAGATAGAGATGGAAATGGAGAGGGAAATGGAGAAGGAAAGGGAGAGGGAGAGGGAGAGAGAGAGGGAGAGGGAGAGAGGGATAATGAGATATGAAGAGATAAATATGTAGAGGGATGGAGAGGGAGAGATAGAAGGAGAGAAGAAGATGGACAAAATGAGAGAGGGAGATATGAAGAGAAAAGATAAATATAGAGAGAGGAAGTGATATATGGAGAGAGCAAGGATAACTTTAAGAACTCCCCCCCCCCCAGCGAAGGTGTAAAATCCTAGAAAATCTTCTATACTTCCTGACAAAAATTATTAATTTTATTGGAATTTTTTTTTGTTTTTAGGGAAAATAATCTTGATTGTCGAATCTTTTGTAATCGCTAGAAGTTTGTGGAAAATCCTGGTGAATTGTATTTTTTTTAATCCAATAAAATATTTTAATTAGAGATTAAAACCTATTTTCAAACCAATAAAATATTTCCATTGGCGAATTAAACATGTTTTCAAACCAACAAGATATTTCTATTGGAAAATTAAAGTTGGGCTCAACCAAATAAAATATTTTTGTTGGCAATTCAAAAATGTTTTCAAACCAAAAAAAATATTTTTGTTGGCAAATTAAACCTTTTTTCAAATGAAGAAAAAACAACCATTGTTGAATTAAACTGTAGAGTAGAAAAATTCATACCCTTACATTTTCACACTTGTTTGGGCCTACCTTGCTTTATTTATCCTTATTTATGTCTTAGTTGGTCCTATTTTGCATCCAAAAGCCCAATGAATTATATTTTTTTTTGGCTAATCCCAACAAACATCAAAGGGTAAATGATAATTTAATGATTTTGTTTGAATGTCCATGATTTTTGGGCTAGGGAATCTTTGTCCCCCAAAGGTCTTGGGACCCTGATTTTGAAAGCACCTAAATAGGTCCCTTTTTGGAGTCCATGCCCCGAGTTTCATGCCTCAGGACTAAGACACCACGTAGGGTGTTTTAGTCCCTAAAGGTATTTTTTGGATTTAATTTCAAATTTTGGTAGGATTTAGCCTCCTTTAATTAATGAATTCATATGTCAGCTTGGTGTGGTGTAATTTCAAGATATTAAGCATGGATAAGTATAAATACAAGGTTCATTCCTCTCATTTTCATATAACAAGATAACAAGCATTCAAGCATTCATTCCTAAGGCAATTTCATGAGATCAAGAGAAATTCATCAAGCATTTGGAGCCATCATCAAGATTCAAGCATCATATCAAGGATATTATGGCATCATGTTTGTCATTGTGCTAACAATTGTGATGTAGGGTTTATGATTCAAGCAAGTGTTTCATCCAAGATCAACATCATACAAGCAAGAGTCAAGAACCACATCCATTGTAGCCATTTCAAGCATATTTGCAACACCTTATTACAAGGGTTTGGTGAGTTGCAACATAGCACTTTGTCCATTCATCATTTCCCTTCATTATTCTATTTCATTTCAAGGTATAATTACCAACAAGGGGTTTGACCAAGGCAAACCCCCATTTACTAACAGTCAACAAGTTTTTCCTCTCTTGCATGTTTGTGATTGCAGATTTAGGTTGAAGACTTGAAGATCATTTGGAGTGCAAAGTTGCATTACAAAGATGCCATCTTCATAGAAACTCACCTACAGACCAAATATGGAAGTTTCAAAACCTGAGATCAGAGAAGAAGGAAATTCATACATCAAGTCTTCGGACCACTTTCGAAGATTCCAGAAATTCCATACTGGACTAAGTCACCACCTAAGGCATCTTAGTCCTCCTGAAGGTATTTTTCATAAATTATTCTAGATCCAGATCCTATATTTCAAAATTTTGCATTTTCCCCGAAAAATAGCAATGGGACTACGACAATAGTAAGGGAATATTTGTCCTCCATAACACATTTTGATAGCTTCTTTGCATTTATGGAATCCTTGTCACATTTACAGGCTTCCCAAGTACACATAGCCCAACTTGTATTATTTCATCATTTGCATCCTTCATTTGGCTTGCATTATTAGGTTTTGTGAGTTGAATGTTTATTTGTCTTTTCCAAGTTTTTGCTTAGTGGTGAACCCCGTGAAGCTTAAATAACCCCTTCCTAGGTCTTCCTTGTTTAGAATTGACTCACCTTCTGAGATTGATAGTCAGTCCAATTAGGACTCCTAGGAAATCCTTGAATGATGATTGGAAAAAAGTGGTGTTCTATGACCTAGGTTATAAAGCATCCATTTTCCCATTATTCATTTTGGTGAACAAATAGAATTTATGTCTCCAACACAAGGACCAACACCCTCTATGGATATTATCATTCGTCCTCCTATTGTGGTTAACTTGGATGATGATGAATAAACTACTAAAACTAATGAGCAAGTGAATAATGAGCTGAATTTGTTATTTTCCTCTTCTACGAGCTTAGACAATAACAACTGTGATGATCCTCCTAAACTAAGTGATGCACCATGTGTTGAACCTAGTGATTCTCCTAGTATAGCACTTGATGTTGTCCCTATCACTAGTGATCTGCATTCTACATATATTAAACAAGACTGGGATGCAGATGACCTGCTGGATGGTTGACTCGCATGTGCTTTACCAGTCTTTTATCTTTTCTTTATCTTTTTCTTTCCATTTTGCTTTATTTTTTCTTTTGATTGCATGTGTGTGATGTGATCCCCCGTATTTTTTGATGTTTCTTCTCTCAGTGTGCATTCCTCTATCTGTATCTTCATTCTTCTATATGTCGTAAGATTTTTCCTTTCCATTGATCTGTACTTTTCATTTGCATTTTTTGTCTTGTTTTTTCCTTTTGGGGATGATGCAAGGCATTGAGACACCCTATGTCTCTTCCATGTTGAATTATCTTTGCTTTCTTTTCATTTTTTTCTTGTGCTTTCCTTTTGGGATGATGCAAGGTTTCAAGACACCCTATGTCTCTTCCATGTTGACCCAAAAGATTTTTCATTATCTATGATTTCTTTTCATTTTTGTCTTGTTTTTTCATTTTGGGGATGAGGCAAGGTGTCGAGACACCCTATGTCTCTTCCATGTTGACCCAAAATACTTTTCATTATCTTTGCTTTCTTTTCATTTTTGTCTTGTATTTTCATTTTGGGGATGATGCAAGGCGTCAAGACACCCTATGTCTTTTCCATGTTGACCCAAAAGGCTTTTCTTTGCTTTCACTCTCTTTGTGTCATTGTTCTGGCTCTATGTGTATTTAGGGAATGATGACAGTTATGAGTTGTCTAATATCATTACAGGAAAGATAGATACTGACCCCAAATCCATAGATCCCTTATGTGTTTCTAGGGGGAAACCCTCTTTTCCTCTTTCTTTTTCATGTTTTGGCTACTTTAAAGTAATTTCTCACAACATGGTGTTTAGTAATTTCTTTAAAGTGGAGGCATACATTGGCATTATTTCACTTGTATTTTTTTCATGTTCCTTGTGTGATTTTCCTCCTTGTGATGCGTCCTTTCTTGGTGGTGTCATTGGGTTTGATTTCCTCCAAGAGTGTGATATTTCCTTGTCCTCTCTTGGAAACATTAGGTACAATGTTCCCTAAGATGAGACCTTGCACTTATCCTCTCTTGGAGACATTAAGCACGATGTTCCCTAAGAAGAGACCTTGCATGAATGAACCAAAATCCATTTGAACATTCTTCTTTCCTATTGCATTTTCTTTTTGTGCCTTATTAAAGTCATGGAGGTATGCCTTTGATATAGTCCTCTGGGGCTCACCTAGTGAACATGAGCATGCATTTTTCTTTCTTTCCTTATCATAGTCATGGGGCTATGATGTTGATATGGACCTCTTGGGGCTCACCTAGTGAACACCTAGCTTCACTAGCCCTTGTGAGCATGCATTTTCTTGTTGTCCCTATCATAGTCATGGGGGTATGACTTTGATATGAACCTCTTGAGGCTCACCTAGTGAACACCTAGCTTCACTAGCCTTAGTGAGTGTGTTTTTTTGTTTGCATAGCGGACAACATGTTCCACTTGTAAACCTCTCTTGGACAAACAACCTAAACCTAGTCCACAACGCGTTGGATGACCAGTCAAAGCTTGATCCACAATATTTTTTTTTCTTTTTTCTTTTTCTATCTTTGATGGTGTATGTTTGCGATTTGGTTATGGCTTCATATATCATTCACATGTGTGTTCATTTGTGCTTATGTTGGTTTTCCATAGGATCTTGATCCTGGGGGCCTGTCCACCCTCTTGATTATTGTCATCCTATCTTATTATCATGTGTACATTTGAACCCCTCTTGATTGTGTGGTTGGCTACTTTAGTGTGAGTTTGAAGCAAGTTCATCCTCTCACTAAATTGGGGGCTAAGTGTAGTGTAGGAAAATGCATACCCTTGCATTTAAACACTTGTTTGGGCTCACCTTGCTTTGTTTATCATTATTTGTCTTAGTTGGTCCTATTTTGCATCCACAAGCCCAATGAATTATATCTTTTTCTGGCTAATCCCAACAAACATCAAAGGGTAAATGATAATTTAATGATTTTGTCTGAGTGTCCCTGATTTTTGGGTCGAGACTAAGATGCCACCTAGAAAATATTTGCCCCACAAAGGTCTTGGGACCTTGATTTTGAAAGCACCTAAATAGGTCCCTTTTTGGAGTCTATGCCTCGAGTTTCATGCCTTGGGACTAAAACGCCACCCAGGGCGTCTTAGTCCCCCTTAAGGTATTTTTAGGATTTAATTTCAAATTCTAGTTGTATTTAGCCTCCTTTAATTAATGAATTCATATGTCGGCTTGGTGTGGTGTAATTTCGAGATATTAAGCATGGATAAGTATAAATACAAGGTTCCTTCCTCTCATTTTCATATAACAAGATAACACACTTTCAAGCATTCATTCCTAAGGAAAGTTCATGAGATCAAGAGAAATTCATCAAGCATTTGGAGGCATCATCAAGATTCAAGCATCATATCAAGATATTGTGGCATCATATTTGTCATTGTGCTAACAATTGTGATGTAGGTTTTATGATTCAAACAAGTGTTTCATCCAAGATCAACATCATACAAGCAAGAGTCAAGAACCACATCCATTACAACCATTTCAAGCATATTTGTAGTACCTTATTACAAGGGTTTGGTGAGTTGCAACATAGTGTTGAAGGGCACAAGACAACTAAGAGGGGGGGTGAATTAGTTGTCACCAATCTTAATCACAAATGTCAAATAATTATTATATTCACATCCACTTTATTCTGTTATTAAGTATGAACATG
The DNA here is from genome assembly GCA_007258455.2 of Sequoia sempervirens. Lineage (NCBI taxonomy): Eukaryota > Viridiplantae > Streptophyta > Pinopsida > Cupressales > Cupressaceae > Sequoia > Sequoia sempervirens. The sequence continues at coordinate 163,456,226 of VDFB02271358.1, read as the reverse complement.
AAATGCAAATAAAAAAAACAATATCAACACAAGAAACACCAAATTTATGTGGAAAACCCAATAAGGGAAAAACCACGGTGAGGATTAACTCACAATATAAAGTAATTCCAAAATCGATTAAAAAGAGGCTCACTACCAAAAGGGCTCATTGCCCAAGAAGGACTCACTGTTCAGATACAGGGCTTGCTACCTTTAGATAGGACTCACTATCCATAAGGGATGCTCACTACCTACAGGTACAAAAGATAATAGAAAAAATCCACCACAAAAAATTATACACATCTGTAACCTTGATCAAAAGATTGTAGACACCATCAACTCACTACTTTCAGGAGTCTAACACATTAAAGTATTGTTGCCTCAATCCAAATTTGAAAACTCTTGCTTCTTACACTTGTGGCATGTTTGATACATTAAATCATAACATCTTGAATTGTATTTATACCATCTTCAACCTTCGAAACTTTCTCCAAGGTCGGCTACACACACTTCATATTACAAATTCAAATTAGGCCAAAAAATCAACATTCCCGTGGTGGAAGAGAATGAGAGCAGACCAAACCAGCAATTAACCAAGAACCAAGACAACATCTCAGATCAATCACATGCTTCCTTAATTGATACTTATCCTTTGCATGATGTGTAGACACCAGGTTGGCCAAACCTAATGAAAACACCAATAAAATTTGAAGTGCACGCTTCCACAACAAGAAGATAACATGCAAACCACATAACATGCTTCACCATACACTGGAACACATCTCAAATACCTTTAGATTCATCTGCAACAAATGCAACAACCTTCATACAAAAAACACTTTCCATCAGTCCATCTAGACTTTACATTCACACACAAAAACTCTATGACACATCTTCTGGAGCACCAAACCATGAGCACCTTTGATAGAACATAGATAACACCATTGCAATCCTTCTACCAAATCCACAAGACCTAGAAAAAAATAGCGGAGGACTACAAAGAAGATGCATTTCTGCCAGTCACGAACAAACAACTTTGCCAAACTAGTTCACACACCAGTGAACACAACTTCCACTCTTCATCAAACTAGAAGCTACAAACTAGGATATATCATGTACATATGCCCATAAACAATACTTCAGATCTGCACAAGCATAGGATCAACACAGAAGAAATACGTAGCACAAACCAAAGCACATTCTGAACACACACACAACTCTATCTTTGTTATTTCTCAAAAGCACTTGGAAACTCATCATATCAACACACTTGTTGTTGGCCTCCTACAATGATTTAACAACTAGGCCTTTACAGTCGTGATCCATAGATTGAACACCTAACCTGAATAGCCATTTCAATAATTGTGAAGGTGCATTTAACTTGTCAACCCAGGGACATGAACTTGAAATGGGTCAACATAGTATGTGCACAAGGAACCCAAAGTAGCCATTTTCACTCTATAGCTAAGAAAGACACAATGCTGAAAGTAAATTGCTTAGAAAGGAGTAACATAAATGATAATCATCAATCAACAACTACAACAAGCTGAAATGCATGACATAAATGAAATTCTAGGAAAACAAACATGACACTACTCTGTTTGCATGAATAGTCACAAAATAGAATTCTAGTGGCTACAGGAACAATCAGTGCTAGATTCATAACTAATTACTAAAAAAAAAGTGATACTAAACTAATACTAAGATAAAGGATGGATTACTCACCAAGTGGGCCCTCTTGGATAAGTAACCTCTAAAACTAATGAGAACTCAGATGCTCAAACTTAGAATTTCATTTCATTCACTGGAATTCATGAGTACAAAAGAATAGCATAACTATATTGCTAAAAATCTTAAGAGTGCAAGTGCAATATTAGATTGCACAACCTCTAGAGAAGGAGCATCTGATCCTTATTTATACTACCAACTAAACAAGGCAGTCAACTCCACAAAGTGGGAGGATGCCATTTAGGGAAAACGAAGGAAGTGGGGTGGCGGTTACACATGCATGGAATCCGATTATATGTGCATGTCCAACCACAGATTTAGCACTACAATAACGTGAAAATTTTCTCAACATCAATAAAGACCACTACAAGGAGGTTACATTTAGTTTACATTGGGAATCTCTTGTCGTCCTCCTCCTTTGACCTTTGAATGATTCCCTTGTTGGACGTTATGGTGCATGCCTAGCTAGTGGTGTCTTCCTCAACTTAGCAACCTCAAATTATATCTACATGGAAATGTTAGTACGCACAAGAATTGCATATTTGTAACCACCTTAAAGAACATTCATTAACCACATGCAAAATTAATATAGATAGTCCATATAACATGCCATTTTCATTAAAGGCTTACAAAAATAAGATTAATCCCAATGTCTATAGTTTGAGGAAATATCATAAAAGTATCAATACTTAACATCAAAGTGCATGATAACTTCAACAAATAAATCATAAACTCTACCCAAAATTAGGCCATAAACTAGACTCATCACTCCCCCCAACCTAAGATTTTGTTGGTCCTCCAGTAGGGGAAGGGTTGTTCTTCTGCTTGGTCAATGTTCTAAAATTTGCAACTGACAACTGTCCCACATTAGAGTGTGTTGTGTGTGAATTAGGGTCCCAATAGAATCCTCTCAATCTATCCAAACTACTCCATCTATGTCTCTCTACAACAATATCATATTGGTAGAACCTGAAGTTTGGTACAAGCCACATTAGGATGGGTGGCTGAAAAGTCAGGGGAAGCCAGAATCTCCCTTTTGTCCTTCCAATGTGAATATATTTGTCAATTCTTTTAAGAGTTGCAATATAGTTCTGGGTGGAATGAGGCTCAATCTGCTTGAGATCATCAGTTAGGTTGTTCCATCTTTGTGAGAGGTATCTTTTCACATTTTCCTCTTTTGCTTTTTCCTTTGCCTCATATTCACTATAAACTACTTCTATCCAAGGAATAATCCTATTACCATAGCTAGGTCTAAAAAGTATTTTGTGCCATTCCCTAAAAATATCCCTTGGATTCCTTGATTTATCCCTAATGGATAGGGGGATGTTGGATTCCATTTGCTTATAAGCCCCATATTGTTGACCCCAACTAATCTCATTTTGCACCTAGGACATAAATGCCCTTAATTGGACATCTCCAACATACAACAACGAATTCCAATAATGGTCTTGAGTTACAACATAATTATGCAAATAAAACTAACACAAAAAACTCTTCATTTCAGGGGAAGCAATCTGATAAGCATTGAAAAATTCAATAGGGGTCTCAATAGAAGCATTCAAACCTGAAACAATTCTGGCCAGCTTAAAAGAAATATATTTCTCCTTCAAGTGCAAAGCATAGACTCTTGGAGGGGTCCTACATTCTAAAATCTATGGTACCAAGGCTGCCATATCATCCACCTTCTTCTTCAAGGTGGAAATTTATGCATCCTTATCTTCAATTTCATCATCTCTCTTTTGAATTTCCTTTTTCAATCTGTGTTTTTCCTCCTTCCATTCCTCCTCTTCTTTGCATCTCTTTCCATAAGTGTATGTCTACCTTGTGCATCGAAAAATCAGGGGGGTTATGTATTCCTACCAATATTTTTTTTGGCACTGATGCTTGCTCTTCACATGGTACTAATTGTGAGGATTCAAGCTGTCCCATCAATTCTAGCTATAGGGGTACTGATTGTTCTCCCAATTCTTGTTGTTGTTGCTGGGATTCCTGCTCTTTTTCTCGTTTTAGCTTTTTTTGTAGGACCTCTTGCTACAGGAAATCTATATTTTCCTCATACTCTTGATTTTTGAATTGTTCTACAATGTTGGCAAGATCGGCCAATGTTATGTTTGTTATTGTCTTAAATATATCCTCTTCCTTGACATTCTCATGTCCCATTGGATATTTTGTGTCCCCCTATGATATTTCTCTAGATTTAGGGCTCTCCTATGAAGGCATACCAAAGGATGACTCGACTGGTCTTTCTTTCCTAGGAGGGCTCTCATGTTTTTCTTTGGCTACAAGATGAACAGTGTCATTCTTTCTCTTCTCAGAGCTTGGCACCTCTTTTTTTGCCGACTGCCTTTTGGATTTTCTTTTCTCATTTCTACCTCTCTCTTATGTACCCTAGTTTTCATTAGAATTCCAAGTGGAACATCATCATCAAAATCAAGGGAAGAAGTTTCTTTGTCTGAGTGCTCTATCCCATAAGAGCTAATTTCTATGGTTTCTTCTGCTATAGGAGGGTTTACACTAGGGCCTGCACCAAAGGTTGAAGCACCAATAGTGGCTCAAACCATGCTCAATCTCCTACTAGACCTACGAGGTTGATGTAAAACCCTAGGTTGCAAATGCCCAAGTCAAATTTGATCAATTTTTATGAATTCTTCCTAGGTCATTCTAGACACATCATGCAAAGACTTTCCAACTAACAATTTAATCAAAAAATGATGGAAAACAAAATTGTCCCTACCTTTCTGAGTCTCAGTCGCCATGATTGAAAGAAGGTTGTATAGCACGCTTGACACATTCATCCTCCTTTTGTGCCTCATATGATTCAAAAGCTTGAAGTGCACAGAATGAAAATTTGATTGACAACCTTCACAGGTGATGTATTTTATGACATAAAAAACTATCTACTTCCATGGCTTAGGCAAAGATATTCACTTTACACCCTTTGTATCTATGCTCAATGGAGGGTTGTTCAGCTTTGTAAATTCGGCCCTGGCTGATCTGGCATCTTCTGAAGCAGGGTAATTTTCACCATTAGTAGGTAACCCTATAACTTCAACAATTATTTCTTCAGTTGCTATGACCTCCAGCCCTTTTATCATGGCCTTCCCTTCAAACAAGGTCTAGGAAAATTTTAGTGCAATGTGTTTATCGAAATCATCCAGCTTTAGGAAGTAGTCTATCCACCTGTAGTTTTTGAAGTCGGCTAGGCAGGGTGCATCCTATAGTAATACATCGTGCACCATGGGTTCATTTTGAATTAACCTACCTCCTATTGTCTGAAATCAAGCAAACACTCTGCGGATTCCTTCCTGCAATTCTCATCTAAAAACTAAATTTACCTTTTTGCAACACTTGCTAAATTTATAATGCTAATGTCGACTGAATTTTCCCTTTCTAATTTACTTTTTGTTTGCAACGCAACTTGAGATATGATAGGGTCAATAATTTCAAGGAAGGAGTAATAAAGGAAATCTATAATGGAGAGAAATGGCAGCAACAATTGGTGTCACCTCACACATGCGAGCCATCCTCTCACTTAGTTTTTAAATTGACTCAATTTAAATTTTTCTAATGTATACCAACATGGATTGACACGTGGGAAAAATATTCACATATTTTTCCTCCCCCAACCTAAATTTGGGCATGTGTCCTCACATGTGGGATGATGATTTGATAGGGTATGGAATATTGGCATGCTATGGTGAATGTCCATACTAACATACAGTGATTAAATGAATGCACCTAAAGACAATTAAGATATAACAATTAATGTGCACATACCTAAATGTGTGGAGGATTCATTGCAAAGATTGTGGAGAAAGTACCGTTCACCTTTTTAGTAAATAAGTTGAGCAATTCATGAAGATGAGGTGGGATGAGGTGGAGTGGAATGAAGTGAAGTGATGGAAGAGAGAGAAAGGTGGAGATGGATGGGAAGATGGGTGGATGGGTGAAGAAGTGGACTCCCACAAAAGTGGAATTCTTTATTATGACAAGTACATACCTTAATTAGCCAGAAGGAGGGACACTAGGTCCACTTCCTTCGGCTACAAGAAGCTTGGGTGGTACATGTTGAGTGAATTGCTGTAGGAACTCCTCCTTGGAAGTTGGCTTGTGATACAATCTGAGGCAATGACCATTGACAAGCAACTTAAATCTTACTGGGTCAATAGTAATGAGTTGTACAACACCATTAGGGAATACTTCAACAACCTCATATCATGGTCCTATCCACCTTGTCTACAAATTTCCTACATTGTCCTGATACTTTGAGTCATAGAGCAAGGCCACTTGATTCTCTGATTCTACACTACCTCTGTGTGATGTAGGGTTGCTCTCCTCATCTCATCCAAAGCATTTAGCTGCATGATTCTCTATTTTTGTGCCTTAGAGATATCCATCTCCAAATCTACTACAGTCTTAAGAGTCTTGTGTTCAAATTCAATGGGCATCATGGTTGTCTTTCCATACAATAATTCAAATAGAGTAAAACCTATAGTTATTTTCCAAGTAGTTCTATAGGCCCAAACAACTTTTGGTAATCTGTTTACCCAAGCCTTTCTATGGATAGCTATTGTTTTGGTTAGAATAGATTCAATCTCTCTGTTGGTCACCTCAACTTGGCCATTAGCCCAGGGGTGATAAGAAGTAGACTTTTTGTGTCTTATGTTGTACTCATTGACTATTGTTGCAACAAGGCTTGATGTGAATTGAGCCCCTCGATCAGTCATTATCTCTCTTGGAACTCCATACCTTGTGAAAATCTCATAAAGAAATTCTACAACCTTGTTATTTCTTGCATGCTTAATGGCTTTAACTTCTACCCACTTTGTTACATAATCAGTGTATACTAGGATATAAGACATTCCATTTGATGGAGGGTCAATAGGTCCTACAAAAGCCAATCACCACTTGTCAAAGGGACTGATTACTATCTGAGGGTAAAGTGGCATCTCATCATATTTGGTTGGCCTACCCATTCTTTGGCATTTGTCACATTTTCTTGTATACCTTCATGCATCCTTGTGGAGTGTTGGCCAGTAATATCATGTGTTCAAGATCTTCATTGTTCTCCTCTTGGATGCAAAATGTCATCCACATGGTTCATTGTGGCATGCATGCAAAATTTCATATGTTTCATCTTCTCTCACACATCTCCTCATGACATGGTATGGTCCAATATAAAAAAACCATCCAACAATCCATGAGAAAGGAAAACATTTTTCAACTAGTGCCCTTCTCTCTTTTGGAGAGAAGTGAGGAGGAACTCTGCCTGTGACAAAATAATTATCTATGTTAGCTTACCAGGGTGTTTTTACTTTGATAGAGAATAGATGCTCATCAAGAAAAGAGTCATCTATGGCTTGATTATCCCTTGATGTAGTCAGCCTTGAAAGAAAATCTGCAACAACATTAGCCTTTCCTAGTTTATCCACAATGGTTATGTCAAACTCCTACATAAATACTAACCATCTTGCCAGCCTACCAAAGATTAGAGGTTTATTAATGAGATATCTACTGGCTGCATGATTAGTGTGCACAAAGATTTGGTAACCTTTGATTTAATGCCTAAATTTGTTCAGGGCATAGATTACTGCTAGCATTTCTTTCTCTGTTACCGTATAGTTGAATTCAACTCCTTACAAATTTTTGTTGATAAAATAAAAGGCATTTTCAATAGCTCCTTCTTTCTATCCTAAGACTACCCTTATGGAATAATTTGATGCATCTGTATGGATGTGGAAAGGAAGCTCCCAATTAGGTCCTTTGAGTATAGGAGCATGAATCAAGGCTACCTTCAAGTCAAAAAATGTCTTGTCACAAGCTTCAGTCCACTGGAATTTAGCATCTTGAGTGAGAAGAGTATACAATGGTGCTACTATTTTGTTGAAATCCTTGATGAAATGCTTATAATATCCTGCATGGCCCAAGAAACTCCTAACATCCTTCTATTTTGCAGGTGTGGGTAGGTTTGTGATTACCTAAATCTTTGCAAGATCTACCTAAATCTTTGCAGGATCTACTTGAATTCCTTTGTGGGAGATGTAGTGGCCAAGGACTACACCTTGACACATCATCATGAAGCACATTTCATTGTTTAAGGAAAAATTTTGGTCTTCACATCTCTATAGGACTTTCCTGAGATTCTCCAATGCTTGATTGAAATAAGCACCATAAGTGGTAAAGTCATCCATGTAAATTTCCATGCAATCAAGAGAGATATCTAAAAATATGCTAATGACTGCCCTCTGAAAGGTTGTAGGTGTATTGCATAAGCCAAATGGGAGTATCGAGTAGGCATAGGTCTCCCATGGATAGGTAAAAATTGTCTTCTCCTGGTCCTCTGGTGCAATTTGAATCTGGTTGTAGTCATTGAATCCATCTAGAAAAGAAAAGTATTGCTTTCCTGCAAGTGTGTCCAAAATTTTATCTATGAAAGGTAAGGGAAAATGGTCCTTCTTGGTGGGACATTAAGTTCCCTATAATCAACATAAACTCACCATTTCCCTCCTTTCTTAAGAGCAATCACTAATGGAGACACCCACTGGCTAAATGGGGTAGATAAATCCTGCATCTAACAATTTCTGCAGTTCCCCTTTCACGATTTCTCTCAATGCAGGGTTAATTCTTCTTTGTGGCTACCTCGCTGGGGTGCAATAATCTTTGATGTAAATTCCATGTGTGCAAATTTTAGGGTCCAATCCCTTCATATCATGATAATCACACATAAATGCATGCTGGTGGGTCCTCAATAAGGTTTCCAATAACAATTGTTTCTCTTCACTTAGTTTGTTGTTAACATTCAAATATTTTTCTTCTAAAACCTACACTTGTGTAGTTCACTCTATCATAGTTGCTTCATTGATGCATGGTACCTTTAGTTCATATGGAAGCAATGAATGGGACATACTTGTTGCTGGAGGAAGCCTGTCTATAGGAGCAATGGTTGCAGGAAGAACATGTAGAAGTGTCTTGACTAGGGTAGCAGAATGAGAAGACGATGCTTCCTCCACTTCACAATGGTTCTGAATTATGTTAACCAATACTTTATCTTCGTCTTGAAGTTGCATAAAAGATATTTTTCCTATCATCATAAGATGCGCCACAAAATTAACCTCCTTGGCCTCTTCACCAACATGTGGCCACATAGAATTATCCTCATCATGGGATGGCTGAGTAGGAGGATAAAGAACAAATTTTTTGGTACTCTTCCCATATGAAATGGTCATGTCACCTAATCGACATCCAATATATGCATTTGTAGTTGCTAACCATGGCCTTCCAAGAATAATAGGATACCCTCCTAGTGTAGCTTTAGGAGAAAGAATCATGAAGTCTATTGGGTACTCCCAGGAGTCTCGAACTACCACAAGATCCTCCACTATACCATCAGGCTTAATAGTAGAACTATCAACCAGCTACATGACAATAGGAGTAGATCTCATGCTTATAATTTTTAGTTGTAGGATGTCTTTAGTCATTACATTTATTGCTTCTCTTAAATCAATCAGTGCATTCTTTATTTGGATCCCATTTATAACAACTACTACCACATGACTACCTGGGTCATTGTACTTACGGATAGTCACTTTTCCAAGCATGATGTCAGCTAGCTATCCCACCACATGGACTGTAACTGGGTCTTTATTTTTCCTACCTAAATTCTTGAGGCATGCTTCCTTGATCGCCTTGCCATAGATTGGGACATCCCTTATAGCTTGGAATAGAGGAATCTGGACACATACATGCTTTAGCTGATCCAAGATGTCAAAAGTTGTATCCTTTTCTTCTTCCTTTTTCTTGGAAACTTCTAATCTCTGAGAAAATGGTGGTTCTTGTTCAATCTGCTTGGCTAGGACTGGTTCAGGATTTTTAGGTGCACTTAGCTGAATAGGATCATTCGGAGGTTTCTCTTCCTCTTCCACAAGAAACTCAATGATAATGGGCTTGGAAGGGCTTGGAAAAGTAGTTCGTGAACACAAGTGGATATCACTTACACTCATAGCATATGTAGGTAATTGATTTGAATCAATAGAGTATACAGACTATTGTTGTTGTTTGTTATTTGGATTGGGTGTGGGCTGAGATGGCAACTGAGTGGGTTTAGGTGTATTTGAGCTTGAATTAGTAGGTGGAGGCATTATAGCAGGCTGTTGGGGCTGAGAAGGTGGTTTCATGTAACTGGTTTTCTGGGTTGGCCATTACTGTCCTCCCCTCCATTGATTTGTTTGCTGCCAATTTCCTGGAGGTGGCTGCCAATGCCCTTGATATTTTTTCCAATTCCCTTGAGGTTGCTGCCACTGGGGTGGAGAGTTTTGATGATTGGGCCAAGCATTTGGAGGGTTACCCCAAGGTTGTGATGGATATCCTCCATAGTTGGATGGATATGGGGGTTGCCATTGGTTACCAGATGAATAGGAATTGAAATATGGCCTAGCATAAGAGAGTGGATCTAGTGGCGTACCTTGTCTTTGAGCCCAAGACCTCCTTTGTGCAAAATAGCAGACTTGGTCTTCTTTAATCTGAATTGGCTTGAACTCGGGTGCAATCTTCTTTCCTTCAATGTTAGCTACCATCTTGCATCTGCAATCCTTCTTTTTTCTGCAATGGGGGAAATAATCTGCCAACATTGCCTCTGCCTCCTCTTGCTTCTTCTTGGCCTGAAGTGCATCTAGCTAAGTAGCTAGATTATTTATAATGTCTTCCTTGAAGTCTTCCAACAAATGAGTAATCTCCATTCTTGAAACTATACCAGTAGATGACTTACCCATGGAAGATTGGTAAGCTCTCCCTTTCTTTGAAGCTACCCTGGAGTAGTTCTGGCATATTTTCTTGATATCCTCCCAAGGAACTTGGGAGATATCTCCTCCTCCCATCAGGTCCAAGGCATTAGTGTAGCTGTCATTGATTCCTCTCAAGAAAAGAAAATTTTATGAGTCTTCATTGAGTGTATGGTGTGGAGATTTCTGTAGGAAAAATAGAAATCTTGCAATATAATCCTCCAAGCTCTCATCTTCCCTTTGTTGCATCCTAAAAATGTCACCTCCTCTCATGTCACAACCCCTACAATACTCCTTGTATTTCTCAAGGAATTTTGTCTTCATGTCTTCCCAAGTCTCCATAGTATCTTTGCCTAGGCTCATGAACCATCTTAATGCAACTTCTTTTAGAGTGGTAGGAAATAGATTAAGCCTATGGGAATCAGTGGTATAGTCATAACTCTTACAGAGTATGTCAAACTCAAACAAGAAGGTATCAGGATATTTTATGACAAGTCCATAAAACTTGGGGAGTGCTAAAGCAGGGATATTTTTTATGTTTTCAACTTGATTCTGATGGGAAATGGGGAAAGGAAAAGTTGGTCGGTTAGGTCTATTTCTATTTGCATCACCCATGCCTACTTGACGTAGTTCCAAATCAAAGGGGTTCTCAAGTTGATTTCGGTCCTCAGAGGAAACTTCAGAGCTAGTCAAATTAGGAAATGCATCAACCCAGGGGTGTGGATCTTCTTCTTCTCTTGGCGGGTTATGATATTCAACTAGCTGAAATGGATTAGGATTGTTAGGAAGGAATCTCTCATAACCATACCTTCTCCTTCCTCTATGCATGCGGTATCAACTCACTATCAGCCAACTCACACAAAGAATTGGTAAAGAATAAGGGGGGTCATTACTTCCTAAATGAGGGGTATGCTAAGAACAACTTTCAAAAATACTACTACAAGAAAAATATCAATAACTCCAAAGAACTTCCTATTTTGACACCATCCCTAACAATGACACCAAAAAATGTTGGCCTCCTACAATGATTTAACAACTAGGCCTTTACAGCCATGATTCATAGATTGGACACCTAACCTGAAGGTGCATTTAACTTTTCAATCCAGGGACGTGAACTTGAAATGGGTCAGCACAGTATGTGCACTAGGAACCCAAATTAGCCATTTTCACTCTACAACTAAGAAAGACACAATGCTAAAAGTAAATTGCTTAGAAAGGAATAACATAAATGTTAATCATCAATAAAAAACTACACCAAGCTGAAATGCATGACAGAAATGAAAATATGGGCAAACCAACAAGATACTACTCTCTCTGCTTTGGTTGTAGAAACATTCACAGAATGGAATTCTAGTGGCTGCAAGAACAGTTGGTGCCAAATTCTTAACTAATTACTGAACATAAAGTAATACTGAACTAATATAAGCTAAAGGATGGATTACTCACCAAGTGGTCCCTCTTAGATAAGTATCTTCTAAAACTAATGATAACTCATATGCTCAAACTTTGAATTTCATTTCATTCATTGGAATTCACGAGTACAAAAGAATAGCATAACTATATTGTTGAAAATATTAAAAGTGCAAGTACAATATAAAATTGTGCAACCTCTAGAGAAGGAGCATCTGATCCTTATTTATACTACCAACTCAACAAGGTAGTCAACTCCATGAACTGGGAGGATGCCATTTAGGGAAAACAGAGAAAGTGGGGCAGCGGTTACGCATGCATGGAATCCGGTTAGACATGCATTTCCAACCGTAGATTTAGCACTAAAATAATGTGCATGTTTTCCCAACATCAATAAAGACCACTACAAGGTGGTTACATTTGGTTTGCATGGGGAATCTCCTGCCATCATCCTCCTTTGACCTTTAAATGATTCCCTTGTTGGACGTTATGGTGCATGCCCAACTGGCGGTGTCTTCCTCAATTTAGCATCCTCAAATTATATTTGCATGGCAATGTTAGTATGCACAATAATTGCATATTTGTAACCACCTTAAAGAGCATTCATTAACCACATGAAAAATTAATATAGATAATCCATATAACATGTCATTGTCATTAAAGGTTTACAGAAATAAGATTAAGCCCAATTTCTATAGTTTGGGGAAATATCATAAAAGTATCGACACTTAACATCAAAGTGCATGATAACTTCAACAACTAAATCATAAACTCTACCCAAAATTAGGCAATAAACTAGACTCATCACCTACAACACCATAAAGATAGCTCCATGTACTCACAACATCTCTATAGTATCTCAATTATACATGCACAACCTGCAACACTTGATTCCTTTCTCTGTAACAACCTATACTGTGTTGATATCAATGACAACATTAATGACAACACCACCATATTCATTCATACTTGCAACAATATCCCCCTTTGTCATTTATGGAAACACATGATGTGAAAAACCATCAAAGACAACATCCATTTCATTTTCGCACTCTCCTTTATTTTTTAGATTAGATAGCCTACATAATATTTCATGCACTCTCTTTTCCTTGTAGTATTATCTCTTTTCACATGACTTTCTCTCCCCGTTTTTCTTTCACTATTTTTCATATGAATCTCTCTCCCCCCCTTTGACATCAATGGAAAAGAAAAAAAAAATTGCATAATTTTTCAGCCATATGTAGCTCTAATCACTCCTCCTTAGGAGTGCACCCATTTCATACTACAACAATGATACTTCCTACTCCCCTTGAAGGAGTAGACCCATTCATCAGTCCAAACAAATGAAGAATCTATAGATACATTGGATTGATGCACCTCCATGTGCACTTAGTTCAAAGAAGGAGGGGCATTAATTGCCAAATTCTCCCTAAGATACTCAAAAGTATTCTTTAGAAGATCCTTAGTAAATATATAAGCAATTTGATCCTTTGTAGGAACATACTCTATTCTGACTTCATTCTCCAATACCTTATCTCTCAAGAAATGATATTTGATAGATATATTCTTTTCCCTTGAATGCATTACTGGATTCTTTGAAATGATTATAACACTTGTATTATCATAAAAGATAGGGATAGGCTCATCACACGTTACTCCTATGTCCTTCAATGTTTGCTTCATCCACAACACCTATGTGTAGCAAGATGCTACATCGATGTACTCAACTTTTGTAGTGGATAAAGAAACGAAATCCTATTTCTTTCTTAGCCATGAAACCAATCTTCATCCAAGAAAGAATGCACCACCACTTGTACTCTTTCGGTCATCCACACAACCAACCCAATTTGCATCAGTGAAATTACTCAAGGTGAAATCAGTATCCTTAGGATACCACAAGCCATAATCCAAAGTGTCTTTTAGATATCTAAATATCCTTTTCATAGTTGTAACATGTGCTTCTTCTTGAAATCTGGGAACCAAACATACTGCATGCATGATATCTAGTCTAGTAGGAGTAAGTTATAATAGTCCACCAATCATAGATTTGTACATGCTCTTATCAACTTTAGGAGATTCATCATCTTTACTCAGTTTGCATCTAGTCACTATAAGGGTACAAATTGGTTTGGAGTCATCCATTCCAAACTTCTTCAACAAATCTTTAACATACTTTTATTGTGAAATGAATATTCCCTTATTAGTTTGATTCACTTGAAGTCCTCGAAAGAAATTCAACTCAACAATCATGAACATTTCAAACTCCTTTTGTATCTCCTCTGCAATTTTCTTGCACATACCCTCATTTCCTCCAAAAATGATATCATTAACATACACAACCACTATCAACATTTTGTTTCCTTCAAGCTTGAAATAGAGATTACTGTTCGTGGAGCTCTTGTTGAACCCTTGTTGTGTCAAATACCTATCCAACCTTGCATACCATGCTCTAGGAGCCTATTTAAGTCCATATAGTTCCTTTTTCAACTTACAAACCATGTCTAGTTTATCTGATAACTAAAATACCTCTGGTTGTTCCATGTACACTTCTTCTTCCAATTCTCCATTTAGGAATGTAGACTTAACATCCATCTGATATACCTTGAAATATTTGTGAGTAGAAAATGTCTCTTTATGTCATGCTCTTCACAAAATGTATTAAACTCACTGGAAGTGAATTATCCACCTCTATCAAACCTTAAGCATTTGATTCTCAAGTTCACTTCATTCTCTACCCTAGCCTTGAACAATTTAAATCTATCCAAAGCTTGAGCTTTCTCCCTAAGAAATGTAACCCATGTCATTCTAGAATAATCATCAATAAGGAGCATGAAATACCTATCACCATTAAGGCTTCCTTTTCTTGTGGGACCATAGAGGTCTGTATGAACCAATTCTAGCATTCTGGTAGTTGATTGTTCTTTTCCTTTAAAGTTACATCTTGTTTGTTGTAAAACTGACAACTTCTAAAAATGGTATTGGTACGCTTTGTGATTTTAGGTAGATCTCCAAAAAAATCTCTTGAACTAATCCTAATCAGGTTGTCAAAGTGTACATTTCCCATCATTCAGTGCCATAGCCAAGTTTCATTAACTTGAGATATAAGGCACTAATCATCAACACCCTTAAGCTGATAAATTTTTCCATATGTTCTACTTCCTACATCAACCATAGTTATGGACCCTTTTCTAATCTCACAAGTATTATCCCAAAACACAATCTTGAGTCCTTTGCTACATATTTATCCAACACTCAAAATATTATTCCTTAAGCACTTAACATAATAGACATCATTAGTATTGTGTTTTCCATCAAAACTAATTGTTCCTTTTCTAACAATATTTTCTCAGAATCATCTCCAAACATGACTAATCCACCATCATACTTTTCAAGTTTATTAAACTTACTTTTTTCTCTGGTCATGTGATTTGAGTAGCCATGTTCAATCACTCAATAGTCTTCATCTTGTCTAGCATGAAGGGTAGTAACCAAAGTACCTTCCATCTCTTCCTTCTTGTTCTCCAGACCACTTTCCCTTGCACATCTTCCAGAGTTAGTAGATACTAATTTATTCTCCAAGGCTAGAAACAAGCATCCAATATTTTCACCCTCAAAATCAAGCTCATCATTAGAAATCCCAACAATCTTCTCTAACATAGTACAATCTCTTGAACTTCTTATCATTTTTGTCTTTATTGTCTATTCTTCTTGTGTACAACTCTATTTGGACATCTTGAAGAATAGTGACTAATATTTCCACAGCTGAAAAATTTAAAAGGCAGCATACCTTTGTACTTACTGGTACCTTTCTTCAATTTCCTTGTAAAATTTGCTTCCAACTCCTCCGAACCTTCACTATCTGAATCATCTTATATCTTAGTGTATTTAAAGGTTGACTTTGTCTTCTCCTTTTCTTTTCCAAACTTCTTCATTTCAAATACAGTCAAGGTGCCAAATAGTTGTTCTTTAGTGAAATTCTTAGGATCATACACTTCCTCAATGGCTGAGACTTTGTCAATGTAAATCTCTGGTAGAGTCATCAAAATATTCTCCATTACATCTTCATCTATCAGAGTAACACCTTGATTTTTAACTTCATTTACTACAATATCAACCCTCTAAAAATAGCTTGCAATATCTTCACCTTCTTCCATTTTCAAGTTCTCATATCTATGCTTAGTTGTTAGCTTCTTTGACAATTTCACTCTATCATTACCTTCATAGATATCTTCCAACTTTTTCCAAACTTCATAAGTAGTGCCCAAAGAAATAAATTTTGTTTATTCAATCTTAGATAAAGCCCTATAGATTGCATACCTTTCTTTTTCATTTTCCTCATAGGCGGAAATATCATCTGTAGAAAAGAGACCACTTGCTAGTGTAACATATTTTGTCTCAACAGCTTTCCAAGTCTTGTAACCAAGAGAGATCAGGTAACCTCTCATCTGCACTTTCCAGTCACTATAGTCAGATCCATCAAACACATGGATTGAAAATTTGTGTGCCATAAGATCTACCTCAAGTGGTAAAGCTTTTCTCCAAGGAACCAAATATCTGATACCAATTGTTGAAGGGTGCAAGACAACTGAGAGGGGGGGTGAATCAGTTGTCACCAATCTTAATCACAAATCTCAAACAATTATTATCTTCACATCCAATTTATTATTTTATTAAGTATGAACATGAAATGCAAATAATAGAAAGCAATATCAACACAAGAAACACCAGATTTATGTGGAAAACCCAATAAGGGAAAAATCACAGTGAAGATTAACTCACAATATAAAGTAATTACAAAATTGATTACAAAGAGGCTCACTGCCCAAGAAGGACTCATTGTCCGGATACAAGGCTCACTACCTAAAAATAGGATGCATTGTCTAGAAGGGAGGCTCACTTCCTACAGATACAAAAGATAAGAGAAAAAATCCACCACAACAAATTACACACATCTGTAGCCTTGATTAGAAGATTACAGACACCATCAGCTCACTGCTTTCAGGAGTCTAACACATTAAAGTATTGTTGCCTCAATCCAATTTTGCACACTCTTGCTTCTTACACTTGATGCATGTTTGATACATCAAATCATAACATCTTGAATTGTATTTATACTATCTTCAACCTTAGAAACTTTCTCCAAGGTCGAATAAACACACTTCATATTACAAATTCAAATTAGGTTAGCAACTCAACATTCCCACGGTAGAAGAGAATGAGAGCAGACCAAACCAACAATTAACCAAGACCCAAGAAAAAGTCTCAGATCAATCACACACTTCCTTAATTGATACTTATCCTTCACATGACGTGTAGACACCAGTTGAGCCAAGCCTAATGAAAATTCCAATGAACTTTGAAGTACACACTTCTACAACAAGAAGATAACATGTGAACCACATATCAAGCTTCACCATACATTGGAACACATCTTGGATGCCTTAAGTTTCATTTGTAGCAAATGAAACAACTTTCATACATGGAACACTTTCCATAAGTCCATCCAGACGGTACAGACACACACAAAAACTCTGAGACACATCTTCCGAAGCACCAAACCATGAACACCTTTGATAGAACATAGATAACACCATTACAAGTCTTCTACCAGATCTGCACGACCTGGTAAAAAAAAAAGAGGAATGTGGAGCAGACACATTTCTCCCAGTCACAGACAAACAACACTTCCAAACAAGTTCACACACCAGTGAACACAACTTCCACTCTTCTTCAAACCAGAAGTGAAAAATCAAGATATATCACCTACAAATTCCCATAAGCAATACTTTAGATTTGCACAAGAATAGGATCAACACATAAGAAATACAAAGCACAAACTGAAGCACATTCTGAACACACACACAATTCTGTCTTCACTATTTCACAAAAGCACTTGGCAACTCATCATATCAGCACACCTACAACACCATATAGATAGCTCCATGTACTCACATCTTTATAGTATCTCAACTATACATGCACAACCTGCAACACTTAATTTCTTTATCTACCACAACGTATACTGTGTTGATATCAATGACAACATTAATGACAACACCATCATACTCTTTCATACTTGCAACACATAGTACTTTGTTCATTCATCATTTCCCTTCGTTATTCTATTTCATTTCAAGGTTTAATTATTAACTATACTATAGAAAAAAGGCAACTTGCTTGATTTGGGGAATAATTGATGATAAATTGGACTTAATAAGGCCTAGATTTGGTGTTGTGAGGTGTTTTTCACATCCACACTCATTCTTGGATGCATTTATTGATGCCCTGTAAAGGTGTTGTAAAAGACTTTCACGCTTTTCTAGACTTAATAAACCCATTCCCCCTTAATTCAACATTATAAAATGTGTTTAGTGACATTATCACATCAATCCAGAAGGCTTGTAAAATAAACTTAATGTTAATCTAGTGTTGTAATGTGTCCTACACATTCACATTGGATGTTGTGCCTTCCTTGGCTGTGTGGACCTCATCTTAGTGTTTTAAAGTGTATTTAATCAGACTTTGATATTGAATTTTGTGTCCCAAGCCTCAATTGACTTTCACATCATCATTAATAAGTCCCTATTACCCCATATTGTGCATCTTGAGGCTTGAATTGATCAAATAACCACCAAAGTCATCATGTAAACCTTATTTCCTTACTTCCTAGCATCCTAGCTAGCAAATGGGCCCCTCTAGGACTAATTCACCATCTGTGGAAAATTAGTCCCTGCTAGGTGGGACTGATTCACCCAAGGTGGCGAATGAGTCCCATTTGAGCCATTTTTTACTTTTGAGCGTGAAATTTTGGAATTTAAGTTTAATTTTTCTTCATGTAGGCCTTAGGGATCCAATTTACGGGTGAATTACTTATAAAATCAAGTCTCTAAACCCTAATTGACATATATTAACTCATTCACACATCTCATCATTTATTCATCATCTATCTTCTCTATCAAATCAAGCAAGTTAGGGTTTCATCATTACAAGTCATCATGATTGTTTCCTAAGACATTCAAGGGAAGATTCTTCATGTTTTTATGTAGACATTCAATATAAATCATCATGATAAGGTAATAACTCCATTGTTGCATGTTTTATTACATTATTTCTTCATTTGGTTTAATTACCTAAAAGGGGTTTGACGAAGGCAAACCCCCATGCCCTAACATCCAACATTTATATTTCTTGTCTTGTGTGTTTGCCGATGTAGAAATATTGGAGGCTTAGAAATAATTGAATATTGCATTGCAAAGTTTTTCAAGCCATCTCTTCATTGGATAAGTCAAAATACACATAAAAAGTCACTTTTAGACCTAAATTTGACAGTTTCATAATCGAACACCTGAAGAAGCAAAAAGTGTAGATTGAAGGCTCTTGTTTCCACCTTTGAATATTAAAAAATTCAAAGGTGGACTCATTCTCCATGAGTGGTGAATGAGTCCCACTTCTAGGCCTAATTTTGGTTTTCTGCATTTTTCGATACCCATTTGTCCGAAACGGGCTCTGAAACAGTTTCCTCGATCTGGGACTAATTCACCCAAAATGGAGAAGGAGTCCCACCAAGCCTAAAAATAAGGATCAATATAATTTTCCATATGTAATTTTCAGTCTCCATTAATATCTCAAGTGCACACTTTCAGTTTCATCCATTTTTGTTATAATTTGCATTCATTTCTAGGTGTTTTTGCATTACACAATGTGTTTTCAAACTTCTTGCATTTCAATAGTTTGAAATTAATAACCAATCCATTTTATCAATTTGTTTCATTTAGATCATTGAATTTAGGCATACTTTCATTGTACTTGCATTACTTTGAGTGAACCACCTAGATTTTTGGGTGTGGGATCTATCTCTTTCCTTCAGGTGAAAAACCCTAATTGAGCAAAAGAGAGTCATAGCATTTCACACCCCTAAAATATATGGTTCATTTTGGTGAACTTTATTTTATAATACTTTCTTTTCTGATTTGGATTCCATCATCATCCTAGCAATAGCTTGCATGCATTAGATTTTGCATTGTTTTGCATTCTAGGGTTTCAAAAATTCACATTAGTGAAAAGCTCATTTAGCTTGTATTTTTTCCTATATTTTCCTTAAAATTTTCTAAAATTATGCATCTATATCCTAGGTCTGCATATAAAAACATCAAAAGCATCAAAATCTATTTAAATTTTTTGAAAATTTTGCAAAAAACCCTTACTGGGACTCATTCACCATGCTGGGCGAATTAGTGCATGTCCAGATTTTTTCTTGTCTATTACAACATCAGAAACCTCATTTATATGCTTCCTAAGCCACCTAGTATCATATAGTATAAGTCTAGAAAGTTTCAAGAATATTTGTTTTATGCATCTAGCTCAAAAACATCATTTTAGACTCACATTCTTCAAATCACTTCAATTGCAAACATCCTTACATCTGAAAATGCTTACATTTCTAAAATTGTGCATGACATCGATAAAAGTACTTTTCACTTTTTCTTACACAATATTTCTATTCATATAAAATTTCAAAGTTCGATAAAAGTGGTTTTCATTCTTGCATATACATTTTTTACATTATTAAGGTGTTGCATACATTGGATAAAAGTGTTTTGTATCTTTGCATATACATTGTTCATATTGTTGAAACATTTCATGAAATGGTTACATATGCTTTTCAATCTTATTCAAACAATTATAGTACCTTATATATTTAGACATGTTAAGAAACATTTCCTATCCCCTCCCTATGAGAGTGTTTTAGTGAAAGAGACTACAACTTGGGCCATTCCTAATGATCATACTTGTTCTTGTCATAATATCTCTCTTCTTGGTGACAATGATATTTTAGTAGAAGAATCAATTAATGAGAGTTTTGAGAATCCTAGTTTTTTCTCTCCTTTTACCTTCTTAGTGGAAAAAAAATTCACAACCAACCTAACATAACCAAAAGTAATCATGACAATAACATTTGTCCTTCTCCTAGTATCTCTCCTAGTTCTGAAGAAGATACTATGTTGATAGAAAACATAATCGATGACGGTCATGAGAATCTTAGTTGTCCCCCTTCACCTTACAAAACCCTTCTTGTGCAAGACAATTTAACCATTGGTCATTCTCCTACTTGTGATGAAGTCCTTTTTAAAGAACCAACCTTAGAATGTCAAGCACATTTAGTTTGTAGTTCTCCTCAAAGCCCTCCTCCTAGGAAGGATATCATGATGCAAGACAAGAACCCCAATAATGATATAGACTCTCACTTCCTAAGGGATTTTAACATTATTCAACCTCAACTCATCCTTTACCCCCATTCACATAAACCTCCAAATCAAAACAAACCCGAACTTATCCTCTACCCACCTCAGAATAATGTATCGCAACAACTGAGTCATAATACCATTTCTCATACATATAACACTCAAAATAATCCACAACCTTCGCAACCCACCCCAACACCCTTACCTTTTCCTAATCCTATCCCATCTAAACCTATCTTACCAGGTCTTCCTAGTGGAAAGGAATACAATATTGTTGAACAACTAAAGAATACTCCTGCTAAAATCTCATTATGGGACCTTATTCAAGCCTCCCCTCACTATCACAACATGATTCAAGCAGCCTTGCAACAAGTTCACATCCCTTCTAATATGCCACCAAATGATATAACAACCATAATTCAAGCCATAAATGCTAACATTTTTTCCATCAAAGTGAGCTTCCTCCTTTGGAAGTGCAAAAACAAAATGAAGCTTTTATGATCATCACTCAATACAAATGAAAAGGGATTAAGAGAACTCTTGTGGATATTGGTTCTGCTCTTAATGTATGTGGAGTGAACCTTCTCGATAAACTTGGTGTTGATAAATCAAACATTCGACCCGATCCTTTATCCATCAGGGGATTTGACACTATAAGCAAACAATCACTTGGCGTGATCGCTTTACCTGTTATAGTTGGAGTGGCCACGTTGGAATTAACACCAATCCATGTTATGCTTAATGATCTTGCATATAACCTTCTCTTAGGCAGACCGTGGATTCATGCAATGAATGGTGTGCCTTCTACTCTTCATTAAAAAATGAAATACATCTACAACAACAAAGTGTACACACTTGAAGTTGAATCTCATCCAAACAGTTGTTTAAACATTGAGAAAAAACAAAGAGAATCCTTTGAACACATTAACAATAACCACACAAGTGGACTCCATTCGACATCTTGAACCATTTTTGAAGCTCTTAGATGATGATTGGGGTTCCTTAGAATTCACACTCACCTCCTTCAGAGAATAACAGATCATACACAAAGACTTTAGAAAGGGAAAAGAACCCAAAAAATTTTTAACACAAAACTTGGACAATCCTTCACAAGCATCCACCTCAACCACAACCTTTGATGCAATTCATCATAAACAACCACTGACTTCAAAAGTAATGAAGAATCTCTATGGAAAAGGCTATGAACTCATGAAACAACTTGGATATAGTGGAAAAGTATGTGGTGCTCGAGAACAAGGTATATGAAACTTATAGAGCCTAATACAAAACACATGGCTCATGATCTTGGTTATTGGCCTTTGATCAAGATAAACAATCCATCCCTTAACATCAATACTATCACAAAACATCCTTCTAAATCAACCTTAACTTTCATCCATCCTAAACTCATCGACACTAGTGGTCTTGAAAATCATCCTTTACAAAGCATGAAACAAACAAATACACCTTCATGTAATGTCAATGTCATCTTGCAACACACTCATGAATTAAATTTGTAAGATTTTACACCCTCTTGTATAGGAGAGCCCAAAATATTACAATCCAAATAGTATTGTGTAGGTATGAAATCTTGTTCATCTAATCAAGAAGTTTCCTTGTCACAAATCACAAGACCACCTTCTACCATTGATCAAGCGGGTATCTTGTTGAGACTCCTCCAAGATCACTTGATCACCCTCCCTCCTAGAACTCAAGAGAAATTCTCTCACAAGACTTCATTTTGTTCCTATCATAGAGTTCATGGTCATTCCACTAATGAATTTAAGGCTTTGAGAAGTAAAATCCAACATCTTAAGGAATTTGGTATTCTTCCTTCTATGGGGGCACCTCATTCCTCTAATTGATATTTATTTTCACTCTAGCTTGCATCTCATCAATCATTTCAGCTCACCCTTGTCCTTCACTAAGTAGGGGCAAGGGGTTAGGTAGCCTTGTCCTTGTATGTCACTTGTTGTTTCCTCCTTTGGCTAATCATTAACCTTTCATGAATATATAAGAGCAAGCTTGGGATGTGGATGACATGCCTTAAGTTGGCTCGCACATGACATACTCTCTTCTTCATGACGTAGCTTCTCGAAAACATATGACTTGGCATAGGTATTTATGAGTAAGCTCACATGTCCTCTTCTTCTACTTTAAAGAAATTTCTCATAGTACTAGTGTTTGCAACCACTTTAAAGTGGGTGCATACATCACCACTCACATTTCATTGCATGATTTTCTTTTTCTTGTGATTTCCTCTCTTGGAAACATTAGGTACAATGTTGCCTAGGATGAGACCTTGAACTTGTCCTCTCTTGGAAACAAGATGAGACTATTTGCACTTATCCTCTCTTGGAACATTAGGCATTGTGTTCCCTAGGATGAGACCTTGCATGAATTAAGCAAAATACCTTTGAATAGTCCTTGCACTATTTTGCATTAACAATGTCTATGAGTGTCAAGCATACAAAGTTTTGCTTACTTCATAGGGCTTGAAAATCATTTTCCTTTGTGGCACCTTATTAAATTTATCAGGAGGTATAACTTTGGTATGGTTGAGCAGGAAGCCCATTTTGAGGCACAACATTCCCCATAGCCACCTATGTGTTTGTGAGTACATACTAGTCGAGCGTATGATTTTCACCTTTTGGGCCTTCTCACTCGGCGGACTGCCATGAGTTCTATCGCCCGAGAGTGAGTATGCATTTTCTTTTTGGACAAACAACCTAGATCTGATCCACAACTAGTTGGACAAATGGTTGAAGCTTGATCCACCTTTTTATTTTCTCTCTTCTTGTTCTTTCCATTATATGATCACGTATCTTGTTTCACTGCATATCTTTCACCTTGTATATGTCCTTTTGTGCTTATGTTGGTTTGACTTAAGATCTTGGATCCTGGGGACTTGCACAACCTCCTTTGATCTTTGTCATCCTTTGTCATCTTCATTGGTACAATCAAACATCTCTTGAATGTCTACTTTAGTGTGAGTTTGAAGCAAGTTCGTCCTCTCACTAAAGTGGGGGCTAAATGTACCATAGAAAAAAGGAAACTTGCTTGATTTGGGAAATAATTGATGATAAGTTGGACTTAAGAAGGCCTAGATTTGGTGTTGTGGTGTTTTTCACATCCACACTAGCTCTTGGATGCATTTATTGATGTCTTGTAAAGGTGTTGTAAAGTGTTGTAAAATACTTTCACGCTTTTCTAGACTTAATAAACCCATTCCCCCTCAATTCAACATTATAAAATGTGTTTAATGACATTATCACATCAATCTAGAAGGCTTGTAAAATAAACTTAATGTTAATCTAGTGTTGTAATGTGTCCTACACATTCTTATTAGATGTTGTGCCTTCCTTGACTATGTGGACCTCATTTTAGTGTTGTAAAGTGTATTTAATCAGACTTTCACATTGAATTTTGTGTTCCAAGCCTCAATTGACTTTCACATCACCATTAATAGGTCCCTATTACCCCATATTGTGCATCTTGAGGCTTGAATTGATCAAATAACCACTAAAGTCATCATATAAACCTTATTTCCTTACTTCCTAGCATCCTAGCTGGAAAATGGGCCCCTCTAGGACTAATTCACTATCTGTGGAAAATTAGTCCCTGCTAGGTGGGACTGATTGACCCAAGGTGGTGAATGAGTCCCATTTGGGCCATTTTTTACTTTTGAGTGGGAAATTTTGGAATTTAAGTTTAATTTTTCTTCATGTAGGCCTTAGGGATCCAATTTATGGGTGAATTTCCTATAGAATCAAATCTATAAACCCTAATGGACATCTCTTAACTCATTCATGCATCTCTCATCATTCATTCATCATCTATCTTCTATATCAAATCAAGCAAGTTAGGGTTTCATCATTGCAAGTCATCAAGATTGCTTCCTAAGACATTCAAGGGCAGATTCTTCATGTTTTCCTGCATAAATTCAAGATCAATCGTCATGAAATGGTAATAACTCCATTGTTGCATGTTTTATTACATTCTTTCTTCATTTGGTTTAATTACCTAAAAGGGGTTTGACCAAGACAAACCCACATGCCCTAACATCCAACATTTATCTTTCTTGTCTTGTGTGTTTGCCAATTTAGACATCTTGGAGGCTAATAAATCAGTTAATATTTCATTGAAATTTTTTTTAAGCCATCTCTTCATTGGATAAGTCAAAATACACACAAAAAGTCACTTTCATGCTTGAATTTGACAGTTTCAAAACCAGACACTTGAAGAAGCATAAAGTGCAAATTGAAGTCTCCTGTTTCCACCTTTGAATCTTCATAAATTCAAAAATGGACTCATTCACCATGGGTGGTGAATTATTCCCACTTCTAGGCCTAATTTTGGTTTTTTGCATTTTTGGATACCCATTTGTCTGAAGCGAGCTCCATAATAGTTTCCCTAATCTGGGATTGATTCACCCAAAATGGTGAATGAGTCCCACCAGGCCTAAAAATAAGAATCATCAACATTATAGATGTCATTTCTAGTCTCCATCAAGATCTAAAGTGCACACTTTCATTTTCATCCACTTCTATTACAATTTTCATTCATTTCTAGGTGTTTTTGCATTACACAATGTGTTTTCAAACATCTTGCATTTCAATAGTTTTACATTAATAACCAATCTATTTTATCAATTTGTTGCATTTAGATCATTTCATTTAGGCATACTTTCATTTTACTTGCATTAGTTTGAGTGAACCACCTAGATTTTTGGGTGTGGGATCTACCTCTTTCCTTTAGGTGAAAGACCCTAATTGAGCAAAAGAGACATAGCATTTCACACCTCATAAAATATATGGTTCACCAACAAGGGGTTTGACCAAGGAAAACCCCAATTTACTAACAATCAACAATTTTTTTCTCTCTTGAATGTTTGTGATTGCAAATTTAGGTTGAATACTTGAAGATCATTTGGAGTGCAAAGTTACAAAGTTGCAAAGTTACATTACATAGTTGTCATCTTCAGGGAAACTCACCTACAAATCAAATCTGGATGTTTCAAAACCTAAGATCAGAGAAGAAGGAAGTGCATAAATCAAGTCTCAGGACCACTTTGGAGATTCTAGAAATTCAAGATGGGACTAAGTCACCACCTAGGGCATCTTAGTCCTCCCGAAGGTATTTTTCAAAAATTCTTCTAGATCTGGTTCCTATATTCGAAGATTTTGCATCGGCCCCAAAAAATAGCAGCAGGACTAAGACAACAGTAAGGGAATCTTTGTCCTCCATAGCACATTTTGACAGCTTCTTTGTATTTCTGGATTCCTTGTGACATTTCTAGACTTCCTAGGTAAACATATCCCAACTTGTTGCATTATTTCATCATTTGCATCCTTCATTTAGTTTGCATTATTAGGTTTTTTGAGTTGAATGTTTACTTGTCTTTTCCAAGATTTTTCTTGGTGGTGAACCCCTTAAAGCTTAAAGAACCCCTTCCTAGGTCTTCCTTGTTGAGAATTGACTCACCTTGTGACGTTGACAGTCAATCCAATTAGGACTCCTAGGACATCCTTGAATGATAATTGGAAAAAAGTGGTGTTTTATGACCTAGGTTATAAATCATCCATTTTCCCATTATTCATAAACATAATCTCAAACCAATAGAAAAATTCATTGGAAAAATAAACTAGTATGCCAAGAATAAATCATAGCGTGGGTGGAAAATGTATCAAATGCTACATATTGTTCTATTCGAGGAAAAAATTTCTACACATCCAAATTCCTTCATAAAGTTTATGGAATGGGTACAAGTGTCAACATATTCATTATGTTTGAAGCCAGATGTCAGCACAAATCACGGCCATTTAATGAATTTTTGATGGACGGTTGTAGTTTCATTTCAAAAGAAAATGTCTGAAGCACTAGAACTATTAGATTTCCAAAAATCAATGGTTGACATTTTATTAATGATTCAAAAATGTTTTCAAACCAAAAAATATATTTTCATTGGAAAACTAATTTCATTATGTCTAAAGTCAGATGTCAACAAAATCAATATAATCCACAACCTTTCGATGGATTTTTTATGGACGTCTGTAGTTGCATTCCGAAAGAAAATTTCTGAAGCACTAGACTTGCAAATTCAAACCTCTAGAATAACACTAGAACCATTGGATTTCCGAAAAACAATGGTTGAAATTTTATTACTGATTTTGTTTTTCTTGATTAATAGCTGCTAAGGGGAAACACCATGTATTAAATAAAAAAAATACATTTGATTTGAGCAATTTGGCTCCACCCCAGATAATATCATGTTCAACCACCATACTTACAAAGAATATCACTACAGACTTACCCTTCTATCATGATAGCTTACAAAATGGCCTCTGTAAACAAAACAGCCTCAAGCAAAACACATCTATGTATATACCCTAGAACTGACACACTATACTATAGACAAGAACCTTTTTGCACAGTCCAAACCTTGCTTAGTCTTCATCAACACTAGCTTCCTTCATCTTTCTTTATTCCAGGTAGTCTGTAATCACAGGAAACTCAGCTCCACACGCATGATGAGCAGGACTGCTGACCTTCACTTCTAGGTCTCTAACATTGTTCTCCACTCACTCTTTGCCAGCCCCCAGTTCCTAGTCGTCGTCGTTACTTGCAACCATTTTTCCCGCAAGAGCTTCCTCTTCTAGGTATTTCGGTGCCCACCCTCTGACCGGTGTCTTTACCATCCATGTAGCCTTTAGCAGGAAGCTGGTGCTTCTTTCAAATTTTCCCACTATTTCTCCAATGCTACCAAGTTGAGGGATCTCACTACAGGATATTTCTTGACCTCAACTTCGTTGTCGAATGACATGTAGTAATTATATAGCATTGGCACCATTAGGTTTCCATCCACATTTTCAAGGGCCTCATCAATATCCCCTAGCATTTTGTGTGAATGCCATCTAACACAGCTTGTTCGCTTTGGCCTTAGAGAAACCCATGTATAGAAACATTGCAAGAAAAATTGCAAAAATGTATCTATTTTCCCTAAACCTTTGGTGTGCAAGAAGAAACTCCTTTCCCAAGACCTTCTTAGTTTCCCATAGAATTAATGGGTGAGACAAAACCAATAGCCTTTTCAACCTTTTGTTTGTGATTTCCCCGTGAAAGGCTTGTTGTTGCCTTGTGGTGTTGAAAAAAATGGGAGTGTCCATCACTCTCCTTCCATACCACAAAAATATTTTTTGAAACTTTACTTATGTAGCTACCACCTTACATTTTTTATAGAGTTTAGTGATCCTTCGTCATAATGGTGACATTAGTTGGCATGATGTTTGGATCATGCCCTTAGATCTGCAGGATGATGAAAAGATCTGATCACCTGTTCACCCTCGTGGTGAGCCCTACCATTTTTCAAAGGTGTCAATGGCTGATCGTGATCAAATCAATGATTAAGATGTGCCCTAACAAATGAAACTTAGTTGTTCCTTGCTAGCCTGTAGGGGACCCACTATTAGATCCGGGCTTGTGGAGGGATAACAGGCATGAGCCATGTGGTTTCATCACTACCACCCTTAAAACTATAAAGGGCATGGGAATATTTGGTGAAATATTTCTCAACAATTATGAAAGATTAAATAATGTGCTACTAAAAGGATGTATGAGCATATGTGCAAAATTTTTCATTGAGATGTTCTAATCTCAACCGTTTATTGCTAAAGGAGGATATACATTATGGTCGCTAGCCTATTGGTTAAAGGGGAAGCAAGTTGAGGGTCATCAAGTTGATCTGGGCTGTTTCCCACTAGCCCATGACTGTTGATCTAAAACTTACAATTCTCAGAGGGGAAACATGCTACTGACACATGGCTTTTCTAACACGTGGCAAAATTTTTGATTTGATAACTTGATACTAAAATGGTAGAAAGTATGGCATGTGGCACATGCTTTCTTTTTATCAATTTCTATCCTTTTTTATTGATTTCTGCATATCCTTCGAATTGTCTTTCTTTGAAGAAAGTGTGGTTGCAATACCATGGATTAATGCCATATGTACATCTAAAGCGATTGATTGGATAGATTGATATTGAAAACTGCACGATGTATTGTAGATGATGATGTCATTAATCCAATGATCAATTGAAACAAGATTTGTAATGATTTCATATCATTTGAGTGGAAATTTTGATAGCTTGTCAGCTTGAGGTATAATTTGCATGTAGCCAAACGTCAATCAAAATAAACATTTTAATTGTAAATGTAAGACTTAAGTTACACAAATTGATTAAGTTGGTTTTTTTTGTTTGTGCGATTATCATTATACCCAACCTCACACGACTCACAAGTAAATAGGGATCTAGATGGTAGTGGTGTTGGTGACCCATAAATAGAGATAGTGAGCACAACTGAAATCATTTGTTGAAGGCTAAAGGCTTTACTTTTGAGTGCAATGTTCTAAATTGTCATAATGGTTATCATTTTGTAAGGTTAATAAGGAAGAAGATGATGTGGTATTATTGGGGATAGTCTAAATTCTCTACCTCTAGTTATGTAGTTACAAATTAAAAGACCAATTTACTTCAAGTTCAGAATGGGTGGAATTGGAAAGAAGTTGATATGGTTCACCTGAATTCTTAGATAGGTTTTGAATCAGGATGCGGAGCTCTGATGGAGATAAGTGCTTTCACAGAGAGGAAATGTGGACTTGCAAACTCACTATGAGCTAACCAAATGCATGTAAGTTGTGATAGGTACAATTTTTATCTTCAGAGC
This sequence comes from Sequoia sempervirens, assembly GCA_007258455.2. NCBI lineage: Eukaryota > Viridiplantae > Streptophyta > Pinopsida > Cupressales > Cupressaceae > Sequoia > Sequoia sempervirens. Next base: position 163,426,366 of record VDFB02271358.1, on the reverse strand, counting down.
TCCCATTTCCCTAGCATGGTTGGCTAGGAAATCCCTATGCATTTATTTTCAGAGCCACATTTGTATTATGTTGTCACCAAAAGAAGCTTGGAATCAATTTGTATTCCATTTTCAAGAGCACCAACTTGGAATCAATTGTGTCTATGTAAAGTGACATATATCATTTATACAAAACAAGAGCTTGCATGTTCTACTTATCTTTAAAAATATATGTAATAATGTAACATTGTAATTCAGTTGTAATATTTAATAAATGGTTGTGTTATTCTTCATTATTCATTTATAGTAAAGAATTATTTTTTGAGTTTAGTGTCTATGAATCTATTCAAATAATTTTTTTTCCTTTAAGAAATTAAGTATTATCTATTTATGAAATATTTTCATGTAGATTTAAAACACAAAGCAATACAAATGAAAAAAGAAAGTTATCATCAAATTGAAAAAAAAACATTATAAACACTAAAAGTTATCACTCTATGGAAATGGAAAAAGTAACCCTTTTACCTTTTTTGGTTTTGTCCCTCCTTGTGCTTATTTGGCTTGATTTTGCCTTGATTTAATGTTGCAATGTGGCTCACACATTCACATTAGATCTTGAATCTTTATGAATCACTAAAACTTTATGTTGTATTGTAAAGGTGTTGTGAAGTGTTGTAAGACATTTTCACACTTTTCTAGAATCTTCTTATCATAATTCACCTATATACCCTCTTTTTATCACTTACCAAGTCTTATTCTAAACTGTTGTAAAGTCTTGTAACAAACTTTCACACTTTTCTAGGTTTGTCATCAACAAATACACCTTTATTATGCTTTATTTGGCCCCTTTATGCTCTTATAGGCCTTAATTTAGTGTATTTTTTAATACAAACCCGACAAACAACATTAAAGACAACTTAATTTCTGACACCCACTCATATGACTTGAGTGGGAATCATTTTCCCAAGGTGGCAAATGATTCCCTCTTGGAATAAAAATAAAAATCAATTCAAATTACTAGTGAGTTTTTATTCTTAAAGACCTAAGGACAGCATGTGATGTATTTTTGAGAAATTAGGGCATAACTGTGTATAAATATATAATTTTCTATTCATTTTAACCCCCATTCACTCATTCATCCTATTCACCTAATCATCTCATACATTCAAGAATTTAAGCATCATAACATCATTCAATAAAGCAATTATCAAGCATCTTGGAGTAGCCATTGACATATCTTCAGACTTCAACAACAAGGGTGTGGTGAGTCTATGAAATTTTCATGTTATTTTTTCATCATTCCTTTCTTATTTCCTTTCATTATCAAGGGTTTGATTACAAACTGGGGTTTGACCAAGGCCAACCCCTATACTCTAACCCTTAACCCTTTTTCCCCTCTTTGCATGCGTGTTTGCAGGTCTTGTAGGAAAAATTTTCAAGGAGAAAGGTGTCAAAAAGGTTTTGAAAAGTCATCTAAGTCATCAAAGTCAACATAACCCTAATTGGAGCTTGAAGACCCCTTTTCAACCCATTTTCTGCAGATTTAGATCTGACAACCCCATAAGTAGAAAAGTGCATACCAGGACCCACAAAGTTGACCTTTGACTTTGAAAATTTTTGTAGGTGGCCTGATTCACTATTAGTGGCGAATGAGTCCCACTGCCAGGCTGGAAAAAGAGTTTTCTATAGTTCTGAGTTCGCAGCATCCTAAAACTTGTTCCAATAGATTTTACCAAAACCTGGACTGATTCACCATTAGTGGCGAATGATTCCCAGTGGGCATCAACATTAATTATGTAGCATTCTAGAACCTTCCAAGATCTTCTTTCAGTTTCCAAGTGCACTCCATTCAATCTCATTCAATTCTATTTTCATTTGTGCATGTTTCTTTTTCATGTTTGCATGCAACACTGTGTTTTCCAACACTTTGCATTTCCTAGTTTGCATTCAATAATTGATCCATTTCATTAGTTTTTTGCATTTAGTTCATCTTATTTAGGAATATTAAACCCACATCACATAAATACTTGAATGTTAAAATTTACATTTTGCCCAATTCTTGTCTCCTTTTAGGTGAAAAACCCTAGAAGGAGCATAAAGCATTAGGTTGCCAAAATCTTTGTTTACATTTTGATGAACTTGACTTTAGAGCATTTTTACTTCTAATTCTAAGTGCATTTTCATCCTAGGTTTAGCTTGAATCATCGTTGCATTAGGTTTTGCATTATTTTGCATCCTAAGGTTTTCAAAAAATTGCATTAGTGAAAACATCATATAGCTTTCATTTTTGCATTCCAAATCACTTAAACAAACTAAAATTCTACATTTTCATACTATAGTTGCATTTTTTCATTTGAAAAACATCACATTGCATTTCACATTTCTAAAAAACTCAAAAAAAATCATCCTTGGACTCATTCGCCACCCTGGGCGAATCAGTCCATTTACACATTTTGAACTGCATTTTCTGGCATTTTCTGGGCATTTTCTACATTTCTGTTTTTTGTTATTGACATTTTATTACTCTTAGTTTTCATTTTATTTGAATCCACCCTACCTTTAGTTTCCCTTGTATGAGTGTTTGGTGCCCTATTGATAATACTTTAGTGAGAAGTTCCCGACTCATGGCATCCCGCGATAGCACACTCGTTGTGGACCTTGGGTTGTCTCAAGCTACTACTCTTGGTGTTTAAAATAGTGCATTATTCATGGATCCCACCTTTATCAATACTTTTCCTTCCCATAACATGCAAGTTGACACACAAATCGATCGCATTCCATAAGACAAAGTCGTTAACATTCATGAGGATTTAGTGGTGCAAGAGCACCAACCAATTTTCATCTGCATTTGTTTGAGTTTTATTTGAAATGGGTTGTCTTAGGATTCTTTGGTCATTTTTTGTGTCAATAAGGTCAAATGGACCATTAGAATGTGTGTAGGAGTTCAATTTTGTAAAAGCAATGCAATGTTATTAATAATGCTCAAAAAATGCAAAATGTGTAAATAAGGGATTTTGAAGGGTTTAGTGTGTGAGGTATTTTATTTTGATAAATAAGGTCATATTGTATCATTAGATATGGTATTGAGTCATTTTTGTGGTCTTTAGGGGGTTTGGAGGTTAAAATTGCAAAATGGACAAAATTGACAAAAGTTGTCAATACAAAAATGAAAAGTTGTAAAAATTGCACTTAGGAGAAGACCAACGGTCATTAGAGCCCAAAATGTAGTTTGAGCCATTGATATGGATTGGTTTCATGTTTAAAAGGATGAATAACCTTGAGACAAGAGGTTAGTAAAAAACTCTATATTGAAGAACTTTCAATAAAACTCCCAAATTTGACAACAATATTATATTTTTACATAAAATCTTTGAATTTGCAGACTTGGTATGTGACTGTACAGAAGAGTGTTGAACTAATAACTATGCAAACCATTGTATATTTGCATTGGATTCCATTTGAATACATATTGGTGGTTTTCCATCAAATTTAAGGAGATTTATTGCCAAAATATATTAACCGGTCTGTAGGTGCAATTTAAAATTTTGAAGCTTTAATCATGGAGTAAAGCCCATTTCACCTTTTGTATTCATTGTTGCTAAGTTTAATGGGCATAATATGTTAGAAATAGGATGGTATAATGTTAGGTTTGATTAGTATGATGAGTTTTGGGGAGAAACATTGACTGTCCTGAGGGTTTGTAATGAATTTTGAGTATGAAAATGAAGGTTTTGAGAGAGAGGTTGATAAAAGTGAGTGAGTAGGGGTTGTGTGATGGTAAATTGAGTGAAGGAATACATAATAAGAAGTTTTGGAGGTAATTTCAAGGTTGTATAAGATTGGGAATCTCAAGTTTGAATAAACCCTACCCTTTTCAAGTAAAAATGAGGGTTTTCTGGATTAGAGTATAGATGAGTGTTAGTGTCTCTAAAACTAGTTGAAAGAGGATTTTTGTTACCTATCAACAAGGTCTAGGTGGTTTTTTGAGTTTTTTTGCAAAATCTAAGAGCACTTTCTTTGGAAAAGTGACCTAATTGGTCCACTAGGTCAGCGTTGTCACTTGGATTTGAGTGAGTTGTTCAAAAGGAGTCTATGGTGGTTTTGATATATTTTTTAGGTTGGTCTGATGGGTATTTGAAAATTCCAAAAAATTGAGTGTGGAAAGGTACATTGAGAAGAAAATTTGTGCAAACTAGGTCTGCAGATCTACTATGTTGAAGGCAGAGTTATGGTGAAAATTTGCTTTGTCAGAGTTTTGTGAATCTGATTGTTGATTCATCTAACTTGAATTTTGTTGTTTTAGATGAAAGCCACCTATCCCTGCATCATTTAGCATATTTGCAATAGGATTTGTATCTTGAAAATATCTCAACCACTGTGATTCTTGCTATAGAAAACATCCATCGCTTGATTGAAAGTGACGATGACTTAAACATTATGAAAAAAATTGTTGAGTTATACAACAAACATGCTCCTTCCACCTCTAGCACATCCCAACCAGAAAATATTGTGGTTAGTCAAGGAGGACTTAACACTCCTCCTCCTTCCATAGTAGTATCCATACCTACCTACACCATTCCGCAAGTAACAACCTCAATGCAACAGGTTAGCAATGTGATTCCTTCCTCGACTATTCCTGCTAGTATTCCTAATTCTTCTATGGCATTTAATGTTTTCTACTCTTCCACCATACCACCTATTAGCATTCCATTCACTTGCCCTACCACTGCATACACTCCATCACCACTATTTCTTCCACCTCATGCCACTTACACTTACCCTCTCATCATGCAACTTTTCGAAACCGTTTCCTCCATGCAACAACAAATATTCACCATAAGTCAAATTCAAAATGTTCCACCCACCTATTATGTCTGTAGCATCCCATTATCCTTATAAATATTAATAACACCAATTCCACAAGGAATTGAGATACCTAGATTTGAGAAGTATAGAGGAATGAGTGATCCTACTAATCATGTTAATTCTTACACAACCTTATGTAGTGACTTTGTTCTTGATGATAAATTGTTGACCAAACTTTTCCTAGGACCTTAGAGGACACTACCTTGGATTGGCTTTCAAACTTACCAAACAATTCAATTCATTCAATCAATGAACTAGTTGATGCCTTTATGAATCATTTTCAAGTGCACATGACTCCCAAAAATACATTGGCTAATCTCATGAGATGTAAAAAAAATGTGCATGAAAAAGTAACCGATTTCATCTCATGCTATCAGTCACTTTATGCCTAAATTGATGTCAAAGTTCCTAATCCACATCTCCAAAAGATGTTTATTGAAAATTTACAAAATCACATCCAAGACAAATTTACCATGATGAAATTTCCCTCTTTCATGCATTTATGTACAACCCTTTATGACTATCACAATTCGATTAGTAGTCATGATACCAAGTCCACTACTAACCAAACTAAAAAATCTAAACCTAACACTTCAAACAATTCACAACCATTTTTAAAACCACAAAAGTGATTCTTACAATTCAACCCCCCTCCTCAGCCACCACCTCAACCCACCAACAACCAGGTAACAATTGTTAAAGCCATGATACCTTTTATCTATGGAGATCCAAAGAGATCGTTTACACCTTTACTAGACACTCTTCATAACACCATGACCCATCTATTGCAGCAACAAATGATTACCTTACCTACTATTAAACCATTAGATACAACAAAACCTATGCCTCCAAAATTTCAACCTAACGCTTATTGCCATTATCATAGACAAAATGAAAATGACACAAAACAGTGTAAATGTCTTAAACACATAGTGCAATACCTCATTGATTTTGGCCGTCTATCCATTTCAAATATTAATGTTAAAAGAAATTTATCTGTTGCCCCACCCAATCAAAATTTACAAATATTTACCAATTTGATGCCCAAACATACCATATCATTCATCAAAGCTAGTGAAAATCAAAACAATGATGCGATGACTGTTCATAAAACTATTGAACATCATGATCCTATTCCACATTCCACTTCTATGGATGATGTAGTAGGAGTGATAGATGTTATCCCTCGTAAGGGCCCACCTAAGAAAAATATTGATATTACTTTTTCTTCTAAAGATATTCTTCCAAATCTTCCTGAAGGTCCTCTTTACATAGTTAGACATATTTATGCTAAGCCCACTAACGGGATAATCATAGTTCCCGCCTGTGGTGAGAATGTGATCATTGAGGAATTTTTGGTATTACATGATCTTTATCAAGATATTTATGACAAACCATGAGCATGGATCAAAACACACAATGGTTTTGTGTTCCCTATGATAGGATCGATCACCCTTCCATTACAATAGGACTGAAGACAGTGGATGTAACATTTTCCATCATTCCACAATTAGATCAATTTCATTTATGGCTAGGCTATCCATGGCTTCGCTCGATGAAATTTGTTCCTTCAGGAATACACAAAAACCCTAAACCCACATCACATCAATCCTTGAATGTTAAACATTTCATTTTGACCAATTCTTGTCTCCTTTTAGGTGAAAAACCCTAGAAGGAGCACAAAGCATTAGGTTTCCAAAATCTTTGTTTACACACTCTTGCTAGGGTTTATCAAAATGTTATTGATTTCTAATTTGTTGTTGATCTTCTCCCTTGGTTCTCAGTATCATTATTCATTTTATTAAGTCTTTTGCAGCATTATTTTACCGACCCCTTGTCCTTGATGTCAATCCTAGCACACTAAAGTTTAAAACAACTTTAAAATACATGTTTATTGTTTATATCATAAAATTACTCAACCTTTCGATGGCCATTTGATGGATGATTGTAGTTGCATTCCGAAATGAAATGCACAGAGTGCTAGGATTGCAAACTTAAACCTCCAGAATCACCCTATAACCATTATATTTACAAAGATCAATAATTTAGAATTTGATGTCAATGCAGGACAACCATGTACTAATTGTGTAGTCCAAAAGAAACACATTGACGTCTCATTCACTTTAATGTTTGAAATATGACAAAAAAGAAAACTTTCTAGTGCTAAGTGATTTTATTTTTAAGTGAGAGGTTCAACACACAAGAAGATTTTAGATTGCTCATTGTAGTGCACCAGGGAGATTCTAGGTTCCACTTCCAACAAAGCCAGTCCATGCCTGTCAGTATTGTTGAAAATTGAGGTGTTTATGTAGCTTAATACTTTGTAAAACTTTATGATTGTTGATCTAAATATGTATTCTTTGTTATAGATTCTTTGCAGGTGATTATCTGATTAATTCATTTTATCATTTGTAGAATGAAGATAGAAGGTTGTAGAAGAATTAGACAGGATATTAGAAGATACACAACATATACCATGGAGAAACCCTTTTAGGAAAAACTCCAACAAGAATCAATGTATTATTTAATCTCTGAAGTAGATTACAATAATTCCAATCCTTGCTTGAGATTGCTTCTTTTTCCTTCACCAAATCTTCTTCACAACCTACAATAAAACTGCTAATAACTCTTTTCAACTTGCTTGAGATATATAGGCAATAATCAACTTTGTAAACTCCAAAGAGGTACAATTACAAAGCTCAATCCCTATCTCACAAAAGGTATGCCTATCTCTTGCAAGTAGAGTTCTACCATGAAGAACAATGCCAAAACATGAGCTTCATCCATTTGGGTGTCCCAAACTGAAGTCACAACTAAACCTTGATTTTGTAGATATCTTCAAAGCTTATCCTCAAAGTAGGAACCCAAGAATGGGCCCACTTAACTCAGCCTTCTAAAATATCTTAGCATGAAAAAGAGTTAACTTCAAGAAGCCAACTTGGGTGCCCAAGGTGGGTCCAAGTCATTCTCTATTAACTGAAACATATCTCTCCACCATTCATGCAAGAATGGTCATCCCCTATTATCTGAAGGTAGTCACCTATTATTTGTCATGCAACTCAAGTCATTAGTCATGCATTCCAAGTTAACTAAAGTAAACTAGCATTCAACTAAAAATAACTACATGCAACTAAGGATAACTGAACCATAATTAAACTAAACTAAACTAATTTTGAACTGAACTGAACTGAATTGAACTAAACTAAACAGATCTTAACTGAACTAATATGAACTTCATACATGTAAACATCAATCCCTAACTCCTAGGATCTTTACATGGACTCAAAAGTGTTATCTTTTACTCCAAACAGTTAACTTAACTTAAGGTGAGTTCCACCTTCCATGTGGGTGCCCCATGTGCTCCTATTATTTAGGAACTTATCTTGGACGCCCTCACATGCTTCTATCATTTAGAATTAATTACAAATGTCAATTAACATGATTATTTCATTCAAAATTAATCTCCTTCTAATCCTAGTGTTTGAGAACACTTTCCAAAGACTTAGGAGATACATGAAATAAATAATGTTTAGGATTGCAATTAAATGGCATCCTATTTCCAACAAGTATTAATCTTTTCAAGAATCAAAATCTGAGTAAGTGAAAGAAAAAATTCCTACGGCTATGTTTCATCATTTCTTAAAATATAATTATATCAAACTAAGAATTAAGAATTTAAATTAATGAGTACTAAGAGGGAATACACAATTTCACATTGTATAAGCATTCCTACCACCAGTACCACTAGAGAAAAATCGGATAAAAAAATACATTATGTTGGATTGCTTAAAACCCCAGGTTTCACTGATGAATACCATGACATTTATGATCCTGAAATCTATGGTATGCATACCTCAAAACTTAGATTTTCATTTGAGAATAAGGCTGCAAAAGAAATGCAAGTTAATAGTTACAATGCATCGTGGGTAACTAGATTAGGGTGCATGATGTTACATGAGGTTTTCCCTTGCCCAAAATTTATCATGGTTTGTGCCCAAAATTATGATGATAACAAAAGAGAAATTGTTAATTAAGATAGCAAAGAAGAATTGTTATCCATTAATGTAGAAGAACTTGGAAAGTGTTGGGGTTTACAACCAAATAATTTGGAAACATCCACATTGACCTAGAAAATCCTGCTAGTGATTATGAAGCAGTGGATGAAAGGGAGAAAAAATATTTCATAAATAACATAGTTCAAGATAACATACAAGTTAGAAACAAATTGAAAGGTAATCATAAGCCTCCTTATGATTTTGATATTTTTGGACCATGGGTTCAGGATACTATTTCATGCTATCATTTTTCCTAAGACTGGATAGCAATTGGGAAGTGGGTGCAAGCCTCCTTGAAATGGTATATAATATCCATTTTGCTTTTCCATCTCAACTTGTCAAATATAACTTTATTGAGAACATTGTAGAATCTATGCATGAACAATTTTTAATGATTAAAGGAGGTGCACACTCAAAGTCCACTAAGACATTTAGGTTCACAACCTACGTGCTATTTTTTCTATTCAAATTTAGTGGAATGTTTCAGACCAACAAGCTTCAGATTCAACCCTATAGTAATATTGGGGAAAATAAAATGGCTCCAGTATATGATTGGACCACTAAGATAAGGATGCATGATTCTCGACAGAACTACAATCATTTTGTAGACTATTTTTTGGTTCCATTGCATCAAGCAATTACAAATACTCCAATGCCTAGATTTCCCATGTCATGTAGAAATTGCATTCAACTAGGAAAAGAAATACAATTGGCTGATTGGTACGTAATGGAAGAATATATTGTGCTAAGATTTTATGGATTGGGAGTAGGGCCATACAAACTTCCAATACATGTGACAGAAAGGGTTTTTGCATTGGAATATGTAAGGCAGATGTAGAGTACTAATGAACTACACTTTTTTGATCAGCAGAAGAAGACCTTATTTCCTTCTTTACCTTTTTTGTATGGAGGGTTCTCGAGAGAAAATAATTTAGTGTGGCGCATGATCTTTTAAATTTTTTTTATTTTGATGTTGTTTGTCACTGGCAGTATGATCCATGTGACACCATTAAATCAATGATTGTGGCTAATAGGAATGTTACAAGTAGAATTCAACATCAAAGTAAACCCTTTCTTGAAAACTTGAGAAAAAGGGATTCTTGGGATGAGGTTAAAAGAGCAAAGGAGAAAAGTTCTATTGAGAAAGGCATTTCTTTTAAACAATTTTCAACAGAAATTATGGCATTGCACTGAAAGAGAATAAGGAGGTACAACAATTTTTATGGAAAAAGTGATAAACCATCTAGTAGAGTAAAAATTCTAGATTCTCTAGATAAGGAAGTTATAGATAAAAATTGCCCACGATAAAAAATTATTTCCTTTTGGTCTATGAGGAATGAGCTAGGTGAACCAAGAACTTTTGAAAACTTTGGAGATAATGAAGAAGATCGCGAGTTTATAAAATTGTGGAATATACAACATCCCAATGGTCATGAAGATCAAGAAATTGATGATGAATCTAATGATGATAGGGGACAACAAAGCTATGTCAAACCTAGTTTAAGTGAGGCCATAAAAGAAGCATATACTTTAGGAGTAGCCATAGCCAAAAAAATGGGTTATGAAGGTGGTGGTTTGGGGTCCCAAGGATAAAGAATTTGTATGGTAATATATGTAGACCATAGAAAACCCCTTGATAAGTGAGGCCTTGGAGTTGATAAAGTATACCAAGGCTATACAAGTACAACTAAAAAAATTCATTTTGTTAGAGCTTCAAATCCTAATCCTCAAGGTCAGATACAATCACAACTAAGACATGCCCATGGTGGAGAACCTAGTGCAATTGCCACTACCACTGGTGGCGATGGTATGGGTAGTAGTACTAGTAGTGGTCAACATGTGCTACAACAACAAATTACACACAAGAAAACAACAATACAAGCTACCACACAAACACCAAGTGATCAAGGCATATAAAAGAGGCAAAGGATTTTGACAGGTCCAAGTCCAACAACAACTATCCTTTCCACCACAAAGGAGTTATCCAGACACTCCTAGTCCAAAAATTAGTGTGGTTGCAATAGCATTAGCAACTGCAAGTACTCCTCTTCCTTCGCCATTCAAGCATTCCATTGTTCCTGCGTCCCCAGGTTTTGATTACATTGTAGAGTTTTAAAAGAAATCAAAATTGTATAAAAAAAGAAAAGAAGTAGTTAATGGAGAGTGCATTTGTTGTAACTTCAGAGCCTATAATAACCATGGTATTACCCAAATTTGACACAAATAAAGAAATCATGGAGTACATGATTGTTGTTCCCACAGTTCAAAATAAACCAGCAAATTAGATGGATCGATCTGAATTTTAGGTGAGCAGTTTGCAATTGGATTTTTTGGTCTCAAAAATATTGAAAAAATTAATGTATCAAAGAAGAATAATGAATTGGCGTACACATCATTGCTAAAGCAAGAGAGAGAGAGAGAGAGAGAAAATAACGTTGCAAACTCAAATAGAAAAGCTACAGGAAGACCTAGAAAATGAGAAAGCAAAGAGGAAAGCAACAGATAGCAAGAGAAATGAATTAGAAAAAAGAATATAAAAAATTGCCTCTACATCAACAAGCAAAGAAGATAAACAAAATGAGAGAGAAGTGAATGAACTGAAGGAAAGGTTAGATGAGAGAAAAAAGAAATATGATGAGGAAAATTTCACTTCAGAAAAATTAAGACAAAGCATTGGGAAAGGAAATGAATTGTGGGAAGAAAGAAAAAGAAATGAAAGATTGGTTGCAAAGATGATGGAAGCAAAAAATGAAATTAACTCTTTTCAAAATAAGTTAACTGCATTTTGTAGAGAAAAAATGAGGCATATGAAACAAAATATTTGGGATGAAATAATGCAGAGGATTGATCATTTGTGTGAATTGTTTCAATTGATTGATGCTATCAAACTATATTATAAGAAGCTCAACAAATATTTAGTGGACAGCAAAAATGTGTTGGCATTAGAGAAATCTACAAATCAAGTTGAACAAACAGTCTATAAAGCTAGTGACAATGATTTGAAATAAAAAGGGATTGATAATCAGCTTGCTGCCTCAATGATGTTGTCATATATCATTCAAAAATGTTTGAGAATGCATAAAACAAAGGAATTTGTGCATCTGGCTGCAAACAAGATGGAGAAGCTAGATAAAAAGGTAAGGAACTTCATAGAGTTTGGTTTGCTAGAGGATTTTGACACAAATGAGTGATTCATTTGAAAGGATGATTTCAGAAAGAATATGGAGGGTGCAAGGAAGATTGATTTGGACTAATTTCCTCAGAACCCAAACATGGCGAACTATTTGGATTCCATCAAATCATCGATAACCTTGAATGCGATTTTGACTAATTCAATACAAGTTCCAATTTCAATCATGAATTGTTAACAAATTTTTAATTCAAACAACATCAATTAGAACAAATGACAATTCCAACAGCTGAATAGTGGAAGTTGCTAGAAAAGGTGATATAGTGATTTGATATTGATAATATGAGTTTCCATGTTCCAACTCAGCTCTATGCGGAATTGTCTGAGCAATATTTTGCATTTCCAATGCCTCTATGCATTCCTTCATGTGAAAATCAATAAAAAAGCTCAAATTTAGTAATTTTTTGATGTTCAATTATCTATATTATTTATTTTATCATTTGAAGAAAAATTTTGGTTTCAACTACTAGATACACATTAAACGATTGTTGATGTTCATTGTTGTATTTTCTACTATTGTTAATATGTTATTAAGCATTGAGTTGAGTGATGAATCACTAAGTACATGTTTAACACAATTAAAATATGAAATTTTTAATAATATGTTAATTTATTCAATATGTTGCATAATTTTGAGGAATACAATATAAAATATCAAATAAAATATAAAATATAAAATTCATACAATGTACCTGTTGGTGATTTTTAATGAACCAAACTTGGTCTCAATAATTGTCTATGAATTTTCCATAATTCAATGATCAACAATTTTGAGGATTGGCCAACGACTAGGTGAAAGCTTGCTAGGATTTCCCTTTGCACTTCGGGCTGTGTAGGACCTGGGAGGGTGATACCTACAATGTACTTAATGGTATTCTTGTGCCATTTACCACATACATTGTAAATAATAGATGCATTCTCATAGATTGCAAATTAAATGAAATACATCAAGAATCTGGAAAATTCTTTAATAGGATCATTCAAAGTAGAGAATGGATGATTTCACATGAAACCTCAAAACAATTTAAGAAGTATGAAAATATTCTTTAAGATTGTGTTCTTTGAAAGGCAGGGCTGACTCAATGACTTCAAAGATAATCAAAGTTATAGAATAGTGCTTTATCCATGGGTAATAGATTCAACTATGAAATAAACTATGATACAACAGTAACCAATTTAGCACTTATAGACTATTGTGATATTGCATTACAATATGACAACTCAAAATGTTCTAGAATAGAAACTACTTATCAAATCCTTCTCCCTGGTCACACGAATCTATGATTTCATCAAAGCAATTTAATTAATTCTTTGAATTAAAACAAAAAAAAAAATCATACATTCAACCAAAATGATTGAAGACTAATCAAACGATCCTTGATCATTTTATTAATAATTTGTATGAAAAGATACAAAAGGAGAGAATTTTCTTCAAAATTTTCACTTCTCATTCAAATTCCATTACTGTTGTAAGACTATTATGCTTATTACATACTCAAATTCAAACTAAGACTCAACAATAATCCTCTTCCTTTGTGCTTGTATTTCAAAATCCATTACATGAGTACAAAACCTCTCTCAACCAAAGACCCATGCAATTGGACTTGAATTCCCTTTTATAAGAACAAGGGAGCAACAAGATTTGGGCCAAATTACACATTTAGTCACATTTACATTTGACTTACATTTCAATTTTAATTTCAAAACATCCCTGAGCAGTTATATTTGTATTTCCAAGAGGGGGAATACATATAAGACAAAATTCCTTTCCATTTGTTGATGAAGATTTCCCCACCTTCCAAAAGTCTCCTTTAGTCAGTGCAAAATAATATTTTCCATGAGAAAACATTGTAGTCCATGTCCTTTAAAAACTCGTAGAAGAAAAGCATAAAGTGAAAGAGAGAATACACAAAAGTAATTCCATATTTGTAGTCCTTATCACCATATTTAAAACTGAAAAAGTGCAACATATGAATGTTGATATATCTAAGGCCTAATATGTACTATTTCAAGGCCATGTATTTCACTCTTATTGCTAAACTTTATTGTTTCATACCACCAAACAAAATTTTTGTCATTTACTCCAACTTGTAGCAATTTATATGTCCAATATGTCAATATAATTGGACTTCCATAGTTCAAACTCCTCCTATGTTGGCCATTCAAACCCCATAATACCATCTTCCTTTGTTTCTTATGAGCTATACTTGCCACCTAATTTTCCTCCTTATCAAAATCTTCAAGGAAATCCCTTGTATGCATGAGCATGGCCATACTATTCCTCAGCATATCTAAATCCATTTCATCACAATTTTTTTTTATCTTGAGAAGTTATCACTTGAACTTCCTGGTCTTTCCACTCTTGCAAGGACTTAACTTCACCCTTCTCATTTAGAATGTATGGTAGAAGACCAAACTTCCAATCATCAAACTTCTTAAACAATTCCTTAATCTTCACCTCCAAGGGTTCAATCAACCCTTTAGAACCAGTTATGTCCATTAAAACTCTTAGAGTTGGAAGTATCTTTGGAGGCTTATCTACATCACGAGAGGATGCAACAACCATATCCCTCAACATTTGAGCCCTTTGAATCTACTTATCCATTAAAGGAATAACAATCTCCTTATCTCTATCAAGGTTTTTAATGGCATCAAAAATTAAAAAATAATTGGCATGAATACTAATTAACCTTTTCTCTACCCCCTTATTCAAGTGCTCAAGCACTGTTGTCACAATCTTCATATTATTCAAAAGAACAGGACCATCTGTCCTATCTTCATAAGTATTGAGATTTTCCATCAACTCCTCCTTAGTAACTTCCTCAAATTGAGGGGCATTTGATGTTTCAGGAGCTGATTGTCTCACTTCTACATCTTCAAATTCAATGGGGGTAGCCTCCTCTTGAGTTTGTGGAGGTGAAAGAATTGGGGAAGGAGGAGGAAAAATCATAGTATGTGAAGTACCAAGTTGTAATGTTTGGAATTTTTGTTTCCATAAATCCATTTGAGTTTTCATTTGAGCCATATTTTTCTAGCTCGAGTTATACTCAGCAACCACCTCATTATATTTGGTTCTAAAATTGTCCCTTTCCACTATTAGTGACTCACCTATGGCCTTGGTGAATTTTACAAAATTAACACTCATGGTTGCTGCCTCCAAGGCACATGTATCTAAAACTCTTTTTATAATTAAGCCTCCTCTTACACCTAGGGCAGGTTTTGTTACCTTAGGCTTTTTGGTGGTTGGGGCTAGAGCCCAAATAGCAAGAGTATCCCACTGTTGACTAAAAACTGAACCCTACAAAACCAGTGTCACTTCTTCTTCAGTATTAAAAATGGGGGCATCATGTCTTCTCACAATGTCAAAAGAAATTGTTGATTCCAAGTCTCATTCTAGGAGTAATAACACGCCACTCTTCCTCACCAATACCCTACCCTCATCTGTAGAAATATTCAAATACTTGGTCCTCATTTCATCATGGACCTTAGCTTCAATAACCTCTTGGGGCTTCTCAGGAATTTCACTTCTCCTTGTTTACACCAATGTGACATACTCATCCTTCATTGCTCTCCATACATGCTCCTAGAAAGCTTGTGTCTTGAAAAATTGGTCATCTTATATAAAGCTTTCACAGGCTTGGAATCTGACATCCTTGGAGTTATTTATTCCACTTAGGTCAGCTTTTCTCAACCTAAGGCCCAATTTTTGTGGTATTATTTCCCCTTGAGGGGGTGGCATCCCCTACATTATTTCCTCATCAATTATAGCAATTTCATCATCTACCTCCTTTGAAGGATAGTCAACCAAACCAAAAGCTTCAACCTCTTGCTTCTTTATTGATGGATCCCTTGGAGAAGATGATTCTCTAATTGGATAATCCAATTCAATTATTTCATGGGCAGAAGAATGTTGCGGTGACAATGGAGGTAACTGCTATTGTGGTGAATGCACTTTTAACTCCTCAAATTATGTAGGAGTTACAACTGTTTGATGCCTTTTTATTGTGCTCTTTCTCCTTGAATAAATATGAATCTTCTTGGAAGGCTACACAACTGACTCTCCTTCTATCTTAGGGGCCTTCCCCTTAACTTGCACTATCTTCACCTCTTTCATTCTTGCCACAACTTTGTCAAAATTTTGAATCATAGTTTCAATTTTCAAAATTGGGTCAGTAATATCAGACAAAGCTTTAAAATTAGGCTCTTTAGCCTTAATTTCACTCTCCAACTTTACAAATACACCCCATTTCCTCATCCTTTCAACTTGGACATCAAGGTCAAAAATATTTCTAATGAGATCTTCAGGCATAGTGTGGGTGTGAACATATCAACCTCCCCTATTTCTCCTCATCAACCAGGCTATGAACCCCTCAATATCATATGTCTTGTATGCTCATATCTTCATATTATAGTGCTTGAGATAGTGATCCACAATGTTCCTCCATCCATGTGTTATTATTACAAAATCTGCAAATATAGTGTATGTAGGGAAGAAAGTTCCCTTTCACTTCTCATTTGAGAAGAAATCATCCACATTCCCTAGCTACCACATCACCTCCAAAACCCAATCCTTAAAGGCACTTCCCTATGGAGTATGTGGGGTGTCAACAATGTTCCAAATACCCTTAGAACTATATAATCCTTATAGGGAATTATATCCCCCTAGTTATGTGAAATGTTCAAGTCAGGCCTTCTTTCAGTAGACCCCAAAAAATCATGTAAGTCCTTGGGGATCCTAGGTACATCCACCATTAAATCCTTTCTTAACTTGGTGGCAAAAAGGTTTGCAGCAGTGGCATAGTTGGTCTTTTGTTCATTCCTATCCAATATAGGAGTCCATGACTACACTGACATTTCAATACTATCCCCAACCCTTTTAAGCTCCATCTCCTAACCAGAGTAATCTACACCTTTGAAAAGAAACATATGCATGAAGAGTGAAAACCACCAAAACCTAACACCAGGTTCCCCATTCTTCAAGGCCACCAATCCTTTGTGAATTTCCTCTGCTATATATGTGGAAAAATTATATAAGGCATTAATTTTGAGGTGTTGGATACTTGCAACCATGTACATATAGGCCATTGGCATGCTTGAACCAGGATCAAACCCTAGAATTTAGAAAATGGAATAAAAGGTCTTCTAAAAATATGTTCAGAAATACTTAATAGGGATGGGCTCAACATCAGAGGGTCCTAAAGTAATCTTTCTTTTGTCTTTTCCCTTCCCTACTGATATTAGAAAATTTGTCAACACTAATACCTTGAAATTGTGTTTTACTTTCAAATATTCCTCCTCAGTTTTTTCTCATCAATCTTAACCATGTCACTACACCAAGTGTTCAACTTGAACACATATGCAACTTCCTCTTTATTTACCCATACTAGATTTTGTTCATCATGAGCTCTAACAACCCTAACCAGAGGGTCATAGTTTTCAGTGATTGCTTTGAGGAGATCAACATCTATGAACATGTTGGGCACAACCAATTTACCCATGTCCAACCTCCATGGGTTGCAAAAAGGGATACCAACATTCCCATTTCCAAACCATCCTTGGAAAAGACTCCATCCATAGTATGGTAGGGCAACATCTTTAATTGTACAATATCTATCAGTGATACAAAATTTAGTTCTAGTGCCACGGTACATAATTTTTCCCTTTAGTTTATCAGAGGTCAAGGGTGCCAATTATTTAGTCCTATACCAAGGGTCTCACTATAGGATTTGACTTAGAAGATTGGCCTTTTGATGTAGATGCTTTAACTTTGGGTTCCATAGTGATAGAGTTTGTGCAAACTAGGGTTTACTTCTTAGCATATTGCAATCTTACAACTAGGGTATGGGTTTGACGCAAGGCAATAACAAGACTAAACATCCTAACCATTCAAATTAAAACATCAAACCTTAAAAGAAATGCAATAAACTAGAAAAATATAATAACAAAAAGATAAAGTGAGCACTTCTAGCAATTTTTCAAATAATTGAGAAGTAGGATAGTGATTTTACATACTGGTTTACAATTGCTTTGAAAACCCTAATTTTGGTCATTGCACAAGCTAGAAATTTGCAGTGAGAACTCCTTAGATGCTAGAATGATTTAACAGTTTGTAATTGTTCTTTAAAGAAAGCTTTTATGGCTTTAAAATAGATAAATTCAGTAGTTAGGTGTTGTATCTTCCATTATTGTTCGCTCACACAAACAAAATGACTCATTTTCCCTCAATCTCAATTTAGAATCTCAACTATTGATTTTGCAGTGAGATGGACCGATGGATGGACCAGAATCAATCAAATAAGTTTGAAAATTAGAGTACAAATGATTGTTGCCATTGACCAACTAAAAAATTCCATGTGGATTCATCTCCAAGTCATTCTGTGGGCTTCGCCATCTCCACAAGTGTTTTGAACTATCTATGTGTCAACCTCCCTGCTTCCCCTTTGGGTTTAAAGCATGTGCATCTTACAATAGCGAGGAGGAGGGGAACAACCTAGATTAAATCTGGCACCTTCTCTACAAGCCTCTTACCTTTTACATTGTCCACCTGAGTACATAACCTTTGGAATTAATGGACGGCCATGATCATAACATCTTGGTGAGCAATTTTGCACTTGCCTACAAACCCCTCTAGTAGCACAATGTTTAACTCTTCAATACTTATCGAGAAATATTTCACCAATTTTTTTTGTCTTCAATAGTCTAGTGGACAGTGGCAATAGTGCCATGTGGTGCCTTTCCACTTCCTCTCTAAGAGATGGGAGCTGAAGGTGGGTCCCCCATGGGCTAGTAGGAAATAACTGAGATTTTTTTGTTAGAAACGATAATAACTATTGATTAGATCAATTTTAGCCATTGGTACCTTCAAGCAGTGGTAGGACCCACCAAAAGGGTGGCCTAGTGTCACCTGCCTGCTATCCCCTCGGCTCCTTAATTTGATTATTTTAATCTCGCAAGATGGAGGGGAAGCAATAGAAAGTAGTCAATGGGACTTGCCAAGCATAAAAAAGGATTAAAAATAAGCATGTGCCCTTATTACATGACTTAAAAGGGGCCACCTGCCTAGATTTATAACATAAAAGACATTGAGCGGATATTAAAACCCAGACATAGGGAAAGAACAAGAACTAAGAGAATTTTATGACCGCATAAGACAAGACAAGACTTATAAGGATTCTACAGGTAGCAACTGGAAACATTAGGCTTAAGGGGTTGGTGAGTAAACAAACGCAAAGGCATAAGATGACTTAAGAGACCGAGAACAGGTAAAACCTAGTCAACTACGAAATAGAATGTAGGAAAAAGGAAAAGACACTTGTGGTTTTTGAGAGGGTTTAGAACACACATAAACCCTAGAACATGAGAATGACTAGAAACCCAATCCTTACGACATATTCCAAACCAATAGAATAGCCATGTTTTGCAATAATAATCAGTGGAACACAAAAATTTGAAGGGTTCCACCAGTACCTATGGATTAAAACAAAGATAAAAGAAATACATCATTGGAACACAATGAAGATCAATAAAACAACCCTTGATCATTTTATTCGTAGTTCATATAATGAATACACTAGGAGAGAAATGACTTTGAATTTACACCATTATCATATTCATTTTCTAATACTATTATCAAAAATTACAATTACATGTCAACAAATTGTCGCAACAATTATCTATGAATTTTCCATAATTCAATGATCAACAATTTTGAGGATTGGCCAACGACTAGGTGAATGTAATTCCACATCTACAATCCTTGTCACCACATTGAAAACTAAGAAAGTGCAATATTTGAATGTTGATATATCCAAGGCCTAATTTGTACTCATTCCAAGCCATGTATTGCAATCTCCCTATTGAACTTTGTTGTTGTAGATCATTAATCAAGATTGTAGTCACCTATTCCAACTTGCAACAATTTATATGTCCAATATGTCAAGGCTCAATATACCCAATATGTCAAGACTGAAACTTATGGTTTCTCAAGAGGTTTAAGACACACATAGACCCTAGAACAGAAGTAAGACTGAAACCCTAAGCCTTAGGACACACCCAGATTAGAAATACAACCAAATTTAAGCATCTTTTGGGATGCCTACTATAAGCTATTTGATAACACATATAGGAAATGTTGTAATTTTGTTTTGTAATAACAAAAGATGACTCAAATACTTAAGCGTATTTCTTTAATTTTGAATATTGACCTATCTTGCTCTCCAGTGTTGTATTCACTATCTTTTGACTCAAAAAAATCAAGGGTTATTTATAAGTTGCCATATCACATCACATGTTTATGTTATGGATGTTGAACTATTAGCTTTTGTTCAAGGAATGGATTAATATTCCTTTCAATTATTTATCAAAGATTGTGTGAATGGCAATGCAATAGGAATTTATAAGTAGTGTGATAAGTGTTGTTCTTTAAAAATGATGTAGAATCAAATATCAAATTCAATATCATGGAATACAATATAAAATATAAAATATCATAATTTCATGGAATACAATATGAAATATCATCAACTATAGTTTGGAATATGATTCATGAAGTGCAATATAAAATAAAATATCATGAAGTGCAATGATTCACAATTTCATGGTCCATGGAATACAATATAAAATATTATCAACTACAATTTGGAAAATGATTCATGAAGTGTAGTATAAATACCTAAAAGCTTCTAATTCACTTCCATTTCCCAAATGGAGTCAGGGTCCTGAAACTAATGTTCAACTTGAGATAAAATAAAAGAGGGTAAAAGCACAAAGTTGTGTCGCACTTTATAAAGGAAATGACCAATGCTGATCCAATTTTTAAACTTGAATCACTAAAAAGTGGCATATATGTTTTGAATTTTGAAATGATGTAAACTAGTAAAATATGTATTTTTTAGTATATTTTATGTTTGTATTTTTCAAAAAAAATAAAAATAAATATTTTAAACTATTTTTTAATAAATTAAAACTATAATTTAGTTACTGATAAAATGTTGAAAAATGAAGTTGCATGGGACGTCAAAAATTTTATAGTAAATTTTATTTTTTTTCTTTCAAGTTTTGTGTGTATTTATAACTTGAAATTTTAGTGCATGCATATATTTTTTTCCAATTTTGATAAATATATACTTTTAAATAAATATTAAAATGTGCATGAATCAAAAAACAATTGTTTTCATTGGACGTCAACTTTCATAAATATAAAAAATAATTAAACTATTAAAATAAATATGTTTTTGAAATCTACACTTATGGATCTACAAAAGGGTATTTTTATATTTTTTTAAAAATGTTATTTACATTAGCAAGAGTTATTGAAACTTCAAGTTTTTCAAATAATTTTATTTGTTTGGTAAATTGGACTCAAAGTGGTGCTCCATATATTTTTAGCCAACAATTTTAGTTGAAAAAGTTGTGGAAGCGTATAATTTAGCTAGAATGAATCTTACTAGATCATATGTTTAACCAAAATTTATTTTTAATTAGAAATACTTAAATTCAGTTGTGTTGATAAGTTGGCTAAAAGTGTGACACAACTTTGTGCTTTTACCCAAGAGTCATCTTGATTTTGATTCTAGTCTTCATTTTCTTCACCCTACATCTCTAATTCAACATTCATTGTGTCACAGTCATTTGTCCCATTGCCAGTGCCACCAATACCAGTGTTTGGAGTGTTGCACAACCCTCTTCTTTCACATATGGACCTCCAGATTGTTAGTTCCCTTTCAAAAGGTAAAGTTTTGGCATTATACGTAGTTCCTTTCACCCTCAAGCAATTTTCCAAATTCTTGTCTAGATTGTTTCTTATCTTTGATTTCAAAAACACTAATGAATTGAAAACTTTTCATCCTCCACCGACCCCAATATCATTGTTTGACATAAATTAGCAAGTTTGAAATATTCTAATATCAAATCACACAATATTTCACTCTGACCTAAGTTTTTCCAAGCCTTTGTTATTGATCCCACTTCAAAGAGATTCTCCATGGAATCAAACTGGTCCATCATACTTCTTGCAGAATTCTTACATTGTTGTCTAAGCTTATCTCCATCTATAATTCCTTCTATTGTCTGCTCATTGTATTTTACACTTTTCCAAAAGTGTTCAACCAAGATTTTTACTTTATCATGAAAATAGGTTGGGCTATCTTGGTTTATCCAAAAATGAGGATACACAATACCCATGGCTTCAAGTATTTATTGTAGAGGGAATCTATCATAAATATCTATGGAAAGAAATTTTACAATTTCCTTCAAATTATCACTAATAGATTTAACAATGTCATTAAAAGCTTCCTTTGTAACAAGTACTTCTCTGATAGAGCATCTAGCTATCGTACAATGGTACATTTGTATCTCAAATCCACATACACGGATACATAAGTACCCACTTGCATTAAACTATAAATAATTATTAGGCTGATTCAAATCTATAATTTTCTACCACATGAAGAAAATTGGGCTTCTAGAAGTTAGTTCTAGATAAGATGATCGAGGGCCATGCATGTATTTCTACATAGTTTGATATATTCATTAATATACATAGTTCTATCTTGGGATTTCTTCACAAGATTTTTCATTTCATCCAACATGGGGAGAATACTAGCTAAAGTCAAGAGTGTCTCTATATTGCTCAACCTATGTAAGAGGTCAGGAGCTTTGTCTACTGTGTTGTGATGCTCATATAATACTCCAATCAAGGATTGATACTCTGAAAGAACTCGTTGCACTGGTCCATGTAGGGAGATCCATCTAGTATCAACATCCTTGAGAAGCTTGTTTCCAGTTGTTATTCCCTCGACAAAATTTTTAAATTTTACAAAACATTTGGGACTTGATCAGGAGAAGTATGTGTAGAGCTTGTGGACTAGATTTTTAACTTTTGATACTGTAGGAAACTTGCTTACAATTCTAAATTCTAAATTCATTATGTGGGCCATGCAGTGAATGCCAATAATTTATGGTACACAAGTAGTTTTTAACTTTGTGCAAATATCGTTCCTATTACCTTGCATTACTACAACTCCATCAGCTCCTACACACACCAACATTTTGGCAATTGTCAAGTCATCCATACCTACAATTTCATTCAAATATTTCTTGACTAGTTCAAATAGATTTTGCAATGTTGAAATGTCCATTTTATGAACACAAAGAAGATGATCTTGGTGGACATGTTTTTTAACAATATACACATGCATACAAACCCAAGAAGTATTATCTATCATAGTAATCATGTAAATATAATGCAATGAAGTTTGAATCTTTTACTTTCTCCATTAAATCTTGTTTTTCCACTGCAACAAGACAGTTTTCCCATTCCCATCTAGTTTTTACTGACCAATGTGTGCCATCAAAGTGAGGAACACCCAAAAAAAATTTAAATTAAAATATTTTGGGTTGTCTATCATAGGACACCTTCTGGAAAAAATATGAAAAACAACAATGATCTAAATAGTTTTTTCCAGTTGTGCTCCTTCCATTACTTTTCCAAATTGAGCCTCAATTGTACCTCCACATGCAACAAGCTTCGACATTCTTTGCTTATGCTCTTCATATTCTATGGAATACTTAACATGAAGACATTCTTCCTTTGATTTTCATCTTACTATTGATTATTCCTTTTCATCTATGATTTGTTTATCATAACTTTATCGATATGCTTTTCTATAGTGTCAAGCTTGAGCTGCAACTTCTTGTCTCTTTTACATTTCCAACTACAAACCATACACTTGCATTTTGTTGGAGATTCATCTTTTTTTTCTTTCTCCACTGGTACAATGAATAGGTACTTTGACACCTAATCAAGCTAAAAATTCCTTATCATTTCCCACTCACACCCCGTGTTTGATTTTCCTTTTCTTTTCTTGCTACCAACATCATCCAAGTCAATTATCTCATTCTAGCTAACCAGGGTATCCCTTGGAACATCTTCTATGGTATTGTCATCCTCATTTGACTCATTTAACTCAATGAAAATCTCACCTTTACCTTTTGATGGCAGTGAGGTATTGTGAATGCCTTCTTCATTAATATTTGGTGGAGGAGTTGATGATGTAGCTCCATCTTGATCTGATGGATTAGAAGCATTGCCAATTCCAAAGTAATATTGTATGGTAACTCTACATTTTGGGTGTTTTGATGGCCTCCCAACCCATTCACCACCTTGAGGATTCCTACCCTTGTTTCACTTGTTGCTTGACATATTGATCTCTCACTTCAAATAAAAGATGGAAAAAAATGTCTTCTTGTTTAAGAAGGACAAAGAATATAGATCCCATTCCCTACTCAATGTCATCTTTTTAAGATTGAGGCAATAATGGAAAAGAGATAAAAAAATCTTATAACACTATGGATAAATGATCACTCACTTTAAGTTTATGTTTTCACTGACTTGCTAGATCTGTTAATGCAGGAATGCTTGTGTTGTGATTTTTTAGCTTTCCTATGATCAACTTCAAGGTTCTAAGTCCAACTTCTGAATCGAGAGGTCACAAGTTCAAAACTAAACAAAATGTGTAAGAATAAATGACAATTTCAATTGTATTTATATCAATCCATATTTGGTGAATTTCACAAGATTTTTAAATAGTATATTGAAAATTTGGTGAATCTCAAGTGATTATACAATGATATGTTGTGATTTTCAAGGTGATTATGGCCCTACAATTAGCATGGAAGTGTCACGGTAATTGGTGAAATGCATCCTCAAATGTAATTATTTTTAAATGTTATTGGCGAAATGGGTCCTCATAAGCAACTATTTATAAATTTTAATTGGAAAAATGGGTCCTCACAAGCAACTATTTGTAAGTTTTAATTGGAAAAATAGGTCTTGATACATAATATTGTTGTAATAGTATTGGAAAATATGTAGGTGATTTATTACATGCTTTCGAGATTCTGAGCAAAAACATTAATCGGTCAATTTGAAACACGTAGTTTGTTATGGAAAATTGATTACTTAAATATGCCTCATAAAATTAATTCATGGCGAATGGACATGCATTGGACTGATAATTCATAAAATTTGGGTGATTTAGCCACCCTGTTGGGTGCGATTAATTCACCAATTTCAACTTGGTTGATATCTAATATTTTCCAATTGGCGAAGATTCGCCACTAAATTTTTCCCTAGGAGAGAGATAGAGAGAGGGAGAGATATGGGGGTAGTGATAAATGGAGAGATAAGGAGATAGAGATAAATGTAGGAGTTAATGGTGACTCCTCAACACCCCCAAGAATAGTTTCTAGATCAAAATATCTTTCACAAGAGAGAAAATGACAAGAAGGCTTGCTTCAACAATGCAAGATTGAATATGATTGAATAATGGTTGAATATGAAAATGTACATAAGATTCCTTGCTTATAAAGGCAAGGTGATGGATAGGATTAGGCAAGATCATGACAAGTTTCTTAATATTATAACATAATACAAATAACAACCTCACTACCTAGGAATCAAATATTACAAGATAGATAAGATAAGTTCTAGAAATAGCAACTAAGACTTCTAGAAGTAATCTTATATCCTAAGTAAACTTAACATGTGAATATGTCCCCTAATTCCCTAGTGAGTGAGTTAACTAGGTACAAGAAATTTATTCACACCAACAATAAAAAGATGGAGAGATAGAGAGGTGAATAAAGATATAGATGTAGAGTTCTAGGAAGAGGGAGAGAGAGAGAGAGAGAGAGAGAGAGAGAGAGAGAGAGAGAGAGAGAGAGAGAGAGAGTAGAGGTATCTAGACAAAGAAAGGGAGAGAGGAATATAGAGGTAGAGATGAAGATAGAGGGAGAGAGGAAGAGGGAAGTAAATAAATAGAGAGATATGTAGGGATATAGGGAGAGATAAAGATAGAGAGAGATGTGGATGTGTGAATAGAGATGGAGAAATAGAGAGATATAGATAAGGAGGGAGAGGGGTAAATCTATATATATATATACAGAGAGAGAGATGGAAGGAAACATAGAGAGAGATAGGGAGATAGAGATAGAGGGGAAAGAGTGAGAGATAAAGGAGGTGATAGAGATATGTAATAGAGAGAGAGGTATATAAAGAGAGGGAGAGATAAAGATAGGGAGGAAGAAATATGGAGTCTATGTGTGTATAATATAAGAGATATATATGGGAAGAGAAAGAGAGAGAGGTAGAGATAGAGAGGGAGAGAGGGAGGGGAGATGGGGATATATAGAGATAAAGGTAGATAAGGAGAGAGAGAAGAGAAGGGATATAGGGAGAGATAGCTCGATATATAGAGAGGGGGATGGAAAGGGAGAGGAAGAGGGGAAAGAGAGGGAGACATAGCTCAATATATATAGAGGGATAGGGAGAGAGGGAGGGATATATATATATAAGGATACATAGAGAAAGAGATAGGGATAGAGATAGAGAAATAGGGAGATAGAGGTAGAGAAATATATGCATAAAAAGAGATAGAGAGGGATTGAGATAGAGGGGACTATATATATATATATATATGGAGATATAGATAGAGAGTAAGAGATAAGGATAGGGGGGCGAGGGAGAGATAGAAAAATATACAAAGAGGGAGAGGGATAGGGAGACATAGAGATGAAGAGGGATAGGGAGATAGATAGAGAGATAGGGATATAGAGGTAGAGAGAGAGAGAGAGAGAGGGAGATGGAATGAATAAGAGAGAGGTAAAATAATGAGATATAAAGGGAGGGGGAGATAAGGAGATATAAATAGAGGGGACAAAAGTGAGAGAGAAAGGAGGTGATAAATACAAGTAATAGAGAGAGGGAAAGAGAGAAAGAGATATGGAGATTTAGATAGGGAGGGAGATACAAGGAAATTTTATGTGTGAATGAATGAGAGAGATATGGAGAAAGAGAGGGAGGGAGATGTATATAAATAGATAGAGAGGGAGGGAGTGCAAAATAGAGAGAGGAGAGAGAAGTAGAGAGATAAAAAAGAGGTAACAATAGGGAGAGAGGGAGTAATAGGGATAGAAAGAGGGAGAGAAAGTGATCTCCAAATATAACTTGGGAGAGAGAAAAAAAGGGTGTATTACCTAAATAGTTCACCTAGTAGGTCCTATTCACACATTTTCAAATGTTAAGTTTATTTAGGGCTTTAAGAATATTTGTATGAGTCTTAGTTGTCATGTTATCTTATCTTATCTTATCTTATCTTGTCCTTTATTTTTTTCATCTCATGTTATAGTATTAAGACACTTGTCACAGTCTTGTCTAATCCTATCTCTCACCTTTCTTATATAATTAAGGCCTCATGTACACTATGGATCATAGGTGATTGATCCACTATTGATCAACTTGTAGCATTTTTGTATCAATAATCAAGAAATCCATCCGATTGAGAAAGAGAGGGAGAGAGATGTATATAAATAGATAGAAAGGGAGGGAGTTCAAAATGAAGAGAGGAGAAAGAAGTAGAGAGATAAAAAGGAGCAACAGGGAGAGATGGAGTAATAAGAATAGACAAAGGGAGAGATATTGATCTCCAAATATTACCTAAATAGTTCACCTAGTGGGTCTTATTCACACATTTTCACATGTTAAGTTTATTTAGGGCTTTAAGAATATTTGTACGAGTCTTAGTTGTCATGTAATATTATCTTATCTTATCTTGTCATTTAATTTTTGTTTCTCATTTTATAGTATTAAGACACTTGTCACAGTCTTTTCTAATCCTATCTCCCACCTTGCTTATATAAGCAAGGCCTCATGTACACTATGGATCATAGGAAACTGATCCACTATTGATCAATTTGTAGCATTTTTGTACCAATAATCAAGAAATCCATCCTCTTTCTCTACTCTCTTGTGGATGGTGTTTTTATTTTGTAGGTGATCTTGGGCTATTGGATCTCATTATTATCTCCTTGGAGTTCACTATCAAATCCAAAATTAAAAAGAGATAGATATGCTAAAAGGGCTATGTGAAATGGATATGATGGAGATCAAAGTAATTTTTCTTGTTAAGGTACATGCTATTGATCTTGTATATGGTTTTGATTATTTTAACCAAACTAATGTTTTTCATAGCATATGATAGGATGTACCATAATGATATTAGTTTCATGTGTTATAGGACTAACAAAAAATTAAAAGTCACAAGAAGGAATATGATGTATGATGCCATTATGTTATTATCTATATTAAAAAAACATAAGTTAACAAAAATCTATATTAAAAAAAAAAAAACTAAATTGTTCCTCTAGTCATGTAATGCCACTTTTCCTCCTAAAGTAGTTTAATATTAGCAGCAAATTTAATAGATTTTAATAGATTAAACGTTAGAGTTAATATAATTCCCAAGATATAATGTTACTAAAATAATGTGAATAACTGATAAAATAACCAATGTAACTATGATATTCCATAACAAGGATTTTAAAGTAAATAATCAACATAGTAAATTGAATCACACATCAATATAATTCATATAGATTAACACCAAAATAATATATTAAATATTTTCAATATATATTTTAGAATCAATGGTTTTAATACTTATATGAATAATAACACTTGGAAAAGCCACTCTCACCATAGGAATATGTTAGTGGTATTGGCTCTTTCTATGGAGAAATCTAGGAGAAATAAGCATACTTTTCCACTCTACACAAGTGTTGGTTCCATTGGAACAATGCTCAACACCCATGCAATACCCAAGTTCTAGCCAGGATGGTCCTGCGTGCACTTTTGTATCCCAAGTTGGACACACACAAACAATGTCACCCCTTCCCCTAATGTCCATAGTTCACCAACCACTTTCTTCTTCCTTATGATCTTCTTCCTTGAATGTTCTCCATTCTTCCCTATTTTCCATGTCTCATACAAATATTTTATATCTAAGTCTTAAGGGGTGGTTTCCAAACCATCACACCCTTTGACAAAGGTTGCCTCTAATAATTATTTAGATAAATAATTATTCTTCCCCTTTTTAAAAAAGTATTTATAGATATTCTTTATTAATATCTCTTTTAACCAAAGGATCATAATATCTTTTATTTTTCTATCTCCCTTTTAATTTTTCAAAGCTCGTTATTTCATAACTTTCTCTTCTCTTGGGAAAAAAGTCACATAACAATTCTCCCCCTGTAAGTTAACTATTGAGTAGCGCAAGATGCATCTGCATCACAACTCATAGAAACACATGGTCAATAATTGAAGATACTAACATTGAATATTTGCAATATTCATAATATATCTATTTTATTCTATAATTTATCTACATTATTTGTTTATGTTAATTCATAAATCATCCTTTTTTATTTTATTTTAAATTCACAAGTAATTTTAATAAAATCACTTTTCCAATCCAAATTATGATGAGAACTATATAGATGTCTTATGAAATTTATTTTATTCTATACTTTATCTACATTATTTGTTACGCCAAGAGGCATTCCTACAGTGGCATCACATGTTTACAGATCTGTGCAAAAAAAAAGAAATGGCAGTTACAAAGTCTAGCGAAATTCAAACACATGGTGGAATTCAAACACACATATGGAAGTGGAAGAGGCTTCAGTTACAAATACAAAATGGTGGGTCATTATTTTTTAAATATTTTTATCAATTGAAAAATTGGTCATTATTTTTGTGTTCGCCAAAAAATATATAGTTGAAATTTTTATGCTCACTTGAGTCTTTCTAATGGACTTTGGCTCAATTTTTCCTGGGTTTAATGTTGTGATGAGGTCAAAACATTCACGTTAGGTCCTAAACATTCAAACTATGATGTCTTGTGAAGGTGTTGTGAAGTGTTATAAAACATTTCTACACTTTTCTAGAGTCTATTCATTACAATTCATCTAAAAATCACCTTTTCATCACTTATTAAGTCCTATTTTGAAGTCTTGTAAAGTATTGTAACAATATTTTATGCTTTTCTAGGTTTAATTTCACTATTTCCACCTTTCTTATGCTTTATTTGACCCCTTAATGCACTTTTCATCCATTTTCAAGTGTTTTTTTTAGGATATTCCCGTTGGACAACTTTTAAAGACTTGAAACTCCTGACACCCACTTAATTTGCTTAAGTTGGACTAAGTCACCATAGGGGCGACTTAGTCCTTTTTGACACAAAACTCAAAATAATTTTAAATTTCTAGCAAGAATGTGTCCTCTAACCCTTGAGGTCAACCTGTGATGTGTTAGATTTGGGAAATTTTAGTAAAATCAGGTATAAATAAGGGTTTTTCCCCTCATTTTACATCTCCTCCTACACTCTCCTAATTCACAAGCATTCAAGCATTCATCAAGTTATTCACCAGCATTCAAGCAAACCAAGCATTATCAAGTCAATCCATTGGAGCATTTCATTGCATATCTTCAGTTTTTTAACATCAAAGATGTGGTAAGTTTATGAAATTTTCATGTTAGATATTTATCATATTCATTTCATTTCATTTCATTGTTTAGGGTTTGATTACCAAAGTGGGGTTTGACCAAGGAAAACCCCTATTCTCTAACCCTCAACCATTTTTCCCCTTTGCATGTGTGTTTGTAGACTTTTATATGTAGATTTATCAAGTAATTAGGTGTTGAAAGGTGGTCAACAAGTCTACAAAGTCAATAAAGCCAACACAACCCTAGTTCAAGCTTGGAGAGGATTTCTACCCTGTTTTTTGCAGAATCGAGTGCGAACACCTGTCAGAAAAGAAAGTGAAAACCTGAGGCTACAAGATTTTGTCCCAAATTTCCCTTGAGATTTGCAAGAGGACTAATTTTACACTAGTGGCAGATTAGTCCTGCTTTTGGGCCTAAAAATTGATTTTGACATTTCTGGATACCCATTTGGCAAATTCTCGTTCCAACAAAGTTTCTTGAAACTGGGACTAAGTCACCCAGCCTGGTGTAAGTGTCCCAATCAGCATTTTCAACCAATTTTTTAGGATTCCAAAATCTCCCAACATCAAGTTTCATATTCCAGGTGCACCTCTTTCATTTTGTTCTATTATTTCATCATTTGCATTTTTAGGCATTTTTTCATATCACATTGTGTTTTCCAACACTTTACATTTTCTAAGTTTTGCATTATTAGGACATTTCAATTTTAGATCAGAACATTAGAACATCTGAATTGCGTTGACTTTGAGTGTAAACCCTTGCATTTTGGACCCCATCCAATCCCCTTTCTCCTTTTAGGTGAAAAACCCTAGGAGGAGTAAAGCATTGTGAGGCAAACCAAAATCATCATTTATATTTTGGTGAATTTATCATATGAACATATTCCTTTTTTATTTGAAAAGTACATCCTAGGTTTCATTTGCATTGCATCTTGCATTGATTAAAGTGCATCCTAGGGTTTTACATTGCATTAGTGAAAAGTTCAATTAGCTTGTCTTATTGCATCGTCTTTGCATCAATAACCACAAAAACTCTACATTTACATACTATAGTTGCATTTGTGCATCTGAAAGACATAGAATTGCATTTAAAATTTTTGAAAAAACATAAAAAAAATCATTAGTGGGACTAAATCACCACCCTGGGTGACTTAGTTCTTTTGCATACTTTGTACTATATTTTTTGGTAATTTCTAGGTATTTTTTGTACTTCTATTTTCTGGTACTGCATCTCTATCTTAGTTTACAAAATTATTACTTTTTGTATTTTTCCTAAGTTGCATTGCATATGCATCCACCCCATCTTTTGTGGCACTTTTATGAGTGTTTGGTGCCCCATTGATAATACTTTAGCAAGACAAAGTTCTAGACTCGTGACTTCCCACAATAGCACTTTCGTTGTGGACCTTGGGATCTCAAGAGCTCCTACTCCTAGTATGGAAAATGGTGCATTAGTCATGGGTACTACCACTCCTATGCCTTCACCTTTCCTTCCAATGAATGTTGACACACAAAACAATTCCATTCTGCAAGAAAAAGTCATTAGTGTAAGTGTGAATAAGTAATAATGTAATAACAACTAAAACACTTCTTAATGAAACATTATATCAAGATTTAACATGAATTAAATGAATTTAAAGCACAAAAAAGCTTGAAAGTGTCTCATTGTCTCCTATCTCCAAAGATTTATCAAGTCACAGAGGGCTCTTAGATTTGTAAGCATCGTAACTGTTTAAAATGCCTATCTAGAGAATGGAATTGATGCTAAATGCAATGATGTGGTGATTGATAATGAAAGCTAAATGATATGATGCTACTGTAAACTATTCTAACATGAAACTTGATAAATGGAAGCTATAGTAAAAACTAAGATACCATCGTGATTCTAATTCTACTGATGCTATTGCTTCTAATTCTATTGATTCTATGATTACTTCATTGCTTCATTGCTATTCCTACAGAGTAAGTTTTCATAAAAACTAGGATTTTCTTGGATGCATTTCCTATGGAGAAAGGTTGTATTTATAGATTCACGACAGCACATTGTGATAGGGCAGCACAATAGAGGCTTGGATTCAATCTGAAGAATTGAATGGTGAGAGATGAAGAAGTTGGAGCTGATGAAGGGAATGGTTTCTCCCCATGAAAACATCAGGAAAGATGATAGGAAAGATCAGAGGAAGAAGATTTGATAAATTTATTCAAATTTGTCTCCAATTTGTCTCCACAGCTTCCCGTGAATGCCAGTTGAAATAAATTGGATTTTGGAATATCAAATTTGGTAGGTGAGTAAATAGAGGAATTTTCTTTAAGCCTTTATTTAAATATTTTGATTTTATTTAAATTATCAAAAAGGGAATAAATAATTTAATAAAACAAACTATAGAAGTTGTTTATTAAATTAAAATAGAAGGAATATTATAATTAAACTATAAAGTCTTTAACCTTGTTTATTTAATTAAGATTGAATGATGTGATAATTAAATAACACAAACTATTGGAGTTGTATTTTTAATTAAAATTGAAGAATAGGAGAATGGACTATAAATAAATATTTCTATTTATTTAATAGTAGAGGAATTTAAGGTTAATTAATCAAATAAAACGTATTTAATTAATTTGATTATCCAGACCATTTTTAGGTGTATACAATTAGTATTCATGAGGATTTTGCACATTTACAACAAGACTTATCCCTTGAAAACATTTCCACCACTGCCATACTTGCCATAGAAAACCTTCATCATTTAATTGAAAATGATGATGGCTTACAAGTTATGAAGAGAATTGTTGAGATATATGTTGTGCCTATAGCACACATGCTCCGTTCAGAATGGGGACCTTCTCTTTTTGCTTTGTCAGGACTCTTTTGTTTCTGCCTTGTTTTGTGTGTCCCCTATTTTGAGTCCTAAGTAGTCAAGGAGTCTTAGAGTCACCATTTTAAATTGACCAAGTTTC
The DNA here is from genome assembly GCA_007258455.2 of Sequoia sempervirens. Lineage (NCBI taxonomy): Eukaryota > Viridiplantae > Streptophyta > Pinopsida > Cupressales > Cupressaceae > Sequoia > Sequoia sempervirens. Next base: position 163,392,976 of record VDFB02271358.1, on the reverse strand, counting down.
ACCACCTTCATAATTTCCAAGTCTCTGGCCTTTGCGAAGTTCCCTTGGTAGTTTTCCTTCAAGCTTTGAAACTATCGTCCTCCAACGCATGCAGGTCTACCTCCATGGGCCGCTCTATGCAAAACTCTATCCTGCCTCTATCATTCTATTAGCTCAACACATCCGCTCGCCCCGCAGGACCTACAGCCTCCATTGTCATTTTCATTTTGGTCTTGATCCCGACCAACCCTAGAGTGTCTTTCGCTTCACAGATCCTGCCATTCCCGCCGCCGCTTTTGAATTTTTTTCCAACCAACCCAGGATACCTTCATACCTACATTAATGGCAGGCATTTAATGCATCAAATTCTATAAATATCCTCTTCTGAAAAGTCATTTTCACCACTAGCTTTTTAGAAGACTCCTCAGAGCTTGCTGCCATCACCGCCTCCGCATCCGCAGGATCTCTTCATCATTTGAAGCATTATCATCTATAGTCCCTTCACATCCTTCATTAGATTGTTCAAGTTAGTCTTATGTCACCAGTTGTGCCACAGGATTTCTTTGATTTGCACAAAACTATTAAATTTTGATGTAAGAAAGTTCAAAACTAGTTAGATGACACTATGACGAGCAAAACCCATATTTTGAAACTTGAAAATATTTTGAAAACCATTTGTTGGATGTCTACAAAAATTTCTCTCTCCCCAACCATTCTTGAACTAGGGAAACCATGCCCTTAAGGCCTGCGTGGCACCCGATGTCATTTCCTTGCCCCTTACATTTCTGGTGGAAGCGGAACTGGAATGGAAATTGAACTTGGAACAATTGTTTGGTTCCCAGTTTAGGTTCCATTCTGATCCCAGTTCTGAGCCTAGAGTGGGAAATTTTCTAAACTTTAAAACTAGCCTTCACCCTCCCTGGGCCTGCCACTGCGGGTAGACACCTTCTTCGTTTCATTTGTTTCATAATTATCCAAATTCGTGAGTCCAAAAGAAAACATCTCTCAGCCCTCGAGGGTTTGCAAGTGAAGACCTCTGCATGAAGATCGCCCTTTGCACCCACCATCCAAAATGGTTGATTGAACTCTTCCTTCCACTAGGCAAGCCCCATGCAAGTAACTTCCATTCAATGTTTAAGCTGAAATACCTAAGTTTGGAGTCGGTGTGATAAACTCTAGGAAGCGGAACCAAAATGGAAATTGAACTTGGAACCATCGGTTGGTTCCATGTCCAGGTTCCATTTTGATCCTGGTTCTAGGCTACACTCTTATCCACTTGGTGGAAGTGGATCCGAGAATGAACCCATCCCATACGTGTTTCCATAAGAATCCATTCCCAAAATGATCCCACTTTCAATGAATGTTCATTTCAGACTACGCCCTTATCGTTTCGGCGGAGGTGGAACTGAAATAGAAATTGAACTTGGAACCATTGATTGGTTCCCAGTCTAGGTTCCATTCTAATCCTAGTTCCGACCCCGATTTGATTCCACTCTCAATTTTGAGTCTAGAGTATATCCTTTTGGTGGAGGCAGAACCAGAATTGAAACTGAACTTGGAACCATTGGTTGGTTCCCATTCCAGGTTCCATTCCGATCTCGACTCTAGTCTTGGTCTAGTTTCAATCCTGATCCTCTCCTAGCTTCACTTCTGATAAATGCTAAATTTGACTAAATATGGAGAGTTACCATGAAGGAATAAGGAATGAAATGAGTAGTGATGATGGGGCTTTAAGTGGATGTTTGCAGTTCTAAGCTGCCTCAACTTGCAATCTGTCAACCTTGCAGACCCTGCACTTGTTTATGACATTTCAGCCCAAAATGAAACGACTAAGTGAAAAGAACCTTGGGGGCTACTCCATGCGGGTGGCCGCTTGCAGAACTTTGTTCCTCTCCCACCGTGATGCAACTACCAGTGACCTCCATCAGCTCGCTATGCAGGGCCCGACCCTGCCACCTCCCTTTAGCTAATGACAAATAAATGAACTCTCCCGTGACTCCCAGCAGACCCAAGGATGCGAGCCTCCCTTGGTAGAACTTCGTCCAACCTCCGCCATTTCAAATGGTCGACCTCCAACACCCTTTTGCAACTCCTCACTCATGCCCGGTTAAATGAAGTAAACTTCGAAAATAGCATGGTGTCATCCTCCCAAACCGCGGACCTCGCATTGTAGGATGCTGCTTGCAGGATTCCTTCCTTCTGGTGTCATTTCAAATGGTGGAACCTAAAACTACCAAGGTAGCTCCTGCTCCTACATGCCCTAGGCCCGCACACCTCAATGATCAACCAAATGACTTTAGAGCCTCAAAATTGATTCGAACCACGTGCTAAAATGGCCTGATCTACTTTGTGGACCCCACCTTATGACCAAAATCCTAATGCAGGAAGAGCCATGCAGGTTGTGGTGCCCCGATTTCCATCCATTTGCAGCTTCCTTCAAAATGACTACCATCCCAAGGAAGTCTGCACCTATAGGCCCGCATTTTCATAATTCCCTCAAACAAAAGGATAATCATGATTTGAAAGAAATTTTAGGATCTTTGAAGGATAAATTACTCAATCTAATGTCATTTTTGTAGGATTTTTCTAACATTTCTCATGTTTTACACTTGAATGTGCTTACTACTCCCTTGCTTGCAGGATATATGGAACTAGCTGCAGGACCTTCGAAAGCATCCACAAAAGAGGAAAAGAGAACAAAGCTAGCCAAAGCACGTAGGGGAAAAGAAGAAAGATTAATGAAATACAAGTTTCAAGGGGTAGAAATCAATACCAAAGTCACCACAGACAAGGACAAGGTCTCATATACTAACCTAGGACATATAGACTTTGATGAATTCAAGTAGAGGGTCATCATTAACACTGCCACAGAGAATGCTAGGAGGATCAGAAGAAGTGGGTTGGCCAAGGCTACCAGTTTCCCACCTACCCTCATAGCCCCCAAGTTAGTAATTTCCTGTAGAAAGGCATATCAAGAGAGCACTAAAATAATAGTGGATAGGGATGGCAACATATTGGCTGACTTTTCCTCCAAGTCCATTGTGAAAACTTTCCATATACCCACCTTTGATTAAATGGAAGAAACAACCAAGGAGTATGCTAAAATCACATGGAAATCTAACCCCCTCAAATGCAAAAAGTTGATTAATTAGTACTGGCTAAAGGAGAAGAGGGGTAGCACAAACAAGGTACCCCAGAAGCTCTTTAGGAGAAATTTCTATGAAGACTAGACCATGATCTGATGACCTTACTGAGTAGAGTTATGGGTCTCCACACTACAAAATTCTTCCAAGAGTGGATGCTTTATTTTATAGAAGAAATCATCAAAGGAAAAACCAAATTCCATTGGGAAGGAATGATTAGCAACTGCCCACATGAGCAGTTTGTAGTTGTGAAAAAAATCTCCCAATTCTACATGACTTCATATCCAGTCTATCTAATAGTTGATCATGCTCAATACAGAGGACTATTTGTAGCACCAAGCCAAACTCCAGGGAGGGAATTAAAGGTATATGACAGATACCCCCAGCTTCAATTTAGAAACTTCAAGGACTACTACAAAGTTAATGATGCCTTCATCAGACATATTATTAGATTGCTTAAAGGTGACTTTGAGAGAAGGGTCACACATAGTGCCAATGCCTTCATTCACTGGTTTGGCTTTCTATTTATCCAATTTCCCAAGTTTACATACATTTGAACTGAGGGCTTCTCGGAGATACCATATAAACTGCCTTGGTACCCAAATGATCGGTTGGTACTGCTTGATCTCTCTAGGCAATTACAGCATGCTCACACGTTGCTAAGTGACAAACACCGACCAGGAATTCCATATCCTTTAATATTCAGCCAGGGAATGTATGCAATCCCCGCATCTTAGTGTGCAAAATATTCTAAGGAGTTAAATGAATACAACTTGGAGTTCCACATTACCAGGGCACGGATGGATCCGTATGGCAAGTTGAAAAAGATGGTCGGAAAAGAATATGCCCACCTCCACAATGTCGAAGACTTTTGGGAAAATTGTAGAGATGACAGAGAAGTCTGCATGAGGCACTACATGCACATGATGACCTATTTTGTTAAGATAGTCAACTTGTTTCCAATATTGGATCAAGTTGTGGAAGAGGAGAACAGGGTGATAGACCCAAGGTGCGATGTCATCGCCAACCTGTCACTGCCTTTGATTGACTAGAACGAAGAAGAGATCAATGACCTTGATATTTTGATGAAGCTAATAGAGGAAAGGACAAAGCAATGGATTGATGGAAAGATTGCTCAATTGAAACTGCAAGGAGCTACTTTAACATACGGTGAGCTCGAGGATGAGCTAGAGAGTGAAACTGACAGTGGAACTATTACTGCCCCATCTAGAGAAACCTCAAAGCCTCCTCCCACTATGTATTCCAAAAAAATAAAATAAGTGGTTGAACATCAACCTAAACATAAAGTATATTCAAGAAAGGCATTGAAAGGTGAGCCTTCCAAGAAATCCAAGAAATTGGGAAAATTTACAGAGATGCCCACCATTCAAGAGGATCCACTCTACAAGGGAGAGGAAGAAGAGGCTGAGTAGCCAAAGTCCCCACTTGTTTCCTCTTCCCTCATTGCTACTATTACTACCACTACAATTATTCCTCTACCTAATTCTCAAGCAATGCTTGCTTCTTCTCTTCCCGCTGTGGACATTTCAATTCACCTTGCTTCCACCTCACCTACAGCGCCAATCTTGGTGGTAGATTCTTCATCTGCTACCACTTCTTCACCCTCCTCTTCCTCCATGTCTCCATCAATAGCCCTTCCATTAGCCACTACAACAACAACAATTCCTACCCTATCACTCACAGAAGCCCTTGCTCCACACATGCAGAACATACCCACTAAGTTTTCTAGAGTGCTAATAAATCCTACAACACAGGTTTCCCTAGCACAAGTTGTTGGCTTCCCTGTTCCTCCTCATTCAACTAAACCACCCATGATGGTCGCAACAATGCAGATTTCCAAGGAGTTGGAAAGACAGGAAAGGGAAGCAACCAAAGAAATAGAGGAAGAAGCTAATGATTATCATGGGCATTCTAAGTATCAGCACCTGATTATTGATGAAGTGGTGCATGAAGAGGAGGAAACACAGTCCTATGAGGAATACATCAAAGATCCTTGTTCCAAATACATCATGGAGACCTTTCATCAGGAACTTGAGGAGGAACTTGCCAAGAAACTGAAGGATGTTGGAGAAGAAGTCGAGAAGCAATCATCTAAAGAGAAGAAATATATAGACGATGAAATGGAGGTGAACATAGAACCTCCAACCAGGGAAAAGGACAAAAGCCCCAATCATGGTGAGGAAATTCCTCCTTCGAGAGAAGAAGAAGAAAATAAAGAAGAGGACAAGCCTCAGAAGGAGGCTAAGACAAGAAAAATCCCAGGAGCTGAGCATCACAAAGAGAATGAGCAAGATGAAGAAGAGAAGACATATGAAAGGGAAGAAATCCCAAAAGAACATATAGCCACCATTGAATCTGTAGAGAAATAAACTATATTTATCCAAGATTTAGATGAAGAAGAGGAAGAAAAGATAGAACAAGAGGCTCCGGGCAGCAAAGAAATGGAAATTCAACACAATCAAGAAGAGGAAGGTGACCATGAGTCACCGAAGGAGGGGTCCTAGATGCCTAAATGGATGGAAAAATAATTAGAGAAGAAGACCCATACTCTTATAGATCCAAAGGAAAGGTTGGAGGCCATTTTGGCTCGAGCACAAATAAGCACAAAGAAAGAAAAGAAACTAAGGGTCAGATCCCATTTGATAATGGATGCATCAAGATCCAAGACTATGCAGATAGCTACTCCAATGGTGGAGGGAGAAGGAATTAGCTATAATATCTCTACTATTGATCTAGGGACGGCCACGAGAGAGCAAAAAATTGATCATCTTCAAGGATCAGTTGCTACTATTGTGCATCAAATGAATAAGGACAAGACCTCTAAGGAGGAATTAAAATCACAAGTAGTGGATCTTACTGGCTACATTCAACAATGGTCTTCCACTGAGGAGCTACCCTCGACATCATTGGCCACTCCTTTGTTGTTGTCCAAAGATCATATTAGCTAATTAGAAAGGAGAAAGAACTGGACAAAGGCTATAGAGGATTGGTTTCGACAGGTGGTATACAACGGAGATATGGGTATCAGCCACGCTGCTTGAATTGCAAATAAGTTTTGAGAAGTGCAAAAACAGCTCGAAGGTATAAGTAAATTCTATATCGACTTCCTGGAGTTGTATAGAATCACATACCCCAATCTCGAGGTTATCCTCAAGATGCTCGTGAGAATGTGGGAAAAGGAGCTTGCACTAGAAAAGGATGACCATTGGATCGTGGAAATGTGGAAGATGGGCCAAAATCACAGATGAGAGATTCTAGAATGAGTGCTCCATGAAGTGGAGCTAGATCTAGATTGATCCAAGAAGCATCGAACGGCCTGTGGAGAATATCTAAAGCTCATGACAAACTCTGATATGCCCTTTGTCGAGTTCAATCCTGAGAAAACTAGGTTGCACTTTCATAAAAAGATGGAGAACAGAGCCGCCGATGCACTCACACCAGATTTTATGGGTTTTTCTGCTCGAGCCTTTGCTCAATCAAAGCAGGTGATTCAAAATAATCCAAAGAGCAACAAAGACTGGGACTTGATTACCAACAAATCTAGGAAATTGAACTTTCAGGTGCTCCAATCCGATATTATGGAATGGAATAAGCTCCATACATTGATCGGGAAGTTCTTGGAATATGCTATTGTGAAGAAACATGAAGGGAATCCACTAATTGATGATGAATTCCTCACAGTATAGCTACAACAAAGGCATCCAGCTAAAAGACAAAATTTCTACAATGTTGCCTACTAAAGGACAAAATAGGCTAGAGGACAAAAGTGTAATTTTATATTGTAAAATATTTGGGGGTGGGTGAAACCCTAATTTGTAGTGAATCTTGGCCATTCATTTTCCTTTTGGACACTATAAATAGGGGTTCTCTCATTTTCAAGAGAGATTTGAGTTGTTGTAAAGACATGTTGGAATTTTAATAGAGATTCATTGATTTTGTTGGATTCTTGAGTTCCAATTTCATGTTTCATGATTCTTCTCCTCATAGTTAGTAAATTTGAATAGATTTTCTTTGTTGTTCTGTGTATTTAATATGCTTGAGTAGATTAGTTAGTGTTGTTCATTGATGGTGAAGAATTATGTTGTGTCGATGCCCTTGTTCATGATTTTTGTTTTTTATTGATAATAAATTGCAATGTAAATCTAGTTTGAACAGTATTTCAGTGTTGCACTTAAATTCTATCTTTTTTTCATGCTTTATGGTGAATTAATTATTGAACATCTATAGACCTTGGAAGATTGCACTAGTTTCATGAGACTGTGAACTAACCTGGTTAAGTGGGACTTAGTTTTAGGAAGGTTGTCCACTATAGCATCCTCCATTGTCACTGTTCATTAGTAGTTTCAAGTCTAGGAACTTACTCTCTTCCCTGCCCTTTTGAATTTTCTTTTAAATAGTAACTTTAGGTAAATTTCATTGCACGTTGTAAAGCCAAATCTAAAGATAAAAGTGGAGTTTTAGACTATTGTCCTAAACTTGTAGCAATAGAGTAACACTTCAAAAAATTTATAAACTCCATCCAAAGAGCCAATCCCCCTCCAACTTAACTCATGTAAGACCGCCCTATGTTACCAGCAAAACACATCAAACAACTGACAGATTCCAAGCACTATCATGACCTGACACTCGAGAGACCTTGGGGTAATTTTCTACAAAGAATTTCCTTTCAAGAGAGGTAATGCGCCTATACATTGCCTATGTTGAGAAGTGCTAAAACACCCATCAAAAATATACAACAAACATATTCCTTCCAAATCCCAACCAACAAAAATTGTTGTAAGTCAAGGAGGATCTCACATTCCTCCTCCTTCAACCATAGCATCCATACCAGCCTATACTACTCCTCAAGTTACAACAACTATGCAATAGGTTAGTCATGTGACTCCTTCCTTTTCTATTCCAACTAGCATTCCTAGTTCTTTTGTGGCATTGCATGTTCCATCTTCCACATTCACCCCTCTTAATGTTCCTTTCACTTCCCCTAACATTACATACACTCCATCACCATTTTCCCTTCCTCCTCATACCACTTACATTGATCCCATCATTACACAACTCTTTCACATCATTTCATCCATGCAACAACAAATCTCCATCATTAGCCAAAGTCACAATGCTCCACCCACTTATCATGTCTATAGTAACCCATTATCCCTTGAGATCTTACGCACTCAGATGCCACAGGGAATTGAAATGCCTAGTTTTGAGAAGTACGGAGGTAAAGGAGACCCTAATAATCATGTCAATGCTTATACAGCCTTGTGTAGTGATTTTGTCCTTGATGACAAATTATTAGCTAAATTTTTTCCTAGGACCTTACAACACACTGCATTCGAGTGGTTTTCCAACTTACCCAATCATTCAATCTGATCATTTAATGAACTTGTGGATGCCTTTATAATTCATTTCCAAGTCCATATGACTCCCAAAAAGATAATGGTTGATTTAATGAGATGTAAACAAAATTCCAATGAAAAAGTAACTAACTTCATTTCACGTTATCAGTCATTGTATGATCAAATTGAGGTCAAGATTCCTAATTCACATTTGCAAAAGATGTTTATCAAAAAATTGCATAATCACCTTCAAGATAAGTTGACTATGATGAAATTTCCTTCGTTCATGCATTTATGCACGACCCTTTGTGACTATCACAACTCGGTTTCTAGTCGTAATTCAAATTCCACTTCTAACTGAGCTGAGAATTCTGAGCAAAACAACATGCAAAACTTTAGAAAACCAAATCGAGGCTTTTTACAGTACAATCACCCTTCTCCGCAACCAACCCAACCTATTCCAAGTTAAGTGGCAGCTATTAATGTAGCAGTTTCCTTTACCTATGGGGACCCGAAGAGACAATTTACACCCTTACCCAATACTCTCCATAACACAATGAATCAACTTCTGCAACAACAGATGATAACTTTTCCTACCGTTAAACCACTTGATACCACCAAGCCTTTACCACCTATCTTTAAACAAAATCCTTGTTGTCATTTTCATTGCCAAAATGGACATGACACCGAACAATGTAAGCGTCTCAAACACTTAGTTCAAGACCTCATTGATTCAGGTTGTCTATCCATTGCGAGTGTCAATGATCAAGGCAATAAGTCTGTTGCACCCCTTAACCAAAATTTACAAATCTTTACCAATCCCATGCCTAAACACAATGTTTCATTTGTCAAGGCTAGTGAACCTTCAGACCCTCATGTGATGAACATTGATACAAATAATGAACAACCTAATATTCTTCAAATGTTACCCAAGTTAATCCTATAGATGAACTTGCAGGTGTGATAGATGTTATCCCTCGTAAGGTCCCAACCAATAAATCTCTTGATATTACATTTTCTTCTCACTATATACTTAAGAAGCTTCTTAATGGTCCTCTTTATATAGTCAGTTGAATCTATGATAAGCCTACCAATGGGATATTAATAGATCCTGCCTATGGCGAGAATGTTTGATCATGGAAGAGTTTTTAGTATTACATGAGATGTATCAAGAAGATTATAATAAACCAACTACATGGATTAAAACACATATTGGTTTTGCATGCCCTACGATCGGATTGATCGTACTCCCCTTACAAGTAGGACCCAAAACTTTGGATGTAACATTTTCTATTATTCCACAATTGGATCAATTTCGTTTGTGGCTAGGCCACCCCTAGCTTCACTGGATCAATGTGGTCCCCTCTATTGTTCATAAACGTTTGAAGTTTCCACATGGCAATGAAATATTTACTGAACATAGTGGTTTTCATCCATTGACTTCTAAAGTTATTTTTTCCTTAGAAGACTTTTGGCCTGAACCTATGGAGCCGATCACCCCTCGTAAATATTTCTTCTTCATAGCCTATCAAAAGTTCAAAACCAACGAATAGCCGGGTTGTCTTTTCACTCGATGTCCACGTCCACTTCCACTCCTCCCATCATAGATGAGACCGTGCTTTAGCTTGAGTCCAAAACTAAACAAACAACACCACCCCCTGAGCAACCAACCACAAACACTTCACCTTCATCATTTAAATGACCAAGAGATACTAAAAATGATCCCATTATGCCTCCTCACATCAAAAAAGTGTATAAAGCTAAAGAGAAAGTGATTGACCCATCTTCTTTACTTTCTTTTGTTCTTCCCACTTCGGAAGAAAGGAAACCTATGGTGGATCAACTCGCTCTTACACCTCAACAACTTCAAAATAGAATTAAACAAAGTTGTGGTGCTAGGGAGCATAGGTTTCACCGTTGTCTCCTTGTTCGTTAATCATAAATGGAAGAAAACAAGGAAAATCAACCTCTTCCTTTGAAAAAATCAAGAGATGATCGCCCTCCTCCTGACTTGCCACAAGATAATATAGTCCATCCCTCACAACAAAATGAATCGATCCAACAGCCACAAATTTTGATACATCCTTCCTTGGAAATAACCCTTCTTCTTCCTATCATAATCAATCTTGTTTATGATGATGACGAGGATATCACAAAAATAGATGAAGAGGTGCATAACGATATAAACTCTTTATTTTCATCTACCATGAGGTTATATGATAAAACTTCTATACCAACTAAAGAACTTGGTATATCTCCTAGTTTGGAACTTGCAATTCTTCCTTTGGACAACCAACCGCCCTCGCAATACACTGAACATGATTGGAGAGGTGGATGAATTGTTAGATGGTTTACTTGCATTCACCTTACTATCCTTTTATATTCATTTTCCTTTTATTTGGTGTGATTTTATGTGCATATTGTGTTCCCTCGTAACATGTGTTTTGCGTTCTCTCTCTTTGTACACTTCCTCTATTTGTACCTATATTCTTCTATGTGTTGTGCATTGCCTTTTTCACTTTTTTTTTTGTGTTTCTCCTTTTGGGGATGATGCAAAGCATAGAGATGCCCTATGTCTCTTCCATCTTGACCCAAAAGGTCATTTTTCCTTTTTCACTTTTTCTTTTGTGTTTTCCTTTTGGGAATGACACAAAGCGTAGAGACGCCCTATGTCTCTTCAATGTTGACCTAAAAGGTCCTTTTTCATTTTTCTCTTTTTCTTTTGTGTATTCCTTTTGGGGATGGTGTAAAGTGTTCAGACGCCCTATGTCTCTTCCATGTTGACCCAATTGGTCCCTTTTCCTTTTTAATTTTTCTTTTTCTTGTGTTCTCCTTTTGGGGATGATGCAAGGTATTGAGACCGAAATGTCTCCTTCATGTTGACCCAAAAGCTTTTTCTCTTCTTTTTCCTTTTCGTTCTCTTTTTGCTTGTGTTTCCCTTTTGGGGATGATGCAAAGTGTTGAGACCACAATGTCTCTTCCATGTTGACCCAAAATGGACTTTATCTTTTCTTTTGTTTTCTCTCTCTTTGTGTCATTCTTCTAGTTCTATGTGCTTTGGGGAATGATGACAGTTTCGGGCTCTTTAAATAAACACATTGCAGCAATGAACATATTGACCCCAAATCTGTAGATCCCTTATGTGTTTGGTGTGTTCCTTTCTAGGGGGAAACTCCCTTTCTTTTGTTCTCTTTTTCATTTACATGATGCAACCTAACTTAGAAACATATGACTTGGCATAGGGACTTTCCATGTTGGCTCTCATGTCTTGTTTTCTCTTTTGCACTTTTCCTTCGCTACTTTAAAGTAATTGCTCACAGAATGGTGTGTAGCAATTCTTTAAAGTGGGGGGTATACATTGGCATCATTTCATTTGCACTCTTGGTTCTTAGTGTAGCCTTTTCACTTCATATGATGACCTTTCCATTTTGAGATGACATTGGATATGATTTCCTTCATAAGTGTGATCTATCCTAGCATATTACATTCCTCTTGGTGGCCTAATGCGACACATTGCATCCCCTAAGTTGTGAATATACTATTCTTTGATTGGTCCTCTCTTGGAGACATTAGACATAATGTTCCCTAAGTGATAGACCTCACATGAACTTAACAAGACTCCTTTGAACATCTTTGGCATTTTACATTTCATTTTTGCATTTTACCTTTTACATTTTTGCCACCTTGCATAATGCAACTTGCATGCATGTGGTACCCTTGCATTTGTTCATGAGTTCTAAGCATACAAAGCTTTGCTTGTCTCATGAAGCACGAACTGACATTGTCTTTGTGGTACCCTATTAAAGTTATTAGGAGGTATAACTTTGATATGATTAAGTAGGAAGCCCATTCTGACGCACGACTTTCCCCATAGCCACCTGCTTGTGTGAGTACATACTAATCGAGCGTATGTTTCTCACCTTTTGGGATTTCTCACCCCGTGGAAAACTAAAAGTTACATGGGCCCAGAGTAAGTATACTTGGGGCTTCTCACCCATCAGACAACCATAAGTTTTGTTTCCATAAAGTGAGTTCACATTTCTTATTTCAATCAACCAGCCTAGATCTAATCCACAACGAGTTGGACAGAAGATCGAAGCTTTCATTTCTTTTCTTCATCATGTGTGTTCCTTTGTTCTTAAATGTTTGGTTTTCCATGAGATCTTGATCCTCGAGGCTTGATCATCCATCTTTATTATTTTTGTTTCATCTTACCAACATGAGTGCATTAGGATCCCTCTTGATGTGCATGTTGGGCTACTTTAGCAAGAGTTTGAAGCAAGTTCATTCTCTCACTAAAGTGGGGGCTTAATGTGTCACCAAAAAATGTATAGTTGACATTTTTATGCTCACTTGAGTCTTTCTAATGGACTTTGGCTTGATTTTTCCTAGGTTTAGTGTTGTAATGAGGTCAAAACATTCACATTAGGTCCTAAACATTCAAACTATGATGTCTTGTGAAGGTGTTGTGAAGTGTTGTAAAAAATTTCTACACTTTTCTAGACTCTATTCATTACAATTCATCTAAAAATAACCTTTTCATCACTTATTAAGTCCTATTTTGAAGTGTTGTAAAGTCTTGTAACAAGATTTCATGCTTTTCTAAGCTTAATTTCACTATTTACACCTTTCTTATGCTTTATGTGACCCCTTAATGCACTTTTCAGCCATTTTCAAGTGTGTTTTTTAGGATATTTCCTTTGGACAACTTTTAATGGCTCAAAATTCCTGACACCCACCTAATTTGCTTAAGTGGGACCAAGTTTCCAATAGGGACAACTTAGTCCTTTTTGGCACAAAACTCAAAATAATTTTAAATTTCTAGTGGGAATTTGTCCTCTAACCTTGAGGTTAGCCTATGATGTGTTACTTTCGAGAAATTTTAATAAAATTGGGTATAAATAAGGGTTTTTCCCCTCATTTTACATTTCCTCCTACACTCTCCTAATTCACAAGCATTCAAGCATTCATCAAGTTATTCACAAGCATTCAAGCAAATCAAGCATTATCAAGGCAATCCATTGGAGCACTTCATTGCATATCTTCAAATTTTGAATATCAAAGGTGTGGTAATTTTATGAAATTTGCATGTTATCTATTTATCATACTCTTTTAATGTCATTTCATTGTTTAGGGTTTGATTACCAGAGTGGGGTTTGACCAAGGTAAACCCCTATTCTCTAACCCTCAACCATTTTTCCCCTTTCCATGTGTGTTTGTAGACTTTTGTATGCATATTTATCAAGTAATTAGGTGTTGAAAGGTGGTCAAAAATCCTACAAAGTAAATCATGTCAACACAACCCTAGTTCAAGCTTGGATAGGCTTTCTACCCCGTTTTCTGTAGAATCCAGTGTGGACACCTGTCAAAAAAGAAAGTGCAGACCCGAGGCTACAAGATTTTGTCCCAAATTTCCTGAGATTTTTAGGTGGACTAAGTCGCCACTAGTGGTGGATTAGTCCTGCTTCCGGGCCTGAAAACTAGTTTTGACATTTTTGGATACCCATTTGGCAAATTCTCGTTCTGGCAAAGTTTCTTGAAACTAGGACTAAGTTGCCCAGCTTGGCGTAAGTGTCCTAGTTAGCATTTTCAGCCAAAATTTTAGGATTCCAGAATCTCCCAACATCAAGCTTCATATTCCAGGTGCACCTCTTTCATTTTGTTTTTTTATTTCATCATTTAGTTGCATTTTTAGGCATTTCTACATATCACATTGTGTTTTCCAGCACTTTAAATTTTCTAAGTTTTGCATTATTAGGACATTTCAATTTCATATTAGAACATTAGAACATCTTAATTAGGCATAATACATCTTATTTGCATTGACTTTGAGTGTAAACCCTTGCATTTTGGACCCCATCCAATCCCCTTTCTCCTTTTAGGTGAAAAACCCTAGGAGTAAAGCATTGTGAGGGCAAACCAAAATCATCGTTTACAATTTTTTAAATATTTTTATCAATTGAAAGAATTTTATCAACATTTTTAGCACATATCTGATTGCCCCACCCTCCCTTTTCTTGTACTTTTATTTGCAATATAATGTGATGCACGACAATATAGATATTAGCATGTGCATAGAAAAATAAAGAAATGATGTTTTTTTGTTTTCGATCATCATAAAACTCAACTATCACAAATAATACTCTATCATTTCCTAGCCATGATGGACCTATACTTTTGTTTGATTGTATGGCTTTCAAAATTGGGAGATTCACATTATTTTTGTTTCCCCACCAAATTGAAATTATGTTAGATGCGTTAAATTCAAAAATTGGATTTAGATTTTAGATGGTAATGGAAAACTTATGAAGAAGGATTCAAACTCGTTGTAGAGGATTCTTTCAATTATAAGGGTTTTACTTTTTAACAAAATATTGATATGATTTGCAAGAGATTAAGGGAACTTGAGAAAAAGAACTTATCACATTTTCTCCTCGACCAAAGAAAGATTGAATATTGTTTTTATTTTTCCATTAATTCAAAATGTTATAAGGAAAGATTGAATATTATTTCTCACTTACTAGATATTTTATTTATGTTTTTCTATTAAGTTTAAATGTTGTTATAAGGAAAGATAATAAAAAATAACATTTTAATCAGTGTGAATTTACAATTATAAAATAAGTTTCCAAATTTTATAAAAGTGGTTTTTAAATTAGACATAAAGAGAAGCTTTTAAATTTTAGAAAATTAAAAGCAAAAAAAATTCTAAATTTACTATTTATATAAAAGTAGTTTTTAAAATAGACATAAAAAGAAGTTTGTAAATTTTAGAAAATCAAGTGCAAATTTTTTTTTCTAAATTTACTATTTTAAATTAGACTAAAAAGAAGTTTCTAAATTTTCTAAAATAAAGTGTAAAAGAAATATTCTAAATTTTCTATTTCATATAAAAGTAGTTTTTAAATTAGGATTCAATTCAAAGGTTAGGGTTTAATAAGGGTTAGGTTTCAATTAAGGTTAGAGTTAGGATTATGTTTTGATTATGGATAGAGTTTGATTAGGGTTAGTGTTCACTTAGGGGTAGGGTTAGCCTCAAGGTTAGGGTTACGATTTAGTTAGGGTTATGATTCAATAAGGGCACAATTAGGGTTAATGTTAAAGTTAAGATTCAATTAGTGTTAAGGTTAGGGTTAGGGTTCAATGAGGGTAAGGGTTATTGTTAGGGTTATAGTTTAATTAGAGGTACAATTCAATCACAGTTAGGGTTTAATTAGGTTGGGAAAAGTTAGGGTTCAATTAGGGTTAAACGTTAGGTTATAGGGGATAAAAATTGGGGTTATAGTTAGGATTGAGGTTAGAGTTATGATGAAAGTTATGATTTGGGTTAGAATCAACATTCACATTAGGGTTAACTATAGCATTTTAATTATGATTATAAATAGGGTTACACTTACAATCATAGTTGTGGCTATGTGTCTATTAAAGTTAGGGTTAGGGTTCAATTATACTTAAGGTTAGGATTAGGGTTCAATTACGGTTAATGTTAGAGTTAAGTTTCAATTATGGTTAGGGTGCAATTACAGTGAAAATTAAGGTAAGGATTTAATTAGGGTATAGAGTTATGGTTATCGTTCAATTGGGGATAGGGTTTAATTGGGGCTAGGGTTAGTCTTTAATTAGGGTTAATATTTAAATAACATTAGCATATAATAAAATTATTGTGGGTGCAATTAAGGTTAGGGTTAGGGTTAGAGTTTTATTAGGGTTAGCATTGTTCACTTAGCATTAAGGTTAGTGTTCAATTAGGGTTAGGGTTAAGTTTCTATAGTTAAGGTTAGGGTTATGGCTCATATAGGGCAAGGGTTAGAGTTAGGGTTCAATTGGGGTTAGGATTCAACACGGGTTCAACTAGGGTTATAGTTAAGGGTAAGGTTCAATTAAAGTTAGGATTGGGATTAGTGTTCACTTAGGGTAAGGGTCGTTGTTAAGGTTAGGGTTAGGATTCAATTAGGTTTAGGGTTGGGTTCAATTAAGGTTGGGGTTCAAATAGTGTTAAAAGGTGAGGGTTAGGGTTGGTGTTAAATTTCAATTAGGGTAAGGGTTAGTGTTAATGTTAAGGTTACGGTTAAATTAGAGTTACAATTCAATTAGTGTTTAGGTTTAGGGTTATGGTACAATTACCTAGGTTAAGATTCAACTAGGGTTAGAGTAAAATTACACTTAGAATTTAATTAGGGATAGTTTTCAATTAGGGGTACCTAGGGTTTAATTAGTATTAAGTTAGGGGTACGATTTAATTAGAGTTAGAATTTACAATTAGGGTTAAGGTTTAATTAGGGCTTGGATTTAGTTAATATTAATGTTACGGTTAGGACTAGGGTTCATTTAGGGTTATGGGTTAGGGTTCGATTAGGGTTATAAAAATAAATCTTTGGTTTAGGGTTAGGATTAGGGTTAGACATAGGATTATAATTCAATTATGGCTATAGTTAGGGTTAGGATTTAATTAGGGTCACAGTTAAGGTTAAGGTTCAATTAAAGTTAGGATTAGGTTTAGCGCTCAATTAGGGTAAGGGTTAGTGTTGAGGTTAGGGCTAGAATTCAATTAAGGTTCAATATTACGATTAGGGTTGGGTTCAAATAGTGTTAAAGGGTGAGGGTTAGGGTTGGCGTTAAATTTCAATTAGATTAAGGGTTAGTGCTAGTGTTAAGGTTAAGGTTGAATTAGAATTATAATTCAATTAGTGTTTAGGTTTAGGGTTATGGTAGAATTAGGGTTAAGTTTCAACTACAATTAGGGTAAAATTACACTTTTAATTTAATTAGGGTAAGGTTTCAATTAGTATTCAATTAGGGGTAGGGTTTTGTTAGCATTAAATTAGCGGTAAGATTCAATTAGTGTTAGGGTTAGGATTAGGGTTAGGGTTTAATTAGGGTTTGGGTTTAGTTAATATTAGGATTAAGACTAAGGTTCATTTAGGGTTATGGGTTAGGGTTTAATCAGGGTTATAAGATAAATCTTTTGTTTAGGGTTAAGATTAGGGTTAGGATTAGGATTATAGATCAATTATGGTCAGAGTTAGGGTTAGGGTTCAATTACAGTTAATTTTTAATTAGGGTTATAGTTGGGGATAGGATTTGATTTTCTTAAATTAATAAAAAATTAATTATATTATACTTAGAATGGGAATTCAACTAATATATTAACCCTAACCCTAAATCCCAAACCACAACCCTAACCTTAACCTTAACTATAACCATAACCCTAAAACTAACTCTAACTTTAACAATAATCATAACGCTAACCCTAATTATATCTCTAACCATAATTACAACTATAATCCTAACACTACCCCTAATATTAATCTTAAACCTAACCCTAATCCTAACCTTACCCTAATTGTAATCCTAACCCTAAACCTGACCTTAATTCTATATCTAACTACAACCCTAAACTATCTCTAATCATAACCTTTACCCTAAACCTAACTTTAATTATAATTGCAATTATTTAACCCTAACCCTAAATGTATATCTAATTGTAATTGTAACCCTAACCCTAACATGAGACCTAATCTTAACCCTAATTTTATATTTAATTATAATCCTTACCTTGACTCTAAATATAACACTAACCATAGCCCTAATTGTAACCCCAACCTTATTTTTCTCTAATCATAACCCAAACCTTAATACTCGTGCCCTAACTGTAACTCTAACCTAACCCTAATTTTAATCCTAAACCCAACCTAACCCTAATTGTAACTCTAACCACATTCATAATGTTAACCCCAATCATAACCCTAATGCTTACCCTAACCCTAACCCTAACCCTAACCTTAACAATTTTATCTTCCATGTTGTGTTGCAAATGCTACTAGCATACATATATTATTTATTAATAATATATATAAAATACGTTGAGAGATATCCTTCTCGAGGCGCCTATTTTTAAATCAATCTATCACATAGAAGTGCATAGGCACATCAAGAAGGATATCTCTTGGCGTATTTTATATATATGATTAATAAATAAAATATGTATGTTGGTTACAGCAAGAGGCGTTCCTACAATGGCATCACATGTTTGCAAATCCGTGCAAACAAAAAGAAATGATAGTTACAAAATCTAACGGAATTCAAATGCATGTTGGAATTCAAGCGCACATATGAAAGTGGAAGAGGCTTCAATTACAAATGCAAATAGTGGATCATTGTTTTTTAAATATTTTTATCAATTGAAAGATTTTTATCAATGTTTTTAACATCTAATAAATATTTTTTTCTCATTGTAGAACAGAGGAATGAAGAGCGCATGGAGCACATATTTGATTGCCTCATCCTCCCTTTTATTGTACTTTATCTACAATATAATGTGATGATGCACAACATTATAGATATTAGCATGTGGATAGACAAGTAAAGAAATGATGTTTGTTGTTTTCGATCATCATAAACCTCAATTATCACAAATAATACTCTGTCATTTCCTTGTCATGATGGACAGATACTTTTGTTTGATTGTATGGCTTTCAAAAATGGAAGATTCACATTAATTTGTATTAAATTCAAAAATTGCATTCAAATTTTAGATGGTAATGGAAAACTTATGAAGGAGGATTCAAACTCACTACAAGGATTCTCTCAAATATCAAGGTTTTACTTTTTAACATAATATTGAGATTAAGCGAATATTATTTCTCACTTACTAGATATTTTACTTTTATTTTGTTATTAATTTTAAATGTTGTTATAAGGAAAGATTGAATATTATTTCTCACTTACTAGATATTTTATTTTTGTTTTGTTATTAATTTTAAATGTTGTTATATATAGACTGGCAAAGATTGAATATTGTTTTTATTTTTCCATTAATTTAAAATGTTGTTATAAGGAAAGATTGAATATTATTTCTCACTTACTAGATTTTTTTGTTTTGTTTTGTTATTAATTTTAAATGTTGTTATATATAGACTGACAAAGATTGAATATTGTTTTTATTTTTCCATTAATTTAAAATGCAAAGATTGAATATTGTTTTTATTTTTCCATTAATTTAAAATGTTATTTTAAATGTTGTTATAAGGAAAGACAATAAAAAATAGACTGGTCAACCTTCCTGCTGGTTGTTATTTGAACCTTGGTTGCA
Source organism: Sequoia sempervirens (assembly GCA_007258455.2). Classification (NCBI taxonomy): domain Eukaryota; kingdom Viridiplantae; phylum Streptophyta; class Pinopsida; order Cupressales; family Cupressaceae; genus Sequoia; species Sequoia sempervirens. The sequence continues at coordinate 163,373,405 of VDFB02271358.1, read as the reverse complement.
CCTAAAAAAGGAAACCATCTCACAGTTACACCAATAGGTGATCCCCGAAATATTCTAAATTTATTATTTCATATAAAAGAAGTTTTTAAATTAGATTTAAAAAAAGTTTCTAAATTTTAGAAAATCAAGTGTAAAAATATTTCTAAATTTACTATTTCATCTAAAAGTAGTTTTTAAATTAGATGCAAAAATAAGTTTCTAAATTTTAGAAAATTAAGTGCAAAAGAAAGAAATATTCTAAATTTATTATTTCATATAAAAATAGTTTTTAAATTAATATACTTAAAATAAAAAATGAATAATATATATATATCAAGATATTTTTAAAACAACATTTCCCTTAGGTTTTTATTTAAATTTATTTAACTAATTTTTTAATAAAAAATAATTATTATTAATAAAGATAAGATATTAAAAAACATGTAAGTTACTACCATAAAAGAAATTTGAAAAATTTAGAAAATTAAATATGAAAGAACTTTCTTAAATTTTACTATTGCATATGAAAGTAAGTTAATTAAAAAACTTAAAATTAAAAAAATAATGCAAATCTTTTCAAAAGTTCTAAATTAATGTATTTAATATTAGAAAATTAAATAAAAAGAAAATATCTTAAACTTACTTACATATAAAAGTATGTTTTCTAAATTAAAATATTTAAAACCTAAAAAATATTTAACAATTGAAAACATTTCATATAAGAAAAATCATTCATATTATAATTAAGGTTATACTATTAGGGTTTGATAAAGGCTAGGGTTTGATAAGGGCTAAGGTTAGGGTTTAATTATTGTTACAATTTAATGAAGGATAGGATTCAATTAAGGTCAAAGTTAGGGCTAGGATGTAAGTATTCTTAGAGTTTAATTAGATTTAGGGTTAGAGTTTAATTAGGGTTAGTGTTTACTTAAAGTTAGGGTTAGGGTTAGGGCTTGATTAACATTCAATTTGGGTTAGGGTTAGGGTTTTACAATAAAACTTAGGGTTAGGGTTTTACAATAAAACTTAGGGTTAGGGTTTTACAATAAAGCTTGGTGTTAGGGTCAAGTTTGGGCTTCAAATAGGGTTATCATCAAGGATAAGGCTATGATTCAATTAGCATTACAATTAAATTAGGGTTCGATTAGGGTTAGGTTTTGGGTTTAATTATGATTCTAAGATAAAGCTTGGGGATAACTAGGGTTTTATGGTTAGGGTTCAATTAGGATTCAATTTAAGGGTAATGGTTTAATAAGGGTTTAATTTAGATTAAGGCTTGATAAGGGCTAAGGTTAGGGTTCAATTATTGTTATAGTTTAATTAGGGCTAGGATTCAATTAAGGTCGAAGTTAGGGCTAGGATTCAAGTATTTTTAGAGTTTAATTATATTTAGGGTTAGAGTTTAATTAGGGTTAGCATTAGGGTTAGAGTTAGAGTTTAATTAGGGTTAGCATTGTTCACTTACCATTAAGGTTAGTATTCAATTAGGGTTAGGGTTAAGGTTCTATAATTAAGGTTAGGGTTATGTTCATATATGGCTAGGGTTAGAGTTAGGGTTCAATTGGGGTTAGGATTCAACAAGGGTTCAATTAGGGTCAAAGTTAAAGGTAAGGACTCAATTAAAGTTAGGATTGGGATTAGTGTTCACTTAGGGTTAGGATTCAATTAGGGTTGATGATTAGGGTTAGGGTTAGATTCAATAAAGGTTGCAGTTCAAATGGTGTTAAAAGGTGGCATTAGGGTTGGTGTTAAATTTCAATTAGGGTAAGGGTTAGTGTTAATGTTAAGGTTAAGGTTAAATTAGAGTTATAATTCAATTAGTGTTTAGGTTTAGGGTTATGGTGCAATTAGGGTTAAGATTCAACTAGGGTTAGAGTAAAATTACACTTAGAATTTAATTGGGGATAGGTTTCAATTAGTATTCAATTAGGGGTAGAGTTTAATTAGCATTAAATTAGGGGTAAGATTTAATTAGAGTTAGAATTTAGGATTAGGGTTAGGGTTTAATTAGGGTCTGGATTTAGTTAATGTTACAGTTAGGACTAGGGTTCATTTAGGGTTCAATTAGGGTTATAAAATAAATCTTTGGTTTAGGGTTAGGATTACAGTTAGCCTTAGGATTATAGTTCAATTATGGTTATAGTTAGGGTTAGGATTTAATTAGGGTTATAGTTAAGGTTAAGGTTCAATTAAAGTTAGGATTAGGTTTAGCGTTCAATTAGGGTAAGGGTTAGTGTTAAGGTTAGGGCTAGAATTCAATTAAGGTTCAAGATTAGGGTTACGGTTGGGTTCAAATAGTGTTAAAGGGTGACGGTTAGGGTTGGCATTAAATTTCAATTAGATTAAGGGTTAGTGTTAGTGTTTTTGATTAGCGAAAAACATGTTTTGAAGGGACCCTAAAACCCTATACAAAGAAGAGCAAAGGAAGCAAAGAAAAAGCATATTGGCTGCCCAACCAAACACTGGAAATAGGTTGAATACATAACCATCAGCATACCGACAGAAAAACCCAAATCAAGGATCTGAACAATAGCAGATCCTGAACAAGCAAATCTAATAGTCTTAGCCCTAGGGCATAGCTCCCCAATAGATTTGGGGAACCCCTTCTTTCTACACTAAGCCAAGGTCTAAGAAACCTCAAAGTTGAAGTCCTCTAATCGAGGAGAGAGGGGAGTATCCTCCTGGGCCACAACAACCATGGAGGGCACCAACAAAGCCAAACCAGAAGAAGGCATAGCTAGAAGGGAGATCGGAGAAACAGAACAAGGACTACAACCAGGAGCCCCTGAGGGTAGAGCCGACAAATCCGAAGAAGGCATGATTGAAGGAATACCTGAAGCTGAAACAAAAGTGAACCGGTCAAGAGTAGTAGGAACCGAGGTGGGAGCCAAAAAAGGAACAAACGTAGCCTCTACCTCCCCCACCAGAGTAGTCTCAAAATGGATCTCTTCCTCCTAAGAGGGAACATCGCCATAAGACGAACCATCCACATGGGAAGCAGAGATAGTCAAGAGGTCCACAAGAGCATTGTTCCACCAAGTTGTAGCACCTTTACAATGCGAAAGAGGACAACCAACAGCCATGTGACCAATAGCGAAGCAACATCGACATTTGAAGGGGATACCCTCATAATCCAATAATTGTTTCCAAGGCTGATCCCCTACCATCAAAACAACCCAAAAACGGGTTTAGAGATGTCAATGTCTACTTAAATACGAGCAATAGTGGGGTGACCCATGAAAGTGGTAGTAGAGTCTACTTTCAGAAACTGACCAATGGCATTGCCAATGCCCTCATAGCAAGAATCCTCCCAAAACTGGAGGGAGAGCTTTGGGAGATGCACCCAAATTGGCTTGATATTAAGTGGCTCGATAAGGGGAATGAAATGAAGAGTTCATGGTTTAATGGACAAAGAATTAGGGTTAGTGCTAGTGTTAGTGTTAAGGTTAAGTTTAAATTAGAATTAGAATTTAATTAGTGTTTATGTTTAGGGTTAATGTTCAACTACAATTAGAGTAAAATTACACTTAGAATTTAATTAGGGTAAGGTTTCAATTAGGGGTAGGGTTTAGTTAGCATTAAATTAGGGGTAAGATTCAATTAGTGTTAGGGTTAGGATTAAGGTTAGGTTTTAATTAGGGTTTGGGTTTAGTTAATATTAGGGTTAGGATTAAGGCTCATTTAGGGTTATGGGTTAGGGTTCAATCAGGTTATAAGATAAATCTTTTGTTTAGGGTTAAGATTAGAGTTAGGATTACGATTATAGATCAATTATGGTCAGAGTTAGGGCTAGGGTTCAATTACAGTTAATTTTTAATTAGGGTTATAGTTGGGGTTAGGATTTAATTGTCTTAAATTAATAAAAAAATAATTATCTTATACTTAGAATGGGAATTCAATTAATATATTAATGCTAACCCTAAGCTCTAAACCCTAAATCCCAAACCACAAACCTAACCTTAACCTTAACTATAACCATAACCCTAAAACTAACTCTAACTTTAACAATTATCATAACCCTAACCCTAATTATATCTCTAACCATAATTACAACTATTTAATCCTAACCCTAACCCTAATATTAATCCTAAACCTAACCCTAATCCTAACCTTACCCTAATTGTAATCCTAACCCTAAACATAACCTTAATTCTATATCTAACTACAACCCTAAACTATCTCTAATCATAACCTTTACCCTAAACCTAACTTTAATTGTAACTGTAACTATAACCCTAACCCTAAATGTATATCTAATTGTAATCGTAACCCTAACCCTAACATGAGACCTAATCTTAACCCTAATTATAATCTTAACCCTAATTTTATATTTAATTATAATCCTTACCTTAACTCTAAATATAACCCTAACCATAGCCCTAATTGTAACCCTAACAGGTTATTTTTCTCTAATCATAACCCAAACCTTAATACTCACCCTAACTGTAACTCTAACCCTAACCCCAACTATAATCATAATTCTAACCATAACCCTAACCCTAATTTAATCTCTAAATGTAATCATAATCCTAACCCTAACCCTAATCTTAATCCTAAACCTAACCTAATCCTAATCATAACTCTAACTAGATTCATAATGTTAACCCCAATCCTAACCCTAATGCTTACCCTAATCCTAACCCTAACCTTAACAATTTTATCTTCCATGTGCTGCGAATGCTACTAGCATACTTATAAATTATTTATTAATAAATAAGCACATCCAGAAAGATATCTTTATATATATTATTAATAAATAATATATACATATATATGCTAGTTTATTAATATATTTAAAAATAAAACTATAAATTAATAAATATACTAATATTTATTAAAATTATGTAAACATTAACATATTAATTTAATTATTATATATTTTATATTTATAAAAATAATATTATCTAAATATATTATAAAAATTTTACTAAAAAAAAAATTAAAAAAATTATTAATTATCATTAAAATATAAAAAATATAATTTTCAATTCATAATATAAATTTAGCTATTCAATAATGCAATTTAAATAATTTTTTTTTTTAAAATTTTGTGTTAATAATATTATTAAAAATATAAATAGTTGTTAAATATATTTTTATAGAGAATAATAATAATAATAATAATAATATATTAAAAAAATCAAAATACAAATTAAGCATATTAAAATTATGTAAATATTAATATATTGATTTTATAATTGTACATTTTAGATTTATAAAATAATATTATATAAATATATTATTAAACATTATAAATTAAATTAATAAATTATTTATGTTCAGTATGACCTTAATTTCTCTATTTCTAGTTTAATTTATAAAATATAATGCATATGATACAAATTCCTTAAAAAATGACAAAATAATAGTTCACCTTTATAATTTCTAAATTTTATAAAGTTAAATATTTTCCATATTCATTAAATTAAATTTTATTTAAAGAAAATAAAAACAAAATTTATTATACTAAAAATACAATTAATATCTTAAATTTTACATGTATATAATAGAAAAAAAATGAATTAGTCACAAATATATTACTCATATTATTTTTTAAGGAAAATTGTTTATAATAATAAATGTCTTCTTTAAAATTAAATAAATTTATGATCATAACATATTTTTAAGTTTATAAGACTAAATTGATCCATAGGGATTATTAAAAGCATTATTTACTTATAAAATTTAATAACTTGTTCTTATTGTTATTTCCATGAGTGAGATATCAACCTTGTGATTGTCCTCCATGTTAGACCTTGCTCCTAATGGATATCTTAGTGGGGAAAAGGTAAAATATTTGCAACTTATTTTAGAACATCTCTTTTATTTCAAATGGTTTTCTTGTTTATTTGAAAATATTTGAAAAGTGAATATTAATATTATTGAAAAATGATTGTAGTATAAATATTATAAAATTAAGTTAGTTGTATATAGTGAATATCTAAATGTTAACTATAAGTGTAATGTTTTGAAATTTTATAATATATATATTACTTTCTCATAAATTCTCTAACTATCTTATAGGGAACTAACTCTCAATTAATTATTTGTTAAATCTAACGTTGTGTACCTTAAGATATGTAATCTTAATTTTCTAGTACCCTCTTAAATTTTACATTATAAAAAAAAATTAAAAAAAGAAAAAAAATAATAGAAGTCCCCTACAATGCATCCACTAAAATATTTTATTTTATTTTTTACTCGTGAAATTTGAACCTTAAACCTTCCATTCACTGTGATTTTGAAGAAATCCCCCTCTCCAACTATTCCATATACCAACCCTTATTAAATCTTCTCAAACATTTAAAATTATTAATAAATCAAAACAACAAATAAATAAAAATTTACAAACTCTACCCATTTTCTTTAAAAGGTGAAACCTTTTTTTCTATCATCCATACACTTCCTTTTCATGACTTTTTCACCCTTATATTTTATCGTCCAAATGTCTCTTTTATGTGCTTTTCACCCTTAATATTTATCCAAACATTAAAATAGTGACAAATCTCTTTCAAAAGAAAAACTTTACACCTAAGTTACTTGCTGCTTTTTAATTTAAATATTTTTGTCACCCCTATGATTTCTCATATAAATTTTCAGTTTTTGGGGAAATCCATACTTTTAATATTTCCTCCAATGGAAATATTCCCGCAATCCAATCACAGAGAAAGCAGATAATAAATAAAACTAATATATGCTTTCTGTGTAAATGTTGCAATATTTTTACATCCTCCAACTCAGCCATACAGATCTTTGTCAAAATTACTTCAATATCATTTTGAAAAATTATTGCAGGCATAGTGAATATCGAAGTGTAAAATATAATTTTAATGCTTCAGAGTTTTATAATGTATTATGCAAATGTTTATAAAGCATTGCATTCTCTTACAACTTCCTCAAAAACTCCCTAAACTACCTTCCAACTAATTATTTATTAAAGCTAACATTAAGTATATTTATTAGAATGCCGGTATTGGCATGGTGTGATGGTTTATAGGTGGCACTGTTGTTCTTGCCACCAAGGTTCAAACCCTATTGGGGTGGTATTGTTGAATGGTTGTATTCCGGTTCATAGCTCCGGTCAAAAGCGTAGATTTTTTGGCAGACCATTGACTGGCAAAAAATCATTGAAAATCGTGATTTTTTTTTGCGTTAAAATTGCAAAAAGTCACCATAAATCGCACTAACAACTCCTACATTAAAAACCCTAAATTTGGCATGTTTTCTTCTATAAATCAAGTTCGTGATAAGTTAAGGGTGATCGCCATCAACTCTGCAATCTGCCCTCCATACATGCGCGAACAAGTTCCTTTCTGCTTTGAACTTTAAGTTTGCAGTCTTGTCAATATGCCCTAAAATAAAGTAAACCACAGTAAAATAAAGCAGGGGATTCTTCAATAATCAAAATAAGCAATTCCAACCATTTTCACTAGTCCTACCCGTGTAAGGTGACCTTATAAATGGTTATAGCATTTACCACCTCCATGCCAAGAAAACTTTAGAAGCTAACTTTGATGACCAAGTTAATCAAAATTGTACATATGAAACCTACACAAAGAATGAGTTGTCTACACCAAATCAGTCCAAATTGTAAATAACTTTATTGTATCATTTTAAGTTCATTGTATGTTTAGATGTTAGGTGATAGGCTTGACTCTATTGCCCTCAGATAAAACATTGATCGAACTAATAGATGAGCTATATGGACTTGTATACTTCTCAAAGCTATATGAAGTCCTCATATGGCCCAAGTTTGTCCCAAGGTCCCTCAAAAAAAACCATTTGTGGTACCTATACAAAAATCAATGATCATACTACTTTGTCTCTCTTTTTTGTCATAGATTAATCATCATTTAAATGTCAAGTCAAATTAGTTATAGTCTTCCCCTGTCAAGTTGCAAGGTTGTCATGTTTAGTCTAGTTTTTTAGCTAACTCTTGCAAAATGTCCAAGGTTGTACTATTCCAAAATGAAAAACGATGAAGTTCCTCATTGATGATGACTGCAACAATGAAATGAAAGTATGTAAATGTCTAATACTAAATCTATAACCTCCATAGCCTATAGGCACTTTACTTTACATAGAGAATAGTAAAAATAAGTTCACTTCATGTTCAAAACTTATAAAATAGCTCTTGAAAGATTTCAATCTTGCACCCATTTTTATGCCAAGCATGCAGATTATGTCTGTAATTCAGAGATATCATTTTGCAAGCTTGAAATCAGAGACAGTGCATTACCCTAAATTCAGACTCCATTCTCTGATTGCAAGCTTGCACAGCTTTAAAGAGTATTTTCCTAAGATTTTAACCATTCTCTTGGACTGGTAATGCACTGTCTTTGATTTC
>VDFB02271358.1:163237272-163364979 GCA_007258455.2 Sequoia sempervirens | reverse complement strand
TGATTTGGGGACATTACATGTACTCCTTCACTTGTATGATTTTGGGTTGCTCTATGCATATTCAGATTCTGCATGGATTGCAACAACTATGCCATTAGATTGGTCATCTATTGTTGTCCTTGGATAAGGGCATAAAATTGTGCATCTAACATGACTCTTGTCTCTTCCCTCTATTTTAACCCCTTCAATACTCTATTTCTGCATTCTAATATTTTGGTGATTGAATTTTCCTTCTTTTGTGTAATGTCCCACCCCAATTGGAACAAATCTCTTTCCGATTCACTTAATTTGACATATGGAACATTTTGTCAAACTATTTGCATTCTTGATTTCATGTGTTTTTTGGCTTTCTTTTCACAATACAATACTCATTAAAACTCAATGAATTTAGATCTTATTTTCTCATTGCTAATACCAAGTAATTATGGGATTAATAACAAAGGTGCGATACTAATTTTCTAAGTTCACAATTCTGAAAATCAATACAATTCAATAGCATACAATTACATAATGAGCAATGATTAACTCGGACCTGGTTTCAATCAGCAATTTCCCAATCACATTTTGGACAACAATAATCAATGAGATTGTATTCGGCGAGTTGTGACAACTCCTTTACAACCCCACGTTCAACTTGGAAGACACCACAACTCAGCGAAACTCCACAATCAGCATTTCTGCCCAGCCTTAATGTCATACGCCCATTCAATGAGAATGCAACACCTCCAAGTGCCACCAATCATATGCCAAACCCTCAAGGTGCATAGTAGCAAATTGTATGGCCTTAACCTGACTCATTGGCTTGAGTGTGAGGAAAGTATCGAGCTTATATACCCATGCTCTAGCACTCGTTTTACCGCTGCCATCAAAACTAGGAAGAGGAATTTTGTTTAATGCATCTTTGTACTCTTTAGGTGGCCTTGTTTGTCCTCTAGGTCTTTGTCCCATCCTTGCTCTTCTTCTATCTTTCTTTTGGTTCATGAATTGATTGAATTTTAAATCCTCTTTGACTTCATCGGGAAGTGCTCTATACTCCTCATGTAAGGTAACCAACTCATCCACCAATGGTTGCTCTTCCTCACCTTCAACAACTTCTTTCTCCCCTTCCTCTCTTGGAAGGAATGTGGGCTGCAATGGTTGATCCGTGGTAGTAGTACGTGTTCCCCAGCACGAGGTGTACCTGCTATACTTCCTTCACCTGTAGGGGCTGCATTAAATCTCATATTACCCATAGCTTGTGTCATGAACTGCATCATATATTGCTGGGAAGCCATCATTTGAGCTAAAGCATTATTGGTTTGTTGTTGTCCTGCTGTCATTTCCCTTTGACCTGTTGCTATATCCCACAAAATATCACCAACATTCCTATCATCTCTTGGTGGACTTCCACCTCTTCTTTCCCTATCCATATCAAGCTGATTTGTATCTGCAATTGGAGCCCCTTCTTCTTGATAGTCTTGCTGCCCTGGTCTTCTATGGAAGTAATACCTGTGATGACGAAGTGGTTGCATACAATCTAACTCTCTAGGCTGGCAAGATCCAAGCTTTGATACCACTGAAATATCCCAACTAGGATATATGCAAATTTTATGATTTTTGAAACACAAATCTTTGACCTAATTTCTACTCTTGAAAATTTCTACTAAAAACCCTAGGTGCTGATATAAAATTTCTGAAGTGAAATAAGCATGTACAGGAGTATAAACTCATCCAAAATGCCTCAAGGAATATGACGAATACATCTAACATCAGGCATGAATGTAACCAGCAATATGAAGCATAAATTTGTCCATCCAAAAAATGCAAATTCTGATTACAAGTCCATTCAGTTCTGCTGCTACAAAACCAGACCTAATACTTATGCAAGTTCACCACAAAAACGGGCTCCAAACATGCCCAGCAATGTACAGTAGTTTGCTGATATGAAGAAACCCCACTTACAAGCCAAAATATGCAATGAATGATGATCTAAACTGACCCTAGTTGAGTGAACTTACTCCAGCTAACACAAAATGCAATATGCAATGAATGATGATCTAAACTAACCCTAGTTGAGTGAACTTACTCCAGCTAACACAAAATGCAATGATGAATGCAAATGCTTGAAGAAAATGCCCTCAATCCCTACCACAGAGGTGCATTGGCCTGCTGGGCTGTAGGTGAGGGTTTGTAACCCTTGAAGCTTGCCAAAAATTCCTAAACATGCAAAAATTGCCCCTCCAAATATAGGTGCACCTCATGCAACTTGGGCACTCCACTCTAGGGTGAAACCCTAGGTCAAAATGACACCAAATCTGTCTTCCTCAAGTTGCCTAGGCTGATGTGAAAATCTGAGCATGAAAATCAACACAAAACTCCATTTAAGCCCAAGTGAACCTCCATCATAAAGTCCTCCATTGAAGAGCTAGGTTTTCGTCCAACTCCTCTACTATTCACAAGGGTTTTTGTCCTTGGAATGGCTGCAATAATTGCTGATCAGAAAAGAAGATTAATCCACAATAATATCAAAACCTCCAAATGAACCTAGTATATATAGCAATCAACCCTTATAAACCCCCACTTGGCCGATCCAATTTGGGTGCCAACTTCTCCCTCCACATTTGCTTTTTATTTTATTTTATTTCACTTTTTGGGCGCCAAACTTGTAATTCAAAATTATTATATTTTTAATTATTATTTTCACCTTATAACTCCCCAAAAAGGGTCGCCCAGCCCCAATAAAATTTATAAAAATACTCAGGCCCCAAAAATCAAATTTGAATACTATTTAACCTCCTTCCCTAGGGGGCCAAAATTCAAAATGATAATTTTTTTTTTTCTTTATTTTCTCTTGCTCGCCCAAAAAGGGACATTGCAAAATGTCACATAAGAAAACAAAGACTTTTTAACTACTGGTTCTATAAAGTTAATTTTTACTCTGCAGATGTTGCTAAGAAATTTCATAAAATATTGCAGGTGGAATGGCTCGATGGCAGTTTATGTTTGCTTTCAACTGCAAAATATCAGAATCAACACGATAGACTACTGTTGAAATTTTTAGAAATAATCAAGCAAAGGTCCTAACGCCTATGCAGATGGGTGCCTCAAATTTGTCACAGTGTGCCATTGAGCAAATTTGCAAAATGTAGAGTTATTTGCAGCTAAATGGTCCCGTGGAATACAAGCATTTACTATGTAGGATCCAAATTTTCAGGTTTTTTGAAAGTTGATATTTGAGAAAAATCCCAACATGTATAGTCAACATTTGGCAATTAAACTCCCTGAAAACTTTCAGCTAATGCTGCAAACTTCTAGGCCCCCCTTTTTGGCAGTAATTATTCCTTTCTGGCAATGTTTCTGCTGAATCCAAATCTCTGAGGTGTTATTAGTTGGGTATTAGCATGGAGAAGTTAGTGCAAATAGGCTACCCAAAAGCGGGCTCACTAAAAAGAATTCAAATAAAGCAAGATGGTCCCCTACAGAGGCTCTTTAGGTGAATTTTAACGCAAAGGCGCCTCTTATGGTAACCCAGGGGTTCCAGGTGTTGAGACCTTAGCAGTGATTGGCTCAGTTTTTGTTCCGCCTAGGATTTTGGTGAAGCGTCCAACAATGTGGCAAAAGCTCTGGCTATTTGGAGGGGGATGACATTGGCGATAACCATTAATCTCCCTAGAGGTGATCCTTGAGACTGACTCAAATTCCATATTCACTACTTACAGACCAAAATCTTACGAACTAGAAGCTTAATGCAATAATATGGGACAACGGCAGACTTCTGAATAAGTTTTGGGAATACTTGGTTTGACACCAATCTCTTGGCCAAAAGACATCAACGATAGAGTTGGTTGTGAGTGGGAAGGGAATATGAATGGTGAAATGATGTAGGCCTTAGAGCAATGATATAAAAAGAATTAAATATTTTCATCAGTGGCTCTTCCCACCTCATTATTAAGATTTGATTTTGAATCAAAACCCAAGGTTTTTAAGCTTGAGAGTTTGTGCCACCAAAGCCTTTCATTTTGGCTTGGTCATTCTGATAATTTCTATATCACCCGTGTCTACTCTTGACAGATGTATGAACAACGGTCCGCCTCTCGACGGGCATTTTGCATGTGGGAGCAGTAGAAAAATTGTAGAATTAGCCCTAATTATGGAAATGGCCCTCTCTTCTGTTTTCACGTCAATTTATCTCATTTGGAGAAGACATCTGCATTTGGTATCGTTGTATATTCTTTGGCTCTCTTGATGGGAGTGTTCCACTGAGATGTGTCCAAGGGTGTTTGGGATTTCCCAGGGACTTGGCAACTCTGAAGGAACGCCCCCTTTATTCAGGACTGGAAAGGCAGCACCATTTGATGCAGTAATATTACAAAGGCAACCTTTTTATTTAAAAAAAATGCTTAACACCCCTTAAAAGTTAAAAAAGATAAGAGAGAGGGTTATCATTGCAACTTCAGCGCATTATATATATTTTTTAATAATTTCAGCTTCTTTTAATTTATTTAAGTTATTTTAATAATCATTCTCTGCCATCCCCAAATTTTGAGTTACTGTGCCTAAAACTGCATCCCTCTGCCCCAAGAACTGAGAAACACAGCAGTTGATGGTGCCTTCCTCTTGAAGGACTTATTTGTAGTTTGATGACTTGTGGGACATGCAATTGATTGGGTGGCATACTCTGTTACCAGAAATACGACAGCGGAGCTCCATTTCGCATTATGACGGGAGAAACGCATTTCCCATTCTACACGGTCGTTTCTAAGTCGTTTCTGCCTTTTCTCGCCGTTGCCAAGGAGTCTCCATTTTCTGTAAAAAAATGAATAAAATCTATGCGAATTTTTTTAGGCCTGTTGCCTTCTTCAAGGGAGTTTTTAGGAAGTTTTATTTATTTTAAAAAATTATAAACTTAAAGGTTATTTTTTCCAAAATTTTTGAAAAATTTCCATCTAATCTTTATTTGTATACCATCATTTTAAAACTTTTGTTTATTTTTTAAACATAGAATTATGTTGTATCATTTTTATTTTTTAGCTTAGTTTAAAATATAGGTGGCATAGGGGAGAGGGGCCTATAGTGGAACACCCTAACTTCGCGTTTCTCAAAATCTTAAGTGGAAATTTCAATTTATGATATTGCTATCAGGATTCAACCGTGTAGTTTCGAGTCAAACTCATTGACCCATGTTTCATGAGTAGTGGTTCAACAAGAACCCATCTCTCATGATATCGAATGGTCCACTTAACACTCATTGCATCAGGTGATGCTCGCTGCAGGTGAAGCACCGGTCAACCCGAGGTCACTCCATCCTGCATTCCGCTCCAGCCTTAAGCCGCCAGCTAACCAGGGAGTTTTCTCCATCACTCTCAATTTTGTACAACAGTTTATTTGGTAACTCATGTGCTTCTATATTTCATTTTAGGGCCACATCATCAAATATGATACCACATCAGCATGCTTTTTGTTGAGGTATCCAAAAAAGCCCCAAAAAAAAAGTGAGACCGATAGTGGTGCACTAAGTCATGTTTTATTTGTGCGCTGATGTGGCATCACATGATTTATACTTTATGGATAAAAAGTGTTTTGCAATTGGATATTAAAGTGTTCCACTGTGGGGCCCACTGATGACTACTTATATCCCCACTATTGGACCGTGCTCCATTATAGGCCCCTCTCCCCTTTATGGTTACAGATGATTTTTCATTTTGCTTGCTTTTTCAATTGATCCCCTTTCTCTGTTTGGTTACATTTTGCAATTAAAAGTGGAGATTTTGTGTATAAGATTGCTTTTGGATTCAAGAGTGTATATTTTTCATTCATTATTTTGGATTCAACTGCATATGTTTTCCAGTGGATATTTTGAATTTAACTGTGTATAAGATTGATTTTAGATTCAACTGAATGTATTTTTCAGTTGATGTTTTGAATTCAACTATGTATAAGATTACTTTTGGATTCAACTGAGTGTGATCTGAAATCAACTGAAAAATATACAACGTTGAATCCAAAAACAATCTTATATACAACTTCATGAAGTGCGAAAAAAGATCTTGTCAAGCATTTATGAAAGGCTCTGTTTTCAATTTAGTTTATTTTCGTCTGATTCCTGTGGCTCTATTCTCCTCCTCTGCAACGGCAGTAAGGTCGCTAAAAACATGGAGGCTCTAGGTCATGTTAAGGAATATACTATCCCTCTTGCTACAAAAACACCCCTTGTCCCCGTCCCCTTTCTCCCAGATCCTACGAACACTTGGTTCACAAGAAAGGCCTGGCAATTTCACATTTTAAACAAAGATTGGAAACCAGGGTTTCTGTGAGCCAATTTCATCCCTTACACTTTACTTTTGCGAGGAGGTATTGCTCCCAATGACTATGTTATAGTCGTGGACATTAACATCTGGTCAATAAGCATTTCCTTAAACTTGTTCAGTTCTGTGAGACAGTTCATTTACGACATCTATATTTTACATTTGAAAAAGGCCCAAAGTAAAATTTAGCAAAAAGGGCACCTGAATGGGTAGAGCATCCATGTCGGCTCTAAGGGCAACGAAAGGAGGAGCTCCGGACCCTATGGAGGCCACCACTCCTGTCTCTGCAAGTGGCCACCTGTACTTGACACCCATTTTATCCAGTTCGCTTCGTATGATTGCACTGGTTTCGAACTCCTCGTATCCAAGCTCAGGATTCTCGTGAATTTTTCTGCGGATGTGTTTAAGCCAAGCGAAAGTCTCTGCTTTCTTTGCCCTTTGGAGAATTTCCTGTGAATATTCACTATAAGACTGAGAAATCCCGAAGCGATCCATGGCCGGCGAATATGCATCTTGGCGGTACAGGTTCGAATCCCACGCAAGATTAGCCGAGGATGTATACACAATTAAAAATAGGATAGCAGCTGAATACCCACACGAACATCCACCCATTTCTGCAGACGAAGTGTGCAGGCAAGTACGCACTACTTCATTTTTACGGGATTAGGATTTTTTTTTTATTATTTATTTTTTTATTTTTTAATATTTTTAATATATATATAGTTTTTACGGGATTAGGATTAGTAAGGTATTATTGGGGCATATATAAATATTTTTATTGGTTGACTTTTTTCTTTCATCTACGATGATGTATCATCGTGGGGTATGATCCAAAATGTTATGTAAAAATTTTGCACACAGTTTCAATCATTACTTTCTATATAAATTGTACTTTCTAAAATATCATATCATCATTAAAACAAGTGTTAGATAGTGTCTAGTAATTGAATTTAGTGGAAAAATTATTTGTGAAATAATAATTAGAGGCAAAGATAATAGTTTGAGATAATTAATTGATTATAAAAAAATAAATAATAAATATAAATGTTTGTGTCATTTTTTAATTTGTGTATTAATAATATTATTATAAATGTAAATTATTTTAATTTTATAATTGTATATTTTACATATATAAAATAATATTATCTAAATATATTATAAAAAATTTACTAATTTTTTTTTAAAAAAAAAATCTTTAATTATTATTAAAATATTTTTTATATAATTTTTTAAAATTTTTAAAAATATAAATTTAGTTCCCCCCTTTATAGGGCTCAAAAGGATGATCTTCGCACAAACCTGAGGGTGGATGTGAAGTGGCACCTGCGGATGAAGGGTGGTTTAAAGTAAATTTTGATGATGCAACATAGGGTAATCTAAGCTTGTTTGGAGCTAGTTGCATTTTAAGGGATCATTCGGGATGTGAAGTGGCGCCTGCGGATGAAGGGTGGTTTAAAGTAAATTTTGATGATGCAACATAGGGTAATCTAAGCTCGTTCGGAGCTAGTTGCATTTAAGGGATCATTCGGGCAAGTGTATAGTAGAGTGGGGAAGACATTTGGTGATGGAACAAATAATGAAGTTGAATTTCAAGTGGCATGGCTAGGAATTCAATTGTGTAAGCGTCTAGTAATAAGAAGTATTCATTTGGAAGGGGATTCTATGATAATGGTTAATGCTATAAGGAGAAGATCGACTCTAAATTGGAAGTTAACTAAATGGTTGAATCAAATTTTAATAGAATTGGATAAAGTGAAGGATTTCAAATTATCTCATATATACCAGGAGGGTAATGAAGAAGCAAACCAATTGTCGAATGTTGCAATTAATCTAATTGAGGAGTACAACGATACGTCAATGCTCTATATCATTGCACCCACACAAGTGGAGGTTGTCAGAGGGATGCAGAGGGAGGAGTAATTACAATGCCATGTCAAGCATTAATCACTGGTGCAGATGGCAATGGTTGACACTTTAAAACAACATGGTAGCTCCCAAATTGCTCATATTTGCTCAAAGATAGCAATGGAGACAACAATCTATTTGGGGGCGAAGGAGCATCAAATGGCATTTAGGGGAGTGGTTTTAGATCCGTGCATCAAGAAAATTTTCAATGTCAATGAGGAGGAGGTGTTGGGCACGATTAAATGCATACTAGGTGAAAAATTTATGTTATCAACCTATCATTTCAGAGTTAACTTTGATGTGTCATCCATGTTCTTGGCGTGGTTACTTTATGCATGGGAGGAGATAGTGGTTGTGAGGATTCTAATGTGGAGACTAGTGGCTACAAGGTGGAGGGAAGCACTAGAGTTCTATCTAGGAATGGTGATGTCAGGAGGGATGAAGTTGTTGAGTGGTGTATGGCCTCTATTAACACAACCTTTTCAATGCCCCCTGGATACCGTTTATCTTGTGGAGTGTGGGGGAGAACTAGGAAGCTAAGATGCATGAGGTTGAATGAAATATAGCCCTCCTGAAGGAGAGTGTGGGGTTGGGCAACCTTGTTGCTCAAGTGGCAGTCCTGGCATTACCAACAGGTGAAGGAGGTGACAGAGGCAACAATTTGTAGGTCGAGGATGAAGGAATGGATGTCAATGACGGTATCTAGTATGTTATGAAGCCTATTCTCATGCTAGTTAATGTAATCTTTTTGATATTTTGTATGGCTAATATGCCAAGTTTAATCGTTGTCTTCAGGGTTGGGCCCCCTTGAGCCCAATTTATATATCAAAAATATATAAATTTAGTTCAAATAAATAAATAACATATTTGTTTGAATTTTGAATTTTTATATTAATAATATTATTAAAAATATAAATAGTTCTTAAGATATATTTTTATAAAATAAAAAATAATATTAGTAATATATTAAAAAATCAAAATGCAAATTAAAAATTAAATAATTAAAAACTTTATATAATTATATATGACACATTAATCACAAATAACTATATTTAGGATAGTGCATGTCTATATTCTAGGATCTATATTATAGATAGTGCATGCCTATATTCTAACTTAATGGGAGAAAATGGAAGCTATATATATTATATAATTTAAAATATATTTTATAAATGTTAATATATTTTACATAATCATTTAAAATACATTAATATTAATTATTAAAATTATGTATTAATTAATTAGAGTGTATATTCATAATTATTTAATGTATTATAAAAATTAAAACATTCATAATAATAACAAGATATAAATATAAATTTTAAATTTTAAAAATTCAAGATTAAATAAATATAATAATATGTATTTTTTATTTTTTATTTTTGTGTTGATAATATTATTATAAATATAATTAGCTACTAAATATAAATATAATATGTTGATTGATAATGATTAAAAAATATGACATTAATATTAATTATTAAAATTATATAAATGTTAATATATTGATTTTATAATTGTGTATTTTATATTTATTAAATAATATATTTAAATACATTATAAAAAAATTAATAAAGGATTTTTATTAATTATCATTAAAATAATTTTTATATAAAATTTTAAATTTTAAATTAAAAATATAAATTATTTTTAATTTTTGCATTAATAATATTATTAAAAATATATACATGGGTTTTAAAGATATATTTTTATAAAATAAAAAATGTTATTAGTAATATATTAAAAAATAAAATATAAATTAAACATATTAATTTTTTTGCATAATCAAATTATAACATATGATATGACACATTAATATCAATTATTAAAATTATGTAAATGTTAACATATTGATTTTATAATTGTACATTTTAATTTATAAAATAATATTATATAAATATATTATTAGACATCCATCATCAGGATGACATAGAGAGCTAATGTTTTTTTTTTTTTAAAAGAGGGGTAAAAACTTTTTATTAATCAGCGAAAGAGGTACAAAGCATTAGGAAAAAAGACCTCGAAGGGGCCCCAAGATAACAAGTAAGAGATCAAGAATCATTAATACAACATTTCACATCCTCGGTAACCCAACCCTCCAAATCCTGGGCAAGGTCCCTTGGTAAGCTGTCCCAATCCTCCACCAACCACGTCTCGCTCTTCTCAGAGGCCACTTTTGCCAACCCATTAGCCACCTTGTACCATTCACGAGGGATATGGGAAAAAGTGACCGAATCCAATAAATCTCCAAGGTTGGCAATTTGTTTTGCCACCACTGCCAATTGCCAACTAGTAGCATCAAAATGTCGTCCATTTATCAAATCTACCACCACCTGAGAATCAGATTCACATATAATATGTTTCCAGCCGAGAGTGTCTCTTTAAGGCCGAGAGAATCGCCAATGCCTCCATGAAGTTATTGGAGTGTTTCCCCATATACTCAGAGAAAAAGAACACAACCACCCCTGAACTATCTCTGCCCACCCCACAACATAGAGAGCTAATGTTATTTTAAAATAAAATTATTAATTTTCAATGAAGAATATAAATCTTGATCATATATGTTCTCAAAATATAACTGTTAAATTTGTTTAAGTTAAATCAATAAAAGATAATGTATATGGAAGCAATGTAAAAACATTACTAAAAAAAATGACAAAATAATAGTTCAGCTTCATACTTCTTAAATACGCAAAACTTTTTAGCCAATCATGTTCACAAAATAATTTCTAATATATAAAATTAAATATTTTACATGTTCACTTTAGGAAGATTTAATTTTATTTCAAGATGATAAAAATATTTGTTTCTAATTGATTCAAAAACAATTTATTAATAACTAATCAAAGGAAAAAACAAAACTCATTACAAAACGATAAGTACTAATAATATAATATGCTTTACCATTGTCTCTATCCATTTGAAAGGCAAATTTTCTAAAAAAGTATGTAAGATAAGTGTTACATCCCTTTTGTCTTGAACAAGATTATGGCAATAATAATATGGTTGTTATCTTTACCATTGTGATCAACTACTGAGAATGTGAAAATTGGAAAAAAAAATTATTTATTTGATATAACTGCAATTATGAATGATATATGTGTGTGTGAATGTGTAGATGTGTTTTTATTCTAAAAAGGAAACAGAGAATGGTCTAACCCTATTTCTTTACCAAGTGGATGCAGGATTGATGACACCTCAAGGTAAAGGGAAATATCATCAAGGAGAGGTCGCAGTCTATAAAAGAACCAAATTACCATCAAGTCACGAGTTTGGTGTAAGGTTGCTAACGTGGTAGTCGTAACCTTGTGATATTATCACTCTTAATTAAATATTTATGTCGATATTAATATAAACTTTAAACTCGCATTTGTGGGATGACTTCTTCTGTTTTGTGTTGGGTGGTGGTAACTCCCCACCACTTTGTCCACCGAGTCTTGTTGAAAACACCCAAGAAGATGCATGTAGACATTTTCCTTTGGGGAGTCTTGGTTCGCTGAGAGTTATTTGTTGGCTTTCTTCATTATTTTCGCTCTCTGGTCGGCATTGGGGGGTTTGTAATTCAGTCAAGTGTTCCAAGGCCAAGCACCATTCTCATTTATTCATCACTTAATTCTCAAGGATGGGAAAAACAATTTGCATTCTAGAGTTAGTTTTCCATAGTATCACTCTTCTGGTCAGTGAAGAACCATCAAAACATTTGTAGTTATCATCTTGATTGCTGGAGAAAACATTAGGAGAACTATCAAATCTCATTTCTACATATCCAGGCACGTATTTTGAGTGTCTTTAAATTTGTTAATCATAAATATAGAGGAGTCCATTACTTTGTTTGAGGAATTGTTGTGTAATGTTAGTGCATTTTTTTGGATTACGTCTATTCTGATGTTTAATGCTATCAAATCCTTGCAAAAACTTAGTGCCTTGTCTAGTTGAAACATTTCTTCTTTATCTTTTTGAACCAGACAAGTTCACCGATCTTGGATTTGAAATGTTCTAAATTTTCTTCCATCATTACTTAATTTGAAGTCAAAACCTTACTTTGTTCCTTAGCTCTCGAAATGGGTTAGTTCCTTAATCTTTTATCAAAGACAAATAGTAGAAATTTATGTAGAACTGAATATTTATTTATAACATTGATAAAAAAGACTATTATTTCTGTCTCTTGTGAGTAAGAAATGAACATATTGTTCTTGATTGTAGAAGAACAAATTTTGAGCTAAGTCACTGATAAAATAAACTCAAGAGTCAAATATATTAATGTTGAGTAAGGGTGAGAATGTTGATGGCACAAGAAATGTGCTCTTAATCATTAAATCCTTGGCTAAGGTTATGATGCTTTGAATAAGCAACAATCAGCCATCAAGAATCAGATATACCCCTGGTCAGGATGGTCATTCTAGTTAGGAGAACCTATAGTGAAAGATCGACCAGGGTAGTATAGATTCTTGACACTAGACTGAGATGGCAAGATGGTAATTGGGGAATCCTTTATAGACTGCACCTCATGAAGTGTTGGCTTTCTTTAGTTGAAGAAACACAGGGGACGAGTAGGTCTTTGGTTGGGCAGAAAATTCCTTGATGTTGTTTCTGTTTCCCTCAAAGACTGAGACTTGCTTCAAGCATTCCAGCAGGAAGCCTTTAGACTATGCTATCTCTTAACTCTCTCTCTCTCTCTCTTTACTTCAAAATATAATTATTCCATATTGTTTATTTCATTGTTGTTAATATATGTTCTAATCATTTCTTAAATAATGGAATAGTTAGTTCATAACCAATGGTAGCTTTCAGTTATTTATAACCGATAATTGTTTTGTTTCAACTGCATTTGAAAACTAGAAGTTAGTTATTGAATGTTAAAGTAGTTAATGCTCAGATTATTTATCTTTCTTGTTTGTTATATGTGATGACACTCTTGTCAAGAAAATTAGTTAGTTACTCTCTAGTTGAATATGGGAGTTAGTTACTGTTCTTAAACTATAGATAGCTAGTATGTTACATATGGTATCGGAGCTACCAGGTTCACTGAACCTCGGGGCTCATTAAGCAAACATAGAAAACTGAAATCAGTTGTCGGTGTTTTTCCAAGATGAGGATGCGAAAAACACCTTGGAAGAAGACCCGAGACCCTATTTCCATCCAACTATGGAAAATCAAGCTTAGATACGATTATTCTTGCTGCTCTTTTCCCTCAGATTTGGAAACAATGGTTGAAGCTCTGAAGAGACTTCAAAGAGAAAGACGAATTTGGACTACCTTTAGGAAAAAAACTATTAAGTCATCTATTCTTGCTGAGACTAGGAAAAGAAGCAAAACCAGTTCTGAGAACCATTTGATTAATAAGATCGAACCCAAAACATCTAAAGAAGTTTGTATCCCAACTCCTGGATATAGACTTATTCCATTTTTTGAGTATAGTGATCAAGAGGAACCTATTATAGACAGTGACAGTGATTCTTAATCATTTTTGTATTAGAATCTATCACAGGAAGTGATAGCAATTTTGTAAACAATTTTGTATTGAATCTATCACAGGAAGTGATAGCCATTTTGTAAAAAAAATTGTATTGAATCTATCACAGGAAGTGATAGCCATTTTGTAAACAATTTTGTATTGAATTTGTCACAGGAAGTGATGTCAATTTTGTAAACAATTTTGCTTATAATAGTGTAGCATTTGACTTGAGTAATAAAAGTTGAATTTTTTTTTGGTTGTTTATCTATAATGAAAACTTCTTTAACTTATGTTGGGCAAACTATGGAAATAAATTAAAAAAAGAGAGACTAATTAAAATTACCAAATATCTAGGAACTTCATTGGAATGGATAATTCCGGAAATGGTTTTAGAGGGGATTAGGATAACATCAATCCTATGGAAAAGTTAGATAAATTATTGAATCTAATGAATGAAACCTAGGCCTGACTAATCAACCTAGAAAGGAAACTAGAAGGGCAACCCGATATGAGAGATGAAAGGTTAGAAACCCAGAGTGATTGACATGAAGATAATTCTAAAACTTTGAGCTTGGGAAACAAGAGAAGTCGAGTAACCAGTGAATTCTCTAAAAATATGAAAAAGATCAAACCCCCTAAGATTGAGGGCTTCGCTTTAGGAGATGTCGCCGAGGCATGGTTGATCGAAATGGAGAAGTACTTTGAGCTAAGGGATTACTCTAATAATTCCAAAGCAACTTGGGTAGCCTATCAATTGGCAGGAGAAGCCACTACTTGGTGGGAAAATAAGAGGGTAGAAATGGGTCTTGTAATAACAGAAGTGACCTAGGATTAGTTTGTGAGAATTTTTCGTCAAAGATGCCTACCACAACTGTTTTATGATCAAAAGTTGCTGGACTTTGAAAATATCAGGCAAGACCATTAACTGTTAATGAGTATTGGGAAAAGTATACCCATTTGTTAAAATATGTTCCGCAATACTAGCAAGATGAAAACTTTTGTGTTCGGAAGTTAAATTTGGGGTTGAACAATCATATCAGGGGTCCAGTAGATGTTTTGGTGCCATGAACTATGGATGAAGGATATGAAAAATTTGTTCAACAACAATAAAGGTTGAAAAAGGATGATTCCTTTAGGAATAAAAATCGCAACAAATCCAAATGGAACCAGTCGTCTCAAAATTTCAAAAGGAAGGGCTACAAGAATAATTGGTATGACTATAAGAAGGATAAGAAGGAAAACAACAACACTAGGAAGGATGAAGTTAATTCAAACAAAGGTTCAGAAAAGAAGGGACCACCAGGGGGATGTTTTACATGTGGAGGAGAGCATTACGCTAACCAATGCCCTACTAGGAATTAGAATGGACATTAGCAACGTACGCCTCTACCACCTCAATAGATAGATTTCCAACAAAGGATCCATGTAGTAGTAGATAACAAGCAAGAGGAATATCAAGTCACACCCATTGAAACTATAGGTATGCTATATAGGAACCCGATAACCATTTTAATAGACATTGGAGCCACTGAATGTTTCATATCCCCTAAATTGCTTGGTAGATTTCCTAAAAGAACTAGATTTATGGCCAAATCATGGATGGTTGAATATGCTAATCAAACGAGAGCTCGAGTAGAGCAGTGTCTATTTGGAGCTAAAGTAGAACTTCCAGGATTCACCACAAAAAAATAATCTTTACATAGCACCTATGGGTTCCTATGATGTAGTCATTGGAATGAATTGATTAAGAGAGCATAGGGTCAATGTTGATTTTTTTGCAAAGACAGTGGAGTGTGTGGATAACTTAGGAAACACGGTGTTTATTCAGGGAATTGAACGAGAGGTTAAGTTACAACAAATTTCAGTCATGTAGTTAAAAATAAATAAAAGGAAAGGATGTCAAATATTTGTGGTTAAGATGGAAGAAGTTAGGGAATACAAGGAAAACATATTTCATGATGATGTGGTAATGCACACAAATAGTAAGGAAGAGGAAATGGAATCTAAATTTAAGGAAGAAACCTTCGCTACAAAATATCCTTACCTTCGGGAATACTAGGATGTGTTTCTGGAGGAGCTACTTGGTTTACCACCAAGAAGGGTGTTTGATTTCTCTATAGATTTAGTTCCAAGGGTTCAACCTGTTTCTAAGGCACTGTATCATATGACCACCGTGGAGCTAATGGAACTAAAGGAACAATTGTAGGAATTACTGGATAAGGGATTGATTTGACCTAGTGTATCACCATGGAGAGCACCGGTAATATTTGTCAAGAAGAAGGATGGGACACTTCACCTATGCATAGATTACCGTATGCTGAATAAACTCACCATTAAGAATAAGCACCCCTTGCCCAAAATAGACAATCTTTTTTATCAAATGAAAGGGGCAACAATGTTTTCTAAGATAGATTTAAGGTTAGGATATCATCAGTTAAGATTGAAAGAAGAAGACATTCATAAAACTACCTTCAGAACTAGGTACGGTCATTATGAATTCATAGTTTTTCCATTTGGTCTCACCAATGCCCTGACCGCGTTTATGAATCTAATGAGTAGTATTTTTCATGATTGTTTGGATAAATTTGTGTTGGTTTTCCTTGATGACATTCTTATTTATTCCAAAAGCGAGGATGAGCATCTTTAGGTGGTCCTCCAACGATTGAGAGAACATAAACTTTATGGAAAAATATCAAAATGCACTTTCTTCCAAAAAGAGGTACAATACTTGGGGCATATAATATCAGCTAAAAGAACAACAATGGATCCAACAAAGATAAAAGCTATAGTGGAATGGCCAGTATTGAAAAATGTGCACGAGGTTAGAAGCTTCATGGGTTTGGCGAGGTATTACTGAAGGTTTGTATGAAATTTCTCTAGGATTGCTCACCCCATTACCTCCCTTCAAAGAAAAGGAAAAAGATTTGAATGGACAAAGAAATGTCAAGAAGCATTTAATACATTAAAGGAGAAATTAACGACTGCACCAATTTTGGTAGTACCAGACCCTAATGGTCATTTTGTAGTTATAACAGATGCATCTAGTGAAGGTTTGGGCAGAGTATTAATGCAAGATGGGAAGGTAGTGGCTTATGAATCTTGAAAGTCGAAGCAGTATGAGCAGAACTATGCACCCTACGATATGGAGTTAGCAACTATTGTGCATGCCCTGCAAATGTGGCGACATTGCTTGTTAGGGAAGACTTTTAAACTCAAATAGTACCATCAAGGTTTAAAATATATATTCACCCAACCTAATTTAAATACTCACCAAAGGAGGTGGATGGAGCTAATTTCAGACTATGATTTTGAGGTTAGTTATATCAAGGGCACGGAGAATAGAGTAGTCAATCTGCTCTGAGCCGATAGAAACATATAACTTCCATGGTGTTATTCAATATAAATTTTAGAGCTCAAGTACTATAGAAATTGAATGAAGATGAATTCTACCTGCAAGTTCGTGAAGCTCTACAGGAAAACTCACAAGAGCCTAAATATGAGGGTTTTTAGATCGAAATAGATGAAATTTTTAGATATAAGGGCATGATATATGTTCCAAACTCAACATAATTAAGGAAGTTGGTATGGAAGGAGGTTCACACAACACCATACTCAGGTCATCTAGGGGTAACCAAAATTTTGGCCGATGTCAAACCTTTATATTTTTGCAAGGGAATGACAAAATATGCAGCCAGATTTGTTGCAGGATGTTTTGAATGTCAAAAGGTTAAGGTGGAGCACCAACACCTGACAGGATTGTTACAACCTCATAGTGTACCAGATTGGAAATGGAAAACCATCAGTATGGATTTTGTACAAGGTTTACCAACGACGAGGAGTAGACATAATGCAATACTGGTAGTAGTGGACAGACTCACCAAAGTAGCACATTTCATACCCAAAAATTTGATAGATGGGGCTTTTGTGATTGCTCAAAAGTTTTTACAAGAATTTTTTCATGTTCATGGAATTCTGGAAAAGATTATTTTTGATAGGGATGCTAGGATAAATCCAAGTTTTGGCAAACTCTATTTTCTGCCCGGGGAATTCAGCTAAATATTAGTACAACCTATCTTCCTGAAATAGATGGACAAAAAGAAAGAGTAAATCAGATCTTGGAAGACCTACTAAAAATGTACTGCATGGACCAACAATATAAGTGGGAAGAATATTTACCACTGGTAGAATTTGCTTATAATAATTTGTATCAATCATCTATCAATATGGAACCCTTTGAAGCACTATACGACAAGAAGTGCAAAAAACCTATCAGTTGGAACAAGACGGAGGATAGGATCATTCTAGGACCTGAGATGCTTCAATAAATGGAGGTGCAAATGATGATTGTGGTTTGCCCTCACAATGCTTTGCTCCTCCTAGGTTTTATCACCTAAAAGGAGAAAAGAGATTGAAAGGGGTCCCAAAATGCAAGGGCTTACACTCAAAGTCTATGTAAATGATAAGTATTATTCCTAACTAAGATGACCTAATGATCTGATTTGAAATTGAAGTAATCTAATGATGCAAAACTTAGAAAATGTAAAGTGCTAGAAAACACAATGTGATATGCATAAATGCCTAAAAATGCAACCAAATGATGAAATAACATAAAAAAATGAAAAAGGAGCACTTGGAATCTGAAGCTTGATGTTGGGAGATTCTGGAATCCTGAAAAATTGACTAAAAATGCTAACTGGGACACTTATGCCAGGTGGGGTGACTTAGTCCCAATTTCAGGAAACTTTGTCGGAATGGGAATCTGCTAAATGTGTATCCATAAATGTCAAAACCAGTTTTCAAGCCTAGAAGTGGGACTAATTTTCCACTAGTGACGACTTAGTCCTCCTGCAAATCTCAAGAAATTCGGGACAAAATCTTGAAATCTCTAGTTTGCACTTTCTTTTCTAACAAGCGTCCGCACTTGATTCTGCAAAAAATGAGGTGGAAAGTCTCTCAAAGCTTGAACTAGGGTTATGTTGACTTGATTGACTTTATAGAATTGTTGACCACCTTTCAACACCTAATTGCTTGATAAATCTGCATACACAAGTCTACAAACACACATCCAAAAGGGGAAAAATGGTTGAGGGTTAGAGAATAGGGGCTTGCCTTAGTCAAACCCCACTTTGGTAATCAAACCCTAAACAATGAAATGAAATGCAAAGAGTATGATAAATAGATAACATGCAAATGTCATAAACTTACCACACCTTTGATGCTCAAAATCTAAAGATATGCAATGAAGTGCTCCAATAGATTGACTTGATAATGCTTGATTGCTTATGAATAACTTGATGAATTGGTGCAGGAGCACCTAGGCCAAACCCCAATTTGGTTTGCACAATTTTGGCTTGTACCTGATTTTGGCCAAATCAGGATGTTTGTATGTGTGATTTGGACCTTAGAAGGTCTTGTGTAGGTGTGTTGAATTAATTATTAGCACAATTGTCATCCTAGTTTAATCATGCTTTTAAATTTTGGCTTTATTAGTTTTAGACAACCTATGTTGTATATAGGGCAGTTAATGTGTTTTAAACACATGGTCTTTGTTAAAAGATGCCAAAACACAGTTATGGAGTTGATGGTTTGGAGTAAGGAGGTTGAGATCCTTAACTTCAGGACCATAACATGTTGGTAAGTTACAAAATGTTTGTAAAAATTGCATGGCAAAGTTTGTGGAAATACATGCAACCTATTTTGCGTTGGGAATCCCTTGAAATTAGGGATAATGCATGATTAACTGCCCTTGAAAGGTGGCAAAGGAATCAATGTAGAGTGTGTGGCTCGAGAGAGAGCAGTTAGAACATTGTAAAAAAATTTTGTTGTGAAAGAATAGAAAATGGTGAGCATTTTCTGTATTTTTTGTGTTTTCTAGAAATCCCCGTGTGTTTTGCAACATAACCAACAGAGGCGTTGAATACTATGATTTAGCACTGTATTTATGTGCATAGAATAGATTTGGTTCATTTTTCATGGTGTATTTTAGTTAAGTAGTGTAGAGTCATCGATTTGTATCTATGGTTTAGGTGTGAAGGGTTTTTTATTTTATTTCTGTTTTAGGCAGATTTTCTGTGTCTTCTTGTGTTACTCGTGAGTTCTTGGGAAACAACGACTTAAAAGGCGTTGAGAATACAGTTTTCCCACTGTCTCATGTTCATTAAATAGATTAAAGAAGGATCCATCTTGTATTCAAAGTATTTTGGGGTCGAGTTGCTGTTTCTTTTTCATAGACTAGAGTGTAAGGAATAGTATTTCTGTTTTGAACTGCCAAATAAATAAATGGCTCCCCTCTAACTCTATCCATGGGTTTTCCCTGAGATTAGTAGATTATGAAAGGGGAGCCACACCTTTGTACATATTTAGAATTAGGGATTTTAAAAAGCCAAGCAAATATGTGTTATCTCAAACCCTAGGCAAGCTAGGAATGCATGGTTAGGTGTTTGAGAGAATAAAAGTTAAGAACTTAGGTAGGGGATATAAGCACTGTACAGAATCCATATAGTTCTAGGTGGAGTAAGACAGTACCTTCATAGCTCAAAAGTATTGAGGCTTCCATCAATCCATCATAGGCAGATTTGAAGGAGGAAACAGAAAAATCCTAGAAGATAGGGCAATTAGGCCTCCTCTCCAAGATCATAGGAAACCCTTGTACAGTACTGACAGAAACCTAAAAACCTATGCAAGATTTAAAAGTCCCAAAAGGGTGTCATAAAATGGTTTTTTTTTGCTAGGTTGTGTGGAGATTTTGAGCAGGAAAAGCCAAAAACGGACTGGTAAGGGCTAGTAGAAACTAGGCCTCTTCCTAGCAAGGTTTGGAAATCGGGTAAAGTAAAGGTTAAAGAACCACAAAGATGCATCCCATTGGTGTTGAAATGAATGGAAACAGAGCATTTACCTCCCCTGCAATGAGTTCAAGTTAGATGGTGAAGTTGGCCTCTAGAACCTTCTAGGTGTAGTAGAAAGTTGCAAGTGCAAGAAGGTGTTGAACTACCCAAGGTAAGGCACTAGGTAAGAACTCTTTGAGAAGAGTTGGAGCAGGGTTTGGTCAACCTACAAGCTCAAGAGGAACCCATTGGAGTCAGGTTCCAGGAAGGAGACAGAGTGGAAGGTCTTCTTGGAGTGGTGCAAGCAACCTTGGGTATTATCATACACCATGAATGCTTGTGAATTAAGAGAGTGTATGAGAAGATTGTCAGAGATTGTAAAAATGAGGAGAAAAACACTTATTTATACCTGATTTTATTAAAATTTCCTAAAAGTAACACATCACAGGCCGACCTCAAGGGTTAGAGGACAAATTCTCGCTAGAATTTTAAAATTATTTTGAGTTTTGTGCCAAAAAGGACTAAGTCACCCATATTGGCAACTTAGTCCCACTTAAGCAAATTAAGTGGGTGTCAAGAATTTTGGGGCATCAAAAGTTGTCCAATGGGAATGTTCTCAAAAACACACTTGAAAACAGTTGGAAAGTAAATTAAGGGGTCAAATAAAGCATAAGAAAGGTGTAAATAGTGAAATTAAGCCTAGAAAAGTGTGAAATCTTGTTACAAGACTTTACAACACTTCAAAATAGGACTTAATAAGTGATAAAAAGGTTATTTTCAGGTGAATTTTAATGAATAGAGTCTAGAAAAGTGTAGAAATGTTTTACAACACTTCACAACACCTTAACAAGACGCCATAATTTGAATGTTTAGGACCTAATGTGAATGTTTTGATCACATTACAACATTAAACCTAGGAAAAATCAAGCCAAAGTCCATTAGAA
The DNA here is from genome assembly GCA_007258455.2 of Sequoia sempervirens. Taxonomy (NCBI): domain Eukaryota; kingdom Viridiplantae; phylum Streptophyta; class Pinopsida; order Cupressales; family Cupressaceae; genus Sequoia; species Sequoia sempervirens. The sequence goes on along the minus strand of VDFB02271358.1, from coordinate 163,343,567 downwards.
AGACTCAAACGAGAGTAAAAATGTCAACTATACATTTTTTGGTGACACATTAAGCCCCCACTTTAGTGAGAGGATGAACTTGCTTCAAGCTCTCACTAAAGTAGCCCAACATGTATATCGAGAGGGATCCTAATGCACTCACATTGGTAAGATGAAACAACAATAATCAAGAGGGATGGTCAAACCCCCAAGACTAAGGTCTCATGGAAAACCAAACATAAGAACAAAGGAAACACACGTGATGAAGAAAAGGAATGAAAGCTTTAATTGTCTGTCCAACTCGTTGTGGATTAGATCTAGGCTAGTTGTTTGAAATAAGAAATGTGAACTCACTATGGGGTGACAAAACTTATGACTATTCGTCAGGTGAGAAGTCCCAATTATACTCACTATGGGGCCACAGTACTTTTGGTTGTCCGCGAGGTGAGTAAGCCTCAGATTCCTCTCGCCCATAGAATAGTAGGGGAAACGATTGATTTCTAACTCTTGGAGCCCAATGTTTGTTTCGAGCCCTATACTATATAAACTATACTATAGAAAGGGGGGGCCCGGGGAAAACGGGGTTTGAACCCGCGACTTCTGGCATGACAGACCAACACTCTAACCGACTGAGCTATTTCCCCTCTGAATGAATAATAGAGGGGCTGATGGATCGACTATACTATAGTTCACAATGGATCATATCACATCATATCATATAACGTATAGAATATGGAGTATAGCGACACAGTCTCGGTGACTAGTGGTGTTTCCCTAGCGCCCACTATAGAGAGAAAGGGGGATTGGTGATGAGATGGAATGCTTCATCGCGTCTTGATGCCATGCTATAGACAGTGACGCAGTCGATGCCAGATTATATACGTAATATGATCGGTGATGAGATGCCCTATAGCCCCCCCATGAACCCTGGGATGCTTCATCGCTTGTCCCGGGACTCAATAGCTTAGGGAATTACTAGCTGTAGAAAGGGCCTGATCACCGGTTCACAGAGACAGAGAGAGTCGGGTCAGCTTTCTTTGCTGGGGTCCATTCTCTGTACGTCCCCCCATCTCTTTTTAGTGGGGTTTGGCCAAACTATCTCAAGTAGGGCTCTTGACCGGCTGGAAGCCCGAGGTTTCACTCTTGACCGGAACGGGAGATACATATGCTAGTTGGTATGCACTCAAAAACACATAGGTGACTATGGGGAAAGTTGTGCTGTTGGGTGGGCTTCCTGCTCAACCATATCAAAGTTATACCTCATGATAACTTTAACAAGGCACCACAAGGGAAAATGTTGGTTCGTGCTTCATGAAACAAGCAAAGCTTCGTATGCTTAGAACTCATGAACAAATGCCAAGGTACCACAGGCATGCAAGTTGCGTTATGCAAGGTGGTAAAAATGTAAAATGTAAAAATGCAAAAATGTAATGTAAAATAGAAAAGATTTTCAAAGGAGTCTTGTTAAGTTCATGCAAGGTCTGTCACTTTGGGAACATTGTGTCTAATGTCTCCAAGAGAGGACCAATCAAAGAATATTATATTCACATCTTAGGGGATGCAGTGTGTCACATCAAGCCACTAAGAGGAATTTAATATGCTAAGATAGATCACACTTATGAAGGACAACACACCTAATGTCATCCACAAAGTGACAAATGCATTGTATGAAGTGACAAGGTTGCACTAAGAATGAAAAATGCAAATGAAATGATGCCAATGTATGCTCCCCACTTTAAAGGAATTGCTACACACCGTTTCATGAGCAATTACTTTAAAGTAGAGAAGGAGAAATACAAAAAGAAAACAAGACATGAGAGCCAACTTGGAAAGCCCTTATGCCAAGTCATATGTTTCCGCGTTAGGCTACGTCATGTAAATGAAAAAGAAAACAAAAGAAAAAAACAAAACAAAAGTGAAAAGGAAAAGATAAAGTACAACATATAGAAGAATAGAGGTACAAATAGAGGAAGTGTACAAAGAGAGAGAGAACATCAAATGCACGTTCCGAGGGAACACGATACGCACATGAAAATGTAAAAGGAACTAGTAATTTGCAAGTGTAATTCAACCATTAACCGAGTTCTTGGTCTCACAATCTCGATAAGTATAAGCGGAAGGGAAATAACATAGTTAAGAGACAAGAACAAATGCATTACTAGGATAAGGCTAACAACTTCTTTCCCACACTGATTGGAAGGCCAGAAAGAGACAAGAAAAGTGATGGGAGGAATCATGTAATAGTGACAATGAAATATTCTACAACTATGACATGATAAAAGGAGTTTGTTTTAAGGGATGATGGGAAAGCACTCAACATCAGTGAAGTGATATTTGTTCAATATGTCATTCAATGTTCGACATTCTTTAGTGCGATGTACAAGAACATGATGATATTTGAAAAATGGTATGTTAGAATTTTTAGGATGGATGACCAACCTATTCATAGGTGGTAAGAGTATAAGGCCCTATTTAAAATTAGTTGAAGTCTCCTTTCACATTCAGGTGGAGGATGAGTAGGAAACTTGAGCTTTTTCAATTTGTAAGGTCATTTTCATTTGCTAGATTCTCCTTTTTCATGAGTGGAAGGAGGAAGAGGACCTGTGGGCATCCTAGCATCCTTGTCAACAAAATTAGGTAATGGCCATTCACATGGAAGGAGAATGTTCAAGTTAGGAGGAGAATCAAAGATTACCATACCATCATCTTGAAGTCTCCAATATTCAAAAGAAGGCTTGTTGGTATGAGGAGGATCTTGATATCCTAATCCTGTTGTGTTTTCTTCATGTGGTTTTTGTTCAAAAATTTGGTGAATGTTATGTTCAGTTGTTGTATCACAACCTTGTTCACTTAAAATAGTAAATCCCTTGCCATAGGTTTCTTCAAGGTTGATGGGAGTGTTTGTAACCTTGTTATCATAAAATGGGTGAGGGTGTGGTTGTGTAGAGGAATTAGGTCCATTTGAGGGAGGGAACTTAGGTCCTTCATTAGTTTCAAGGTGAAGATAGCCAAATGTATCAAGAGGTGCAATAGTAGGGAGGTTTGGTGACCTCATGGATGGGTAAAAGGTTGCATTGGCTTCAAGGTTATCAAGACACTCGTTTAAGAACTTGTTCATTCTATCGTCATCTTCCCCAATGATATCTACATCACGAGGAGGACAATCATGAGGATTTGGAGGAGTATGAAGAAGCTCATTATCATTGGGATCACAACTAAAGGCGCAATTGGACATGTCTACCAAGGATTTCAAGGAATTCCAAAACTTATTAAAGGAAAAGGCCATGATGCAAGAAAATTAAATGAAAGAAACAACAAATTTGAAAAGTATGATAGAGTACAAAGATAGAAAACATAAGTATAGAAGATACCCAAAAATTACCATAAATTATAATGCAAAATATGCAAAAGGACTAAGTCACCCAGGGTGGCGATTTAGTCTCACTGATGATTTTTTTTTGTGTTTTTTTCAAAAAAATTAAATGCAATTTTATGTCTTTCAGATGTAGAAATGGAACTACAATATGCAAATGCAGAGTTTTTGTGTTTTGTAATGCAAAAATGATGCAATAATGCACTCTAAGTGAGCTTTTCACTAATGCAAGTTTAAAACCCTAGGATGTTATTTAATCAATGCAAGATGCAATTCAAATGGAACCTAGGATGCACTTTTCAAATCATAAAGGAATATGTTCAAATGACAAGTTCACCAAAATGTAAACGATGATTTTGGTTTTCCCTCACAATGCTTTGCTCCTCCTAGGGTTTTTCACCTAAAAGGAGAAAAGAGATTGAAGGGGTCCCAAAATGCAAGGGTTTACACTCAAATTCTATGTAAATGATAAGTATTATACCTAATTAAGATGTCCTAATGCTCCAATCTAAAATTGAAGTAATCTAATGATGCAAAACTTAGAAAATGTTAAGTGCTGGAAAACATAATGTGATATGTAGAAATGCCTAAAAATGTAACTAAATGATTAAATAACAAAACAGAATGAAAGAGGAGCACTTGGAATCTGAAGCTTGATGTCGGGAGATTCTGGAATCCTGAAAAATTGACTGAAAATGCTAACTAGGACACTTATGCTAGGTGGGGCAGCTTAGTCCCAGTTTTGAGAAACTTTGTCGAAATGGGAATATGCTAAATGGGTGTCCAAAAATGTCAAAACCAGTTTTCAGGCCCAAAAGTGGGACTAATTCACCACTAGTGACGACTTAGTCCTCCTGCAAATCTTGGGAAATTTGGGACATTTTGTGCCGGTGCATGTATCAAGTTTCCATGGATTTGACATTTTGTGCACCTTTTGACATATTGAAATGACTCCATATTTGGCCAATAATACCCCAAATGTAGGATTTTCTTAGCTAAATTTAGGCCACTTGAATGTGTGCCACAAATACCTTCATGGACCTCACGTAAAGCAGTTTCATCTTTGTTACATTCTAGACACCGAAGGAGAGTACCATCAAGACCTCGTCGATAAAGCACATAGACTATTAGGGTGTGTTGAGCTGCTTGTTGGATGAAATTTCATTTTTGGTTATGGGATAAATCGGGTGGGAGGGAGGGTATTGTCTTTCAGATAAGTATAGATTTTCCCATAGGTAGAAGCGTCAACCTTGGCTAGATAGTAGATGACTTGGGCTTCGGGGTTGTCATAGGATGGGTTGAATAGTTGTTCCACCATGAACTCATAACGAGCTCTTTTCTCAAGAATTTGTAATAGAGAAGCAATGGTAGCCATGGCATCAACAACTTTGTTGTTGCCTCTAGGAATCTGCTCAAATTTTATCTCCACAAAGTAATTTTTGAAGTCATCAACCATTCTTTTATATGGCATTAATTTGTCATATTTTGTTTTGTAATCATCATTCACCTGGTTAATGACTAGCTAAGAATCGCCATAGACATGCTTCGTATTCGACTGTGTTATTGCTACAAGGAAACATTAGTCTATAGGATTTGGGAATGGTATGTCCTTGTGGTGAGATAAACAAGATTCCTACGCCTGATCCATGTTGTGTAGAAGAGCCATCAAAGTACAACATCCATTTTATGTGTAGATATTGTAAGGACATCATCATAAGAAAATTCAATATTCATTGGATGATTGTCTTGCAATGGTGCTTCAACTAGTTGATCTACTATGGCTTGACCCTTGATGGCTTTTCCACGTACTGGATGTCAAACTCACTCAATATCATGACCCATTTAGCTAGTCTTCATGTTAGGGAAAATTTGTTGAGTAGATACTTTAATGGATCAATTTTAGTGATGAGTTTAATGGTGTGAGTCAACATGTAATGTCTGAGTTGTTGGGTAGAAAATACTACCACAAGAAAAGATTTTTCAATGAAGGTTTAATTGATCTCATAACCATTCAAGGTCCTGCTGATATAATAAATTTCCCTTTCCTTTCCTACAAAATCTTCCTGTTCCAATAAAGCTCCCAAAGATATCTCAGTTGTTGCAATATAGAGTATCAATGGCTTTCCTTCAGTTGGTAGTAGTAGTATTGGTGGTGTCATTAGATATTTCTTGAGTTGATTAAAGGCTGCTTCACATCTCTCATCCCATTTGAAAGAGACATTCTTGTGTAGTAAGTGGTTGAAAGGGTGAGTTTCATCAGCCAGTTGTGCGATGAACATCTTGATGGACTAAAATCTTCCTTGCAAAGATTTGAGCTGGCTTATTGTTTTAGGAGGAGGCATCTCCATGATGGCTTTGACCTTTGTAGGATCCACCTCAATACCTTTGGCTGACACAATGTATCCCAAAAGCTTAGCCGATGTTATACCAAATACACATTGAATTTCTCCAATCTAGTGAAGATCTTGTCTAAAATTTCTAGATGTCCCTTCCTAATGAATGAATTTCCAGTAAATCATCTACATAGTCTTCCATAAAAGTGTGCATCATGCCATGGAAGATGGTAGTCATTGCTCTCTAATATGTGGTTCCAACATTTTTCAACCCAAAAGGCATTACATTCCAGCAGAAAGTGCCCCAAGGGCATGTGAAGGTTGTTTTGTCTTGATCTTCAGGTGTTATCTTTATTTGATTATACCCTGAAAAATCCATCCATAAGTGATAGCATTTCGTGCCCAATAGTCATGTCTACGATGATGTCGATGTTAGGTAGAGGAAAATCATCTTTTGGGAAAGCTTTGTTAAGATCCCTAAAGTCTGTACATATCCTGATGCTTTTGTCTATTTTTGAGACTAGCACAATATTTGATATCCACTCGACATAGTCAATAGGTCTAATAAATCCCACATCTAGTAGCTTCTTTAATTCAACTTTTACCAAGAGGGCAATATGAGGGTGCATTTTTCTCAAATTTTGCTTTACTGGTTTTACGCCAGGTGGTAGTGATAAATGATGCATGATGAGTTTTGGATCTATGCCTAACATGTCAACATAAGACCAAGCAAAGTTGATCTTCCTCTCTTCAAGAATTTAGTGAAACTGGGTTTTTCCTCCTCTATCATGGATGTCGCGAGGTGCAAGGTCTCCATTGTTTCATTTGTGCCAACATTGATAGACTATGTAGGCTCAATCAACATTGACGTTCTCTCCTGATAATGTTCAGGGAGAGTGTCAAATCCTCCATCTCTCGGTGCCTCAAAGAGGTTTTCACCTTGAGATGCACTCTTTGTTTTTACTTTTTTTGGATCTAATAGTGCCATTAAATGGTTTTCACCATTAGATCTTCTTTTGGTATTCATTTTACAGCTGGAATATTTGGAACTCCCCTTGTCTGAAGTCTTGTTATGAGATTCAATGATGGAACATGTTTCAAGGTTATCAAAATAGAGGAAGTTAACGATGGTGTCATCATTCGGAAAGGTGGGTAGATCAAACAGCTTAGATTGGTCCCAATCAATCAATTTAGGGTGTACTAATGGCATGGAATCATCAGATTGGCTGAGGTCAGAAGGGGTAAACATCATGATGGTGATGTCATCAAAATGTCCGATGGAAATATCAAGGTCTAAGATGTTACTCTCTTCCGAAGTATCTACCTCGCTAGAAGAATGATCGTCTTCACTTGAGTCATCGATATTTTGTGATCCAATTTCAAGTGGTCGATAACTTGAGCTTTGTCCCTCTATATGTGTTGGTCTATACTTTTGTACCACATCAATCTCCTTATCGTGACAAGACTCTTTAGAGAGGGAATCCCATTCATATTCATTAGAGTCTATTTCAAAACTATCTCTTAATTGAAGGATTCTCTCGACAACTTGCTATCTGGTTTCTTCTTTTGCTTCTTCCCTATACCCTAGTACCATCTTGTCCTTAGAATTCATTGTGAGGGGTTGTATTGGTTCTATGATGCCATCTTTTATCTTACCAATAGGACCTTTTCCCTCATATCCCATCTTTTCCAGGATTGTCTTGCCTTTGCCATACTGCTATGTCAATACATTTGAAGTGGATGCTTGTGATTGCTCTTCATCCTTGTACAACCAATTCAAAACCTCCTTGTCTTCTGATTCGTCCACTAGGGTGCCTGCTCTTACAAATTTTCCATTAAAGAGTGTGGTTGGTTGTGATGATTGTTGTCTCGATGTTAATGGTTGTCCATATGACATAGGAGAAGATGAGAGTTGTGATAAACACAAGGATTGTTCAAATGAGTATTCCCCCATGCCTTTATCTTTCAATTGGATCTTTTCAACCTGTTTTGATAAGGCATTGAGTTGAATTTTGTGATTCGATGGAGTAGACTCACTGATACCCTTATCTTTTGATTGGTCCTTTTTCTCCACCCACTTTGACAAGGCATTTAGTTATTTTTCACTGTTGGATGAACTAGGAGTTGTAGCTTCCCTGTTGTGTGGCACAAAAGTGTCTTGGTTTGTTCTGAGTGTGTTGCAGTATTGGGGGTTGTTGGAATCAACAACAATAGTGATCTCTTGTCCGTTAAAAGTAAATTTCAAACACTAGTGATATGTAGATGGTACAACTTGCATCTCATGGATCCACAGACGTCCCAAGAGTATGTTGTATGCCAATTCTTTGTCCAACACTTGGAATACTATGTCTTTGACAACTGGTCCTACTTGAATTGGTAGGACAATTAATCCTTGGGAGGATATTTCTTCATCATCATATGCTTTTATTATGATTTTCCTTCTAGGATCGATAGCGTTTTCAGAATATCCAAGTGCACATACAAGTTTTAGAGTGTAGATATTTAAGCTAGCTCCTCCATCTATTATAACATGTTTAACATGATGTTTATGGATTAAGACCTCGATGTGGAGAGCAACGTTGTGCAGATGGGTGATGGATACATCATCATGTTCAAAAAATGATAGGCAGTGCGGTGCAGTCAAATTTCCCACCATAATCTGAAATTGGAAAACTTCCCGATTGCTTGGTATCGTGGTGGCGACTAGAGCTTACTCTAAGATTTCCTTGTGAGCGGGTGAAATCTTGAGAATCTCTAATATGGATATTTGAGCGGGTATCTTTTGCAATTGATCGACGATGTTATATTAAGTTGTAGGGACAATAGTAGTTGCTTTGGATGTGGAAGGGGTAGCTCCTTTCAATGTTACCTTGGCTTGTCCTCTCGTGATTGCATTGATTGGTAAATTTTCTTGTTTGTCTATGATTTTGATGACATTGATTTGATTTTCATTTGCAGCGATATTGGTGATTAGATCTATGGGCACAAGGTCATTGATTTGATGTGAGGTGGTGTCGATATCGTGGTGATGATTTTTAGTTGCAATGATGTTTTGTTCATGTTCAATGATGTTGTCGTTTATTGGGTCATCAATTGCAGTAAGATTTTGTTTGTCATGGGTTTGATCATCAACCACCTCAATATGGAGAATAGTGGTTTCATAAACATAGTTCACCTTTTTTCGTTTGGTGTTCGATGACGAGGACTCCCCCTTTTCATAGTTTGGTAGAGGGTTCTTGAACACTCCATGATCATTTTTTGTTTGGATTCCTAAAAATATGGTCTTATTGTCAATTAAGTCTTGTATCAAGTGCTTCAAATGCATGCAATCATTGGTTTTATGCCCTTTGTTTCGATGAAAATCGCAGAAATGTGCATCATTCCACCATAGAGGCTTAACTTGTGGTTCCCAATTCCTTGCCTCTGGTAATGTTATGAATTTTGCTTCAAGAAGTTCCTTTAGGGTTGATTCTGATGATTGTCCCAAAGGTGTGAACCTTCTTCGACTGGAGGATGTGCGATATGATGGTGTTCTTGCTCCAGCATTACCTTGATTGTTATTTTGGTTGACATTTTGGTTGTTGGGTGGATTGTTGTTTTGAATAGTTTTGGTGGCCATTGTTGTCAAGTTGAATATATGTTTTGTATTTTGGTTTTTAGCTATGCCATTGTTGTTACCCACATTCTTGTTTCATTTCCAAAACTTTGGTTTGTCGTCATTGTTGTAATTGTTAGAGGTGTTTGATGTGTTTTTGTCATTGTAAAGTTTTATGACTCCTCTCTTGACCAAAGCTTCTTCGATTTTAATCCCATTTTCAATCAATTTTTTGAATGTGGGTGGACATTGCAATTCCAGCCTGTAGCTCATCTCATCATTTAGGTTATCAATAAAGATTTCCATCTTTTCTTTTTTAGGTACAGGACGAGAATATCTTGCAAATAACCTTCTTCATTTTTGCAAGAATACGAGGAATGATTCACCCTTTTTTTGTTTCAAGTTGCAAAGGTCCTTCATTGTTATGTCATGTTGAATGTTATAAGAATATTGGGTGATGAATTTGTTGACCAATTCTTCAAAGGTTTTGATTGGTAGTGCGAGTTTGGAAAACCATTCAAGGCATTGTCCACCTAGACTTCTTGGGAAGAATCTCATCAAATAAGTTTCTTTATGAGAAAATTCAAGACTCATGGTTCTAAATTCCCTCACATGATCAATTGGATCTTATTTTTCATTGTATTTGTCATATTTCGGGAATTCACAATGTTTGGGAAAAGAGATTATATGGATATCTTGATCAAAGGATATGGACAAATGTCTTGGATCAAATATCATTTTGATGTTCCCCTTTGCATGTCAAGAAGTTGTTGTTGAAGGTTATTCATTTGATGAGTTAGGGAAATCACTTGTTTTGTTTCCTTTTCAGGCTATTTGGGAGGTGTTTTCAATTGATTAACGTCAAAGTCCTCAGGAAATTTGACCCCTTGTTTAGCCAACATAAGGAGGTATTTTTCCCCATTTCTTTCAAAAATCTTTTCTAAGCACTTGTGGAAATTCGGATCTTGTTCAACATGTTGGATATCTTCCTCGGTTATTTCTTCCCCTTCATTGTTGTTGATTCCATGGAATGGATTTTCTTCAACGTTAGCCATAGTGTTTTGTGTTTCATTGTCTTGAGTTTCGATGTTTTGAGTCTTGATGTTTAGAGTTTCGATGCTTTGAGTTTCAATGTTTTGTGTTTCGGTGTTTTGGGTTTTCAATTCTTTTTCCTTGAGTTTCTGCTTTTGCAACCTTGTTTGAACGGGCATACAAGTGTTATACTGTGACTAAACTTTGGTATTTGTTTGGGATAGTGCCAAGGATTACAACTAAGTCAAATAAAATGACAAATTCTATTGATGAGATTCAGTTTGATTTGATTATATAACTTTGTTTCGTGATGAAAGGATGAGAAATCTTGATGATGAAACTAGGCTTAATAATCAAAGATGCGATAGGTTTGATGATTGAGGCACTTTGAGATGTTTAGACCTAGGTTTAATTTGGAGAGTTCCACTTGTAGTGGTCGGTTTTAACAAGTTTAGACTCTATTGTACCTAAAGAATGATTCTGGATTGAAAAAGATTCTGAATTTTGACTCAAATTGCGAAATACGGAATAAATTTAACTCTCGGGTTTTGCATTTAATGGATGCACTAAAACAAAGCCCGGATGTGCTAAAACAGAGGATGGATGCGCCAAAAAATTACACAAATGCGTTATAAAAATGTCATGATGCGCTATAGTAGAGGGTCAATGCGCTAAAATATGCAGTGGATGCGCTATAATAGAGAGTGAATACGCTGGGAAAATGCTTAGATGCATTATAAAAATGCCTGCATGTACTGGAACAAAATATGGATGCGATGTAAGAGTGCACGGATGCGCTATAATATTGATTGCATGCACTAAAATAGAGGGTCTATGTGCTAAAAGTTTGCACAAATGCGCTATAAAATTGACTGGATGACCTGGAACAAAGGACAAATGCGCTATTATGGAAATTTCAATGTTTTGGCAGTCTGTCTTATTTTTAATCGATGAATCTGAATGTTCCCAAGGTGTAATTTGTTAAAAAATGGGTTTTGCTTAGTTTCCAACTCATAAGTTGCAAGGATCAAGTGTTCAAATGGATGATTTTTTAATCAAGGCTTTCACTTCCATTATGTGATGCTTTGTTTGAAATTTGTTTAAAAACACATTGGTAAAACACATCAAACATGTACAACCTAAGGCTGTGTAGGACAATATTCACTGGATTCCCACTTGGATTTTACTCCAACTGTGCCTAATTTTAGCGGATGATTAGATGCTTGACCCCACTGGCTCCCCTCCATGACACTCACTTCTTGGGGAAGCCAAGCATCAATACCCATGAATTTCCGATGGCATACCTTTTATCTCTACTAAAAGCCACAAAAATGTGGTACGACTTCAGAACGACTATTCTTGCGCGAACAAATAGATTAAGGATTTTGGCCTTGCTACAACAAAGGGTTCTAGTATAGGCATTTCGTTCATGGGGGACCATCCATATGGCAAGAACCCATTGTTTCCCTTCTTGTCCGAACAATCCTCGTGATACTTGAACTTTCCTCAAGTACCCACATTTATATCCCGGTTGGAATTCACTTGGCTTTAGCATGTTACCGGTTGGGTTGTTCCCTTGGGTGATTAATTTTTCCTACAAGTAAACCCCTTTATGGATAAAACAAAATAAAAATGAATGGGTCTGAATTTTTGGTCACCCAGTTAAGGGAAGAGCATATGCCTACCATTCATCAAGCACAAAGGACATGGTGTTCTTTAACCTTCTACTTAAGGTAGATGTCTATCTTAAAAAAAGAAGCATTAAATAACTCTAGCCCCTGCATAAATCATTAGTAGTTTGATAAGATTGTCTTTGACCAGCGTATAAAAGTACCTGCAAGCAGAAAACGCCAATGAGTTCACGGATTTTTTTAAATTTTTGTAAATTTAACTAGATGCACTAAAATAGTCATCCAATGCGCTAAAAGATTATTTCAATGCACTAAAACATATATTCTATGCTCTAAAAGAACTCATGTATGCACTACAAGAACTACTGAATGCGCTAAAAGAAGTGATGAATGCGCTAAAGGAAAGACCGAATGCACTAAAATGCTCCCTCTATATGCTAGAACAATTGATGTATGCACCGAAAGATTGATCGTATGTGCCATAACAGACTCTGAATGCGCTGAAAGATTGGTCAGATGCATCGAAACATAAATTGTATGCACCAAAAGATTTGTCAGATGTGCTGAAAGAATTCATGGTGCAGTTGCGCTAAAACGTCATGTCCAGCCTGTTTAAATGAATTTTTCTAGAAAATTGTTAGAGTATGGGGTCTAGCCCCATGGTGGGTGCCATTTTATGTGTGTGTGCAATGTGAGAATTGTTAGTAAATCAACACAAGCACCAATGAGACGTATTATAGTAAAGATTTGAATAAAATAAACTACTCTAAATTGCAACAAATAAATCTTTAGAAATGTTCCATTGTTCTCTATTCTCAAGGATTTATTAAACCATATTGGCTATCGGATTTTGTATATGCTCTATGGTTGTTAAAATGACAACTTGAGAAACGAGATGCTATTCAACATGCAAGCCAATTAAGTTCCTATATGAAACTATGTGATGAAAGCTATGATGTAGATTATGATGAATGGATAATGTGGCTAAACTATGTGATACAATTGTTGTGATAAGAAGTTAGAATGATTCTGCATATGCTCAAATGATTAATGATATGATAATCTAAAATGCAAATATAAAGCAAAACATAGTTTAAAATACAACTATAAAACAAAACATGATTCTACAATGCTAACTATGAAGCTAAACATGATTCTATATGCAACTACAAAACAAAACATGATTCTAACTATAGACTCCAAATTCTCCAATGCTCCAAAGCTATTCCTGCATGATAACTCTACTTGAATGTGGGATGCAAAATATTATGACAAAGGGTTGTATTTATAGGCTTTTCCAAGCATCTTGTGATGTCGCAGCGATCGATAGTCCAAATTCAAATAAGAGGGATGAACAATGGAGATGGAGAGAATAAAAAAGGTGTTCCCTTGACCAAAGACAACATGTCAAATGGATGGGGAATTAAGTGTGGGAGGAAAAAACCACGTGTTCAAAGTTTGTTGAAGAAGTGTGTGAGGAATAAGCCATGTGTTTGAAAATTTGTTGAAGATAATTCTAATTTAAAAATTAGAATTATTTAATTTCATGTGACCTTGGTGAGGTGGCATGAAAAAGTTGTAGACATTTGCTTGAATTCCCAATTTGAGGTTAGTAAAAATTAATTAAATAAAACAAACTTATGAAATTTGTTTATTTAATTAAAATAGAAGAATATGATTTTAGATTTGGAGAATTAAAGGATATGAACTATATAAATAAATTGAGAATTTATTTATACGTAGATGGAATATTAATTAAATATCTAGTATTTAATTAATTAAATGTCTTGACCGATTTTAAGTGTATACAAAAACAACCAATAAATGACTAAAAATGGTTGTCATAAATTTGGTTGCATTATAAATGACTGACAATAAACTACTAATGGTCACGTGACCAAGCTCAGTGAATAAATATGACTAAATATATGACTAAATTAATGATTAAATTAATGACTAAATATATTATGAAATTGATCAATCAAAACAACCAAATAAATGACTAAAAATGGTTAGTCATAAATTTGGTCACGTTATAAATGACCGGCAATAAACTACTATTGGTCACGCAACCAAGTTTAGTCATTTATATGCAATTTTTAGTAGTTTTTTTTGTCATTTATTGTTGTTTTTCTACTAGTGTCTTGTAAGGCCGCGAGCACAATGCCAAAAGGGTGGCGCAAACCATTTACCATCTTGTAATGCAATCTAAACACATAGATAACTGTGGCTTCCATCACGTAAAGATAGTGAGACAACTGTTTTATTCACTGAATCTTACATTAGTAAGATAAATGGTTTTAATTTGGTTGGATATATATGTATCTTGCATATTGATCTTGGACAACAAATTCTTAGTAATTGTTTTATGCCTTGTGAGTCATGGAATTGGAAGTTAGGTTAAAATTATTGGGTGAGTATCTTGATTATATAACTGAAATCAAATTTAGTTTGATCCTATCAACACTTACTGCATTAAGCGTGCTCTTTCAAAGGGAAAAAAGGAGGTTAGTGCACAGTGGGGAGTATAAGAGGTTTTAGCAACCGTGAAGAGGAGGAAGTTTGAGTTTCATTTTTCTCTAAGAAGATATCAGTAGTGATAAGCTATAACTCAATAGTCTAAGCAAGAAGCTAAGTTGCGTAGAAGTTTGCTATATTTATTTTTACCATTGTTGTTATTAAGAAGTGGGAAGTGGAATGAAAATATTCTCCATTAGGTTGTGTGTGAAGATAGCTTACAGACAACTACTGAGCTAGTTAGGAGGCATGTATTTTATCTTTTTGTTTTTAGATAAGTTCCTTCCATGCTCAAAAGTTTGAGAATGGTTTAGTGAAAACTAGTTATGGGACATATATGATTATATTCTTTCTCTTGTATGATTCTTTAAATCGACCATGCTGAGCTAGTATATTTATGTGGGTTTTTAGATTATATCGATTCTTTAAAGCCAATTAAGAGTATTCATACTCAAAAATCCATTCTTGTAAAATATTTTTCTAGATTTGGATTAAGAAATCAACCACTTGTTGAATATGAGACCCTCTTTAACCATAGTGGAAATGGCTTAATTTTCTTATTAGTTGTGAGCTTTTATGGAATGGAAATGGTTGTAATAGAGTTTGTGAATGAACACATGAATAAAAAATGTTGAATCATTGTTTCTTGAGGGATTTTGAACCAATTTTGTAAGGCTCAGAGTAAAGAAGTGGTAAAAGAGCCTTAAGCACAACTAGGTCCTAGTTAATGCTAATAATTGCTTATTTGTTAAGGGAATAGACTTCCTTGCTATCCTCGTATTGAAATATTTTGTTAATTGAAATCGTTTCTTTGAAATGGAGATTTACCTTTTGTCTTGATCAGATAAACCCTTCAAGGGCTTTATAATTAGTTGAAAGCCACCCAAATGGGGGTGTTTTGTGTATGCAGTTTTTATACTACGTTGTGACCAGTTGAGTGAAGTTATTTTCTTTTGTTGGCAAAAGAATGCCATGGGACTATTCTGAAAGTAGATACTCTCTTATGTTCAGTATACTTTGAACTAGTGGCAGATGCCAAGACCTGGTAGTTAAGTTGAGTAACTCGGGAGTTCGAAGAAGGCGTAAAACTATATCAGCTTAGTTGAGTTATGACTAGAAAGTCAAGGTGTGTTGAGTAATAGTTTCTTTGTGATTATTCAATGGGTTGAACAATTAGCTTGAGTTAGCCCTAGGTCAAATATGGTACTCCAAGTTGAGTAGGGTGGGTGAACAAATGACTTTGCTCGTAAGTAGTGATTGTATATATTACAAAGACTTTGGCCAAAGTGAGTGCAACAGTCTCTGCATGCACTTGTCGATTCACTGTGACCCAGATTTCTTAACTAATCAAAGTTGTCAAGTACATGGTTGGAAGGTATCCATAGGTGTATGATGATATTAGTTAAGTAGGGCACAACACCAGAGCTCAGATGGTAGAACTAACAAGGTTCTTAACTATACCCTTCATTGAAGGGTACGGCCACTTCTAGTTAGGAAGGTATGCAAGGGATCACTAATTCGTGGTTGGAGGTAAAACACCTAGGTGATACTCTCCCTCTTGCAGATGACATGCTGAGTCTTGGAAGACAGAAAGTATCCAGATATAGGATTTCTAACCTTGTTTCCTTATGCTATTTTTAAGATTTGTTAAATGAAATCATTTATGTTGAAATGCAAAAAGTAAAAGATCTTTTCAGTTTTGAAAAGCATGAGTAGATAATATGATATGTGTATTCAGTTATGCAGTTGTATATTCCGTTTTGAAAGAAAAAAAATTATACCTCATTTTACCTATGATGTTAGTTATTAATTGTTTGGTAAATAAATCCTGGTAATTTCTTTTAGAAGGAGGTGGTTGTTACAATAATGTCTATATGGAGAGGCTCTCAATTGAAAAAATTGATTGGCTATTCTCATATGTTAAAACCACAAACTTATTTCCTACAAATGGGTTCTAGTTTGGCAAGAGAGTCATCAAGCGAGATTGAGCAATGTTTACTCCCATAATATCCCCTTGGTAATTCATTATTGTTGAGTGATGGGCTTTGAGAATGCCTAGAGGGTTGAGTCTCATGGCTAAGTTCCTAATAGAAATTGACAACTATAAGCCCTAACCAATTAGGAAGACTTGTCAAGGTTTGAGCCTTTGACAAGAAGAGCAAGACGACTCTTTCACACAATGTTGGGTTTTATCATAGGAGGCAGTTCATTGGTTTTGATTGGCTTGGAGATGGTGAGTTTTTTCACTAAACCAACCACAATACTCTAACCAACATATTTAGTTGCAAGAGTCAAAATGTGAACAACAAGATTAGGGGTCACACAAGGCACAAGAAAACATTCCTTGATCTTATTGTTAGGGTATTGACACTAAAAATAGTGTTTGAGAGATGCATGTAGGTGACTATCTAAGTAAAACACCTTCCTAAATCTGTAGGGGCTTTAAGGTCAAAGGTGGGGTCTACCCCAACACAAACTTATCTATGGAGTTGGGTTGACACAAAAAATTTAGGCTCTCATGGAAAACAAAGCACCTTAGAAATTGAGTAATCTACTCTACAAAAGCCTATAAAGGGGTTGTGAAACCTAGAAGCTTAACCCAAATAGGAACTTTGAGTGAAGCTTGATTTGAAACTTTAAAGCCCCTAGCCTAGTGAGTCAACACTAACAAATTGTTTCTCATTAACTAGCAACTAGATTGATTGAGGAGCATGAGGACATATTATGGGTTGTTAAACAAAAACAAAATAAAGTCCTTGGTAAGATTTCAAACTCTAGTGAACTTGATGTGATGGGGCTCCTAGGATTGCTTAACCCAAGTAATAAGGGACTACTCTAATAAGATGCAATCAACATAGTAAACAATAGGGTTGTGATTTTCATATCAAATACAAACAAAATCTACAACATTTAAAATCACAGCAACATCAATTGTGGTTTCAAAAAATTACCTTGTCATCAACATTTGGAACAAATTCTAGGCTCATTTTACATTCTTGTCATTTGCAATAATAGTTGTAGTAGGCACAACCTAGGCCATTTAAATAACCCTAATCTATCCTAAGGGCATGATTCAAGATGAAATAAATGCAAGAAGCCTTCAGATAATCCTATATAAGTGATAAGCGTGAAAGATATGCAAGAAGCCTCAAGATAATCCCATGTAAGTGATTTGCAAAAGTAGGTAGGGCTAAATAAGAAACCATGGGCCATACACACAACAAATCATATGTTCACACATGCAAGACTAGAGCTCTCAATTTTTATTATTAATTGAGTCGAATTGAGAGTTTAGCCCAACAACCCAAAGCATTACTCTTTATAGGACAAGCCTCGTTTATAACCTGTTGGACGGTGCATAATGGGCCCTCGTCCACATTGTGAGCAAATTAGGAATTGAACACACAACTCGAGCCACCTAAAGCAACAACCAAGACTGAGTGACCCTAAGGGTCCAATCCTCAAGTTTTTATCATCTAGAATTTTTGGTTTGATATTAAGTGTATTGCACTATTAAAACATTTTTTATCAGTTTTGGAATATTGTAGCATAAATGTTCAGACTTGGGTTCTTTTAATTGGTCTTATTAAAATTTGATTTAACATATGCAAAAGTCTAAAGCCTTGAGTAATGGTGTCAGTATCTGAAAATGTTATTAATTAATAAACTTGAAAATCATTTGAAATCAAAAGCATTAGAAAATTAATTCACAATACAAAGACAGTCCGAGTAGCTGGAAAAATAATCAGTGAACTCTAAGCAGCATCAAGCTCTTACTACAACATGTACTACAGATTTGATTTTGTTATAAATATATATACTATTCGAATAGTAACAATGCACATTGTATGGAAGCATATCAATCAACTCCATAAACTGTGAGGCTTTGAATATCTTACACTTATGCACTATAATGAAGTTTAGTTGGTGATTCTAAATTTCTAGTTGTCATTAGAAATTTCTTTTCTTTAGATCAGGGCCAACCCACCTATACCTACAGTATGAAATGCAGACATGTCAATATTTGATAGTTGAGTTTCTGGAAAAACTGTGAAGTGTGATCAAAACATTGATGAAAGCAAAACTTACACTACACAGTTTTCCAGAAGCTCTTACTGTCATTCTTATGAACTGTGAAAATCTAATGTACACTCTGAAAATATTTGTGAAATTACAGTTAAGAATTTAAATTGTGCACCATGCTTGACCACAATACTTAGTCTATGGCCACCATAAGATTTCATGAAAGAGGATAATTCATGATGTTCAATCCAGCGTAACGTGGAATCCTTATTTTAAGTACTATACTGTCATATCCCCAAAGTGTTATGACCTCTTTTCATGACCATTTTCGGTAAATCAAAGATATAGCACTGATATATTACGAAGTACTATGACTCTTTGTCATGACTATTTGTGCTGCATTTAAAAATTTTGCAAGATGATGTTTTTTGGATAACCTTGGTCATGATCTATTATACCTTTGCATAAGTGAACATTAACATTGCTTTTATGATTAGTCATGCCTTTTCATGAAGGCAGAAAGGTGAGTAAATCTAAATCCTTAAGAACTTGAAGCATTTTACCTTAAATTTCATTGGGAAGAGACTGTTCTTAAAGAGCGAGCAACCTTCGATTTGACATCATTGAGATATCTTTCGGCTACAGCAACATGCATTGCAGCACCGAGTGGGAGAACATTTTCATCAATAGTAAAGAAAGGAGAGTGTCCTGAATGAGTAGATCCAGTTGTCTCATTTTTCATTCCAATGAAAAGGAAAGCTCCAGGTATAGTCTCTAAATAGAAAGAAAAGTCTTCTGCACCCATGCGAGGGTCCATGACTTTCAGATTATCTGCACCCACTAAATCAGCTGCAACTTTACGCATATGATCATACATTTTTCTGTCATTGACAGTCGGTGGATAAAATGGATAGTCTTTTTCTAAGAAATCAACACTCGAGGTGCACCTGTGGACAAGGGATTGACCTACAATTATCTGTCATAACAAAATATGTCAGTCACACTTAGACAATGGGGGAATAGCAACCTTTCTAGAAATCAGAATTTTGTTCATTTCCATTTGATTATATATTGCAAACAAACATTGATTGGCATCTAAATTGTTGAATTTTTTTAGATCTATGATGTTATACATACTTCTTCTATTCTCTGCTTGAGTCTGTAAAAACTCTCATTTGAAAAAGCACGGAATGTGCCTCCAATTGTAACCGAGTCCGGAATTACATTAAAGGCATCACCTCCATTGAATGTAGCCACTGTTACCACCTGTGAAAATGAAATACCAACAATAACAAAAACGAAAACAAATCTCCCAAAACACTTTGAAAACTAAAAGTACATCAATTTCGACTTTCCAAAGATGTCATGGTGGGGAAAGTTTTTTAGTATGAAGTTTGTTACACATTCATGCCCCTCAGCAACTTCCCCAAAACCCCACAGGGAAAATCAAATTGTAACCATCACATAATATATAAAAAGTACTAAGACATTGCATTGTACTATCACGTATCACATAATGTTACTTGCTGAAACACAGATGCATTATTTCGTGAATATACAGGTTCAAATGTAGAAGAATAATTACAAGTGTTTCTCTTGGATGTGTTGAATGCAATGTCCCACTTCAACCAGCCACAGATTAATATTATACCACCAGCTACCACACCCAATTCCCTTGAAAGCTTCTTTTTAACTCTTAAGCTTTGATGAGATTGTGTGACATTCCTATCAGCGTGCACTTGCTTTATCTATATCTTAGGATATATGTTCCTAGCTTTGAGTACAGACCTTGAAGATCTGACTAATTTCCATAGTTTATATTGAACTGACATAATTGATAATAGTAATTTGGCCAAACACCCATAAGCTTGAAATAAAAAACGAAGAGTCTGTTCCCATGGAAGGGTTTTGAGCTCTTATTTTTACCCTGAGGACAGTCTCATGGAATCGAAAAAATGCAGGTACAAAATTAAAATGATTCTTTCCCTCTAAAATAGGAGTTCCACATATGTAGCTATAAGCTTATGAGGGAAAAAACATGAACAACTAAACATGTTATTTTTAACTACTAAATAGTATTCATTCACCTGATAATCTGATTTTCACTAAAATAACAACAGGAATAATTAAGTTTCAGATTTAACTAGATAAATGAAATAAGTTGGTTTTGAAAAAGAAACAAGCAAAGAAGAGCACAAGAGATATAGAATGTGTGTCGAAAATGGCTGCAAAGGCTTGAAAAGTTCACTGGAAGGAGTATTTGTGCCTAGAGCATGTTTAAGAGGTTGTCTCAGTCAAACCCCTATTCTGCATGGAAGCAGGGAAGTCTTTGGATGTGTGTAATCCCAGGTGCAGGTGTTGTAGCAATGGTGACGTGTGCAATAGTAGATATAACTGGGAAAAACCTGCAGTTAAATGTGACTACCCGGCGCAGTCTTTCCATGCCGGTTCTGACCGGCATGCCCAGTTCATTCACAAAGAAGTCAATCCCTGGTCAAATCCAGGTCAAACCTCGTCAATAATAAATACAATCGAAAAAACCGTGCACAGGCGAAAGAAACTGCAGTTTAAATACGGGTAATTGAAAAATCGGTGATTTTTCCTAGGCTTTTCAATTTTGGAATGAAATAACAATTGCAGTCTTTTTAATGTTTTATGAGCTTTTAGCCTGTTAATTTGTTTTATTTTTCCCATTTTAAACCATCGTAATTGAATTCCATTCATACATTTAGTATGCCAGGCTATTGCCGTGTAAATACAATGCTAATATGGTGTGTGTTGCAGAAGATATGGTGGCTTTTCCAAAATAGTGTGTGAAGGTAAAAGATGATGGAGGGAGGAATGGATGGAAAAGATCTCTTTCCAAAAATGAAAAGTTTCCCCAAGTCTAGCGCAATCTAATAGTTGACAGCGTGTAAGGGTCAGGTCTTAGAGAAAAACAATCCCCTGGGTGGGAAAATGGAGTTTAAATTGTAGGGACACTAGCATGGAGTGTGTTAGTGTCCAAAGCGACACAGGGATGTAAGAAGGTTGGAATAAAATGCTAACAGCAGAAGAGGTCACGTTTTGGTGAAATGATGTGCTTTTGGGTGTTTCAGGCTTGAGAATGGTCAAAATGAGGTCAAGATATGTTTATTGGTGATGAACGCTAAAATGGGTGCAGAACATGGAGGGAAAAGTGTAAAGCGTGCAATCCAACTCTACAGCTTATAGCCTAGAAGTGTATACTTGATAAACAACTTTAAAAATTCAATTTCCTCATGCTGCACAATTCACCCCTAACCTAATTCGCAACTTTTCATATCCCCGACTCCCAAGTACATTTAGGAGTATGTCGGTAATATACAAACTAAAGTTATATGGTTTATACGTGTGATTAATTACCCCCGACACAATATACATTGCTAAATGGATTTCAATGCACATACGTGTAGCGCCCTATGATGCTCTCCTTGGATGATACTCTAGGTAGTAGGTGGATTGTCAAGGTTTGGTTTACTTCCCAGTTTAGTCATAAGGTAGAAACTGGGTGGCATATAATTGAACTAGGTGGAAAAGCACCTTTATGATTTACAGAATAATTGGAAAAGAACAGGATACATCAGGCAAACTTAGACAAGGATGCAGAAAAAAACAGGATTTCTGATTTTGGTCAACATGCATATCCCATTGAAACTTGAAGCTAAACCAGGCTAGTTTGAATGCTAAGGGAACATATATTCAGTACCTGACATATTAGGGTAAGAAAACATAGAAGAATATGCTTCATAAGCAGCGTGCATTCAATAAGTATGTCAACTACTAACTACTAGAAATGAACTAAAGATATTTGGCTTGGGATTTGTTTCTTTACAATTAAAATGTACTCACTTCATCTCCATTTGACTCATACTTATCTAGGTGCATATCTCATGTAAAAGGTATATAAAATACCTGAGAGTCCAAGGGGTTAGCTTCCCGGGAAATAAGTTGCTGAAGGCTAACAATAGAAGCAGAAGCTGCCAGAATAGGATCAATTGCATGTTGTGGAATTCCCGAATGCCCTCCCTTCCCGGTTATGACTGCCTTGAAGAAGCCACACCCTGCCAACATAGGCCCAGGCATGGAAGCAAAAACACCAGTTGGATGAGAGCTGGAGACATGCATTCCAAATATAGCTTCTACATTCTCTAATGCCCCATCTTCTATCATTCTTTTTGCACCACCACCTCCCTCCTCTGCTGGTTGAAAGATTAGGACAACAGTTCCCTGAAACACCCAACAGAATAGTTACAATGAACAATGTTCAAACAAGAAATACAATTGTAGAATTACAACTAATTTTTGGGTTAAACTAAGGGTAGGTTTTGTTGTGAGGCTTCAAGCCCACTAATGATAATGTAAGCTGATTCTATCAAAGACAGGGAAGATTTTGTAACCACTGTTTAGTTGATGGGTTCCCCATCAATTTTTTCTTTGTTTAGCTGTTCGTGTTTTTTTGGGTTGTAACAGTCAGATTTAGTAGTTCCTTTTTTTGGCTTTTGTTTTTGCTCCTTAAGGAGTTTTTGGTGGTTTTTTTTTTGGAGAAAAAGTTTTGGTTCGGGAAGGATTTTGCTGTGTAAAAGTTATGAAGACTTCTGGTGAATAAGAAGATTGATAACTGTGCTATCTCTGTTCCTTTTCAAGTCTTCACATGTGTATTGGAAGATGGTGAATCCGGATTCTGTTTTACTGTTATGTTTTGGTTAGCATGTTTGATTTTTTTTTCAGAAAGCAGGGTGTGTCATGGGATTCAGAAACAAGAACTGATCAGCATTCAGGAGTACTCTCTGCATCAGTTTTGGTATCAGAGCAGTCAGCAATGGCCCAGAGGGGAGTCCGTGTGAATTGGGGAGGATGGGGCAGGAGGAATGCAGGCCTTTGTAGAAATGTTGTTAATGCATTAGACCCTATGGAGAGGCTTATTGAAGCCTTAAAAAGCCAAAGTTCCAAGGTAAAGGTTGATATTTCTGATTTTAAAGGTGAGCTCAACTCAAATGTATTTCTAGATTGGGTCCAAGAGTTGGAGAAGTACTTTGAGATGGAGGACATTGATGAGGATGATGCAAAAAGAGTGAAAATTGCTGCATCCCAGTTGAAGTTGCATGTAGCCCTATGGTGCGAGGATCTCAAAAAGAAGACAAGGAAAAGATAAAATTAGGCTTTGGCTTAAGATGCTAAAACATTTGAGAGCTCAAATTTTTCCCTCTAATTACTAGAAAAAATTGTTTAAAGAATTTCAAATTTTGAAACAAAAGGATTAGTCAGTACATGCTTATACTAAATAGTTCATGAGGCTTCAAATTCAAATAGATATAGAGGAGAGCAAAAAGGCAAGTGGAAGCTATGTGAATGGACTAAAGTTTCGACTTCAAGTTGAGCTTGCATTGCTGAAAGTACCTTCAATGGATGAAGCTTAAGAATATGCTTTAAGGGCAGAGAAGAAGAAAAATTGAAAGGGAAAATTTATGAGTAAGAGAGGTGATAACTGCCAAAACAAAGGAAGAGGGAGTTCCTCCAAGCCTACTAACGAAGAAGACAGATGAAACTGTGAAGCCAGATTTTCAAGGAAGGGGAAGCTTTAGGGGTAGAGGATGTGGACAACCGCCTTTTGAGGAGTGGAAGCCCTTAAAGTGTTTTATTTGTGGACAACCACAAGGCTATAGATTTCCCTCAAAACCCCAAAAGGGTGATGGTAGCCCAAGAAGAGGAAAAACCTTGGTTAGAAGAAGTTGAATCTAAATCAAGAGAGAATTTGATGTTGAGGAGAACCTTAATATCTTGGGACAAACAAACCCCTAAAGTTGATTGGAAGAGGAAGAGTGTCTTTCAAAGAAAATGCAAATGTAAGGACAAGATATGTAAAGTGATCATAGAAGGTGGATCTACCGATAATTTGGTGAGCATAGAAATGGTTGACAAATTACAACTTGCTTGTGTTCCAAAATCTAATCTCTATGAGATTTCTTGGTTAAAGAAGGTTCATAGTGTACTTGTGCATAAGTCTTGTCTTGTGGCATTCAAAATTGGCCCTTATGTGGATGAAGTTCTTTGTGATGTAGTGTCAATGGATGCATGTCAACTGCTGTTGGACAGGCTTGGCAGTATGACTAAAATGTAATCCATCGAGGTAGGGAGAATAATTATGAGGTTCAGCACGAAGGAGAGAAAACACTCTTAAAAACATGGAAAGAAGATGATGCATTTGAAATGTCAGCCTTATCACTTGTTTCAACAAGCTATAAGAAATTTTGCAATGAGAACAAGGGATCAACTTGTTATTTGTTATGCCCAAAAGAAGCAAGGGAGCTTGGTAGGATCCAACCTCCAACAAAGATGCAAAAGTTGTAGAAAGAATATTCTAATATAACTCCAGCAAAGCTACCAGCTGGTTTACCTCCTTTGTGAGGTATTACAAACCATATTGACTTAGTGCCAGGATCCAAGCTGCCTAACCAAGCTGCATATTGATTATCTCCAAAAGAAATTGAAGAAATGAGAAGGAAGATTTGCGAACAGTTAGAAAAAGGGTTCATAAGGGAGAACATGAGCCCTTGTGCCACACCAATATGCTACTTTCACCTAAAAAGGGAGGCAAATGGAGAAAGTGTGTGGACTCTAAAGCCATCAACAAGATCATAGTAAAGTATCGGTACCCCTTCCTAGAATGGATGACATGTTAGATCGTTTGGCGAGTGCTAAGATTTTCTCCAAGGTTTATTTGAGAAGTGCTTACCATCAAATCCGAATTTGAGAAGGGGATGAATGGAAGACAAAATTCAAGGTCAAGAATGGTTTATATGAATGGTTGGTGATGCGTTTTGGATTGTCTAATGCCCCTGCCACTTTCATGTGCACCATGAACCAATTAGTGAGATCTTACATTGGAAAATTTGTCATAATCTATTTTGATGATATTCTGATTTTCAGTAAGAGCATGGAAGAACATTTGAAGCACCTCAAATTGTGTTTGATGCACTCAGGAGGGAGAGGTTATTTATAAATCTTGAAAAAAGTGAGTTTTGTAGAGATGAGTTGGTTTTCCTTGGAAAAGTGATCTCAGCAAAACGAGTAAACATGGATCCCCAAAAGATTAAAGCTATACTTGAATGGCCTATCTCTCAAAGTACTATAGAAATAAGGAGTTTTAAAAAAAATTGTGGAATAAGTGCTCTATGACTAAATGTACTAAAGTCTTTTTCTTGAACTCAAGCAGCTGAGAGAAGTTTTGAGCAACTTAAAAAGGTGACAAGCCTCGACTTTGAGAAGATTTTTACCATTAACTGTGATGCTTCAATAGTAGCCATTGGGTGTGTGTTGAGAGAAGAGGGAAAACCAATTGCCTACTTTAGTGAGAAACTAAATAATGCCAAGAAGAGGTATGGTACTTACAATAAAGAATTGTATGCTATTGTCCAAATGTTGAAACAATGGAGGCAGTACTTGTTACATAGATAATTCATCTTATTGATAGACAATCAAGCACTGAAATATATCAACTCTCAAGCCAGATTATCACATAAACATGCCAAATAGGTCTCCTTTTTGCAAAATTTTACCTTTGTGGTTCAACATTTGAGTGGCAAAACTAATGTGGTGGCTGATGCTCTAAGTAGGAGACATCGCTTACTCCTCTCAATGACAAATGAGATTGTTGGGTTTGAGAAAATGAAAGGAGAATATGCAATCAATCCTTATTTCAACAAAGTTATTGCTGCCCACAGTAGCCTTGCTGTTGCAAGGGGTAAACTCTCTTAAGATTACTTATTGGTAGATGGATTTTTATTAAGAGTACTCCAATTGTGTATCCCCACAAGATCTAAGAGGGAAAAACTGATTTGGAAAATGCATTCAAATGGATTGGGGGCACACTTTTGAAGGGACAAAACTTGCAGCTTGGTAAGTGAGAAATTTTTTTGGTCTCGGTTAAGGAAGGAGGTGAATAAGTTTGTTTCTACATGTAAAGTTTGTCAAGTTTCTAAAGGTGGACAACAAAACATAGGTTTATATAAACCCTTACCTGTTCCAAAGGGATCATAGATTAACATCTCCATGGATTTTGTGTTGGGATTACCTTGTACTTAGCAAGAAAATGATCCTATTTTGTTGTTGTGGATCAGTTCCCAAAGATGGCCCACTTAATTCCATGCAATAAGACTATAGATGCAAGTAAGGTTGCTGATTTGTTTTTACAGATGCAAGTAAGGTTGCTGATTTGTTTTTTAAAGAAATTGTCCACCGACATGGACTATCCAAAACTATTACTAGTGATTGGGATACAAAGTTTTTGAGTCAATTTCGGAGGACTTTGTGGAGAAATCTTGATAGTAAACTGAAGTATAGTTCAACCTATCACTCTCAAATGGATGGGCAAACTGAGGTGGTAAACAAGAGTTTGGGTAATTTTCTTTGATGCTTAGTTGGTGAGAATCCAAGGCAAGTGGGATTTGATTTTGGCATTGGCCAAGTTTGCTTTTAATTCAAGCATCAATAGGTCCATTGGTAAGTCTCCTTTCCAAGTTTGATCTTATTGATCTTCCAAATGGGAAATGGGTTAGTCAAAATGCAATGGACTTTACGAGACATATACAAGAAATACAACAAGTGAAGCTCAAGCTCCAATTAACCAATGAGCAGTATAAAAAGAATGATGATTTGCATAGAAAAGAGAAAATATATGAGGAGGGTGAGCAAGCCGTGGTGTATTTGTGTAAAGAAAGATTTATTCAAGGCACTTCTAACAAATTAAACCCCAAGAAAGTGGGGCCATGCAAAATACTAAAGAAAATTAGTGAAAATGCCTATTTATTAGATTTTCTTGAATATTTGGATATCAGTCGTGTTTTCAATGTTGCCGATCTTTACCCCTACCATTTTGGTCCTAAACAAGTTTCTAATGTAAATTTGCCGAGAGACTTGATCAATACATTGCCATGGAAAAAAAGAGAGCAAATTGAAAAGATAGTGGACACTAAGATTGCTGCCACAAGATCCAAGAATTATAAGATGTATTTGGTAAAATGGATGGGTTTACCTGATTCCAACAACACTTGGATCACTAAACAAGATCTCATGAAATTTACAAAATTAGACTCTTCTGAACCAGGAGATTCAACACCTTTCAAAGACAGGGAGGATAATGTAACCACTGATTCTTTCAAAGATGGGAAATTTTGTAACCATTGTTTAGTTTAGGGGTTCCCACGACCTGTCAGTTTTTTCTTTTTTTAGCCGTTTGTGTTTTTTTTGGGTTGTAACTGTTAGATATGGCAGTTCCTATTTTTGGCTTTTGTTTTTAATTTTTCCCTCTTGAGGAGTTTTTGGCAGTATTTTTGGTAGAGGAAGTTTTGGTTCAGGAAGGATTTTTCTGTGTAAAAGTTACGAAGACTTCTGGTGAATAAAAAGATTAATAACTGTTGCTGTCTCTGTTTCTTTTCTAGTCTTCACATATGTATTCAGAGATGGTGAATCTGGGTTCTGTTTTACTGTTATGTTTTGGTTAGCATGTTTGACTGTTTCTTTTTCAGAAAGCAGGGTGTGTCGTGGGGTTCATAAACAAGAACTGATCAGCATTCGGGAGTACACTCTGCATCAAATGAACTCAACATCAGGAGAGAAGAAGCCTATTCTACTTATGTAGATAATTATTGGATCTAGAAAATCTGTTTATTTGGCAAAAAAAAATGATCCATTATAAGAACCAAGTATATTTAAGCTAGAACGAGGGACAAAGTGAGAATGTCAGAGTAGAAGACTCTATTAGCATGTTCATTCATTGACTGATATAAACTACTAGGCAGAGGTATAGAGCACTATAGAAACCTGCAACATCTGCCG
This sequence comes from Sequoia sempervirens, assembly GCA_007258455.2. Lineage (NCBI taxonomy): Eukaryota > Viridiplantae > Streptophyta > Pinopsida > Cupressales > Cupressaceae > Sequoia > Sequoia sempervirens. The sequence continues at coordinate 163,315,229 of VDFB02271358.1, read as the reverse complement.
TCGCTCCTGTAATATCTTTGCAGCACCCAGAAGCATGGTCACATGTGCATCGTGCCCACAGGCATGCATTTTCCCTGGAATTTTACTTTTATGCTCCCACTCAACTGCCTCCTGCATGTACCCCAACGAATTGTAAACCATATATTATAGCTTATCAAAGAAATAACAACTTTAAGCAATGGAAAATACAGTTTAATTGTGTTTTGCAAATCCTGTAAGTTGGTTGACTATGAAGAAATGTTGTACAGTGGTTTTTAACTTTTTGGTTTTATTGTTTGTTGCTGTCACAGGTGCAAGCATTCCAGTGTTCAAGGGAGGCACGGTTACCATGCTCTTTCACTGCATTGGTATAGTAGAACTTCAGGTGACTTTGGGTGTAAGAAGAGATATGAATTTAGCTTCTAGTAATTTACAAATGGTATAACAGTACTTATAGGACCGTTCAGGACATAAAGTGCCGCATATCCGTATGGTTCAGTGATAACTGCAGAATGTTCTAGTGAACAAATGATATGGTAGTACTGCTATTATGGACTAGGATGGGCGGAGGGGATACTTTCAAGCCTGTCTGATTATTTACCAATATGAAAACTTAAAATGATGAGAGTTTTAAGGTTTCCATGATTAGTAGCGAAAGGCTTTTCGAGAAAGCCTGTGATTAATTTCAGAATCATTGATATTTGCCAGTGGGCCAGCATGAGAATAGTATGTTTTGTAAATGATGGATCACAGAGTGTGATTTGGAAAGATGATTTCAAAATTGATCACAAATCTTTTACGTAAACCTTTAGCTACATTAAAAGCTCTCCAGCTCTGAATAACAGAGATCTAGAAACTTCCATGTTTAAAATTTCAGTTTTTCAGTAATAAAAATTTGATTATCTTTATATAAAAATTCCTTATCTCATTAAGTAAATTGAGTAAGTTTAAAATATTCAGTAAGTGTAACATAGCCGAGAAATCTTTTTCATCTCCCATGACTTGTTTTATTAGTAAATTGTCTCAAATTTTACAGGTTAGTATTACAATGCTTGTTCAGAAAAAAATGCTAGATTAAGCTTTTTTTATTTTTGAATTTATGGAAAAATAATGAATTGGAAAACATAGCCAACAAAATTTCACCTGGCACCAATAGCACTAAATAGTAAACAACCATTCATTGATAACCAGATATACAGCAAATAACAGGCCCATATCAGGATCCTCAAATTTGAAGGAATTTGGAAACTGATATGGCAGTCCATGGACCAAGTGGACACCTAGGTCTCAATTTAAGTGCTATTACAATATTCTTGGATGAAGGCTCCAAATAGAATCTTTAACAGAGTTACAATGGCCTTGAAATAGTTCTCATTTATATCTCTGTTATCAAGAGAGTAAAGGCTGGGCTTGTAGTCGCCTAATAAACAAGACTTTCAAGGAGATGGACCAATAGGCCATTTATGTTAAAAACAATTACATCCTGCATTAACGAGGGGTAATAGAGTGACCCAACGGTTTATGGTAGGTCCTAGGTTGAGTCCTAGCTAACATGGTATTAGGGCCAGATTAGGAGCCTGAATCTTAGAAATGTGGCCTGTAAGAGTTGAGAAAACGTTGAAAACTATCTACATTTTGTACTAAAGGGGACTAGTAACTCAGGGGTAGAGTAAGCCAGCAGCCTTAGCTGATCCATGGAAAAAGGTAACAAGGTAAGTCAGGGTACAAACCCCAAGTACCAAATGTGGCTTGTGTGGAGGCGTTGAAAGCAATCCATGTTTTGGACAAAAGAGGGGCTAATAGCTGAGTAATAGTAGTGATAGCCAATTGCATGGAACGCCTCCTCAACTGAGATAACTCCATGGCCCCCCTCAATAGAACTACTAAATTAGCTTCCCATTATATTCTGGTCCCACTGAGGGTGCAAACTGAAATCTAATTAGCTTGTGCCCCACACAAAAACAAAACAATTGAAAGATGCTTTCCAATAAAATGGCTTCACGACTGATAAATACTTGATTTGCTGTAACAATTTTTGGAAACAGAATTAAGAAAAAAGAGCTTTAGATCATCCGGAAAAAATCATCAGACTGCACAAAGCGGCCATTGGGCACAAGTTTCCTATAAATTCTGAAGTGGACATAACAAAGTTTGAGCCCCCGACCTCCAGCAATTTTGTTATTGGTGTTTTATTTATATTTTTCAATTTTAAACTGATAACTTGGGACTGCCTGCAGCCAAAATATAATTGTCGTAGCCCTCGCCATGAGTCCTTGACTCCCCTGCATTAGTAAACATAAATTGAAATTTGTCCTTAAAATATCAATGTACCTACAGTTTCACATAGTACCTAGATTTATTTGAAAATCAAAAAATTGAGTGGTTAAGAACTCATTGTTTAACAGTGAATTAATTTTTTTTCTGTAGCTACAGCAAAATGTAATGTCCCCATTCTTTCGCAGGCATTGGAGTTGGTGGATTAGCCTATTATGTCGATCCTTGTAGGCTAATGGGTCTAGGTAGAGGGTCACTTGGACGGGCACTTGGTCATCAATTTGCAGTGTCGATCTCTAGAGTATGGTGGCAGGGTGAATTATGGCATTTGGCGTGATACTTGTGCTTAAATTAATGATACTCACCTTTTATTTCATCATCTTTGGCCTAGGGACCATGTGTCTTTAAAATGAAGGGGTCACTTTATGTTTTTCAGTTACTATTCATCCATAAAGTGAAAAAAAAGTTCTAACTTAAGTGAATAGTGCTCACTTTATGAATAGTGATTTCAATGTAAAATTATAAAAGACAAGAGGAGAAGTTTGACCCCCTTATGCTTGGAGTTATTTTGCTTGTTTGACTTGTGAGTTTGGAGTTTGGGGAAGAGGGAGACTAGGGTTTCCTGATTTCTGCAGTGGGTGAGTCTGGGGGGGGGCTTTTTTTTAGTTTATGAGCTGCTTGAGGGTGTGAAATACCATCTTTAAGTTGCTAGTCTGAGATTGAATGCAATTTTTTGGTGATATTAGGAGCTATTGTTGAAGTTAAGAGTTGATTTTCTGAATAGAGATTGCTGCCTAAGACTCCATCTTCCATCTTAAAGAGGCTGTTCACATTTGGAGGGGTTTTGGGGCTGATTTATGCAGCTCCAGCCAGCCGTCCCATTCAAGAGGCTTTCATCATCAGCAAGAAAAAGAAACGACTCTTCTAAGAGGCTGCAATCACTTCAAAAAGGGGCGCCCTTGCCCTAGGAAGCTTCCCAATTCGTCTTTTGGTGGGAGAAGCTTGTCATTCAAAAGTTGTATGCACTTAATTGAGGTTTGGTACTGTAGCAAATCACTATTCACTATGTTATATGGCTGTAAGTAAAATCTTTGACATAAGATGCATCTTATTTCAAACCTAATGTAAGTTATCTACCTTATGCAATCTATTATGTAATGAAGAAAGTATCTTTGGCACTTAAATTGAGTCATTACTCAAATTGTCTTAGTAGATTAGTTTTTTTAAAGTTCCTATTGTATGTAAATGCTTATTAGTATTGTTAGCATTATTGACATCAAACTCAAAAACACAAAAAAAAGAGAAATACAAATTGGAACAAAAATATCGGACCCAAAGAAATTCAATGGAAACAAATCAGTAGAGTGGTGGAACATTACACAAAACTCCAGACCTCCACCGCAATCATCTTTGAAAACGCTCTTCTAGAGCAATATCGGTTCCATTTGTTTTGGTGAAGATATTTTCTTTTGGAATCTCCACATTTATGCAAGTGCATGGCACACCTGCTTTATGCTGGAATCAAACAAGTATAAATTGCACCCACAACTATTCTCTTTTAATGTTTCTGCATAAGCAATAAATATCCCTTGTCTTATTTGAGCAGGCTAACCCCAAGTACGATGTGTTGTATATTAGATACTTCTATAATCAACTGCGCACAATTATTAAAATTTAACATAACGATAACTACTTTGAACAGTTAAAACCTTTTAGGTTGAATTCGTCTGTAGGTTAAATTTATCAATGACCATCTTAAATAAAAATTCATGTGTTATCACACACAACAGTTATATAAACACAATAAAAAAAGATTGTGCAAATAACTACTTGCAATAATAATCTTTAAAAAGGGGCAATCTGAAATCAGCACAACTTTTTAATAGCACAGCAAATTGGACTTTGATACCTGAATAGGTAGAGCATCCATATCGGCTCTGATACCCACAAAAGGGGGACCTCCAGAACCTATGGAGGCTACCACCCCTGTCTCTGCAAGAGGCCACCTATACTTTATGCCCAATTGATCGAGTTCACTTCGTATGAGTGCGCTAGTTTCAAACTCTTGATATCCAAGTTCGGGATTCTCGTGTATCCTTCTGCGTATGCCTGTAAGCCAATTGAAGGTCTCTGGTCTTTTTGCAGCCCTCAAAATTTCTTGCATACTCACTTCTTCTTCTTCTTGATATGAGATACCAAAGCCATTTGTGGCTGAGGGATATGCATTGTCTGAATTTTCACAGTCAAGGATATCCAAGTTCAAACCCCATGCAGCACTACCCACCCAAATAAAAGCAATGGCAGTCCACCAACAGGTAGCCATGGGATTGATCACTTGCATTGCGCAGTTTATGAAATGAAAGGAAAGGTCAGGTCTTTTGCAGAGTTTTTTCAGGTTCACCATGCCTGGTGCACTGAGCAGTTGATGAAAGGAAAGGAAAGATCAGATCTTTTTCAGGTTCACCATATCTGGTACAGCAGAATGCCAGATAGAATCTTTCTCAAATTTAGCTCAGTTGCTTTTATTCCTAGTCATTTAGTACTTAGTAGTACTCGTCTTTTGGCAATATGTACGATGCTTAAAGATTAGTTTTCCGTGATACCCTCGGTCAACCCGGGAATCGTTCTAGGAAGTCTAGGTAACATACCTAATAGATATGCCGGCCCTTTAAAAAAAAAACAAGTACTCTCTTTTAAAGGAGGTTCAAGGTTCAGAAAAAATTATATGTATGTTAATATGGTAGAGAGTATGTGTTTGTGCATGCAAATTCTAGTTGGATGTGAGTGGATTAAATAATTTATTGTTAAATAATGGAATGAAATAAATTTAGACAATTCTAGATTTTTTCCTTAAATTAAGTATTATCTTAGTATGAAATATTTACATACAATTTAGAACATAAAACAATACAAATGAAAAAATAAAGTTGCTATCAATTTGAAAAAAATATTGCAAATGAAAATAGAATGTTTTCATCCAATTGTCAAATCAACCATCAAATTGAAAAAAAACACTGCAAATGAAAATAGAATGTTTTCATCCAATTGTCAAATCAAATCAATATTTATCTTGCTTTTAGGTGATAAGTGAGATTTTGGAGGTTTTTACTTGATATTTTTGAGGCTTGGCTTTTACCATTAAACAATAACTGGTTTCATCCAATTGTCAAATCAAATCAATATTTAGCTGGCTTGTAGGTGATAAGTGAGATTTTGGAGGTTTTTACTTGATATTTTGGAGGCCTGGCTTTTACCATTAGACAACAATTGGTTTACCATTAAATGACAGCTAAAACTTGTTTTACAATGACTCAATAGTGGTTCTCACTCGTGAGACTTGTTTGGGCTCAAATCTCACACTATATGTAGCTTATCCACTAATTATAGGGTTCAAAGATATTTAGTGTAGGTATTAAGAAAATCTATTTATTTCTTTTGATATTCAAAATTAATACATAAAGAGACAATATGAAAATTTTCTTGTAGTTAATTCTTATTGTATGGATATGAGTATTTTATAAATAATTGTAAATTTGATAAATTATAGATCTTTTAAGTTGTTTGTTTTGATACATATTTTAAAATTCTATCAACTAAGCATTGCATAGAATAATTTTATCATGAAAAAATAAATGTATATTGTTTGACTAACATGACTACAAATATATTGTGTATAAATATTCAATATCTTTAAATGTTATTACAAGTAATTAAAAAATATAACTTTCTTACTAAAATAGAAGTGTCTTCAACATTAGAAGTTATCTATTCTATTGGGAGTTCCAAGATGCCTCTCCAAGATCCAAACACAAAATCTTAATATTAATAGCATGTTTCATGAAAACCTTTAAAAGTTTCTTTTGTTTCATCATGCACAAGTCAAAAGATTAGGAAATATTTTTGGGGCAACAATGATGTGATTTTTTTCTCTTTGATTTAAGTAATTTATAAGTATGATCTTTTTATAATTATTAAATTTTATAAATAAAAATTTAGAAGGAAAACATAATAAAGATGGATCAAATATATCAAAAAATCAAGTGTTCTAGTTTAATTGATAAGATTGATGGTTTGTTCTTTGATTGTACCATCAACCCAAATTCTATTATTCGAAAATTACAATAAACAAAATCTGAATCACATCCCAAATAACTTTAATAAAATTGATACCATCTGATTCTTTTAACTCTCATGAAAACTGCCAGATGCCAAGTCAGTGGAATTTTAAAATCTGTGTTAATTATCCTTAAAAAAACAGCCGCAGCTGTTGTTATCCAAAATAAAATATAAAATACATTGGGACCATCCGCACTCTCTTATATTTACAAAGAAGAAAAGATTTAAAAAGATTTCTTCTTGAAAGTGAATTTGAATCGGACAATCAGCAGTGGAGAAATATCCTTTCAATGTATTATTTTGGACTCATTGCTGTTTTATATTTTTGTCCCCAGGCAGTTAGGATCTGATTCTGTGCATTTTCAAATGTTTTGGGCAGCCCATTTTCAATGGGCAAACTTCATTTCAACAGATTTATGATGAAAAAGCATCTCACAAATTTGCAGTGTGAACTCTGAACACAGTTTATATAATTCATAGTGGCATACAGTAAATTCATCGTTAAATTTATTGACGGAAAATTCATTGACATGACAATTCACGGTGCGAAAAATTAATTGCATGAATTTTTGGCGGTTAATTTTCCATGGCGGTGAATTTTCCCCTGGTGAATTGTTGACGCTGAATTTTCCTAGAGACATTCATAGTAGAATAGTACTATTGCAATCAGTTCATTTTGTTAGTTAATTATTATTTTTTTAATTAAAAGAGAGGTAAAAATTTATTCAAACTAAAACAAAATAGTACAAAACAAAGGTATTACATATCTCTCAATCTCCACTAAGTGGTCCGACTGTTGAGACAAATTTGGGGGTAATTGACCCCTATCCACAATGTTCCAATTTTGCACATGATCAGAGGCCCATTTGGCCAAACAATCCACAACTCCATTCCATTCTCTAGGAATGTGACAGAAAGTAATAGAATCCAAGGAAGCACACACCACCACCTGAGAATTGGATTCAAAATGATCCTTCTCCACCCAAGAATTTTAAAGTGAATATGTTAAATATTTAACTTTAAAAATTGTAAAAAATTATTTTTGTTCAACATAATTTTGAGAAGTTTGGGGTGAAAGTAAGGTAGACTATTTTTTTTAACATTTTTTCATTTTTACTTTATAAATCATTTGACATTGCCATTTTTTTTATTTTTCAAATTTTATTAGCTCCAAAACATACATAAATACAAATATACAAATAGGAATTAAGAATAAGATAAAAATTATAGTTACTATTCAAAAATAAAAGTAAATTAAAAAAATATTACTAATAAAAATCACTAAAATATGATTAATAGATATAATCTTATTCATCTAATATCTTTATTCCAAATCTTATTCTCTATATTAATTCATAGATATTGTTTCTCTATATTAATTCATAGATATTGCTTTTTAATGTCACTACAATTCTTTATTGTTACAGTTAGAGTTAGTTAGAGTTACAACTATAATTATGGATATTGGACATCACAACCATAGTTAGGGTTAAAAATATGTCTATGATTAGGATAATGGTTTAAAATTTATTGTTAGATTTAAGGTTAGAGTTAGGGTGTGAATTAGGGTTAATTTCCTATCACAATATTGTATAGAGTGAGGCGATGTAACATAATGTAAGGGAATCAAATCCTTTTACATAAATCTTTAAATGAATACATGCAATTAAATAACTTAGATTTAATGAAATTAATAGTTGAATTGAGATAAATGTGAAATTAAAGGAGGAAGTTAGGTATTACAAAATATGGATGTTAAAATTAATTTCTTAAATAGAAATTAATGTTTTGATTTATGTAAATTTACATTTTTTTATGGGTTGATCTAGAATAATAAAAAAATGATCTTCAAGGTATAGATTTAATCTACTAAGTGGCAAGCTCCTACAACCTGGTTCGTTGTAATCTTTGATATCTAATGACAAGTAATGAATGACACTATTTAAAAATACCTTAAAAATAGCTTAGGGAAGTTGTTGGATCACAATAGAAGTCATCTTCTCCTAAATTAAAGCATTTAAAATCATTATTTAATAAGGTTAAAGTGATGATATAATTGATTATCTTTGTTATCTAAATTTGGGTTTATTCTTTTTCTACATATTTTTTTGCTTATTCTGCCTTATTTTATCCATATTTGCATATAACTATACTTTTGCATTCATTATGTCTATTTTCACCATATTTTGACATTCATTTTCTACCTAAATATTACATCAATATCACACCTACAATTTTAATCCTCAAAATTAAAAAATTAATATTCATTTTTTTTGCACTTCAATTTATCATTTATGTTATATGAGTTAAAACATTTTAAATCATACTCCCTAATTCATTATAACCCATGAATATTTGATTTAAAATTTTACATTTAAATTACAGTAGAATCAATTGACAATGAATTAAGATTAATAATTGTTGTAAGATTATCATCTTTACATTTATTTAAACAAATTGATCACTTTTTTAATCCTTGAAATAAAGAATAGCCATATACACAAATTAAATTATATAACTAATATATTCATTGCAAGATTCATTCAATTTCCCTAAGATAATAAAGAATCTTAAAAAAAGAAGTTATTGCATCTACAAACAAAGATACAATTTTAGAGGCTCATTCATTGTTGTTGCTATATATGAGCTTCTCATTTCTCTCTATACTGACTGTTTGACTATCATCCCAAACAATGTAATGTCAACAATGGTCTTGCTTAGAGGATGACCATACTGAATGGATAAATTAAATATCATAATGTTAGCATTTGAAAATAATATAGTGAACTTGTTTGATTTTTCTTGAAGCCTTCATTCATATTCATGTGTAGTAGTACCTAAATTAATATTTCTACCAACTCTTCAACAAATCCAATAAAAAGTTTGGAATGACAATTCTTTAAAATTGGTATATGTAGCAATAACCTACTTTGGTTGATGTATATGAAAACATAAAAAAATGCATAGATGAATGTTTAGGCTTAACTTTTCCCTTGATAATTTTTTTTATTATATATTGCAGAGCAAGAAATTTGAAAGCATCATTAATTTGTTGATGTTATTTCATTTCCATGTATTTCTCTCTCATATATTGCAAAGCTAGAAATTTGAAAGCATAATTAATTTTGTGATATTCCAATTTCATGTATTTCTCTCTTTGTTAATATGTGAACCATGTGTAACCTCAATCCAACCTTTACTTAAATCATATTTTTCTGCCATCTTTGCTCCCATTATTAAAAAATTGCATGGGAACACTCCAAAAGACACACTTAAGGAGTTGTAGGGACATGGGATAAATTATTTTTCTAGGAGTAATAACAAGTAAAAAATTGGTTTATTAAAAAATAAATAATTAAAAATATTACTATATTGTTATAATAGTTCAACAATTATGATATGAAGGTAAACATTTTTTTTGTTTTCTTGGGTAAGTACATCTGATATTTAATGTGTTGTTTTATATTAAAAAAAGGTATGTATTTGGGAGTTGAATATTTTGATTATAGAATTTGATTTTGGAAGCATCAATTTTGTACATTTTATATAATATATTTGGATAAAAGCATAAAGTTGTGTCACACTTTATAAACGAAATGGCCAAGACTGATCCAACTTTTAAATATAAATAATAATCAAACTATTAAAATAAATATAATTTTGAAAACTACACTTATGGATCTATAAAAAGGTATTTTTATATTTTTAAAAAAATATTATTTGCATGAGTAGGAGTTATTAAAACTTCAAGTTTTTCAAATAATTTTTATTTTTTGGTAAATTGGACTCAAAGTGGTGCCCCATATGCCAACAATTTTAGTTGAAAATTCAGTTGTGTTGATAAGTTGGTTGAAAGTGTAACATAGCTTTGTGCTTTTACCCATATTTAATTAAATAATTGAAGTCTTTATATAAATTATTAAATTAGTGTAGATACTCAAATCTCATATATGCTCATCTCTATACCACATAATAAATCATTTTTTACACATGTTCAAATATTAAAATAAATCCAAATAAATTTGTTGTCTACAAATAATTTAATAGAAATCAAGACTTACACCCTATATAACTAACTAATCAATCAATTTAGTTAACAAATCAAATTAATTAAATCATCAATCAACATAACTTACTCATTAATCAAAATTAATTAATACATTCAACTAAAAAATAACTAGTTAATTAAATGAGATAACTAACTTTAATTACTTCCATGAAAATGAGTGATAGTTGCCACCTCTCCACATCCATTCCATGGTCCACCATTAATGGAGGTAAACTCATGATTCATCCTAATCATTCAATTGAGATCAAATATATCATTTCTTCATCCTCATTTGGAACAAATAGATGCTAAAGTGAGCAACAAATATTCAATCTTTGGCAAGAGCATATTTATTTATTGTCAAGAGGTATTGCATTTTGGTTTTAATTATGTCTTCAATTCATTATGTTTATGCAATTCAAGTTTTCACTCTATCAAAGGTGAGTGTGTGATCCAGTTTGGAGTTTGTATTTTATTCACTAATTTTTTAATTTTGTGTTAAATTTCACACTTACAATCTATAGAGAAGGGGGACCCATCATCCCTAGGACTCCAGGTCACGGGAGAGCCCCAAGGAACATGTTGCCCTAAACTACATCAAGTTTGCTAGATAGATTGAAAAGGAAAAGGTACTAAGGCTGAAAAGGAAGGCCAAACAACTTGCCACTTTCCTTCTGCTAAAACCAAATGTTTATAGAGTTAGAAGAGCCAACTTCAAAGGTTCGGTCTACTACCTAGACAACTCACTATTTGAGGATGACAACACGTATCTCAGACTCCAGTGCGACGTGTTGGCGCCCTGTACAAATAGAGGTCTAGAAAATAGACAAAAACACTAAGAACCTACTAACTACCTAATTGTTTGATGTTTTACATTTTGACAAAGAATAAAAAAGTATAAAAACAAAAAATACAACAAAAAGGACACTAAAAAGAACTATGCTAGAAATGACAAGGAGAAGGTAGGAAGAGGTACCATGCTTCCGATAACTTGATTCTTTAATTAGCTCCACTCGAATGCACCTACACACATAGAAACAAGAAAAATGTTGGGTTGTATTCAAGGTCTACCTCAATCAGACCCCTGTTTTGGTGTTCCCATCTCCACAAATAACCAAATAGCCACAAAGTATAGAAATCGATAAAGGAAATAGAAAGGAAGTGATACCAAGTTAGATAGAAAGTAAAGGCAATTGGAATGCTATCTAATAAACAAGATGATGCAACTAAGTAGAAAAACACAATGTTACCTTCCCAACTATGAGCTCTTAAGGCCAATAGAAAAAACAAGAGATTGAAACCACTACGTAGAGAAGATGAAGCTTGACAATCCTTCGATAGCAATGGTGTTGCAACGAGAACGTGATGTTGGAGCCAAATGAGGAGCTTGCAGTAAGAAGAACAATGGTGTAGAAGCAAGAATAGAGTTAAGAGAGTGAGAATCAAGAGCTAGAATGTGTGAAATTGCATCCAAAATCTAGAAGAGAGGAATGAAGTGAGTTTGAATAGGAAAAATGGAGGTAACAAGTTGAATTTCGTTGGTCGAGACAGGGAATGTTACTCTTTGCAACCAATGGAAGACATGACATTTCTGTCAATTCTAGAGGCAGGAATCTTGTTAAGATGGCAACACAACGTGCATATTTCCACATGGTGCATGTGCGTTCCTGAAAAAAATTCATTCACCGATGCAAAACAATGCAGCCAAGTGGAAGGGACAAGGTGGTGGCGGTGAAATTGCATCATCAGGTTTACATTTTCTAAGGTGGGGAAAATTAAATGGAAAATTTACCTAGGGGTGTAAATTTGTGCCATTACACAATCTAACAAGTCCGGTGGGACATACCCCTTGTCACTTTTATTTCTAATTTTTGACTTAATAGTTATGACACATTCAAATTTAATATGATAAATTCGTTAATTTAACTGGCTTAGCAAAATTTAAACATTTATTTTTATTGTTACAATTGCTATTATTATTGTTGACAAATCTTGAAAATGTCATTACTGTCAAAACATGGATTTCTATGTCCATTGTTATATGTAATTTATTTTGAACAAAAGAATCATATTATAATTTCTTAGCTTTTGCAAGCTTGTCTATGATTTTTCTTTTCTCCTATACAAGTTCAATGGTCATCTTATGTGGCTAAAAAATTCTATTTTGTCTTTCCTATTGTACATTTCTCTTGTAGATTGACAATGGGTGTAGACAATATACTTATTCCAAATATCAAATCACTATCTCTCTAACACACACAACATGTGTTCTATTATAGGGAAATAAGTGAATAGTGCATATGTTTTTTCTTTGATGTGGTTAAATCCTGACACAATAAATCCATTTTTGGGTATGATACAAGGCTAAAAGTATAATAAAAAAACTTGTATGTTGCATAGTGCAGCCTCCAAGAGCCATATCCAATTCAACAATTTTTATTGTTGCAGTATCCACTTCACCCTAATTTGTGTATTTTTCATTCTTGTAATGGACATCATAATGGAAAACACCACTTTTAAAGGCGTTCTCTTTAGAATGATATAGGAAACTCTAGACTAAAAAATTCCATAAGGTGGTGTGTGGACTACCATAGCTTTAAAATTTTCAATTCTCCATATTTAAGTACAACTTTCTCACCCACACCCTAAAAAATTTCATAGACCACTTTTTTTAATATTAATTTTTTAAAATTTTATTTTTAAATATTAATTAATTAATTTTAAATTATTATCTAATATTTTGTGTACATGATATTTTTGAATTTCTAACATTTTTATTCTTGCGAGTAGTTGTTATTTCAAGTTAAAAATTAGATTTCTAACACCTTTTGGATGCATGACGTTTTTCAAAGAATGTTATTATCGCTTAGTAGTGATTGGGCCTAGGATGGTCAATACTGAGCCATAATGCGAGTCCTGTTATAACACAAGTGTGTTATAGCATGCTCACATTATGTTTATCATAGAGAGAGAGGTAAGAATATAGAGATAGAGATGGAAATGGAGAGGGAAATGGGGAAGGAAAGGGAGAGGGGGAGCAAGAGAGGGATAATGAGATATGAAGAGATAAATATGCAGAGGGATGGAGAGGGAGAGATAGAAGGAGAGAAGAAGAGGGAGAGAATGAGAGAGGGAGATATGAAGAGAAAAGATAAATATAGAGATAAGAAGTGATATATGGAGAGAGCAAGGATAACTTTAAGAACAACCCCCCCAACGAAGGTATAAAATCCTGGAAAATCTTGTATACTTCCTGATAAAAATATTAATTTTATTGGAGATTGTATTTTTTTAAAAACCAATAAAATATTTTTGTTGGTGAATTAAACATGTTTTCAAACCAACAAGATATTTCTATTAGCAAATTAAAGTTGTTCTCAACCAAATAAAATATTTTTGTTGGCAATTCAAAAATGTTTTCAAACCAAAAAAAATTATTTTGTTGGCAAATTAAACCTTTTTTCAAATGAAGAAAAAAAACCATTGGTGAATTAAACTATAGTGTAGAAAAATTCATACCCTTGAATTTTCACACTTGTTTGGGCCTACCTTGCTTTATTTATCCTTATTTATGTCTTAGTTGGTCCCATTTTGCATCCACAAGCCCAATGAATTATATATATATTTTTAGCTAATCCTGACAAACATCAAAGGGTAAATGATAATTTAATGATTTTGTTTGAATGTCTCTGATTTTTGGGTTGGGACTAAGATGCCACCTAGGGAATCTTTGTCCCCCAAAGGTCTTGGGACACTAATTTTGAAAGCACCTAAATAGGTCCCTTTTTGGAGTCTATGCCCCGAGTTTCATGCCTCAGGACTAAGAAACCACCTAGGGTGTCTTAGTCCCCCTTAAGGTATTTTCAGGATTTAATTTTAAATTCTGGTGGGATTTAGCCTCCTTTAATTAATGAATTCATATGTCAGCTTGTTGTGGTATAATTTTGGGATATTAAGCATGGATAAGTATAAATATAGGGTTCCTTCCTCTCATTTTCATATAATAAGATAACAAGCATTCAAGCATTCATTCCTAAGGCAATTTCATGAGATCAAGAGAAATTCATCAAGCATTTGGAGCCATCGTCAAGATTCAAGCATCATATCAAGGATATCGTGGCATCATGTTTGTCTTTGTATTAACAATTGTGATGTAGGGTTTATGATTCAAGCAAATGTTTCATCCAAGATCAACATCATACAAGCAAGAGTCAAGAACCACATCCATTGTAGCCATTTCAAGCATGTTTTCAACACCTTATTACAAGGGTTTGGTGAGTTGCAACATAGTACTTTGTTCATTCATAATTTCCCTTCATTATTCTATTTCATTTCAAGGTATAATTACCAACAAGGGTTTGACCAAGGCAAACCCCCATTTACTAATAGTTGACAAGTTTTTCCTCTCTTGCATGTTTCTGATTGCAGATTTAGGTTGAAGACTTGAAGATCATTTGGAGTGCAAAGTTGCAAAGTTGCATTACAAAGTTGTCATCTTCATAGAAACTAGCCTACAAACCAAATATGGAAGTTTCAAAATCTAAGATCAAAGAAGAAGGAAGTGTAAACATCAAGTCTCAGGACCACTTTCAAAGATTCTAGAAATTCCAGACAGGACTAAATCACCACCTAAGGCATCTTAGTCCTCCCGAAGGTATTTTTTATAAATTATTCCAGATCCAGTTCCTACATCCGAAGATTCTGCATTTGCCCCAAAAAAAAGCAGCGGGACTAAGACAATAGTAACAGTATCTTTGTCCTCCATAACACATTTTGATAGCTTCTTTGCATTTCTAGAATCCTTGACACATTTACAAACTTCCCAAGTACACATATCCCAACTTGTTGCATTATTTCATCATTTGCATCCTTCATTTAGCTTGCATTATTAGGTTTTGTGAGTTGAATGTTTACTTGTCTTTTCCAAGTTTTTGCTTAGTGGTGAACCCCATAAAGCTCAAAGAACCCCTTCCTAGGTCTTCCTTGTTGAGAATTGACTCACCTTGTGAGGTTGATAGTCAATCCAATTAGGACTCCTAGGAAATCCTTTAATGATAATTGGAAAAAAGTGGTGTTCTATGACCTAGGTTATAAAGCATCTATTTTCCCATTATTCATTTTGGTGAACAAATAGAATTTATGTCTCCAACACAACAAGGACCAACACCCTCCATGGATATTATCATTCGTCCTCCTATTGTGGTTAACTTGGATGATGATGAAGAAACTGCTAAAATTGATGAGCAAGTGCATAATGAGTTGAATTTGTTATTTTCCTCTTCTATGAGCTTAGACGATAAAAATCGTGATGATCCTCCTAAACTAAGTGATGCACCACATGTTGAACCTGGTGATTCTCCTAGTATATCACTTGATGTTGTCCCTCTCACTAGTGATCTTCATTCTGCATATATTGAACAAGACTGGGATGCAGATGACCTATTGGATGGTTGACTCACATGTTCTTTACCAATCTTTTATCTTTTCTTTTTCTTTTTCTTTCCATTTTTCTTTCTTTTTTATTTTGATTGCATGTGTGTGATGTGATCCCCCATATTGTTGGATGTTTCCTCTCTCGGTGTGCATTCCTCTATCTATACCTTCATTCTTCTATATGTCGTAAGCTTTTGCCTTTTCATTGATCTTTACTTTTCATTTGCATTTTTTGTCTTGTGTTTTCCTTTTGGGGATGATGCAAGGCATTAAGACACCCTATGTCTCTTCCATGTTGAATTATCTTTGCTTTATTTTCATTTTTGTCTTGTGCTTTCCTTTTGGGGATGACGCAAGGCGTCAAGACACCCTATGTCTCTTCCTTGTTGACCCAAAACATTTTTCATTATCTTTGCTTTCTTTTCATTTTTGTCTTATTTTTTCCTTTTGGGGATGACACAAGGTGTTGAGACACCCTATGGCTCTTCCATGTTGACCCAAAATATTTTTCATTATCTTTGCTTTCTTCTCATTTTGTCTTGTATTTTCTTTTTGGGGATAACGCAAGGCGTCAAGACACCCTATGTCTCTTCCATGTTGACCCAAAAGGATTTTCTTTTCTTTCACTCTCTTTGTGCCATTGTTCTAGTTCTATGTGTATTTGGGGAATGATGACAGTTCTAAGCTCTCTAATATCATCAGCAAAGACATATACTGACCCTGAATTCATAGATCCCTTATGTGTTTCTAGGGGGAAACCCTCTTTTCCTCTTTCTTTTTCATGTTTTGTCTACTTTAAATTAATTGCTCACATCATGGTGTTTAGCAATTTCTTTAAAGTGGGAACATACATTGGCATTATTTCACTTGTATTTGTTTTCATGTTCCTTGTGTGATTTTCCTCCTTGTGATGCGTCCTTTCTTGGTGGTGTCATTGGGTTTGATTTCCTCCAAGAGTGTGATATTTCCTTGTCCTCTCTTGGAAACATTAGGTACAATGTTCCCTAAGATGAGACCTTGCACTTATCCTCTCTTGGAGACATTAAGCACGATGTTCCCTAAGAAGAGACCTTGCATGAACAAAGAAAAATCCATTTGAACATTCTTCTTTCCTAGTGCATTTTTCTTTTTGTGCCTTATTAAAGTCATGGAGGTATGACTTTGATATAGTCCTCTGGGGCTCACCTAGTGAACACAAGCATACATTTCTTTTTGTCCTTATCATAGTCATGGGTGTATGATATTGATATGGACCTCTTGGGGCTCACCTAGTGAACACCTTGCTTCACTAGCCCTTGTGAGCATGCATTTTCTTTTTGTCCTTATCATAGTCATGGGGGTATGAATTTGATATGAACCTCTTGGGGCTCACCTAGTGAACACTTAGCTTCACTAGCCTTAGTGAGTGTGTGTTTTTTCTGCATAGTGGACAACACATTCCACTTGTAAACCTCTCTTGGACAAACAACCTAGACCTAGTCCACAACGCGTTGGATGACCAGTTGAAGCTTGATCCACACTATTTTTTCTTTTTCTTTTTCCTTTCTCTATCTTTGATGGTGTATGTTTGAGATCTGGTTATGGCTTCATATATCATTCACATGTGTGTTCTTTTGTGCTTATGTTGGTTTTCCATAGGATCTTGATCCTAGGGGCTTGGCCACCCTCTTGATTGTGTGGTTGGCTACTTTAGTGTGAGTTTGAAGCAAGTTCATCCTCTCACTAAAGTGGGAGCTAAATGTAGTGTAGCAAAATGCATACCCTTGCATTTACACACTTGTTTGGGCTCGCCTTGCTTTATTTATCATTATTTTTTCTTAGTTGGTCCTATTTTGCATCCACAAGCCCAATGAATTATATCTTTTTTTGGCTAATCCTGACAATCATCAAAGGGTAAATGATAGTTTAATGATTTTGTCTGAGTGTCCCTAATTTTTGGTTCGAGACTAAGATGCCACCTAGGAAATCTTTGCCCCCCAAACGTCTTGGGACCTTGATTTTGAAAGCACCTAAATAGGCCCCTTTTTGGAGTCTATGCCTTGAGTTTCATGCCTTGGGATAAAACACCACCTAGGGCATCTTAGTCCCCCTTAAGGTATTTTCAAGATTTAATTTCAAATTTTGGTTGTATTTAGCCTCCTTTAATTAATGAATTCATATGTCGGCTTGGTGTGGTGTAATTTCAAGATATTAAGCATGGATAAGTATAAATACAAGGTTCCTTCCTCTCATTTTCATATAACAAGATAACACACTTTCAAGCATTCATTCCTAAGTCAAGTTCATGAGATCAAGAGCAATTCATCAAGCATTTGGAGGCATCATCAAGATTCAAGCATCATATCAAGGATATTATGGCATCATATTTGTCATTGTGCTAAAAATTGTGATGTAGGTTTTATGATTCAAGCAAGTGTTTCATCCAAGATCAAAATCATACAAGCAAGAGTCAAGAACCACATCCATTGTAGCCATTTTATGCATATTTGTAGCACCTTATTACAAGGGTTTGGTGAGTTGCAACATAGTGTTGAAGGGCGCAAGACAACTAAGAGGGGGGGGGGGTGAATTAGTTGTCACCCATATTAATCACAAATCTCAAACAATATTATATTCACATCCAATTTATTGTATTATTAAGTATGAACATGAAATGCAAATAACAAAAAACAATATCAACACAAGAAACACCATATTTATGTGGAAAACCCAATAAGGGAAAAACCACAGTGAGGATTAACTCACAATATAAAGTAATTCGAAAAATAATTACAAAGAGGCTCACTACCAAAAGGGCTCACTTCCCAAGGACTCACTATTCAGATACAAGGCTCACTACCTTCAGATAGGACTCACTATCCATAAGGGATGTGCACTGTCTACAGATACAAAAGATAATAGAAAAAATACACCACAACAAATTACACACATCCTCAGCCTTGATTAGAAGATTGTAGACACCATCGACTCACTACTTTCAGGAGTCTAAAAAATTAAAGTATTGCTACCTCAATCCACTTTCGAACACTCTTGCTTCTCACACTTGTGGCATGTTTGATACATCAAATCATAACATCTTGAATTGTATTTATAACACACTTCATATTACAAATTCAAATTAGGCCGAAAACTCAACATTCCCGCGGTGGAAGAGAATGAGAGCAGACCAAACCAACAATTAACCAAGACCCAAGACAACATCTCAGATCAATCACACACTTCCTTAATTGATACTTATCCTTCGCAAGATGTGTAGACACCAGGTCAGCCAAACCTAATGAAAACACCAATGAAATTTGAAGTACACTCTTCCATAACAAGAAGATAACATGTGAACCACATAACATGCTTCACCATACACTGGAAAACATCTCGGATACCTTTAGATTCATCTGCAACAAATGCAACAACCTTCATACACATAACACTTTCCATCAATCCATCCAGACTTTACATTCACACACAGAAACTCTGCAACACATCTTTTGGAGCACCAAACCATGAACACCTTTGATAGAACATAGATAACACCATTGCAAGCCTTCTACCAAATCCATAAGGCCTGGAACAAAATAGTGGAGGACTACAAAGCAGATACATTTCTCCTTGTCACAAACAAACAACATTGTCAAACCAGTTCCCACATCGGTGAACACAACTTCCACTCTTCATCAAACTAGAAGCTACAAACCAGGATATATCATGCAAAAATTCCCATAAACAATACTTAAGATCTGCACAAGTATAGGATCAACACAAAAGAAATACGGAGCACAAACTAGAGCACATTTTGAACACACACAACTCTGTCTTTGCTATTTCTCAAAAGCACTTGGAAACTCATCATATCAACACATATGTTGTCAACCTCCTACAATGATTTAACAACTAGGCCTTTACAATCATGATTCAGAGATTGTACACCTAACCTGAATAGCCATTTCAATCATTGTGAAGGTGCATTTAACTTGTCAACCCAGTGACATGAACTTGAAATGGGTCAGCACAATATGTGCACAAGGAACCCAAAGTAGCCATTTTCACTCTACAGCTAAGAAAGACACAATGTTGAAAGTAAATTTCCTAGAAAGGAATAACATAAATGCTAATCATCAATCAACAACTACACCAAGCTGAAATGCATGACATAAATGAAAATTTGGGCAAACAAACAAGACACTACTCTGTCTGTAGGAACAATCACAAAATGGAATTCTAGTGGCTGCAGGAACAATCAGTGCCAGATTCTTAACTAATTATTGAACATAAAGTAATACTAAACTAATACTAAGCTAAAGGCCAGATTACTCACCAAGTGGGACCCCTTGGATAAGTATCCTCTAAAACTAATGAGAAATCAGATGCTCAAACTTAGAATTTCATTTCATTCACTGGAATTCATGAGTACAAAAGAATAGCATAACTATATTGCTAAAAATATTAAGAGTGCAAGTACAATATTAGATTACACAACCTCCAGGGAAGGAGCTTCTAATCCTTATTTATACTACCAACTAAACAAGGAAATCAATTCCATGAACTAGGAGGATACCATTTAGGGAAGATGGAGAAAGTGGGGTAGCGGTTACACATGCATGGAATCTGGTAAGACGTGCATGTCCAACCGCAAATTTAGCTCTACAATAATGTGCATGTTTTCTCAACATCAATAAAGACCACTACAAGGCAATTACATTCAGTTTGCATGGGGAATCTCCTGTCCTCCTCCTCCTTTGACCTTTGAATGATACCCTTGTTGGACATTATGGTGCATGCCCAACTGGCCGTGTCTTCCTCAATTTAGCATCCTCAAATTATATCTACATGACAATGTTAGTACACATAATAATTGCATATCTATAACCACCTTAAAGAATATTCATTAACCACATGTAAAATTAATATAGATAGTCCATATAACATGCCATTTTCACTAAAGGTTTGCAGAAATAAGATTAAGCCCAATGTCTATAGTTTGAGGAAATATCATAAAATTATCAAAACTTAACATCAAATTCCATGATAACTTCAACAACTAAATCATAAACTCTACCCAAAATTAGGCCATAAACTAGACTCATCACTCCCCCCAACCTAAGATTTTGTTGGTCCTCCAGCAAGGGAAGGGTTGTTCTTCTACTTGGTCAATGTTCTGAAATTTTCAATTGAAAATTGTCCCACATCAGAGTGTGTTGTGCATGAATTAGGGTCCCAATATAATCCTCTCAATTTGTCCAATTTGCTCCATGTCTGTCTCTCTACAGCAATATCATATTGGTAGAACCTGAAGTTTGGTACAAGCCACATTAGGATGGGTGGTTGAAAAGTTAGGGGAAGCCAGAATCTCCCTTTTGTCCTTCCAATGTGAATATATTTGTCAATTCTTTTAAGAGTTGTAGCATAGTTCTAGATGGAATGAGGGTCAATCTGCTTGAGATCATCAGTTAGGTTGTTCCATCTTTGTGAGAGGTATCTTTTGATAGTTTCCTCTTTCTCTTTTTCCTTTGCCTCATATTCACTATAAACTACTTCTATCCAAGGCATAATCCTATTACCATAGCTAGGTCTGAAAAGTATTTTGTGCCATTCCCTTAAAATATCCCTTGGATTCCTTGATTTATCCCTAATGGATAGGGGGATGTTGGATTCCATTTGCTTATAAGCCCAATATTGTTGACCCCAACTAATCTCATTTTGCACCTAGGACATAAATGCCCTTAATTGGACATCTCCAACATACAACAGTGGATTTCAATCATGGTCTTGAGTTACAGCATAATTATGCAAATAAAACTCACACAACAAATTCTTCATTTTAGGGGAAGCAACCCGATAAGCATTGAAAAAATCAATAGGGGTCTCAATAGAATAGTTCAAACTTGAAACAATTTTGGCTAGCTTAAAAGAAAGATATTTCTCCTTCAAGTGCAGAGCACAGACACTTGGAGGGGTCCTGCATTCTAAAATCTATGGTACCAAGGCTACCATATCATCCACCTTCTTCTTCAAGGTGGCAATTTTTGCATCCTTATCTTCAATTTCATCATCTCTCTTTTGAATTTCCTTTTCAATCTATATTTTTCCTCCTTCCATTCCTCTTCTCTTCTTTGCATCTCTTTCCATAAATGCATGGCTACCTTGTGCATTGAAAAATTAGGGGGGTTATGTATTCCTTCCAACATTTTTTTTGGCACTGATGCTTGCTCTTCACATGGTACTAATTGCGAGGATTCAGGTTGTCCCATCAATTCTGGTTGTAGGGGTATTGATTGTTCTCTCAATTCTTGTTGCTGCTGCAAGGACTCCTGCTCTTGCTCTCATTTCGGATTTTGTTGTAGGATCTCTTGCTGCAAGACCTCTTGTTGCAGGAAATCTTGATTTTTCTCATACTCTTGATTTTTGACTTGTTCTGCAATGTTGGCAAGATCGGCCAATGTTATGTTTGTTGTTGTCTTAAATATATCCTCTTCCTCAACATTCTCCTACCCCATTGGAGATTTTTTGTCCCTTGTGATATTTTTCGAGATTTAGGGCTCTCCTACGGAGGCATACCAAAGGCTAGTTTGCTGGTCTTTCTTTCCTAGGAGGGCTCTCATGTTTTTCTTTGGTTGCAAGATGAACAGTGTCAACCTTTCTCTTCTTAGAGCTTGACACCTCTTTCTCTCTCGACTGTCTTTTGGCTTTTCCTTTTCTCATTTCTGCCTCTCTCTTATGTGCCCTAGTTTTCATTAGAATGCCAAGTGGAACATCATCATTAGAATCAGGGGAAGAACTTTCTTTGTCTAAGTGCTCTATCCTAGAAGAGCTAATTTCTATGGTTTCTTCTGTTGTAGGGGGGTTTACACTAGGGCTTGCACGAGAGGTTGAAGCACCAAGAGTGGCTTTAGTCATACTCAATCTCCTACTAGACCTACAAGGTTGGTGTAAAACCCTAGGTTACAAATTCCCAAGTCAAATTTGATCAATTTTTATGAATTCTTCCCAGGTCATTCCTGTGATCCCTAAATCCAAACTTGCATGAACAAAGCAAACAAATCACATTGTTAAGCCAAAAATGCAAGGTTAGAATAAGAATCCCCATAAAATCAATTTGCATTGTTAAAGAACAAGGAAAAATATGAAATAATTTAGCAAATACAAACAAAGATAACTATTCATATTCTAAAACAAAGCAAATACTTGATCCTATGGGGGGATTGGTGCTATTTTCATGTGGAAAATAGCCCTTTCCCAACCCCTTTAGATAAGCTAAATGATGAAATTGCTTATGAAATGCTATGAATATGACATGGATTCAAATGACAATGATGTATTTATGCCTAAGATTGTGGAGCTTGTGAAGTTTTGGAGTGGACAAAATTAGCTCTCCATTGAAGAGAGTAACTTTGTATGAGGATTGTGGATGATTTTTTGAAGAATGAAACTTCCATTTATAGACTGTCAAGTTGAAAGAGTGTTCAAAAAAGAGCAATGCGGGATAATGTTTTAGCCAATGAGATGGAGCCACTTGTCACCTTGTGAATGGTTGAGGAATGTGCAAGTTTTGGTCAATGTGCCAATAAATGAGATTGGTTGGCCTTTTTCAAATTCAAATTTGGCTTGTTGGAGGGAGAAAAAGAGAATTAAATGCCTAGTGGGGGACATATAAGAGGGAAGTTATGGCCATGGTGGATGGGACAAGTCAACTTGATTTTAAATTCAAACTTGAGGAATATTCTCCCAAAGATGCTTTGTTGAGGGAAAATGATGGTTTTAATAAATGAATTAAAATGCTTTATTGGTGCAAGTGGGAAAAGCTAGAGGATGTGATGGGTGATTGGATTAGATTTAATCAGGATTAGATTAGTTAAGATGATGTTAGATTCTTTTGACCAATTTGACTTAAATACTTTGGTTTTATTTAAATCAAAAGGGATGAAATATGAATTTGGGGTTCAATTAAATAAAGTTTGGTTTATTTAACTAAAAGGGTGATGTGAGACTTAAATTAAACAAAGTTGATTTATTTAATTTAAATGGATAACCTTAGGAGACTAAATTTAATGAATTTGATTTACCTCATGAATGGATGAATGTGAATGATGCTAATTTCGTATGTCTACATTTTGCCCCTCTTTGAAGCAATGTACTTGTTGCGTTGGTTCAAAGAACAAAATTTCCGTGATCAAAATTCAAAAAATTTCTTATTTTTTTCGGATGCCCCAATGGAAAGAAATACACTAGTACATTGCCCCCTCGAGAGATTGAGCGAAAATATTCGATTTGAGGGTTGATATCACGATAAAGAGGTTCAAAGTGGACGTAAGGATGGTTATGATGATGATGCAAATGAGATGGTTTTAAGATGCTTAGAATAACCAATCTATATTATCCTAAAAAACTTAAATGACAATGTGATGCACATGAGATGGATGATGTGATGATGCCTATATGATTATGCAATGAATGTTTTATGTAGATGCTTAAACTAACAGATTTGATGATGCAAATGCAATGCCTATTGAAATGATCGGTGTTTCCTATTATGTATGATATGAATGATATGTGATATGCTAATGGTTTGTGGATGCAAGATGGATGCATGATGGATGCATTAGTGATGTTATGTTAGCGTGGAGAGAAGAAAGAAGAAATGAGATGATGACAAGAGGATCGAACAAGTCCATGATCTGACAAGACTTTATTAAAGATGATGATGATGATGATGATGATTCGCTTATCAAGGATTGGGACTTTTAAAAGGGATACTTACCTTATGTTTGATAATACACATAGATACGATGCATCAAGGTATAAAGAACCAGGATGGCATTGTACCTAGTGTGATGGAATTTGACTCGACAAATAGATAGGAGTATTCTTGTTCACACCTGACATACAAAAACCTTGCTAGGATGTACTTTAGAAGTTTCAAACACCTCGGACCAAAACACAAAAAGGTATAACCTATCAATGCAATAGTCAACAAGTTTCCCAAAATACCCTCCATACATATCTATCAAAGCAAGTATTCGCCAAGGTTATTTTACAAGAACATCCAACAAGCACAACAGAAAAAAGATAATGAGTGTTGCCCCATTCCTATCTCTCTAAATCGATTGTTTGGATATCATCGAGAGGTCCTTGGAGTGAGCACAATAAGATAAATCAAAAGGGGAGATCAAGTACACAAAAAAGCCAATGTTCTTCATACCTCTAGCCAAAGGGATTTGTTTTGATAGGATAAGAATCCAAGTGATATCCAAAATGATGCCCATTGTCAGAACAATATATCCCAGGACAATGCATTGTATAGGATGATGATAGCTTGATAAGTTGATTGATAGGCTATTGATATAAGGTTGATTGACATGTTTGAAAATGATCAAGAGTTTGATTTTGCATTTGTTGTATCAATTTTGATTTTTTGTTTGAAGCTTGCTTTTGTTGATTATTGTGGTTGTTTCTATTTGTGTTGCCAAAGGATGAAGGTGACGATCAGTTTATTATTGGATGATTGATTATTTCGAGTGAAAGCGAGATGAGATGAATGGATTTTTTCAAATATTTGGATGTTTTTGACGTTTTTGGAATGTTTTGAGGCTGTTTTTGGATTTTGTGTTATTTGAATGTTTTTGGATTTTATGATATTTTATGAATGTTTTTGGATTTTGATGTCTCAGGGGCTGATCAAAGATTAGCCTTGCCTACGTTTAAGCTCAGAGACGATGTAGTTCGAATTTTCATGTTTTTGATGTTTTTCTAACTTTTTGAGTATTTTTTGATTTTTTGATATGTTTTGGATGTTTTTTGGGTTTTCACATGATTTTGACAATTTGGATATGGATATGTGATGATATTAGTGCTCTGTTTGGGATTTTGTTAAAAACCAAGCTAAGGTTGATTGATCAAATTGATGGATTGATGATGATAACATTGTTGAGGATACACAACAATGCAATGATAGTGTTAAGCAACACAAGGATTGGGAAAGATATCCCAAAGATGATGAGGGATTGATGATGATAACATTGTTGAGGATACACAACAATGCAAGGATAGTGTTAAGCAACACAAGGATATCCCGAGATGATGATTTTTTGATTGGATTTGATTGATCAGGATTGATGAAGCTTAATTTGGAACAAAAGATGTTTGAATGATTTGATGTGACACTTGAAGTGCAAATTACATGCGACTAATACTGATTGCTTAGATTGATGTTCGATGAAGGATGAAGCTTGATAAGGAACATCCACTTGTCAAAATATGCCATGGGATAGTGATTTGGATTTTAAATGCTTGGACCAAGTTTATTTCACGTTTTCCAATGTTCGGATCACCACATAAGTTGGAGGGTATAGATCAAGATTTATTCTCGAAGCAAGATGTAAATATCTATCCCCAGTGTCTAGCAATGTATGGAATTTCATGTGTGGATGCTCAGATAGGTGTATGGATGGATGGATATGGTAAGCATGCAAAGGATGCCAAGGATTATCTTGTGATAAGATAAGGTGTTCATAATGCTCATTTGGATAATGTTTCATGGCTCAGATAATGCTGCATAGGATAGGATTAATGAAAACGGCCCATGCCAAGATGTTTACCATAAGCAAGCGTGAAGTGTGCCCCAAAATTTCATCAAGATCAAGATAACTTGGATGATGGATGCAAATGGATGTAGATGGATGAAAATGGATTGGATAAATGGTTCATGAATGGATTTATTATGGCTGAGATGGATGAAATGCTAGATTTATTATGGATGGAATAACATGCTTTCACCTGAACTAGTGCACGTAGATGCTCAATTCCGCACATGATGCTTGTTTTCCAGGTTTTCATCATGGTACCTGCCCAAAGCGCCACCGTAGTGGTTTTCACCAGAGGATGATTTTTTTAATTTTTTTTACTATTTTTAATCCTTTTTCTGATTTTTTTGGATTTTCATATTTTTTTATTTCTTTTGGTTTTTTTCTAAAAGATTCATGTTGGCCCACCTGGTGGTGTTGATGTAGATGCTTCTATCATAATGTGCCATTGATATCCTTCCTGAAGAAGTTGCTTTGCTAAGATACGTGCACTTGAATGCATTTTTTGAGATTCTTGATCTACTTCATTAATACCATAGTTGAATTTGTCTTTTTGTGCACATCGTGATAGAGTGCCTTCTAATTCCTTATGATGAAGGGTCATTACCAACACATGGTCAATGTGAGAATTGGACATTATGCATGGATGCATGGATGGAGTGTGTTTAGGGATAAAAGATGGATTGGTTGATAGCTTGGAACCTTTGACTCTCCAAACTTGGGAAGATGAGCAATGATGGGTGGATATGGAAGTGTGCATGGAATTAGGATCAAATGCTTGATACACTTTGTACGTCGCTTGAAAGCTTGCTTTTTCTTTTGTGGACATCTTTGATGGATAGTTTTCCCTTTTTTATTTTTCCCCGTAGTTTCTTTGACTAATGGAGTTTGATAGGGATAATCTTTCTTTGTATGTTTTGGTATCCATGCGTATTTGATTTGTCCATTATTCCTCTCAGTTTCTCTTGCTTTGATAAAGTTCATTGTGCTTTGATTCAAATATTTCTTTTGATGTTGGTCCCAATTCATGGATGGGATAATGGGTGGATGAAGATTCGTGATGTGGTTGGTTGTAGTATTGACATTAGTTTCATCATCAGGACTCTTTGTGCTCCCTATGTTAACGTTTGCTTAAGACATAGTTGCCCCCGGTATTATGGAAATATTACCTTCATGCTTTGATTCTTCCTATTCTAAGAGCTCTTGTTTAGAATGTATTCTTTGATAAATGACCACCACAGATGATGTTATTGGAATTTGCTGCTCTGTTGACTCCAAAATATCCTGTTCTGTCTGACATGTTTCCTTAAGTGGATAATGTTGGATATCTTCATACATGATGTCCTCAGTTTGAATTTGGGATACATCTGATCTTGATGTTAACAACTCAGTTTGACTGTAGGAATCAATAACTTGTTCTTTTTGTGTAATAATATCAAGAGTAAAGGAGTCCTGCTCTGAATGAAGATCATCTACGTGTCCATCCAAAGAAAGAATCTCATGGGTAGTTGAAGGAGTATGTGCTATGTGGACATGATCATCTTGTATAGATAGGAGAGAGTCCAGTAAATCATTATAGTATCTTGGAGATACAGATTCTTGATCTTGAATAATTTTGGAATCACCTTTGACATGCTTTGGATCAAATTCTTGACATGGGTCAGTTTCAAAGGAATGATTGCTTATAAATGGTTCTCGGATGTCATCATTAGGCATGGGAATTGGATCAATATCCTCTACATTTTTTAGTGGACTTGGATGAAATGTTGAGTTGAAAAGTCCTTCAATATCGGCAATCATGAGGTCGAAGGATGTTAATATGTCTTGGAAAGGACCATTGCTAGACTTTGGTGAAATATGTTGATCATGCCTTGGAACGAATTCTTGAGAGATTCCCTCTAACTCGTTAGGTGATGTAGAGACATTTTCAACATGGTCATTGGTCGAATCCTGATCATTGTCCCCAATAGTTATCATTTTTCATGTATGTGCTTGTGTTTGTTGGGAAACTTGAGTAGCTTGCACGGCTTGGGAGTTGGGTAGCCTGAGCAACTTGTTGAGAAACTTGATACTGTTGGAGTTCTTTTTGGAAGGCTTGGTAAGCTTTTAGCGCATTACTATATTGGCTTGTTGTGTTTGGTTTAGGTGGTAGTGGTGGTGGATTTGGAATTGTGTTGGATGCAGTGACAAGTGGTTGAGATACACTTGGAGCGATCATGGTAGTGAGGGGTTGAGATGTGATGGGTGTGAGAGTGGTGGTCGGAATGATCGAAGTGATGGTTGGAATTGTTAGAGTAATAAGTTATTATACTTAATTAATTACATCACATTGATTAATTAATTAAGTCACTTATTCCTCTTTATTACTTAAGCTAAACTTAGGCACATTTATTAATTAATTACTAATTATTAAGTGTGCACACTAGGGTTTCATTTAGGGTTTCCCTTTTTAGGGGTTTATCTCCTTCATAAGGATTGATCACTTTGTAATAATTGATTCTCTTAATGCATTTTTACTGAGAGGTTTACAGAGAACATCTTTTTCGGTTCTTCATATCTTTTGCATGTGACAGGTATCCATCTTGCATGCAGGTGATATTGGATTCTAACATGGTATCAAAGCTCCAGACCTGCAGCTGCTTGTTCGTGATATGAAGATATGGCCTCTTTGTGAGTTTCGGGTGCAAGGGTTTCCACAGGCATCTTTTCTGCAAGATCTAGGGGTAGCTATTTTTTTGGGACACAATGGGCTCAAACGGACGTCGCCATCGCATTCGCAGCGTCCCAAAACCCTAGAAACGCCTGTCAAATCATCCAATTTGGTGCAGTTGATCTGGGAGGCAAAATTTTTTTGTCTGGGGGGCCATACGACCTCCCCAACACGCAGATCGATGCACAAAAATCAAAAAAAATGTCAAAAAAGGCTCTTCTCGGACTTCGCGCCGGTGCCTCCAGTAATAATGAGTTCCGCCACTGGGCGGCCACCGGGCGGCCACCATACTGCCGCCTCCGTCCAGCGCTTCCGGGCTCCGGCCGCTTTCCCCCAGTCACATGGAGGACCGAGGGCCTCCTGCCTAGCCCCTGCGGGCTATTTTGCACAGGCCGATGGTCATATCCGTGACCAGGCACCGACAGTTAGCCTCTGCCGCTAGAGTATATTCTGGCACCTCAGGGAATATTCCGTCCATGCGTCGAGGATTCCGGTCACCGGCAAATTTTTCCCGATAGGGGGGCGATTTTGTTGTTTGATTGGATACCATATGTTGTTGCGATATCAATGGTATATTTGGAGGATTTGATGCAATGATTTGAGTGGTGATTGATGGATTGCCTTAGTTTGATCGATTTTGGAAAATGTTCTAATTTGGGATGATGTTCAGATTTGGCATTATAGGTTGAAATTGAACATTGTCTTGATTTAGGTAACTTTTATTTTGCATGGTGTTACTTTGCCTTGGAGTTGTTAACATCTTGTTTGGACTTGGAACAACATTTGTAAACATATCTATCCCAAAGTTTACCAAGTGTGGATTTCAAATGTTCATGCTTTGGAAAACTTGTACTTAGTATATTCACATTTGGCATGTATGGACTTGGTGGGATGATTTTGTTCGTTTGAAGACTCATGCCTTAATTGTTCGGTTGATAGATTTTTAGGTTTGGGCTCATATTTAAATCTATCATCAGGAAAGGTGTTCCAAATTTTTGACTAGGCATACTCACATTTGTCATAACATCAAGGTTTGTAGGAGATAATGATCCCATGTACAGATTGTATAGATGTGAGTGTTGATAATCAATCAACATTTTAAGGCTTTGAAAGTTCAGTTGACTTGGTTTACTCATGATGTATGGATCAAGTTTATATTCCATGTTCTTCTTGTGTTTTGACCTTGTTGCAAAAGTGACCTCTAAGGTTCTTAGGAATAATGATGAGATGAAGGATGAAATGGGTAAATGATATGAGTGTTGAACGTTTGGGGACCTTGGATCAATGCTAGACTTAGGGTTTGATTTTAATTGGTTTGATTGGATAATGAACTTGTAAACCCTAAGATGTTGGATGTGATCTTAGGATGAATTTGTTCAAAGGATTGCTAATTCAATTAAATGTATGAGAAAGGATGCATTCCCACACACCTAACTAAATAAATGATTTTGATTTGGTTTAAGGATGTACCTAAGTCTAGTTAATGATGTTTCTAAAGCTCTAAAGTTGTTTGTGCGATGGATTTTGATAGATGTTTGGGATGGATGAAGTGTTTGATTTGATCCTAAATGAACCTAGGAAGGACTTGTTTACAAGAATAGGATAGTGAAGAACATGCTTTTCTCTAAGAGTAGTTCAAAACCCAAAAGACCAATGTTTGCATGAAAAACCATACGATCAAAAGATACACAAGCACATGTGTGGGTTCCAATTGACTTAATATTTGCTTAATGGATTCTTTTTACCACAAAAACTTCTTGATTAGTTCTCAATTTGAATGTCCAATGTCCTAATTTTCTTTCATCCCACATAATGCATTATGTGGAAATCGAGGAAATCAAGGCAAAGGTTTCCTAATGTTGACTTTAGTAGGAGAAAATTGAGATGAAATCCAAATTCCTAGAAACCTCTAAGGACATGAATCCCAAGGGAAAGCAAGGGTATGTGAATTCATTCAAGGATATTTGCTTCTCCTAAAGGGTTTGAAAGTTGAATGATTTTTTTAATGTTTGTCTCAATGTTTTGGATCCAAGCACTGTGTTTTCAAACTGACTCACAAGCAATATAACATCCTAGCTCAATTGGTACATTTTTCTTGGTGGACTTGCCTCATGCCATTCATAGTAGAAGAGATGATTTTACATGCAACGAATGAAAAAAATATAAAGGCATGTTAAGAATGAAGTCTTAACCCCTATATTTTAACCAAGATCAGATATGGCAAGTAACTTCTTGGAACCTAAGTTCCAATGCACCACTTTGATAAACTCGTTGGATGGATTGGTTGGCTACTACAAACAAGGTTCTTAATGATGGGACATCGGGGACATGGCACCTTACGAGTGTCCAACAAGCCACTAAAGGCTTTAATCAATCCTACTATGAGCGTTTATACTTTTTACGGTAGTACCCCATTCTGAAAGACATTGTACGACTAAGGCCTACATACCATGAGGACTTGAAAGTTTAGTCTTATCCATTTATATACCGGCCCGAATGAAAAACCGGTTGGAGTCTCCTTCAAGTTCTCCTTTCAGATGTGTCTCTTAGGCAGGCCCCTCTAAAGATAACTCAAAGAAATAAGATGAATTTTGAGTGTTTCTCTTGCACCCTAGATCACACAAAGCGCAAGGAGAGAGGATACACACTCAAAATGCACCAAAGAAAAAATCACACATTTCAAGCACTTGTTCATTTTTTAGCTTCAAAGCAATGATGAGTTCATTTTAAAAGCACCAATATCAAGTGTGAAGTTTTTTTGTTTAGTTGTTAGACCAAATCAAAATCTAGTAGCTGTCTAAGGTTCAATTTTAGCTCAACTTTGAAAAATTCAAAACAATGATTGATTTTAAACCCCAAATTAGTTGGTCAAAAAAAAAAATCAGCAAATGGATGCTCTTAGATTAATACAATAAACATTTAAAAATGATTTTTTCAAGTTCAAGTGTCCACTTTCCGATTCAAAAGAAATCTCCAAAGATTGTTTCTTACGCTTTAGCTTTGCAAGGTCCTTGTGCAATTGAAATCCTTGGCCTGCATAAAGTCATAAATGAGCAACACCAATCAACAAAGATGCTTAGCCATAAATGACTGACTTAAAAAATGATGTAAATTTTTTGTTGAAGTACATTAACATTCTCAGGTCCCTATCAATGACATCTCACAAAATTCAAGGTAAAGTTTTATTATGAGAATGCAAAGGTGGATTTCATGAAAAGCATGCTTTAACTTTGTATTCACTTTGATCAAGATATCAAATCAGATAGTACGCTTTAATTAATTGAAGTTCACTTCTTGAAGAAGACAAATGCATGAAGACAAAATAAGATTCATTTCATGGAGATTGCTAACCAGGAAAGAGGAGCTCAGTAAATCAGTAAAAAAAGGATTTCAAAAGAGATTAAGTTGCTCCTATTGGTGAGAAAGTGCCAAGCAATCGCCTTCTTAAAAAAAAAGACGTCATTCCAAACTCTTCATTTTAATGAATGATGACATATCCAAGCATTTTAATAAAACCACACAACAATCTTGTTTGTAAGTGTCAGACCCAACATTAATTTATGAGAAAGCAAATGATTAAAATCTCTGCATACCAACCTTTATGGTGTTCTAACATGAGAAGCAAAGAGCATCAATGCATTTCATAGATCATTGAAAGTAGCAATAGAATGATTTTAATGCTTAGACAAATGTTTTGATCATTAATAAATGCAGTTATAGTAAAATATCAACAAATTATTTGAATCAACCACCTGTTTGAATGCATCAGATCTTCATTAAACCGACAACCACAGTCAACCACAAATTTAATTAAATCAATAACCACAAATATTGCAAATGTTTCCATAGTAATATGAAGGAAATACAAATATTATTTCTGAACTAAGTGACCCATTTATTGATTATGGTATCTTCCAAGTTTGAATGAGGAAAAAAAAACTCACCATTTCATGATGACCACACAAGGCTAAAACAATGACAAGATGATTTCGATAGAAACAAAGACAACATAAGTAAAGTCTTTACCTTCCCTTTTTAATGCATCAAAATGCACTAATCAAATGTAACAAAAAAATGATAGCCTACTTCAAGTAAGATACCATGCAGTCTCACAGTCTCACTGGGCAAAGCCATTACAACAAACTTTCACTAGTAGCATTCTGTGCTACTGGATGTGCTCGTGCTAGTGGTCTCCTTAGCCTTTCAAAGTCTTCAAAAACTTCAAAATCAGTTGGGAATCTTATGCCTGGGGATATGGAATACGACAAACAATGATATTAATGAGAGAAACAATGATATAAATGAGAGCAATGTTATCTTTTGACGAAAAAAGAGACATCCCCTAAAAAATGTGCATTTACAGCTCCAAATGAGACTTAGGGGACTGCCAGATAATTATTCAAGGTTGTGTTAAGAAATCTTTGAAAGATGGGAAACTTTGTAACATTATGGAATAAATTCTTATCGTTGGTAGGAAATTTGAAGCAATTTTGTATAGCCACTGTTATAATCCAAATGACACGTTGTTAATCTCAAGGAAATGGTGAGAAGATTGGTGTTGATTCTACATTACAAAATAATGAACTAGATTTGTTCCTAATGGCTAGAAGATTTTTCATTCATTGATATTTTGATGATGTCCATAGTAGCCTAACAAAAGAAGATGACATTGTTTATAAAGCGTGCAAACTAACTCCAAAGAGAAAAGACGTATCTAAGAAAAAGATTTAGAGAAAAAGTCCCACTGAATGTGAGGGGAGAAGCAAAATAGATATGCACTTTTCACCAAGTTAAAGAAAGATATCTCGCCTTTAATTTCTAGTTGCTTTCATAATGGAGGTTGATGGTTGTCCCCGAGCATCATGATGGCCTGAAAAATACAATCCCTACCTTGTTGATGTGATTCTTCCAGGATTTGAATGGAAAATGAAAGGGATAATGCCCACCATGATATTGACTTGGCCCATTGCGTGCCAACTGCTACCTTAGATGTTGCTTCTTTAATCTTATTTTTCTAACACCCAGACTGATATCTTTCATTGAAATCCTTGGTTAGTCATGCATCAAGCTAAAATAATTTATGCCCTTCTATGAAGAAGCGTCAAAAAAGGAGATTAATGAATAGCAAGTCAAAATTAACAATCCACGAAACTGATCAACATTCAACTGATCCTCATTCAAGGTGTGTTCAAGGTAGAAATTTTTAAGTAAATGCGATAGGCAGATGTAAAATAGAATTCCAAAAACTTTAAATAGCATTATTCCAACCTGCATCAAAATCACAGAAATGTGGTCACATGGAATGCAATATTTGCAAGATGCACAAAAGGCATTTGTTGAAAGGCTTTAAAAACTTCCAGACAAATCAAATCATGGTGGGTGCCAATATGTGATCCCTAAATCCAAACTTGCACGAACAAAGCAAACAAATCACATTGTTAGGCCAAAAATGCAAGGTTAGAATAAGAATCCCCCATAAAATCGATTCGCATTGTTAATGAACAAGGAAAAAGATGAAATAATTCAGCAAATACAAACAAAGATAACTATTCATATTCCAAAACAAAGAAAATACTTAATCCTATGGGGGGATTGGTGCTATTTTGATGTGGAAAATAGCCCTTTTCCAACACCTTTAGATAAGCTAAATGATGAAATTGCTTATGAAATGCTATGAAGATTATATGGATTTAAATGAAAATGATGCTTTTTTGCCTAAGATTGTGGAGCTTGTGAAGTTGTGGAGTGGACAAAATTAGCTCTCCATTGAAGAGAGTAACTTTGCATGAGGATTGTGGATGATTTTTTGAAGAATGAAGCTTCCATTTATAGACTGTAAAGTTGAAAGAGTGTTCAAAAAAGAGCAATGTGGGATAATGTTTTAGCCAATGAGATGGAGCCACTTGTCACCTTGTGAATGGTTGAGGAATGTGCAAGTTTTGGTCAATGTGCCAATAAATGAGATTGGTTGTACTTTTTCAAATTTAAATTTGGCTTGTTGGAGGGAGAAAAAGAGAATTAAATGCCTATTGGGGGACATGTAAGAGGGAAGTTATTGCCATGTTGGAAGGGACAAGTCAACTTTATTTCAAATTCAAACTCGAGGAATATTCTTCCAAAGATGCTTTGTTGAGGGAAAATGATGATTTTAATAAACAAATTAAAATGCTTTATTGGTGCAAGTGGGAAAAGCTAGAGGATGTGATGGGTGATTGGATTAGATTTAATCAGGATTAGATTAGTTAAGATGATGTTAGATGCTTTTGACCCATTTGACTTAAATATTTTGGTTTTATTTAAATCAAAAGGGATAAAATATGAATTTGGGGTTCAATTAAATAAAGTTTGGTTTATTTAACTAAAAGGGTGATGTGACTTAAATTAAACAAAGTTGATTTATTTAATTTAAATGGATAACCTTAGGAGACTAAATTTAATGAATTTGTTTTACCTGATGAATGGATGAATGTGAATGATGCTAATTTTGTATGTCTATAATTCCAGACACATCATGCAAAGAATTTTCAACTAACAATTTAATCAGAAAATGGTGGAAAACATAATTGTCCCTACCCTTCTGAGTCTCAGCCGCCATGATTGAAGGAAGGTTGTATAGCACACTTGACACATTCATCCTCCTTTTGTGCCTCATATGATTCAAAAGCTTGAAGTGCACAAAATGCAAATTGGACTGGCAACCTTCACAAGTGATATATTTTATGAAATAAACAACTATCTACTTCCATGGCTTAGGAAAAGACAATCTCTTTGCACCCTATTTATCTATGCTCAATGGAGGGTTGTTTAGCTCTGTAAATTTGGCCTTGGTTGATCTAGCATCTCTGGAAGTAGGGTAATTTTCACCATCAATAGGTAACCCTGTATCTTCTGCAATTATTTCTTCAGTCGCTATGACCTCCAACCCTTTTATCATGGCCTTCCCTTTAGACAATGTCTAGGAAAATTCTAGTGCAATGTCTTCATCGAAATCATCTAGCTTCAAGAAGTAGTCTATCCACTTGCAGTTTCAAAATTTGGCCAGGTAGGGTGCATCCTATAGTAATACATCATGCACTGTGGGTTCATTTTGAATTAACCTACCTCCCATTGTTTGCAATCAAACAAACACTCTGTGGATTCCTTCTTGCAATTCTCATCTGAAAACCAAATTTACCTTTCTACAACACTTGATAAATTTATAATGCTAATATCAACTGAATTTTACCTTTCCAATTTACCTTATATTTGCAACGCAACTTGAGATATGACAGGGTCAATAATGGAAAGGAAGGAGTAATAAAGGAAAGCTATAACTGAGAGAAATGACAACAACATTTGGTGTCACCTCACACATGTGAGTTGTCCTCTCACTCAGATTTCAAATCGTGCACTATGGGTTCATTTTGAATTAACCTACCTCCCATTGTCTGCAATTAAACAAACACTCTGTGGATTCTTTCTTACAATTCTCATCTGAAAACCAAATTTACCTTTCTGCAACACTTGCTAAATTTATAATGCCAATATCGACTAAATTTTCCCTTTCCAATTTACCTTTTATTTGCAATGCAACTTGAGATATGACAGGGAAAGGAAGGAGTAATAATGGAAAGCTATAATGGAGAGAAATGGCAGCAACATTTGGTGTCACCTCACACATGCGAGCTGTCCTCTCACTTAGATTTCAAATCGACTAAATTTAAATTTTGTTGACATAGACTAGCATGGACTGACACATGGGAAAAATATTCACATCTTTTTCCTCCCCCAACCTAAATTTGGGCATGTGTCCTCACATGTGGGATGATGATTTGACAGGGTATGGAATATTGGCATGCTATGGTGAATGTCCATACTAACGTACATTGATTAAATGAATGCACTTAAAGATAATTAAGATATAGCAATTAATGTGCACATACCTAAATGTGTGGAGGATTTGTTGCAAAGATTGTGGAGAAAGTAGCGTTCACCTTTTTAGGAAATAAGTTGACCAATTAATGAAGATGAGGTGGGATGAGGTGGAGTGGAATGAAGTGAAGTGATGGAAGAGAGAGAAAGGTGGAGATGGATGGGCGGATGGGTGGATGGGTGAAGAAGTGGACTCCCACGGAAGTGGAATTCTTTATTATGACAAGTACATACCTTAATTAGCTAGAAGGAGGGACACTAGGTCCACTTCCTTCGGTTACAGGAAGCTTGGGTGTTGCATGCTGAGTGAATTGTTGTAGGAAATCCTCCTTGGAAGTTGGGTTGTGATACAATCTAAGGCGATCTGACCATTGACAAGCAACTTAAATCTGACTGGGTCAATAGTAATGAGCTATACAACACCATTAGGGAATACTTCAACAACCTCATATGGTCCTATCCACCTTGTCTTCAATTTTCCTGCATTGTCCTGATACTTTGAGTCATAGAGCAGGGCCTAATCTGCTAGTTGGAATTTTTTGTCCTTGATGAATTTTTCATGCCACTTGATTCTCTGATTCTACACCACCTCTCTGTGATGTAGGGATTCTCTCCTCATCTCATCCAAAGAATTTAGCTACATTATTCTCTATTTTTGTGCCTTAGAGATATCTATCTACAAATCTACTATAGTCCTAAGAGTGTTGTGTTCAAATTCAATGGGCATCATAGTTGTCTTTCCATACAGTAATTCAAATAGAGTAAAACATGTAGTTGTTTTCTAGGTAGTTCTGTAGGCCCAAACAACTTCTAGTAATCTATTTTCCCAGTCCTTTTTGTGGATAGCTACTATTTTGGTTAGAATAGCTTCAATTTCTCTACTGGTCACCTCAACTTGGCCATTAGCCTGGGGGTGATAAGAAGTATACTTTTTGTGTCTTATGTTGTACTCATTGACTAGTACTGAAACACAAGTTGATGTGAATTGAGCCCCTCGATCAATCACTATCTCTCTTGGAACTCCATACCTTGTGAAAATCTCATAAAGAAATTCTACAACCTTGTTACCTCTTGCATGCTTCATGGCCTTAACTTCTACCCACTTTGTTACATAATTAGTGCATATTAGGATATAAGACTTACCAATTGATGGAGGGTCAATGGGTCCTACAAAATCCAATCCCCACTTGTCAAAGGGAGTGATTACTACCTGAGGGTAAAGTGGTATCTCATCAGATTTGGTTGGCCTGCCCATTCTTTGGCATCTATCACATTTTCTTATATACCTTCATGCATCCTTGTGGAGTGTTGGCCAGTAATATCATGTGTTCAAGATCTTCATTGTTTTCCTCTTGGATGCAAAATGTCCTCCACATGGTTCATTGTGGCATGCATGCAAAATTTCATATGTTCCATCTTCTCTCACACATCTCCTCATGACATGGTCTGGTCCAGTATAAAACAATCATCCAGCAATCCATGAGAAAGGAAAATATTTTTCAATGAGCGCCCTTCTCTCTTTTGGAGAGAAGTGAGGAGGAACTCTTCATGTGACCAAATAATTATCTATGTCAGATTACCATGGCTTTTGTACACTAATAGAGAATAGATGCTCATTGGGAAAAGAGTCATCCATGGCTTGATTATCCCTTGATGTAGTCAGCCTTGAAAGAAAATCTACAACAACACTAGCCTTTCCTGGTTTATCCACAATGGTTATGTCAAACTCTTGCATCAATAGTAACCATCTTGCCAGCCTACTAGAGATTATAGGTTTATTTATGAGATATCTAATGGTTGCATGATTAGTGTGCACAAAGATTTGGTAAGTTGTGATATAATGCCTGAATTTGTTCAGGGCATATATTATTGCTAGCATTTCTTTCTTTGTTACCGTATAGTTGAATTCAACTCCTTACAATTTTTTGCTAACAAAATAAATGGCATTTTCAATAGCTCCTTCTTTTTGTTCTAAGACTACCCTTATGTCATAATATGATGCATCTGTATGGATGTGGAAAGGAAGCTCCCAATTAGATCCTTTGAGTACAAGAGCATGAGTCAAGTCTACCTTCAAGTTAAATAATGTCTTGTCACAAGCTTCAATCCACTAGAATTTAGCATCTTTAGTGAGAAGAGTATACAATGGTGCTGCTGTTTTGCTAAAATACTTGATGAAATGCCTATAATATCCTGCATGGCCCAAGAAACTCCTAACAACCTTCTATTTTGTAGGTGTGGAAAGATTTGTGATTACCTCAATCTTTGCAGGATCTACTTGAATTCCTTTGTGGGAGATGTATAGGCCAAGAACTACACCTTGTTGCATCATCATGAAGCACATTTCATTGTTTAAGGATAGATTTTGGTCTTCAAATCTCTGTAGGACTTTCTTGAGATTCTCCAATGCCTAATTGAAATTAGCACCATAAGTGGTAAAGTCATCCATGTAAATTTCCATGCAATCAAGAGAGATATTTGAAAATATGCCAATGACTTCCCTTTGAAAGGTTGTAGGTGCATTGCATAAGCCAAATGGGAGTATCAAGTAGGCATAGGTCCCCCATGGATAGGTAAAAATAGTCTTCTCCTGGTCCTTTGGTGCAATTTGGATATGGTTGTAGCCACTAAATCTATCTAGAAAAGAAAAGTATTGCTTTCTTGCAAGTGTGTCCAAAACTTGATCTATGAAGGGTAAGGGAAAATGGTCCTTCTTGGTGGCAACATTAAGTTCCCTATAATCAACACAAACTCACCATTTCCCTCCTTTCTTAAGCACAATCACTAATGGAGACACCCACTGGATATCTAAAATGGGGTATATAAATCCTGCATCTAACAATTTATGTAGTTCCCCTTTTACGATTTCTCTCAGTGTAGGGTTAATTCTTGTTTGTGGATGCCTCACTGGGGTGCAATCATCTTTGATGTAAATTCTGTGTGTGCAAATTTTAGGGTCCAATCCCTTCATATCATGATAATCCCACATAAATGCATGTTGGTCAGTCCTCAATAAGGTTGCCAATAATAATTGTTGCTCTTCACTTAGTTTTTTGTTAACATTTAGATGTTTTCCTTTTGACACCTGCACTTATGTAGTTAACTCTATCATGGCTACTTCATTGATGTATGGTACCTTTAGTTCATATGGAAGCAATGAATGGGACATACTTGTTGTTGTAGGAAGTTTTCCTATAGGAGCAGTGGCTACAAGAAGAATGGCTATAGGAAGAACATTTGCAAGAAAGGTGGTTGCAGGAAGAACATGCAAAAGTGTCTTGACTAGGGTAGCAGGATGAGAAGATGATGCTTCATCCACTTCATAATGGTTTTTAATGATGTTATCCAATACTTCATCTTCATCTTGAATTTGCATAAAAGAGCTTCTTCCTATCATCATAAGATGTGCCAAATAATTAACTTCCTTGGCCTCTTCACCAACATGTGGCCACACAAAATTATACTCATCATGGGGTGGCTGAGTAGGAGGATAAAAAACAAAATTTTTGGTACTCTTCCCATATGAAATGGTCATATCACTTGACCGAAATCCAATAAATGCATCTGTAGTTGATGACCATGGCCTTCCAAGAATAATAGGACACCTGCCTAGTGTAGCTTTAGGAGAAAGAATCATGAAGTTTTTTGGGTACTCCCAAGAGTCTAGAACTACCACAAGATCCTCCACTATACCATCAAGCTTAACAGTAGAACTATCAACGAGCTATAGGAAAATGGGAGTAGATCTCATGCTTAAAATTTTTAGTTGTTGAAGGATGTCTTTAGTCATTACATTTATTGCTTCTCTTAAATCAAGTAGTGCATTCTTTATTTGGATCTCGTTTATAACAACTACTACCACATGACTACCTGGGTCATTGTACTTAGGGATAATTACTTTTCCAAGAATGATGTCAACTAGCTATCCCACCACATGGACTGTAGCTAGGTCTTTCTTTTTCCTGCCCAACTTCTTGAGGCATGCTTCCTTGATTTCCTTTCCATAGATTGGGATGTCCTTTATAGCTTGGAATAGAGGAATCTAGACACATATATGCTTTAGCTGATCCAGGATGTCAAAAGTTGTATCCTCTTTTTCTTCCTTTTTCTTGGAAACTTCTAATCTTTTAGGAAATGGTGGTTCTTGTTCAGTCTGCTTGGTTGGGACTGGTTCAATATTTTTAGGTGCACTTGGCTGAATGGGATCATTCAGAGGTTCCTCTTCCTCTTCCACAAGAAACTCAATGATAATGGGCTTGGAAGGGGTTGGAAAAGTAGTTCTTGAATGCAAGTGGATATCACTTACACATAGCATATGCAGGTAATTGATTTGAATCAACAGAGTATATAGACTGTTGTTGTGGTTTGTTATTTAGATTAGGTGTGGGCTGAGTTGGTAGTTGAGTGGGTTTAGGTGTATTTGAGCTTGAATTAGTAGGTGGAGGAATTATAGCAGGCTACTAGGGATGAGAAGGTGGTTTCATGTAACTAGTTGTCCTCCCCTCCATTGATTTGTTTGCTGCCAATTTCCTGGAGGTGGTTGCCAATGCCCTTGATATTTCTACCAATTCCCCTAAGGTTTTTGCCATTGGGGTGGAGAGTTTTGATGACTAGGCCAAGCATTTGGAGGGTTACCCCAAGGTTGTGCTGGATATCCTCCATAGTTGGATAGATATGGGGGTTTCCATTGGTTACCAGATGAATAGGAATTGAAATATGGCCCAACATAAGAGAGTGGATCTAGTGGCATACCTTGTCTTGAAGCCAAGGACCTCCTTTGTGGAAAATAGTAGACTTGGTCTTCTTTAATCTGAATTAGCTTGAACTCGGGTGCAATTTGCTTGCCTTCAATGTTAGCTACCATCTTGCATCTGCAGTCCTTCTTTTGTCTGCAATGGGGGAAATACTCTACCAACATTGCCTTTGCCTCCTCTTGCTTCTTCTTGGCCTGAAATAAATCTAGCTAAGTAGCTAGATTCTTTATAATGTCTTGCTTGAAGTCTACCAACACATGAGTAATCTGCATTCTTGAAACTATACCGGTAGATGACTTACCCATGGTAGATTGGTAAGCTCTCCCTTTCTTTGAAGCTACTCTGGAGTAGTTCTAGCATATTTTCTTGATATCCTCCCAAGGAACTTGGGAGATATCTCCTCGTCCCATCAATTCCAAGGCATTAGTGTAGTTGTCATTGATTCCTCTCAGGAAAAGCAACTTTTGTGAGTCTTCATTGAGTGTATGGTGTGGAGATTTTTGTAGGAAAAATAGAAATCTTACAATATAATCCTCCAAGCTCTCATCTTCCTTTTGCTGCATCCTAAAAATGTCACCTCCTCTCATGTCACTTCCCCTACAATACTCCTTGTATTTCTCAAGGAATTTTGTCTTCATGTCTTCCCAAGTTTGCCCATATTTTCATTTATGTCATACTGCAACAATGATACTTCCTACTCCCCTTGAAGGAGTACAACCATTCATTAGTCCAAACAAATGAAGAATATATAGATCCATTGGACTGATGCACCTCCATGTGCACCTAGTTCAAAGAAGGAGGGGCATTAACCCCCAACTTCTCCCTGAGATACTCAAAAGTATTCTTTAGAAGAGCCTTAGTAAATATATAAGCAATTTGATCCTTTGTAGGAACATACTCTAATCTAACTTCATTCTCCAATACCTTCTCTCTCAAGAAATGATATTTGATAGATATATGCTTTGTCTTTGAATGCATTACCAGATTCTTTGAAATGCTTATAGCACTTGTATTATCATAAAAGATATGGATATTCTCATCACACATTACTCTTGTGTCCTTCAATGTTTTCTTCATCCACAACACCTGTTTTTAGAAAGATGCTACATCAATGTACTCAACTTTTGTAGTGGATAAAGAAACAGAATACTATTTCTTCTTATCCATGAAACCAATCTTCCTCCAAGAAAGAATGCACCACCACTTGTACTCTTTCGGTCATCCACACAACCAGCCCAATCTGCATCAGTGAAAGCACTCAAGGTGAAATTAGTATCCTTAGGATACCACAAGCCATAATCCAGAGTGTCTTTTAGACATCTGAATATCCTTTTCACAGCTGTAACATGTGCTTCTTGAAATTTGGGA
The DNA here is from genome assembly GCA_007258455.2 of Sequoia sempervirens. Lineage (NCBI taxonomy): Eukaryota > Viridiplantae > Streptophyta > Pinopsida > Cupressales > Cupressaceae > Sequoia > Sequoia sempervirens. The sequence continues at coordinate 163,272,062 of VDFB02271358.1, read as the reverse complement.
ACCAAACATACTGTATGCATGATATCCGGTGTAGTAGCAATAAGTTATAATAGTCCACCAATAATAGATTTGTACATGCTCTTATCAACTTTAGGAGATTCATCATTTTTACTCGGTTTGCATCCAGTCACTATAGGGGTACAAACTAGTTTGGAGTCATCTAGTCCAAACTTCTTCAACAACTCTTTAACATACTTTTATTGTGAAATGAATATGCCCTTATCAGTTTGATTCACTTGAAGTCCTAGAAAGAAATTCAACTCAACAATCATGGACATTTCAAACTCTTTTTGTATCTCCTCTGCAAATTTCTTGCACATACCCTCATTTCCTCCAAAAATGATATCATCAACATACACAACCACTATCAACATTTTGTTTCCTTCAAGCTTGAAATAGAGATTATTGTTTGTGGAGCTCTTGTTGAACCCTTGTTGTGTCAAATACCTATCCAACCTTGCATACCATGCTCTAGGAGCCTGTTAAGTCCATATAGTGCCTTTTTCAACTTTCAAACCATGCCTAGTTTATCTAATAACTAAAATCCCTCCATTTGTTCCATCTACACCTCTTCTTCCAATTCTCCATTCAAGAATGTAGACTTAACATCCATCTAATATACCTTGAAATATTTGTGAGCAGAAAAATGTCTCTTTATGCCATGCTCTTCACAAAATGTATTAAACTCACTAGAAGTGAATTCTCCACCTCTATCAAACCTTAATCATGTGATTCTCAAGTTCACTTCATTCTCTACCCTAGCCTTGAACACTTTAAATCTATCCAAAGCTTGAGCTTTCCCCCTAAGAAATGTAATCCATGTCATTCTAGAATAATCATCAATAAGGAGCATGAAATACCTATCACCATTAGGCTTCATTTTCTTATGGGACCACAGAGGTCTGTATGAACCAATTCTAGCATTCCAGTAGTTGATTGTTCTTTTCCTTTAAAGCTGCATCTTGTTTGTTTTCCCAACTGACAACTTCTGCAAATAGTATTGGTAGGCTTTGTGATTTTAGGTAGATCTCCAACAACATCTCTTGAACTAATCTTGATCAGGTTTTCAAAGTTTCATGTCCCATCATTCGGTACCATAGCCAAGTTTCATTAAATTGAGATATAAGGCACTGATCATCAACACCCTTAAGCTAATAAATATTTCCATATGTTCTTCTTCTTGCAACAACCACAGTTTTGGACCCTTTTCTAATCTCACAAGTATTATCCCAAAACACAAGCTTGAATCCTTTGCTACATATTTATCAAACACTCAAAATATTATGCCTTAAGTACTTACATAATAGATATCATTATTGTTGTGTTTTCCATCAAAACTAATTGTTCCTTTTCCAACAATCTTTGCTTAGAATAATCTCCAAACATGACTAATCCACCATCATACTTTTCAAGTTTATTAAAATTACTTTTATCTCTAGTCATGTGATTTGAGTAGCCACGTTCAATCACCCAATAGTCTTCATCTTGTCTAGCATGAACGGTAGTAACCAGAGTACCTTCCATCTCTTCCTTCTTGTTCTCTAGACCACTTTCCCTTGCACATCTTCCAGAGTTAGTAGACAATTATTTATTCTCCAAGGCTAGAAACAAGCATCCATCATTATCATCCTCAATATTAGGCTCATCATCAAAAATCCCAACATCTTCTCTAACATAGTACAATCTCTTGAACTTCTTATCATTTTTGTCTTTATTGTCTCTGTTCTTCTTGTGTACAACTCTATTTGGACATATTGAAGAATAGTGTCAATATTTCCACAACTGAAACATTTAAAAGGAAACATACCTTTGCACTTACTGGTACCTTTCTTAAATTTCCTTGTAAAATTTTCTTCCAACTCCTCTAAACCTTCACTATCCAAATCATATTATATCTTAGTGGATTTAAAGGCTGATTTTGTCTTCCTTTTCTTTTCCAAAATTCCTCATTTCAAATGTGGTCAAGGTGCCAAATAGTTGTACTTTAGTGAACTTAGGATCATACACTTCCTCAATGGTTGAGACTTTATCACTGTAACTCTCTGGTAGAGTCATCAAAATATTCTCCATTACATCTTCATCTGTCAGAGTACACCTTTATTTTTAGCTTCATTTACTACAATATCAACCCTTTAAAAATAGCTTCAATATCTTCACCTTCTTCCATTTTCAAGTTCTCATATCTCGCTTAGCTATTAGCTTCTTTGACAATTTCACTCTATCATTTCCTTCATAGATATCTTCCAACATTTTCCAAACTTCATAATTAGTGCCCAAAGAAATAACTTTTGTTTGTTCAATCTTAGATAAAGCACTATAGATTGCATACCTTTCTTTTTCATTTTCCTCATAGGAAGAAATATCATCTGTAGAAGAAGGACCACTTGCTAGTACAACATATTTTGTCTCAACATCTTTCCAAGTCTTGTGACCAAGAGAGATTAGGTAACCTCTCATTTGCACTTTCCAGTCACTGTAGTTAGATCCATCAAACACATGGATTGAAAATTTATGCACCATCAAATATACCTCAAGCAATTAAGCTTTTCTCCAAGGAACCAAAGCTCTGATACCAATTGTTGAAGGGTGCAAGACAATTGAGAGGGGGGTGAATTAGTTGTCACCAATATTAATCACAAATCTCAAACAATTACTATCTTCACATCCAATTTATTTTGTTATTAAGTATCAACATGAATGAAAATAATAGAAAGCAATATCAACACAAGAAACACCAGATTTACATGGAAAAACCTATAAGGGAAAAACCACAGTGAAGATTAACTCACAATATAAAGTAATTACAAAATTGATTACAAAGAGGCTCACTGCCAAAAGGGCTCACTGCTCAAGAAGGACTCATTATCTGGATACAAGGCTCACTACCTAAAAATAGGATGCACTGTCTAGAAGGGAGGCTCACTTCCTATAGATACAAAAGATGAGAGAAAAAATCCACCACAAAAAATTACACACATTTGTAGCCTTGATGAGTAGATTGTAGACACCATTAGCTCACTGCTTTTAGGAGTCTAACACATTAAAGTACTGTTGCCTCTATCCAATTTTGCACACTCTTGCTTCTTACACTTGTGGCATGTTTGACACATCAAATCATAACATCTCAAATTGTATTTATACTATCTTCAACCTTAGAAACTTTCTCCAAGTTTGGCTAAATACACTTCATATTACAAATTCAAATTAGGTCAGCAACTCAACATTCCTGCCGTGGAAGAGAATGAAAGCAGAACAAACCAACACTTAACAAAGACCCAAGACAACATCTTAGATCAATCACACACTTCCTTAATTGATACTTATCCTTTGCATGATGTGTAGAAACTAGGTCAGACAAACCTAATGAAAATGCCAATGAACTTTGAAGTACACACTTCTACAACAAGAAGATTACATGTGAACCACATAACACGCTTCACCATACACTGGAACACATCTCAGATGCCTTAGGTTTCATCTGTAGCAAATGCAACAACCTTCATACATGGAACACTTTCCATAAGTCCATCTGAACTGTACAAACACACACACAAAACTCTGAGACACATCTTTTGGAGCACCAAACCATGAACACCTTTGATAGAACATAGATAACACCATGACAAGCCTTCTACCAAATCTACAAGACCTAGAAAAAAATAGCAAAGGAATGTGGAGCAGACACATTTCTCCCAATCATAGACAAACAACACTTCCAAACCAGTTCACACACCAGTGAACACAACTTCCACTTTTCATCAAACTAGAAGCTAAAAACTAGGATATATCACCTACATATGCCCATAAAAAATACTTTAGATCTACACAAGCATACGATCAACACAAAATAAATATAGAGCACAAACCAGAGCACATTTTGAACACACACACAACTCTATCTTCACTATTTCACAAAAGCACTTGGCAACTCATCATATCAGCACACCTACAACACCATATAGATAGCTCCATGTACTCACATCTCTACAGTATCTCAACTATACATGTACAACCTGCAACACTTGATTCCTTTATCTACAACAACCTATACTGTGTTGATATCAATGACAACATTAATGACAACACCACCATACTCATTCATACTTGCAACACATATTACTTTGTTCATTCATCATTTCCCTTCATTATTCTATTTCATTTCAATGTTTAATTATTAGTTATATTGTAGAAAAAAGGCAACTTGCTTGATTTGGGGAATAATTGATGATAAATTGGACTTAATAAGGCCTATATTTGGTGTTGTGAGGTGTTTTTCACATCCAAACTAGGTCTTGGATACATTTATTGATGCCTTGTAAAGGTGTTGTAAAAGACTTTCACACTTTTCTAGACTTAATAAACCCATTCCCCCTTAATTCAACATTATAAAATGTGTTTAATGACATTATCGCATCAATCCAAAAGGATTGTAAAATAAAGTTAATGTTAATCTAGTGTTGTAATGTGTCCTACACATTCACATTGGATGTTGTACCTTCCTTGGTTGTGTGGACCTCATTTTAGTGTTGCAAAGTGTATTTAATCACACTTTCACATTGAATTATGTGTCCCCAACCCTAATTGTCTTTCACATTATCATTAATAGGTCCCTATTACCCCATATTACACATCCCAAGGTTTGAATTGATCAAATAACTGACAAAGTCATCATATAAACCTTATTTCCTTACTTCCTAGCATCCTAGCTAGCAAATGGGCCCCTTTAGGACTAATTCACCATCTGTGGAAAATTAGTCCCTACCAGGTGGGACTGATTCACCCAAGGTGGCAAATGAATCCCATTTGGGCCATTTTTTTACTTTTGAGCGAGAAATTTTGGAATTTAAGTTTAATTTTTCTTCATATCAGCCTTAGGGATCTAATTTACGAGTGAATTTCCTACAAAATCAAGTCTCTAAACCCTAATTGACATATCTTAACTCATTCACACATCTCATCATTTATTCATCATCTATCTTCTCTATCAAATCAAGCAAGTTAGGGTTTCATCATTACAAGTCATCAAGATTGTTTCCTAAGACATTCAAGGGAAGATTCTTCATGTTTTTCTATACAAATTTAAGATCAATCATCATGAAAAGGTAATAACTCCATTGTTTCATGTTTTATTACATTATTTCTTCATTTGGTTTAATTACCTAAAAGGGGTTTGACCAAGTAAAACCCCCATGCCCTAGAACATCCAACATTTCTCTTTCTTGTCTTGTGTGTTTGCCGATGTAGACATCTTTGAGGCTTAGAAATCATTGAAGATTGCATTGCAAAGTTTTTCAAATCATCTCTTCATTGGATAAGTCAAAATACACACAAAAAGTCACTTTTAGGCCCGAATTTGACAGTTTCAAAATTGAACACCTAAAGAAGCAGAAAGTGTAGATTGAAGGCTCTTGTTTCTACCTTTGAATATTCAAAAATTCAAAGGTGGACTCATTCTCCATGGGTGGCGAATGAGTCCCACTTCTAGGCCTGATTTTGGTTTTCTGCATTTTTGGATACACATTTGTCTGAAACAGGCTCTAAAACAGTTTCCCCGATTTGGGACTAATTCGCCCAGAATGAAGGAGTCCCACCAGGCCTAAAAATAAGGATTAGTAGCATTCCAGATTTCATTTCCATTGTCCATCGAGATCTCAAGTGCACACTTTCAGTTTCATCCATTTATGTTATAATTTGCATTCATTTCTAGGTGCTTTTGCTTTACACAATGTGTTTTCAAACATCTTACATTTCAATAGTTTTACATTAATAACCAATCCATTTTATCATTTTTTTGTATTTAGATCATTTCATTTAGGCATAATTTCATTGTACTTGCATTAGTTTGAGTGAACCACCTAGATTTTTGGGTGTGGGATCTATCTCTTTCCTTTAGGTGAAAAACCCTAATTGAGCAAAAGAGAGTCATAACATTTCACACCCCTAAAATCTATGGTTCATTTTGGTGAACTTGATTTTAGAATAATTTCTTTTCTGATTTAGATTCCATCATCATCCTAACAATAGCTTGCATGCATTTGATTTTGCATTGTTTTGCATTCTAGGGTTTCAAAAATTCGCATTAGTGAAAAGCTCATTTAGCTTGCATTTTTGCCTATATTTTCCTTAAAATTTTCTGAAATTATGCATCTATATCCTAGGTCTACATCTTACAACATCAAAATCATTAAAATCCATTAATTTTTTTTGAAAATTTTGAAACGCTTACTGGGACTCATTCACCATGTTGGGCAAATCAGTCCCTGTCCAGATTTTTCCCTATCTATTACAACATCAAAAACCTCATTTTTGTGCTTCCTAAGCCTCCTAGTATCATATAGTATAATTGTATAAATTTTCAAGAACATTTGTTTTATGCATCTAGCTCAAAAACATCATTTTAGACTTACATTCTTCAAATCACTTCAATTGCAAACATCCTTACATCTAAAAATGCTTACATTTCTAAAATTTTGCATAACATCGATAAAAAGTACTTTTCAATTTTTCTTACACAATATTTCTATTCATAAAACTTTTCAAAGTTTGATAAAAGTGCTTTTCATTCTTGCATATACATTGTTTACATTTTCAAGGTGTTGCATACATTGGATAAAAGTGTTTTGTATCTTTGCATATACATTGTTCATATTGTTGAAACATTTCATGAAATGGTTACATATGCTTTTAAATATTATTCAAACAATGCTATTACCTTACATATTTATACATGTTAAGAAACATTTCCTATCCCCTCCCTATGAGAGTGTTTTAGTGGAAGAGACTACAACTTGGGCCATTCCTAACGATCATACTTGTTCTTCTCATAATATCCCTCCTCTTGGTGATGAAGATATTTTAGAAGAAGAATCAGTTAATGAGAGTTTTGAGAATCCTAGTTTTTTCTCTCCTTTTACATCTCTTAGTGGAAAAAATATGCACAACCAACCTAACATAACCAAATGTAATCATGACAATAACATTTGTCCTTCTCCTAGTATCTCTCCTAGTTGTGAAGAAGATACTTTGTTGATAGAAAACACAATCGATGATGGTCATGAGAATCTTAGTTGTCCCCCTTCACCTAAGAAAACCCTTCCTGTGCAAAAAATTTAACCATTGGTCATTACCCTACTTGTGATGAAGTCCTTTTTGAAGAACCAACCTTAGAATGTCAAGCACATTCGGTTTGTAGTTCTCCTCAAAACCCTCCTCCTAGGAATGATATCATGATGCAAGACAAGAACCACAATAATGATATAGACTCTCACTTGCTAAGGGATGTTAACATTATTCAACCTCAACTCATCCTTTAACCCCATTCACATAAACCTCCAACTCAAAACAAACCCGAACTCATCCTCTACCCACCTCAGAATAAATTATCGCAATAGTTAATTCATAATACCTTTGCTCATACATATAACACTAGAAATAATCGACAACCTCCACAACCCACCCCAACACCCTTACCTTTGCCTAATCCTATCCCATTTAAAGCTATCTTACTAGGTCTTCCTAGTGGAAAGGAGTACAATATTGTTGAGTACAACTAAAGAATACTCCTGCTAAAATCCCATTATGGGACCTTATTCAAGCCTCCCCTCACTAGTACAACATGATTCAAGCAACCTTGCAACGAGTTCTTGACCCTTCTAATATGCCACCAAATGATATAGCAACCATGATTCAAGCCATAAATTTTGATATTGTTTTCCATCAAAGTGAGCTTCCTCCTTTGGAAGTGCAAAAACAAAATGAAGCTTTTATGATCATCGCTCAATACAAATGGAAAGGGATTAAGAAAACTCTTGTGGATATTGGTTTTGTTCTTAATGTATGTGGAGTGAACCTTCTCGATAAACTTGGTGTTGATAAATCAAACATTCAACCCAATCCTTTATCCATCAGGGGATTTGACAATATAAGCAAACAATCACTTGGCATGATCACTTTACCTATTATTGTTTGAGTGGCCACATTGGAAACACCAATCCATGTTATGCTTAATGATCTCGTATATAACCTTCTCTTAGGCAGACCATGGATTCATGCAATGAATGGTGTGCCTTCTACTCTTCATCAAAAAATGAAATACATCTACAACAACAAAGTGTACACACTTGAAGATGACTCTCATCCAAACAGTTGTTTAAACATTGAGAAAAACAAAGAGAATCCTTTGAACACATTAACACTAACCACACAAGTGGACCCCGTTCAATATCTTGAACCAGTTTTGAAGCTCTTAGATGATGATTGGGGTTCCTTAGACTTCACACCCACCTCCTTCGGAGAATACCAGATCATACACAAAGAATTTAGCAAGGGAAAAGAACCCACATTTTCTTAACACAAAACTTGGACAATCCTTCACAAGCATCCACCTCAACCACAACCTTTGATGCACTTCATCATAAACAACCATTGACTTCAAAATTAATGAATAAGCTTTATGAAAAAGGTTATGAACTCATGAAACAACTTGGATATAGTGGAAAAGTATGTGGTGCTCGAGAACAAGGTATTTGTAACCTATAGAGCCTAATACACAACACACGACTCATGGTTTTGGTTATTGTCCTTTGAATGATATAAACAAGCCATCCCTTAACATCAATACTATCACAAAACATCCTTCTAAATCAACCTTAACAGTCATCCATCCTAAACTCATCGACACTAGTGGTCTTGAAAATCATCCTTTACAAAATATGAAACAAACAAATACGCCTTCACGTAATGTCAATGTCATCTTGCAACACACTCATGAATTAAATTCATAAGATTTTACACCCTCTTGTACAAGAGAGCCCAAAATATTGCAATCCAAATAGTCTTGTGTAGGTATGAAATCTTTTACATCTAAGCAAGAAGTTTCCTTTTCACAAACCACAAGACCGCCTTCTACCATTGATCAAGCGAGTATCTTGTTGAGATTCCTCCAAGATCACTTGATCACCCTCCCTCCTAGAACTTGAAAGAAATTCTCTGACAAGACTTCATTTTATTCCTATCATAGAGTTCATGGTCATTCCACTAATGAATGTAAGGCTTTGAGAAGTAAAATCTAACATCTTAAGGAATTTGGATTCTTCCTTCTATGGGGTCACCTCATTCCTCTAATTGATATTGATTTTCACTCTAACTTGCATCTCATCAATCATTAAGGCTCACCCTTGTCCTTCACTAAGTGGGGGCAAGGGGTTAGGTAGCCTTGTCCTTGTATGTCACTTGTTGTTTCCTCCTTTGGCCAATCATTAACCTTTCATGAATATATAAGAGAAAGCTTGGGATGTGGATGACATTCCTGAGGTTGGCTCGCACATGACATACTCTCTTCTTCATGACGTAGCTTCTCGAAAACATATGACTTGGCATAGGGATTTCTGAGTAAGCTCTCATGTCATCTTCTTCTACTTTAAAGCAATTTCTCATAGTACTAGTGTTCGCAACCACTTTAAAGTGGGTGCATACATCACCACTCACATTTCATTGTGTGATTTTATTTTTCTTGCGATTTCCTTTCTTGGAAACATTAGGTACAATGTTTCCTAGGATGAGACCTTGAACTTGTCCTCTCTTGGAAACAAGATGAGACCGTTTTCACTTATCCTCTCTTGGAAACATTAGGCATTGTGTTCCCTAAGATGAGACCTTGCATGAATTAAGAAAAATCCCTTTGAACAGTCCTTGCACTATTTTGCATTAACAATGTCTATGACTGTCAAGCATACAAAGTTTTGCTTACTTCATAGGGCTCAAAAATCATTTTCCTTTGTGGCACCTTATTAAATTTATCAAGAGATATAACTTTGGTATGGTTGAGTGGGAAGCCCATTTTGAGGCATGACATTCCCCATAGCCACCTATTTGTTTGTGAGTACATACCAGCCAAGAGTATGATTTTCACCTTTTGGGCCTTCTCACTTGACAAACTGCCATGAGTATTGTCACCCCAGAGTGAGTATGCATTTTATTTTTGGACAAACAACCTAGATCTGATCCACAACTAGCTGGACAAATGGTTGAAGCTTGATCCACCTTTTTATTTTCTCTCTTCTAGTTCTTTCCATTGCATGATCACACATCTTGTTTCACTACATATCTTTCATCTTGTATATGTCCTTTTGTGCTTATGTTGGTTTGAATTAGGGTCTTGGATCCTAGGGGCTTGCACAACCTCCTTTGATATTTTTTATCCTTTTTCATCTACATTGGTACAATCAGATATATCTTGAATGTCTACTTTAGTGTGAGTTTGAAGCAAGTTCATCCTCTCACTAAAGTGGGGGCTAAACATACCATAGAAAAAGGGAAACTTGCTTGATTTGGGGAATAATTGATGATAAATTGGACTTAATAAGGCCTATATTTGGTGTTTTGAGGTATTTTTCACATCCAAACTAGGTCTTGGATGCATTTATTGATGTCTTGTAAAGGTGTTGTAAAGTGTTGTAAAATAATTTCACACTTTTCTAGACTTAATAAAACTATTCCCCCTTAATTCTAAATTATAAAATGTGTTTAATGAGATTATCACATCAATCCAAAAGGCTTGTAAAATAAACTTAATCTTAATCTAGTGTTGTAATGTGTCCTACACATTCACATTGGATGTTGTACCTTCCTTGGCTGTGTGGACATCATTTTAGTGTTGTAAAGTGTATTCAATCACACTTTCACATTGAATTATATGTCCCAAGCCTCAATTGACTTTCACATCATCATTAATAGGTCCCTATTACCCCATATTGTGCATCTTGAGGCTTGAATTGATCAAATAACCACCAAAGTCATCATATAAACCTTATTTCCTTAATTCCTAGCATCCTAGCTAGCAAATGGGCCCCTCTAGGACTAATTCACCATCTGTGGAAAATTATTTCTTGCTAGGTGGGACTGATTCACCCAAGGTGGTGAATGAGTCCCATTTGGGCCATTTTTTACTTTTGAGCGAGAAATTTTGGAATTTAAGTTTAATTTTTCTTCATGTAGGCCTTAGGGATCCAATTTACGGGTGAATTTCCTATAAAATAAATTCTCTAAACCCTAATTTACATCTCTTAACCTATTCACACATCTCTTATCATTCATTCATCATCTATCTTCTCTATCAAATCAAGCAAGTTAGGGTTTCATTATTGCAAGTCATCAAGATTGCTTCCTAAGACATTTAAGGGAAAATTCTTCATGTTTTTCTACATACATTCAAGATCAATCATAATGAAAAGGTAATAACTCCATTTTTTTATGTTTTATTACATTCTTTCTTCATTTGGTTTAATTACCTAAAAGGGGTTTGACCAAGACAAACCCCTATGCCCTAACATCCAACATTTCTCTTTCTTGTCTTGTGTGTTTGACAATTTAGACATCTTGGAGGCTTATAAATCATTGAATATTTCATTGCAAGGTTTTTCAAGTCATCTCTTCATTGGATAAGTCAAAATACACACAAAAAGTCACTTTTAGGCCCGAATTTGATAGTTTCAGAACCAGACACCTGAAGAAGCATAAAGTGTAGATTGAAGGCTCTTGTTTCCACCTTTGACTCTTTAAAATTAAAAAGTGGAATCATTCACCATGGGTGGAAAATGAGTCCTACTTTTAGGCCTAATTTTGGTTTTATGCATTTTTGGATACCCATTTGTCTAAAATGAGCTCCAGAACAGTTTCCCTAATCTGGGATTGATTCGCCCAAAATGGAAAATGAGTCCCACCAGGCCTAAAAATTAGAATAATCAGCATTATATATGTCATTTCTAGTCTCCATCAAGATCTCAAGTGCACATTTTCAATTTCATCCATATCTATTACAATTTACATTCATTTCTGGGTGTTTTTGCATTACACAATGTGTTTTCAAAAATCTTTCATTTCAATAGTTTTACATTAATAACCAATCCATTTTATCAGTTTGTTGCATTTAGATCATTCCATTTAGGCATAATTTCATTGTAATTGCATTATTTTGAGTGAAGCACCTAGATTTTTGGGTGTGGGATCTACCTCTTTCCTTTAGGTGAAAGACCCTAATTCAGCAAAAGAGACATAACATTTCACACCTCATAAAATCTATGGTTCACCAACAAGGGGTGTGACCAAGGAAAACCCCAATTTACTAACAATCAACAATTTTTTCCTCTCTTGCATGTTTGTGATTGCAAATTTAGGTTGAAGACTTGAAGATCATTTGGAGTGCAAAGTTGCAAAGTTGCATTACATAGTTGTCATCTTCAAGGAAACTCACCTACAAACCAAATCTGGATGTTTCAAAACCTAAGATCAGAGAAGAAGGAAGTGTAGACAGCAAGTCTTAGGACCACTTTCAGAGATTCTAGAAATTCCATATGGGACTGTGTCACCACCTAGGGTGTCTTAGTCCTCCCAAAGGTATTTTTTAGAAATTCTTCCATATTCGGTTCCTACATTTGAAGATTTTACATCTATCCCAAAAAATAGCAGTGGGAATAAGACAACAGTAAGGGAATATTTGTCCCCCATAGCACATTTTGACAACTTCTTTGTATTTCTGGATTCCTTGTGACATTTCTAGACTTCCTAGGTAAACATATTCCAACTTCTTGTTGCATTATTTCATCATTTGCATCCTTCATTTAGTTTGCATTATTAGGTTTTGTGAGTTGAATGTTTACTTGTCTTTTCCAAGCTTTTTCTTGGTGGTTAACCCCTTAAAGCTTAAATAACCCCTTCCTAGGTCTTCCTTGTTGAGAATTGACTCGCCTTGTGACGTTGATAGTCAATCCAATTAGGACTCCTAGGACATCCTTGAATGATAATTGTAAAAAGGTGGTGTTATATGACCTAGGTTATAAAGCATCCATTTTCCCATTATTCATAAACATAATCTCAAACCAATAGAAAAATTCATTGGAAAAATAAATTGGTATGCCAATAATAAATCATAGCGTGGGTGGAAAATATATCAAATGCTACATATTGTTCTATTCCAGGACAAATTTTCTACACATGTCCAAATTCCTTCATAAAGTTTCTAGAATGGGCACAAGTGTCAACATATTCATTATGTCTGAAGCCAGATGTCAGCACAAATCATGACCATTTGATGAATTTTCAATGGACGGTTGTAGTTTCATTTCAAATGCAAATGTCTGAAGCACTAGACTTGTGAATTCAAACCTCTGGAATAACACTAGAACTATTAGATTTCCAAAAGTCAATGGTTGACATTTTATTAATGATTCAAAAATGTTTTCAAACCAAAAAATATATTTCCATTGGAAAATTAATTTCATTATGTCTAAAGTCAGATGTCAACACAAATCAATATAATCCATGACCTTTCGATGAATTTTTGAAGGATGACTGTAGTTGCATTCTGAAAGAAAATTTCTGAAGCACTAGACTTGTGAATTCAAACCTCTAGAATAACACTAGAACCATTAGATTTCCAAAAATCAATGGTTGACATTTTATTATTGATTTCATTTTGCTTGATTAATAGCTGCTAAAGGGCAACACCCTGTATTAAATAAAAAAATACATTTGATTTGAGCAATTTGGCTCCACCCTAGATACTGTCATGTTCAATCACCATACTTACAAATAATATCACTATAGACTTACCCTTATATCATGATAGCTTACAAAATGGCCTCTATAAACAAAACGGCCTCAAGAAAAACACATCTATGTATATACCCTAGACCTAACACACTATACTATAGACAAGAACCTTTTTGCATGGTCCAAACCTTGCTTAGTCTTCATCAACACTGGCTTCCTTCATCTTTTTGTATTCCAGGTAGTCTGTAATCATAGAGCACTCAGCTCCACACACATGATGAGCAGGACTACTAACCTTCACTTTTAGGTCTCTGACATCGTTCACAACCCACTCTTTGCTAGTCCCCAGTTCCTAGTCATCATCATCACTTGCAACCATTTTTCCCATAAGAGCTTCCTATTCTAGGTATTCTAGTGCCCACCCTCTGACCGGTGTCTTCACCATCTGTGTAACCTTTAGCAGAAATTTGGTGCTTCTTTCAATTTCACCCACTATTTCTCCAATGCTACCAGGTTGAGGGATCTCACTACAGGATATTTCTTGACCTCAACTTCATTGTCGAATGACATGTAGTAATTATGTAGCATTGGCACCATTAGGTTGCCATCCACATTATCAAGGGCCTCATTAATCTCCCCCAGTATTTTGTGTGGATACCATCTAACACAACTTGTTCACTTTGGCCTTAGAGACACCCATGTATAGCAGCATTGCAAGAAACATTGCAAAAATGTATCTATTTTCCCTAAACCTCTGGTGTCCAAGAAGAAACTCCTTTCCCAAGACCTTCTTAGTTTCCCATAAAATTAATGGGTGAGATGAAACCAATAGCCTTTTCAACCTTTTGTCTATGATTTCCTCGTGAAAGGCTTGTTGTTGCCTTGTGGTGTTGAAAAAAATGGGAGCGTCCATCACTCTCCTTCCAGACCACAAAAATATTTTTTGAAACTTTTCTTATGCAACTACCACCTTACATTTTTTATAGAGTTTAGCAATCCTTCATCATAATGGTGACATTGGTTGGCATGATGTTTGGATCATGCCCTTAGATCTGTAGGATGATGAAAAGATCCGATCACCTGTTCACCCTCGTGGTGAGCCCTACCATTTTTCAAAGGTGTCGATGGCTGATCGTGATCAAATCAACGATTAATATGTGCTCTGACAAATGAATCTCAATTGTTCCTTGCTAGCCTATAGGGGACCCACTGTTAGATCTGGACTTGTGGAGGGATAGAAGGCATGAGCCATGTGGTGTCATCGCCACCACCCGTAAAACTATAAAGGGCATGGGAATATTTGGTGAAATATTTCTTATGAAATATTAAATAACGTGCTACGAAAATGATGTATGAGCATATGTGCAAAATTGTTCATTGAGATGTTCTAATCTCAACCGTCTATTGCTAAAGGAGGATATACATCATGGTCACTAGCCTATTGGTTAAAGGGGAATCAAGTTGAGGGTCATCAGGTTGATCTGGGTTGTTTCCCACTAGCCCATGACTGTTGATCTAAAACTTACAATTCAGAGGGAAAACATGCTACTGACACATGGATTTTCTAACACGTGGAATTTTTTTTGATTTGATAACTTGATACTAAAATGGTAGAAAGTATGGAATGTGGCACATTCTTTCTTTTTATCAATTTCTATCCTTTTTTATTGATTTTTGCATATCTGTTGAATTGTCTTTCTTTGAAGAAAATGCGATTGCAATACGATGGATTAATGCCATATGTACATTTGAAGCGATTGATTGGATAGATTGATATTGAAAACTGCATGATGTATTGTAGATGATGATTTCATTAATCCAGTGATCAATTGAAACACGATTTGTAATGATTTCATATCGTTTGAGTGGCAATTTTGACAGCTTGTCAGCTTGAGGTGTAGTTTCCATGTAGCCAGACGTCAATCAAAATAAACATTATAATTGAAAATGTAAGACTTAAGTTACACGAATTGATCAAGTTGGTTTTTTGGTTTGTGTGATTATCATTATACCCAACCTCACACGACTCACAAGTAAATAGGGATCTAGATGGTAGTGGTATTGGTGACCAATAAATAGAGATAGTGAGCACAACTGAAATCATTTGTTGAAGGCTAAAGGCTTTACTATTGAGTGCAATGTTCTAAATTATCATAATGGTTATCATTTTTTAAGGTTAATAAGGAAGAAGATGATGTGGTATTATTGGGGATACTCTAAATTCTCCTACCTCTAGTTATGTAGTTACAAAGTGAAAGACCTATTTACTTCAAGTGGAATTGGAAAGAAGTTGATCTAGTTCACCTGAATTCTTAGATAGGTTTTGAATCAGGATGCAGAGCTCTGATGGAGATAAGTTATTTCATAGAGACGAAATGTGGACTTGAAAACTCACTCTGAGCTAACCAGATGCATGGAAGTTGTGATAGGTATAATTTTTATCTTCAGAGCTCCCATTTCCCTAGCATGGTTGGCCAGGAAAGCCCTATGCATTTATTTTTAGAGCCGCATTTGTATTATGTTGTCACTAGCAGAAGCTTGGAATCAATTTGTATTCCATTGTCAAGAGCACCAACTTGGAATTAGTTGTGTCTATGTAAAGTGACATATACCATTTATACAAAACAATAGCTTGCATGCTCTACTCATCTTTAAAAAGATATGTAATAATGTAACATTGTAATTCAGTTGTAATATTTAATAAATGGTCGTGTTATTCTTCATTATTCATTTATAGTAAAGAATTATTTTTTGAGTTTAGTGTCTATGAATCTATTCAAATAAGTTTTTTTTCCTTTAAGAAATTAAGTATTATCTATTTATGAAATATTTTCATGTAGATTTAAAACACAAAGCAATACAAATGAAAAAAGAAAGTTGCCATCAAATTAAAAAAAAAACATTATAAACACTAAAAGTTATCACTTTGTGGAAATGGAAAAAGTAACCCTTTTACTTTTTTTGGTTTTGTCCCTCCTTGTACTTATTTGGCTTGATTTTTCCTTGATTTAATTTTGCAATGTGGCTCACACATTCACATTATATCTTGAATATTTATGAATCACTAAAACTTTATGATGTCTTGTAAAGGTGTTGCGAAGTGTTGTAAAACATTTCCACACTTTTCTAGACTCTTCTTATCATAATTCACCTATATACCCTCTTTTTATCACTTACTAAGTCTTATTCTAAACTGTTGTAAAGTCTTGTAACAAAATTTCACACTTTTCTAGGCTTGTCATCAACAAATAAACCATTATTATGCTTTATTTGGCCCCTTTATGCACTTACAGGCCTTAATTTAGTGTATTTTTGAATACAAACCCAATGAACGACATTAAAGACAACTTAATTTCTGACACCCACTCATATGACTTGAGTGGGACCCATTTTCCCAGGGTGGTGAATGAATCCCTCTTGGCACAAAAAAAAAAAAAAATTCAAATTACTAGTGGGTTTTTATTCTTAAAGACCTAAGGTCAGCCTATGATGTATTTTTGAGAAATTAGGGAATAATTGTGTATAAATATATGATTTTATATTCATTTTGACCCCCATTCACTCATTCATCCTATTCACCTAATCATCTCATACAATAGCATCATTCAATAAAAGAAATTATCAAGCATCTTGGAGCAGCCATTGACATATCTTCAGACTTCAACAACAAGGGTTTGGTGAGTCTATGACATTTGCATGTTATTTTTTCATCATTCCTTTCTTATTTCATTTCATTATCAAGGGTTTGATTACCAAAGTGGGGTTTGACCAAGGCAAACCCCTATACTCTAACCCTTAACCCTCGGTGCTGTCATAATAGTGGTTTACAATTCCTAAGAGGAACGAATTTTAGCTGAAATCACATATTTTTAGAAAATATAATGATTTAAGCCTTAAAAGTTTCATTTTAAGGATTCCAATTGAAGAGGGTTTGATCAAATCACCTTAGATCAAACCCTTGGATAGAACCTCACTAGTTTTAAACCATACCTATAAATGCGTCTCCTTTACACCTATCAAAATCCGATAAAAAATCACTTTTGATTTAGCTTTTGGGGGATCAAATGAATTCATTTAAAATTTATTTCAAATGATTATGGTATTCCTTAGAACAAGCTATCCAATGAATATAATTTTAATATGTTTTGGTTTTGTTATGTATTTGTTTTTAAGTTTTATTAAACATAGGTTTTTCATCTAAAAATGAATTTCTTTGTTCTTCACATGTGAAAAATAGAAGATTATCAAAAAAATTTAAAAATATGAGTGCACCAGATATTTAAGTCCTTGATCAACAAAAAAATAAAATAAAATTTTGACATATACAAAAAAAGTTAAGCGTTATCTACGTATTAATTCGAGATTGTAATTTGTTTGACTTTGAAACTTGATTAAGGAAAAAATATTCAATAAAAACTATCAACCAAGTGGAAGCACTAGATATTAGAGTTAAAATCTAAATTTGAAATAATTAGAATTTTATCCTTCAACGAAAAAAATTTATCGTTATACGGTGTGCATCACTTTTAAAATGTTATTTTAGAAAAAAATCAATTTTCGTGGGAGATAGAAAAGAAGTGCAATTTGATTCCAAAAATTTTGAAAAAAATATTTTTAGAATCTACAAAAAAAATTTGATGAGACTCTAGTTTGCACCATCTTCAAATTCCTCATAGTTTAGCCACTATAGGTGCCCGAATGTGAAGATTTAGTTAAAAATAATAATTTCAGTGTCCAGTTTGGCCAAAAATTGTAAACCACTATTATGGGATCACTGCCCTTTTTCCCCTCTTTGCATGTGTGTTTTTAGGTCTTGTAAGAAAATTTTTCAAGGAGAAAGGTGTCAAAAAGGTTTTGAAAAGTCATCTAAGTCATCAAAGTCAACATAACCCTAATTGGAGCTTGAAGACCCCTTTTCAGCCCATTTTATGTAGATTTAGATCCGACAACCCAATAAGTAGAAAAGTGCATACCAAGACCCATTGAGTTGACCTTTGACTTTGAAAATTTTTGAAGGTTGCTTGATTCTCCATCAATGGCGAATGAGTCCCACTGCTAAGCTAGAAAAATATTTTTTTGTAGTTCTGAGTTCCCAACATCCTGAAACTTGTTCCAATAGATTTTACCAAAACCTGGATTGATTCGCCATTAGTGGCGAATGAGTTCTAGTGGGAATTGACATTGAATTTTGTAGCATTCTAGAACCTTCCCAAATCTTCTTTCAATTTCCAGGTGCACTCCATTCAATCTCATTCAATTTTTTTTCATTTGTGCATGTTTCTAGTTCATGTTTGCATACAACACTGTGTTTTCCATCATTTTGCATTTCCTAGTTTGCATTCAATAATTGATCCATTTCATTAGTTTTTTGTATTTAGTTCATCTTATTTAGGAATATTGCATCCACATCACATAAATCCTTGAATGTTAAAAATTGCATTTTGGCCAATTCTTGTCTCCTTTTAGGTGAAAAACCCTAGGAGTATAAAGCATTAGGTTGTAAAAATCTTTGTTTACATTTTGATGAACCTAAATTTAGAGCATTTTTACTTCTAATTCTAAGTGCATTTTCATCCTAGGTTTAGCTTGCATCATCATTGCATTAGGTTTTGCATTATTTTCATTCCTAAGGTTTTCAAAAATTTGCATTAGTGAAAACATCATATAGCTTTCATTTTTGCATTCCAAATCGCTTAAACAAACTAAAATTCTACATTTTCATACTATAGTTGCATTTTTTCATCTGAAAAACATCACATTGCATTTCACATTTATGAAAAACTCAAAAAAATTCATCCCTGGACTCATTCGCCACCCTAGGCGAATCAGTCCAGTTACACATTTTGAACTGCATTTTTTGCATTTCTATTTTCTATTATTACAATTTCCATAATTTTTTTTATTGACATTTTATTTCTCTTAGTTTTCATTTCATTTGAGTCCACCCTACCTTTAGTTTCCCTATTATGAGTGTTTGGTGACCTATTGATAATACTTTAGTGAGAAGTTGCCAACTCATGGCATCCCATGATAGCACACTCGTTGTGGACCTTGGGTTGTCTCAAGCTACTACTCCTGGTGTTGAAAATAGTGCATTAGGCATGGATCCCACTTTATCAATATTTTTCCTTCCCATAACATGCAAGTTGACACACAAATCGATCACATTCCATAAGACAAAGTCATTAACATTCATGAGGATTTAGTGGTGCAAGAGCACCAACCATTTTTCATCTGAATTTGTTTGATTTTGATTGGAAATAGGTTGTATTAGGATTCTTTGGTATTTTTTTTTTAAATAAGGTCAAATGGGCCATTAGAATGTGTGTAGGAGTTCAATTTTGTAAAAGCAATGCAATGTTGTTAATAATGCTCAAAAAATGCAAAATGTGTAAATAAGGTCTTTTGAAGGTTTTAGTGTGTGAGGTCTTTGATTTTGATAAATAAGGTCCTATTGGATCATTAGATATGGTATTGAGTCATTTTTGTGGTCTTTAGGGGGTTTGGAGGTTAAAATTGCAAAACGGACAAAATTGACAAAAGTTGTCAATACAAAAATGAAAAGTTGTAAAAATTGCACTTAGGATAAGACCAACAGTCATTAGAGCCCAAAAAATAGTTTGATCCATTGATATGGCTTGGTTTTTTTTTTTAAATGTTGAAGAACCTCGAGACAAGAGGTTACGAAAAAACTCTGTATTGAAGAACTTTCAATAAAACTCCCAGATTTGACAACAATATTATATTTTTACATAAAATATTTGAATTTGTAGACTCGGTACATGACTGTACGAAGAGTATTGAACTAATAACTATGAAAACCATTTTATATTTGTATTGGATTCCATTTGAATACATATTGGTGTTTTTTCATCAAATTTAAGGAGATTTATTGCCAAAATATAGTAACCGGTCTCTAGGTGCAGTTTAGAATTTTGAAGCTTTAATCATGGAGTAAAGCCCATTCCACCTTCTATAATCATTGTTTCTAAGTGTAATGGGCATAATATGTTATAAATAGGATGGTATAATTTTAGGTTTGATCAGTATGATGAGTTTTGGGGAGAAACATTAACTGTCCTAAGGGTTTGTAATGAATTTTGAGTATGAAAATGACGGCTTTGAGAGAGAGGTTGATAAAAGTGAGTGAGTATGGGTTGTGTGATGGTGAATTGAGTGAAGGAAGAAATAATAAGAAGTTTTGGAGGTAGTTTCAAGGTTGTATAAGATTGGGAATCTTAAGTTTGAATAAACCCTACCCTTTTCAAGTAAAAATGAGGGTTTTCTAGATCAGAGTATAGATGAGTGTTAGTGTCTCTAAAACTAGTTGAAAGAGGATTTTTGTTACCTTTCAATAAGGTCTAGGTGGTTTTTTGAGTCTGGTTTCAAAATCTAAGAGCACTTTCTTTGGAAAAGTGACCTAATTGGTCCAGTAGGTCAACGTTGTCACTTGGAATTGAGTGAGTTGTTCAAAAGGAGTCTATGGTGGTTTTGATATATGTTTTAGGTTGGCCTGATGGGTATTTGAAAATTCCAAAAAATTGAGTGTGGAAAGGTACATTGAGAAGAAAAGTTGTGCATACTAGGTTTGCAGACCTACTAGGTTGAAGGCAGAGTTAGGGTGAAAATTTGCTTTGTCAGAGTTTTGTGAATCTAATTGTTGATTCATCTAATTGGAATTGTGTTGTTTTAGATGAAAGCCACCTATCTCTGCATCATTTAGCATATTTGCAATAAGATTTTTCTTGAAAACATCTCAACCACTGCAATTCTTGCTATAGAAAACATCCATCGCTTGATTGAAAGTGACGACAACTTAAACGTTATGAAAAAAATTGTTGAGATATACAAAAAACATGCTCCTTCCACCTCTAGCACATCACAACCAGAAAATGTTGTGGTTAGTCAAGGAGGACTTAACACTCCTCCTTCCACAGTAGCATCCATACCTACCTACACCATTCTGCAAGTAACAACCACAATGCAACAGGTTAGCAATGTGATTCCTTCCTCGACTATTCCTACTAGTATTCCTAATTCTTCTATGGCATCGAATGTTTTCTACTCTTCCACCATACCACCTATTAGCATTCCATTCACTTTCCCTACCATTGCATACAATCCATCACCACTATTTCTTCCACCTCATGCCACTTACACTAACCCTCTCATCATGCAAACTTTTCAAACCATTTCCTCCATGCAACAACAAATATCCACCATAATTCAAAGTCAAAATGCTCCACCCACCTATTATGTCTATAGTAGCCTGTTATCCTTAGAAATATTAATAACACTGATGCCACAAGGAATTGAGATACCTAGATTTAAGAAGTATAGAGGAACGAGTGATCCTACTAATCATGTAAATTCTTACACAACTTTATGTAGTGACTTTGTTCTTGATGATAAATTGTTGACCAAACTATTTCCTAGGACCTTAAAGGACACTACCTTGGATTGGCTTTCAAACTTACCAAACAATTCAATTCATTCAATCAATGAACTAGTTGATGCCTTTATAAATCATTTTCAAGTGCACATGACTCCCAAAAATACATTGGTTGATCTCATGAGATGTAAACAAAATGTGGATGAAAAAGTAACCAATTTCATCTCATGCTATTAGTCACTTTATGCCCAAATTGATGTCAAAGTTCCTAATCCACATCTCCAAAATATTTTTATTGAAAATTTACAAAATCATATCCAAGACAAATTTACCATGATGAAATTTCCCTCTTTCATCCATTTATATACAGCCCTTTATGACTATCACAATTTTATTATTAGTCGTGATGCCAAGTTCACTACTAACCAAACTAAAAATTCTAAACCTAACACTTCAAAAAATTCACAACCATTTCAAAAACCACACAAAGGATTCTTACAATTCAACCCCCCTCCTCAACCCACCAACAACCAAGTAATAGTTGTTAAAGCCATGATACCTTTTACCTATGGAGATCCAAAGAGACTATTTACACCTTTACCAGACACTCTTCATAACACCATGACCCAGCTATTGCAGCAACAGATGATTACCTTACCTACTATTAACCCATTAGATCCAACAAAACCTTTGCCTCCAAAATTTCAACCTAACACTTATTGCCATTATCATAGACAAAATGGACATGACACAAAATAGTGTAAGCTTCTTAAACACATAGTGCAAGACCTCATTGATTATGGTCGTCTACCCATTTCAAATATTAATGTTAAAAGCAATTTATCTGTTGCCCCACCCAATCAAAATTTACAAATATTTACCAATCTGATGCCCAAACATACCATGTCATTCGTCAAAGCCAGTGAAACTCAAAACAATGATGTGATGACTGTTCATAAAACTATTGAAGATCCTGATCCTATTCTACATTCCACTTCTATGGATGATCTAGTAAGAGCGATAGATGTTATCCCTCATAAGGGCCCACCTAAGAAAAATATTGATAGTACTTTCTCTTCTAAAGATATTCTTCCAAATCTCCCTGATGGTCCTCTTTACATAGTCAGACATATTTATGCTAAGCCCAATAATGGGATAATCATAGTTCCCACCTATGGTGAGAATGTGATCACTGAGGAATTTTTGGTATTACATGATCTTTATCAAGATATTTATGACAAACCACGAGCATGAATCAAAACACACAATGGTTTTGTGTTCCCTACGATAGGATCAATTTCCCTTTCATTACAAATAGGACCTAAGATAGTGGATGTAACATTTTCCATCATTCCACAATCAGATTAGTTTCATTTATGGCTAGGCCATCCATGGATTCACTCGATGAAAGTTGTTCCTTTAGTCATACACAAAAACCCTAAACCTACATTACATCAATCTTTTCATGTTAAACATTGCATTTTGACCAATTCTTGTCTCCTTTCAGGTGAAAAACCCTAGAAGGAGCACAAAGCATTAGGTTGCCAAAATATTTGTTTACACTCTTGCTAGGGTTTATCAAAATGTTATTGATTTCTAATTTATCATTGATCTTCTCCCCTAGTTCTCACTATCATTATTCATTTTATTAAGTCCTTTGCAATGTTATGTTACCATCCCCTTGTCCTTGATGTCAATCCTAGCACACTAAAGTTTAAAACAACTTTAAAACACATGTTTATTGTTTATATCATAAAATTACTCAACCTTTCAATGAATATTTGATGGATGGTTGTAGTTGCATTCTAAAATGAAATGCACAGAGTGCTAGGATTGTTAACTTAAACCTCCATAATCACCCTATAACCATTAGATTTACAAAGATCAATAGTTTAGAAATTGATGTCAATGCAAGACAACCATGTACTAATTGTGTAGTCCAAAAGAAACACGTTGATGTCTCATTCACTTTAATGTTTGAAATTTGACAAAAAAGAAAACTTTCTACTGCTTAGTGATTTTATTTTTAACTGAGAGGGTCAACACACAAGAAGATTTTAGATTGCTCATTGTAGTGCACCAGGGAGATTCTAGGCTCCACTTCCAACAAAGTTAGTCCATGCTTGTCAGTATTGTTGAAAATTGAGGTGTTTATGCAGCTTAATACTGTTTAAAACTTTATGATTGATGATTTAAATATGTATTTTTTGTTACAGATTATTTGCAGGTGATTATCTGATTAATTCATTTTATCATTTGTAGAATGAAGATAGAAGGTTGTAGAAGAATTAGATAGGATATTAGAAGATACACAACATATACCATGGAGAAACCCTTTCAAGAAAAAACTCCACCAAGAATCAATGTATTATTTAATCTCTGAAGTAGATTACAATAATTCCAATCCTTTCTTGAGAATGATTCTTTTTCCTTCACCAAATCTTCTTCACAACCTGCAATAAAACTAATAATAACTCTTTTCAACTTGCTTGAGATATATAGGCAATAATCAACTTTGTAAACTCCAAAGAGTTACAATTACAAAGCTCAATCCCTATCTCACAAAAGGTACGCCTATCTCTTGCAAGTAGAGTTCTACCATGAAGAACAATGCCAAAACATGAGCTTCATCCATTTGGGCATCCCAAACTGAAGACACAACTAAACCTTGATTTCATAGATATCTTCAAAGCTTATCCTCAAAGTAGGTGCCCAAGAATCGGCCCACTTAACTCAACCTTCTAAAATATCTTAGCATGCAAAAGAGCTAACTCCAAGAAGCCAACTTAGGTGCCCAAGGTGGGTCCAAGTCATTCTCTATTAACTGAAACATATCTCTCCACCATTCATGCAAGAATGGTCATCCCCTATTAATTGAAGGTAGTAACGTATTATATGTCATGCATTCCAAATTAACTGAAGTAAACTAGCATTCAACTAAAACTAACTACATGCAACTAAGGATAACTGAACCATAACTGAACTGAACTAAACTGAACTAAACTGAATTGAACTAAACTGAACAGATATGAACTGAACTGATATGAACTTCATGCGTGTAAACATCAATCCCTAACTCATAGGATCTTTACATGCATTTAGAAGTGTTATCTTTTACTCCAAATAGTTGACTTAACTTAAGGTGAGTTCCACCTTCCATGTGGGTGCCCCATGTGCTCCTATTATTTAGGAACTCATCTTGGACGCCCTCACATTCTCCTATCATTTAGAATTAATTACAAATTTCAATTTACATGATTATTCCATTCAAAATTAATCTCCTTCTAATCCTAGTGTTTGAGAACACTTTCCAAGGACTTAGGAGATACATGAAATAAATCATGTTTAGGATTGCAATTAAATGGCATCCTATTTCCAACAAGTATTAATCTTTTCAAGAATCAAAATCCGAGTAAGTGAAAGAAAAAAATTCCTACGGCTATGTTTCATCATTTCTTAAAATCTTATTTTGTCAAACTAAGAATTAAGAATTTAAATTAATGAGGACTAAGAGGGAATGCACAATTTCACATTGTATAAACATTCCTACCACTCGTACCACTAGAGCAAAATCAGATAAAAAAATACATTATGTTGGATTGCTTAAAACCCCAGGTTTCACTAATGAATACCATGACATTTATGATCTTGAAATCTATGGTACACGTACCTCAGAACTTAGATTTTCATCTAAGAATAAGGCTGCAAAAAAAATGCAAGTTAATAGTTACAATGCATCATGGGTAACTAGATTAGGGAACATGATGTTACATGAGGTTTTCCCTTGCCCAAAATTATGATGATAACAAAAGAGAAATTGTTAATAAAGAAAACAAAGAAGAATTGTTATCCATTAATGTAGAAGAACTTGGAAAATTTTTGGGGTTTACAACCAAAGAATTTGGAAACATCCACATTGACCTAGAAAAGCCTACTAGTGATTATGAAGTAGTGGATGAAAGGGAGAAAAAATATTTCATAAATAACATAGTTCAGGATAACATACAAGTTAGAAACAAATTGAAAGGTAATCATAAGCCTCCTTATGATTTTGATATTTTTAGACCATGGGTTTAGGATACTATTTAATGCTAGCATTTTGCCTCAAATTGGATAGCAATTGGGAAGTGGGTGAAAGCCTCCTTGAAATGGTATATAATATCCATTTTTCTTTTCCATCTCAACTTGTCAAATATAACTTTATTGAGCACATTTTATAATCCATGCATGAACATTTTTTAATGATTAAAGGAGGTGCCCACTCAAATTACACTAAGACATTTAGGTTCACAACCTACGTGTTATTTTTTCTATTCAAATTTAGTGGAATGTTTCAGACCAACAAGCTTTAGATCCAACCCTATAGTAATGTTGGGGAAAATAAAATGGCTCCAATATATGATTGGACCACTTAGATAAGGATGCATGATTCTTGAAGGAACTATAATCATTTTGTAGACTACTTTTTGGTTCCATTGCATCAAGCAATTACAAATACTCCAATGCCTAGAATTCCCATGTCATGTAGAAGTTGCATTCAACTAGGAAAAGAAATACAATTGGTTGATTGGTACTTAATGGAAGAATACATTGTGCTAAGATTTTATGGATTGGGAGTAGAGCCATACAAACTTCCAATACATGTGACAAAAAAGGTTTTTGCATTGGAATGTGTAAGGTAGATGCAGAGTACTAATGAACTACACTTTTCTGATTAGTAGAAGAAGACCTTATTTCCTTCTTTACCTTTTTCATGTGGAGGGTTCTCGAGAGAAAAGCATTTAGTGTGGCACATGATCTTTTGAATTTTTTGAATTTTGATGTTGTCTATCACTGGCAATATGATCCATGTGACACCATTAAATCAATGATTGTGGCTAATAGGAATGCTCCAAGTAGAATTCAACATCAAAGTAAACCCTTTCTTGAAAACTTGAGAAAAAAGGATTCTTGGGTAGGTTAAAATAGCAATGGAGAAAAATGCTACTGAGAAAGGTATTTCTTTTAAACAATTTTCAATAGAAATTATGGCATTGCATCGAAAGACAATCAGGAGGTACAACATTTTTTTATGGAAAAAGTGATAAACCATCTAGTAGAGTAAAAATGACAGATTCTCTAGATAAGGAAGTTATAGATAAAAATTGATCATGACCAAAAATTATTTCCTTTTGGTCTATGAGGAATGAGCTAGGTGAACCAAGAACTTTTAAAAACTTTGGAGATAACGAAGATCACAAGTTTATAAAATTGTGGTATATACAACATCCCAATGATCGTGAAGATCAAGAAACTGATGATGAATCTAATGATTATAGGGAAGAAAAAAGCTATGTCAAACCTAGTTTAAGTGAGGCCACCAAGAAGCATATACTTCAAGAGTAGCCATAGCCAAAAAAATGGGTTATGAAGGTGGTGGTTTGGGGTCCCAAGGATAAGGCATTTGTATGGTAATAGATGTAGGCCATAGAAAAACCCTTGATAAGTGAGGCCTTGGAGTTGATAAAGTAGACCAAGGGCATACAAGTACAGCTGAAACAATTCATTTTGTTAGAGCTTCAAATCCTAATCCTCAAGGTCAGATACAATCACAACTAAGACATGCCCATGGTGGAGAACCTAGTGCAATTGCCACTGCCACTGGTGGCGATGGTATGGGTAGTAGTACTAGTAGTGGTCAACATGTGCTACAATAACAAATTACACACAAGAAAACAACAATACAAGATACCACACAAACACCAAGTGATCAAGGCATATAAATGAGGCAAAGGATTTTGACAGGTCCAAGTCCAACAACAACTACCATTTCCACCACAAAGGAGATATTTCTAGGCACTCCCATTCCCAAAATTAGTGTGGTTTCAATAGCATTAGAAACTGCAAGTACTCCTATTCCTTTGCCATTCAAGCATTCCATTGTTCCTGCGTCCCAAGGTTTTGATTACATTGTAAAGTTTAAAAAGAAATCAAAATTGTATAAAAAAGAAAAGAAGCAGTCGATGGAGAGTGCATCTGTTGTAACTTCAAAGCCTATAATAACCATGGTATTACCCACATTTGACACAAATAAATTAATCGTGGAGTACATGATTGTTGTTCCTACAATTCAAAATAAACCAGCAAATCAGATGGATCGATTTGAATTTTAGGTGAGCAGTTTGCAATTGGATTTTTTGGACTCAAAAATACTGAAAAAATTAATGTATCAAAGAAGAACAATGAATTGGTGTACACATCATTTCTAAAGCAAGAGAGAGAAAATAAGGTTGCAAACTCAAATAGAAAAGCTATAGGAAGACCTAGCAAATGAGAAAGCAAAGAGGAAAGCAATAGATAACAAGAGAATTGAATTAGAAAAAAGAATAATTTTTTTTTCCTCTACATCAAGCAAAGAGGATAAACAAAATGAGAGAGAAGTGAATGAATTGAATGAAAGGTTAGATGAGAGAAAAAAGAAATATGCTGAGGAAAAATTCACTTCATAAAAATTAAGACAAAGCATTGGGAAAGGAAATGAATTGTGGGAACAAAAATTGGAGAAAGAGAGAAAAAAAATGAAAGATTGGTTGTTGAGATGATGGAAGCAAAAAATGAAATTAACTCTTGTCAAAATAAGTTAACTACATTTTGTAGAGAAACAATGAGGGATATGAAACAAAAGATCTGGGATGAAATAATGTAGAGGATTGATCATTTGTGTGAATTGTTTTAATTGATTGATGCTATCAGACTATATTATAAGAAGCTCAACAAATATTTCGTGGATAACAAAAATGTGTTGGCATTAGAGAAATCTTTAAATCAAGTTCAACAAATAGTCTACAAAGCTAGTGACAATGATTTGAAATAAAAAGGGATTAATAATCAGTTTGTTGCCTCAATGATGTTGTCATATATCGTTCAAAAATGTTCGAGAATGCATGAAACAAAGGAATTTGTGCATCTGGCTGCAAACAAGATGAAGAAGCTAGATGAAAAGGTAAGGAACTTCACAGAGTTTGGTTTGCCAGAGGATTTTGACACAAATGAGTGATTCATTTGAAAGGATGATTTTAGAAAGAATATGGAGAGTGCAAGGAAGATTGATTTGGACCAGTTTCCTTAGAACCCAAATGTGGCGAACTATTTGGATTCCATCAAACCACTAATAACCTTGAATGTGATTTTGACTGATTCAAGATAGGTTCCAATTTCAATCATGAATTGTTAATAAATTATGAATTCAAACAACATCAATTAGAACAAATGACAATTCCAATAGATGAATAGTGGAAGTTGCTAGAAAAGGTGATATGGTGATTTTCTATTGATAATATGAGTTTCCAAGTTCCAACTCAGCTCTGTGTAGAATTTTCTTTGAGCAATATTTTTCATTTCCAATGCCACTATGTATTCCTTCATGTGAAAATCAATAAAAAAGCTCAAATTCAATAATGTTTTGATGTTCAATTATCTATATTATTTATTTTATCATTTGAAGAAAAAATTTGGTTTTAACTACTAGATACACATTAAACGATTTTTGATGTTCATTGTTGTATTTTCTACTATTGTTAATATGTTATTAAGCATTGAGTTGAGTGATGAATCACTGAGTACATGTTTAACACAATTAAAATATGAAATTATTAATAATATGATAATTTATTCAATCTGTTGCATAATTTTGAGGAATACAATATCAAATATCAAATACAATCTAAAATATAAAAGCCATACAATGTACCTGTTGGTGATTTTTAATGAACCAAACTTGGTCTCAATAATTGTCTATGAATTTTCCATAATTCAATGATCAACAATTTTAAGGCTTGGCCAACAACTAGGTGAAAGCTTGCTAGGCTTTCCCTCTGCACTTTGGGCTCTATAGGACCCGGGAGGGTGATCTCTACAATGTACTTAATGGTATTCTTGTGTCATTTACCACATACATTGTAAATAATAGATGCTTTCTCATAGATTGCAAATTAAATGAAATCCATCAAGAATTTGGAAAATTCTTTAATAGAATCATTCAAGGTAGAGAATGGATGATTTCACATGAAACCTCAAAAAAATTTAAGATGTATGAAAATATTCTTTAAGATTGTGTTCTTTGAAAGGTAGGGTCGACTCAATGACTTCAAAGATAATCAGAGTTATAGAATAGTGCTTTATCCATGGGTAATAGATTCAAATATGAAATAAACTATGATACAACAATAACCAATTTAGCACTTACAAACTATTGTGATATTGGATTACAATATGACAACTCAAAATGTTCCAGAATAGAAACTACTTATCAAATCCTTCTCCCTGGTCACACAAATCTATGATTTCATCAAAGCAATTTAATTGATTCTTTGAATTAAAGTAGAAAAAAAATCATACATTCAACGAAAATGATTGAAGACTAATCAAAGGATCCTTGATCATTTTATTAATAATTCGTATGAAAAGATACAAAAGGGGAGAATTTGCTTCAAAAATTTCACTTCTCATTCAAATTCCATTACTTTTGTAAGACTATTATGCTTATTACATACTCAAATTCAAACTAAGACTCAACAATAATCCTATTCCTCTGTGCTTGTATTTCAAAATCCATTACATGAGTACAAAATCTCTCTCAACCAAAGACCCATTGAATTGGCCTTGAATTCCCTTTTATAAGAACAAGGGAGCAACAAGCTTTGGGCCAAATTATACATTTCGTCACATTTAAATTTGACTTACATTTCAATTTTAATTTCAAAACATCCCGAGCAGTTATATTTGCATTTCCAAAAGGGGGAATACATATAATACAAAATTCCTTTCCATTTGTTGATGAATATTTCCCCACCTTCCAAAAGTCTCCTTTAGTCAGTGCAAAATAATATTTTTCATGAGCAAACATTGTAGTCCACGTCCTTTAAAAACTTGTAGAAGAAAAGCATAAAATGAAAGAGAGAATACACAAAATTAATTCCACGTCTGTAGTCCTTGTCACCATATTTAAAATTGAAAAAGTGCAACATATGAATGTTGATATATCTAAGGCCTAATATGTACTATTTCAAGGCCATGTATTGCACCCTTCTTGCTAAACTTCATTGTTGCAGACTTCCAACCAAAATTTTTTCCATTCACTCCAACTTGCAGCAATTTATATGTCCAATATGTCAATATAATTGGACTTCCACAGTTCAAATTCCTCCTTTGTTGGCCATTCAAACCCCATAATACCATCTTCCTTTGTTCCATATGGGCTATACTTTCCACCTAATTTGCCTCCTTATCAAAATATTCGAGGAAATCCCTTGTATGCATGAGTCTGGCCATACTGTTCCTCAACATATCTAAATCCATTTCATCACAATTTATTTTATCCTGGGAAGTTATCACTTGAACTTTTTGGTCTTTCCACTCCTGCAAGGACTTAACTTCACCCTTCTCATTTAGAATGTCTAGAAGAAGACCAAAATTCCAATCATCAAACTTCTTAATCAATTCCTTAATCTTCACCTCCAAGGGTTCAATCAACCCTTGAGAACCAGTTATGTCCATTACAAATCTTAGAGTTGGAAGTATCTTTGGAGGCTTATCTACATCATGAGAGGATGCAACAACCATATCCCTCAGCATTTGAGCCCTTGGAATCTACTTTTCCATTAAAAGAATAACAATATCCTTATCTCTATCAAGGTTTTTAATGGCATCAAACATTAAAAAATAATTGGCATGAATACTAATTAACCTTTTCTCTACCCCCTTATTCAAGTGCTCAAGCACTGTTGTCACAATCTTCATATTATTGAAATGAACAGGACTATCCATCTTATCTTCATAAGTCTTGAGCTTTTCCATCAGCTCCTCCTTAGTAACTTCCTCAAATTGAGGGCCATTTTATGTTTTAGGAGCTGATTGTGTCATTTCTACATCTTCATATTCAATGGGGGTAGCCTCCTCTTGAGTTTGTGGAGGTGAAAGAATTGGGGAAGGAGGAGGAAAAATCATAGCATGTGAAGTACCAAGTTGCAATGCTTGGAATTTTGTTTCCATAAAGCCATTTGAGTTTGCATTTGAACCATCTTTTTCTAACTCGAGTTCTACTTAGTAACCACCTCATTATATTTGGTTCTAAAATTGTCCCTTTCCACTATTAGTGACTCAACTGTGGCCTTGGTGAATTGTGCAAAATTAACACTCATGGTTGCTTCCTCCAAGGCACATGTATCGAAAACTCTTTTTATAATTAAGCCTCCTCTTACACCTACAGTAGGTTTTGTTACCTTAGGCATTTTGGTGGTTGGGGCTAGAGCCCAAATAGCAAGAGTATCCCACTACTGACTAAAAATTGAACCTTGCAAAACCAGTGTCACTTCTTCAATATTAAAAATGGGGGCATCCTGTCTATTCATAGTGTCAAAAGAAATTGTTGATGCCAGTTCTCATTTTGGGAGTAATAACACGCCACTCTTCCTCACTAATGCCCTGCCCTCATCTATAGAAATATTCAAATACTTGGTCCCCATTTCATCATGGACCTTAGCTTCAATAACCTCTTGGGGCTTCTCAAGGATTTCACTTATCCTTGCTTGCACCAATGTGACATACTCATCCTTCATTGTTGGAATATGTGCCTCAATCCTTACTGACATGGAACTCCTGAAGGGAAAAGTCAATGTGACATTGTTCATGTTTGGGCAACTAACTGTTTTGAATCTGCTTGATAGGTTCATGTCACCAAGACAGAGTTGATGTCTTGCCGAAAATGACTATCGCTGTGACTCTCTATTTTTGGCGTGACCTTTTGTCGATCAGTAGAACTCTGGGCGAGAGTTGATCTTATCGGGCTAAATCTAGGGCTTCGGTGAGATGCCCCAATGAATGGTGTAAGTCTCACCGATAGTTTAAGACTATCGGGCTAACACACATGGATCATCGGGGAGAGGTCTCATCGAAGAAGGTAAGTCTCGCCGACGGGAGTATTCTCTTGGTCCATTCGCGGTGACAAAAGACTTCATTGAGAAGTCTTGGCGACTTGAATAAGTCACGCCGACAGTCATCGGTGTAGCTCACGGCACCCGGTGAAACATCTTGGCGAAGTCAAATGTCTTGCCGACTTGGCAAGACATGGGCGCTTGGCATGTGGTCTCAATAAAAGACATAAGTCTTTTCAACTAGTAAATGCAGTGTTCGGGGTGACTTAGGACCTTGGTATAAGGTCTTGGTGAAGACGATAAGTCTTGCTGACTCTTCGATGCTTCGGTGTGACATGTTCGGCCGGTGTAAGGTCTTAGCAAAAGACTTAAGTCTTGCCGACTTGGTAAGACTTGGATGAGCTCGGTATGAAGTTTCAGCGAAAGACGAATGTCTTGCCGACTATCAAGTGCTTCGGTGAAACTTGTGGAGACCCAGCGAAACATCTTGCCGAATGGAAAGTCTTGTCGATAGCAAAGTGGAAGTCGTTGTGACTTGTGAGCATTGGTATGAGTCTAGCCGATAAGAAATCTCTTGCTGATAGAAACACAATGGATGTCGATGGTTTCAGTATGACTCATGGCATTCAGTATATCGTCTTGCAGACTATGAACCTATGCCGATAGTGGTATGAAGACTTTGTGGAATCGAGGAGACATTGTTAGTGTCTCACCAATATGCCAACAAAGTTGAACGCCCTTGACGAGTTTGACCATCCTATGTGGAACCTCCTAGACCAATCAGAGGAAGCGATTTCAAATGGGTGGCAGTTAGATTTTGCAAGTGTTGAGATGCTGGAGCTGAACATCATGTAGGGAAAAATCAATTGCTCCAGAGGAAACTTTCTACGATGAGGCAATGGCGGATAAGGATGAACATAAGGCAAAAATAAGAATGTGATAATATTTAAAGGATCGATTCTGATTTGAAATTACAATGAGTGAAATCAATTGTTGAGAGATTTTGTAACGGATGAACAAGTGAATGTAACTACTGTGAACTAATCAAGAGTTGTATCTCTAATTGTATGTAATTGTTGTTACTGTAATACAAAGAGATTCAAATTGGTGTGGTGGGTTTTTTCCCAAAAGGGTTTCCCACATAAATCTGTTGTTCGTTGTATTTGTTCTATTTCTAAAATTCTTTCATGTGTATCTTAATTAGATTGTAATTTGAAAATTAAAAGCCCTGCATTGCATTCTTCCCTGTGGATCTGACATTAGGAAAGCATTTTCCACACCTCTGCTTTCCTTACAAGTGGTATCAGAGCCTAGCCAGTTGTGTTATCCTTGTGAGTGGGTTGGGTTTTTTGTGTTAAATCTTTTTTTAGTGGGAGTCTAGTAGAGGTCTGATAATTTAATTACAGATTAAGATGGCAAGTACATTTGGAAAGATGGAGATAGAGAAATTCAATGGTAGTAATTTCGAGTTGTGGAAACTCAAGATGGAAGATTTGTTAGTAGACCGAGATCTTTGGACTACTGTGTCTGGAACAATGCCTCAAGGCATGAAGCATGAGGATTGGGACCTGGCAGATAGAAAATTAAAAGGGCTGATAAGGCTCTGTTTGGCAGACTCTATTCTTTTGAACGTGCATGAAGAAAAGACTGCATCTTCCTTGTGGAAAATATTAGCATCCATTTATCAGGGCAAGTCCTTGGTGAACAAGTTGTTCTTGAGGAAGAAGCTGTACTCTTTGAGAATGCAAAAGGAGGGTCTATTACTAATCACTTGAATGCTTTCAACATGTTGATTGCTCAATTGACATCAGTTGGTGTGAAGATTGAAGATGAAGATCATTGCATGTTGTTTCTATGTTCTCTGCCTAATTCTTGGGATCATTTGGTGATGGCTATAGGGAGTACAACATCCACATTCAAGATGGAAGATGTTGTTGCTT
>VDFB02271358.1:163216094-163237172 GCA_007258455.2 Sequoia sempervirens | reverse complement strand
TTTAAAAGCACCAATATCAAGTGTGAAGTTTTTTTGTTTAGTTGTTAGACCAAATCAAAATCTAGTAGCTGTCTAAGGTTCAATTTTAGCTCAACTTTGAAAAATTCAAAACAATGATTGATTTTAAACCCCAAATTAGTTGGTCAAAAAAAAAAATCAGCAAATGGATGCTCTTAGATTAATACAATAAACATTTA
Source organism: Sequoia sempervirens (assembly GCA_007258455.2). Taxonomy (NCBI): domain Eukaryota; kingdom Viridiplantae; phylum Streptophyta; class Pinopsida; order Cupressales; family Cupressaceae; genus Sequoia; species Sequoia sempervirens. Next base: position 163,236,975 of record VDFB02271358.1, on the reverse strand, counting down.
AAAATGATTTTTCCAAGTTCAAGTGTCCACTTTCCGATTCAAAAGAAATCTCCAAAGATTGTTTCTTACGCTTTAGCTTTGCAAGGTCCTTGTGCAATTGAAATCCTTGGCCCGCATAAAGTCATAAATGAGCAACACCAATCAACAAAGATGCTTAGCCATAAATGACTGACTTAAAAAATGATGTAAATTTTTTGTTGAAGTACATTAACATTCTCAGGTCCCTATCAATGACATCTCACAAAATTCAAGGTAAAGTTTTATTATGAGAATGCAAAGGTGGATTTCATGAAAAGCATGCTTTAACTTTGTATTCACTTTGATCAAGATATCAAATCAGATAGTACGCTTTAATTAATTGAAGTTCACTTCTTGAAGAAGACAAATGCATGAAGACAAAATAAGATTCATTTCATGGAGATTGCTAACCAGGAAAGAGGAGCTCAGTAAATCAGTAAAAAAAGGATTTCAAAAGAGATTAAGTTGCTCCTATTGGTGAGAAAGTGCCAAGCAATCGCCTTCTTAAAAAAAAAGACGTCATTCCAAACTCTTCATTTTAATGAATGATGACATATCCAAGCATTTTAATAAAACCACACAACAATCTTGTTTGTAAGTGTCAGACCCAACATTAATTTATGAGAAAGCAAATGATTAAAATCTCTGCATACCAACCTTTATGGTGTTCTAACATGAGAAGCAAAGAGCATCAATGCATTTCATAGATCATTGAAAGTAGCAATAGAATGATTTTAATGCTTAGACAAATGTTTTGATCATTAATAAATGCAGTTATAGTAAAATATCAACAAATTATTTGAATCAACCACCTGTTTGAATGCATCAGATCTTCATTAAACCGACAACCACAGTCAACCACAAATTTAATTAAATCAATAACCACAAATATTGCAAATGTTTCCATAGTAATATGAAGGAAATACAAATATTATTTCTGAACTAAGTGACCCATTTATTGATTATGGTATCTTCCAAGTTTGAATGAGGAAAAAAAAACTCACCATTTCATGATGACCACACAAGGCTAAAACAATGACAAGATGATTTCGATAGAAACAAAGACAACATAAGTAAAGTCTTTACCTTCCCTTTTTAATGCATCAAAATGCACTAATCAAATGTAACAAAAAAATGATAGCCTACTTCAAGTAAGATACCATGCAGTCTCACAGTCTCACTGGGCAAAGCCATTACAACAAACTTTCACTAGTAGCATTCTGTGCTACTGGATGTGCTCGTGCTAGTGGTCTCCTTAGCCTTTCAAAGTCTTCAAAAACTTCAAAATCAGTTGGGAATCTTATGCCTGGGGATATGGAATACGACAAACAATGATATTAATGAGAGAAACAATGATATAAATGAGAGCAATGTTATCTTTTGATGAAAAAAGAGACATCCCCTAAAAAATGTGCATTTACAGCTCCAAATGAGACTTAGGGGACTGCCAGATAATTATTCAAGGTTGTGTTAAGAAATCTTTGAAAGATGGGAAACTTTGTAACATTATGGAATAAATTCTTATCGTTGGTAGGAAATTTGAAGCAATTTTGTATAGCCACTGTTATAATCCAAATGACACGTTGTTAATCTCAAGGAAATGGTGAGAAGATTGGTGTTGATTCTACATTACAAAATAATGAACTAGATTTGTTCCTAATGGCTAGAAGATTTTTCATTCATTGATATTTTGATGATGTCCATAGTAGCCTAACAAAAGAAGATGACATTGTTTATAAAGCGTGCAAACTAACTCCAAAGAGAAAAGACGTATCTAAGAAAAAGATTTAGAGAAAAAGTCCCACTGAATGTGAGGGGAGAAGCAAAATAGATATGCACTTTTCACCAAGTTAAAGAAAGATATCTCGCCTTTAATTTCTAGTTGCTTTCATAATGGAGGTTGATGGTTGTCCCCGAGCATCATGATGGCCTGAAAAATATGATCCCTGCCTTGTTGATGTGATTCTTCCAGGATTTGAATGGAAAATGAAAGTGGATGCAATGCCCACCTCACAGATATTGGACTTGGCCCCATGTATTGCTAACCTATCTTTAGATGTTATTGTTTCTTTAATCTTATTTTTTCTAACACCGACCGATATCTTTCATTGAAATCCTTGGTTAGTCATGCATCAAGCTAAAATAATTTATGCCCTCTAAGAAGAAGCGTAAAAAAGGAGAGATTAATGAATAGTAAGTCAAAATAATAACTACCTAAACCGGACAACATTCAACCGATCCTCTCATTCATGTTCAAGGCAGAAATTCTTTAAGTAAATGCCAAAATAGAATTCCACAGCCTTTTAAATAGCATTATTCCGTACCGCGATCAAAAATCATCATAAAATGGGTCGCATGGAATGCACATTTGCAGGGATGCAAAAATGGACTTCAAGGTTGAAAGGCTTTACCCAGACAAACTGCACCATTGAAGAATCTGGTCTGCCCCAAAACAAAGAAAATACTTAATCCTATGGGGGGATTGGTGCTATTTTGATGTGGAAAATAGCCCTTTGCCAACACCTTTAGATAAGCTAAATGATGAAATTGCTTATGAAATGCTATGAAGATTATATGGATTCAAATGAAAATGATGTTTTTTTGCCTAAGATTGTGGAGCTTGTGAAGTTGTGGAGTGGACAAAATTAGCTCTCCATTGAAGAGAGTAACTTTGCATGAGGATTGTGGATGATTTTTTGAAGAATGAAGCTTCCATTTATAGACTGTCAAGTTGAAAGAGTGTTCAAAAAAGAGCAATGTGGGATAATGTTTTAGCCAATGAGATGGAGCCACTTGTCACCTTGTGAATGGTTTAGGAATGTGCAAGTTTTGGTCAATGTGCCAATAAATGAGATTGGTTGGCCTTTTTCAAATTTAAATTTGGCTTGTTGGAGGGAGAAAAAGAGAATTAAATGCCTATTGGGGGACATGCAAGAGGGAAGTTATTGCCATGTTGGAAGGGACAAGTCAACTTTATTTCAAATTCAAACTTGAGGAATATTCTTCCGAAGATGCTTTATTGAGGGAAAATGATGATTTTAATAAACAAATTAAAATGCTTTATTGGTGCAAGTGGGAAAAGCTAGAGGATGTGATGGGTGATTGGATTAGATTTAATCAGGATTAGATTAGTTAAGATGATGTTAGATGCTTTTGACCCATTTGACTTAAATATTTTGGTTTTATTTAAATCAAAAGGGATACAATATGAATTTGGGGTTCAATTAAATAAAGTTTGGTTTATTTAACTAAAAGGGTGATGTGAGACTTAAATTAAACAAAATTGATTTATTTAATTTAAATGGATAACCTTAGGAGACTAAATTTAATGAATTTGTTTTACCTGATGAATGGATGAATGTGAATGATGCTAATTTTGTATGTCTACAATTCCAGACACATCATGCAAAGAATTTTCAACTAAAAATTTAATCAGAAAATGGTGGAAAACATAATTGTCCCTACCCTTCTGAGTCTCAGCCGCCATGATTGAAAGAAGGTTGTATAGCACACTTGACACATTCATCCTCCTTTTGTGCCTCATATGATTCAAAAGCTTGAAGTGCACAAAATGCAAATTGGACTGGCAACCTTCACAGGTGATATATTTTATGAAATAAACAACTATCTACTTCCATGGCTTAGGAAAAGACAATCTCTTTGCACCCTATTTATCTATGCTCAATGGAGGGTTGTTTAGCTTTGTAAATTTGGCCTTGGTTGATCTAGCATCTCTGGAAGTAGGGTAATTTTCACCATCAATAGGTAACCCTGTATCTTCTGTAATTATTTCTTCAGTCGCTATGACCTCCAACCCTTTTATCATGGCCTTCCCTTTAGACAATGTCTAGGAAAATTCTAGTGCAATGTCTTCATCGAAATCATCTAGCTTCAAGAAGTAGTCTATCCATTTGCAGTTTCAGAATTTGGCCAGGTAGGGTGCATCCTACAGTAATACATCGTGCACTGTGGGTTCATTTTGAATTAACCTACCTCCCATTATTTGCAATCAAACAAACACTCTGTGGATTCCTTCTTGCAATTCTCATCTGAAAACCAAATTTACCTTTCTACAACACTTGATAAATTTATAATGCTAATATCGATTGAATTTTACCTTTCCAATTTACCTTATATTTGCAACGCAACTTGAGATATGACAGGGTCAATAATGGAAAGGAAGGAGTAATAAAGGGAGGCTATAACTAAGAGAAATGACAGCAACATTTGGTGTCACCTCACACATGCGAGTTGTCCTCTCACTCAGATTTCAAATCGTGCACCGTGGGTTCATTTTGAATTAACCTACCTCCCATTGTTTGCAATTAAACAAACACTCTGTGGATTCTTTCTTACAATTCTCATCTGAAAACCAAATTTACCTTTCTGCAACACTTGCTAAATTTATAATGCCAATATTGACTAAATTTTCCCTTTCCAATTTACCTTTTATTTGCAATGCAACTTGAGATATGACAGGGAAAGGAAGGAGTAATAATGGAAAGCTATAATGGAGAGAAATGGTAGCAACATTTGGTGTCACCTCACACATGCGAGCTGTCCTCTCACTTAGATTTCAAATTGACTAAATTTAAATTTTGTTGACATAGACTAGCATGGACTGACACATGGGAAAAATATTCACATCTTTTTCCTCCCCCAACCTAAATTTGGGCATGTGTCCTCACATGTGGGATGATGATTTGACAGGGTATGGAATATTGGCATGCTATGGTGAATGTCCATACTAACGTACAGTGATTAAATGAATGCACTTAAAGATAATTAAGATATAGCAATTAATGTGCACATACCTAAATGTGTGGAGGATTTGTTGCAAAGATTGTGGAGAAAGTAGCGTTCACCTTTTTAGGAAATAAGTTGACCAATTAATGAAGATGAGGTGGGATGAGGTGGAGTGGAATGAAGTGAAGTGATGGAAGAGAGAGAAAGGTGGAGATGGATGGGCGGATGGGTGGATGGGTGAAGAAGTGGACTCCCACGGAAGTGGAATTCTTTATTATGACAAGTACATACCTTAATTAGCCGTAAGAGGGAATATCCACTTCCCTTCTAAGCATGAAGCTTGTGCTGGCTGCCTTTAGTGCAAATTGTCGCGAACCTCCTTGGAAGCTGGCTGTGGATGTTCCATGGCTACATGACCATTGACAAGCAACTTAAATCTGACTGGGTCAATAGTAATGAGCTATACAACACCATTAGGGAATACTTCAACAACCTCATATGGTCCTATCCACCTTGTCTTCAATTTTCCTGCATTGTCCTGATACTTTGAGTCATAGAGCAGGGCCTAATCTGCTAGTTGGAATTTTTTGTCCTTGATGAATTTTTCATGCCACTTGATTCTCTGATTCTACACTACCTCTCTGTGATGTAGGGATTCTCTCCTCATCTCATCCAAAGAATTTAGCTACATTATTCTCTATTTTTGTGCCTTAGAGATATCTATCTACAAATCTACTATAGTCCTAAGAGTGTTGTGTTCAAATTCAATGGGCATCATAGTTGTCTTTCCATACAGTAATTCAAATAGAGTAAAACATGTAGTTGTTTTCTAGGTAGTTCTGTAGGCCCAAACAACTTCTAGTAATCTATTTTCCCAGTCCTTTTTGTGGATAGCTACTATTTTGGTTAGAATAGCTTCAATTTCTCTACTGGTCACCTCAACTTGGCCATTAGCCTGGGGGTGATAAGAAGTATACTTTTTGTGTCTTATGTTGTACTCATTGACTAGTACTGAAACACAAGTTGATGTGAATTGAGCCCCTCGATCAATCACTATCTCTCTTGGAACTCCATACCTTGTGAAAATCTCATAAAGAAATTCTACAACCTTGTTACCTCTTGCATGCTTCATGGCCTTAACTTCTACCCACTTTGTTACATAATTAGTGCATATTAGGATATAAGACTTACCAATTGATGGAGGGTCAATGGGTCCTACAAAATCCAATCCCCACTTGTCAAAGGGAGTGATTACTACCTGAGGGTAAAGTGGTATCTCATCAATTTGGTTGGCCTGCCCATTCTTTGGCATCTATCACATTTTCTTATATACCTTCATGCATCCTTGTGGAGTGTTGGCCAGTAATATCATGTGTTCAAGATCTTCATTGTTTTCCTCTTGGATGCAAAATGTCCTCCACATGGTTCATTGTGGCATGCATGCAAAATTTCATATGTTCCATCTTCTCTCACACATCTCCTCATGACATGGTCTGGTCCAGTATAAAACAATCATCCAGCAATCCATGAGAAAGGAAAATATTTTTCAATGAGCGCCCTTCTCTCTTTTGGAGAGAAGTGAGGAGGAACTCTTCATGTGACCAAATAATTATCTATGTCAGATTACCATGGCTTTTGTACACTAATAGAGAATAGATGCTCATTGGGAAAAGAGTCATCCATGGCTTGATTATCCCTTGATGTAGTCAGCCTTGAAAGAAAATCTACAACAACACTAGCCTTTCCTGGTTTATCCACAATGGTTATGTCAAACTCTTGCATCAATAGTAACCATCTTGCCAGCCTACCAGAGATTATAGGTTTATTTATGAGATATCTAATGGTTGCATGATTAGTGTGCACAAAGATTTGGTAAGTTGTGATATAATGCCTGAATTTGTTCAGGGCATAGATTATTGCTAGCATTTCTTTCTTTGTTACCGTATAGTTGAATTCAACTCCTTACAATTTTTTGCTAACAAAATAAATGGCATTTTCAATAGCTCCTTCTTTTTGTTCTAAGACTTCCCTTATTTCATAATATGATGCATCTGTATGGATGTGGAAAGGAAGCTCCCAATTAGATCCTTTGAGTACAAGAGCATGAGTCAAGTCTACCTTCAAGTTAAATAATGTCTTGTCACAAGCTTCAATCCACTAGAATTTAGCATCTTTAGTGAGAAGAGTATACAATGGTGCTGCTGTTTTGCTAAAATACTTGATGAAATGCCTATAATATCCTACATGGCCCAAGAAACTCCTAACAACCTTCTATTTTGTAGGTGTGGACAGATTTGTGATTACCTCAATCTTTGTAGGATCTACTTGAATTCCTTTGTGGGAGATGTATAGGCCAAGGACTACACCTTGTTGCATCATCATGAAGCACATTTCATTGTTTAAGGATAGATTTTGGTCTTCAAATCTCTGTAGGACTTTCTTGAGATTCTCCAATGCCTAATTGAAATTAGCACCATAAGTGGTAAAGTCATCCATGTAAATTTCCATGCAATCAAGAGAGATATTTGAAAATATGCCAATGACTTCCCTTTGAAAGGTTGTAGGTGCATTGCATAAGCCAAATGGGAGTATCAAGTAGGCATAGGTCCCCCATGGATAGGTAAAAATAGTCTTCTCCTGGTCCTTTGGTGCAATTTGGATATGGTTGTAGCCACTAAATCTATCTAGAAAAGAAAAGTATTGCTTTCTTGCAAGTGTGTCCAAAACTTGATCTATGAAGGGTAAGGGAAAATGGTCCTTCTTGGTGGCAACATTAAGTTCCCTATAATCAACACAAACTCACCATTTCCCTCCTTTCTTAAGCACAATCACTAATGGAGACACCCACTGGATATCTAAAATGGGGTATATAAATCCTGCATCTAACAATTTATGTAGTTCCCCTTTTACGATTTCTCTCAGTGTAGGGTTAATTCTTGTTTGTGGATGCCTCACTGGGGTGCAATCATCTTTGATGTAAATTCTGTGTGTGCAAATTTTAGGGTCCAATCCCTTCATATCATGATAATCCCACATAAATGCATGTTGGTCAGTCCTCAATAAGGTTGCCAATAATAATTGTTGCTCTTCACTTAGTTTTTTGTTAACATTTAGATGTTTTCCTTTTGACACCTACACTTATGTAGTTAACTCTATCATGGCTACTTCATTGATGTATGGTACCTTTAGTTCATATGGAAGCAATGAATGGGACATACTTGTTGTTGTAGGAAGTTTTCCTATAGGAGCAGTGGCTACAAGAAGAATGGCTATAGGAAGAACATCTGCAAGAAAGGTGGTTGCAGGAAGAACATGCAAAAGTGTCTTGACTAGGGTAGCAGAATGAGAAGATGATGCTTCATCCACTTCATAATGGTTTTTAATGATGTTATCCAATACTTCATCTTCATCTTGAATTTGCATAAAAGAGCTTCTTCCTATCATCATAAGATGCGCCAAATAATTAACTTCCTTGGCCTCTTCACCAACATGTGGCCACACAAAATTATACTCATCATGGGGTGGCTGAGTAGGAGGATAAAAAACAAAATTTTTGGTACTCTTCCCATATGAAATGGTCATATCACTTGACCGAAATCCAATAAATGCATCTGTAGTTGATAACCATGGCCTTCCAAGAATAATAGGACACCTGCCTAGTGTAGCTTTAGGAGAAAGAATCATGAAGTTTTTTGGGTACTCCCAAGAGTCTAGAACTACCACAAGATCCTCCACTATACCATCAAGCTTAACAGTAGAACTATCAACGAGCTATAGGAAAATGGGAGTAGATCTCATGCTTAAAATTTTTAGTTGTTGAAGGATGTCTTTAGTCATTACATTTATTGCTTCTCTTAAATCAAGTAGTGCATTCTTTATTTGGATCTCGTTTATAACAACTACTACCACATGACTACCTGGGTCATTGTACTTACGGATAATTACTTTTCCAAGAATGATGTCAACTAGCTATCCCACCACATGGACTGTAGCTAGGTCTTTCTTTTTCCTGCCCAACTTCTTGAGGCATGCTTCCTTGATTTCCTTTCCATAGATTGGGATGTCCTTTATAGCTTGGAATAGAGGAATCTAGACACATATATGCTTTAGCTGATCCAGGATGTCAAAATTTATATCCTCTTTTTCTTCCTTTTTCTTGGAAACTTCTAATCTTTTAGGAAATGGTGGTTCTTATTCAGTCTGCTTGGTTGGGACTGGTTCAATATTTTTAGGTGCACTTGGCTGAATGGGATCATTCAGAGGTTCCTCTTCCTCTTCCACAAGAAACTCAATGATAATGGGCTTGGAAGGGGTTGGAAAAGTAGTTCTTGAATGCAAGTGGATATCACTTACACATAGCATATGCAGGTAATTGATTTGAATCAACAGAGTATATAGACTGTTGTTGTGGTTTGTTATTTAGATTAGGTGTGGGCTGAGTTGGTAGTTGAGTGGGTTTAGGTGTATTTGAGCTTGAATTAGTAGGTGGAGGAATTATAGCAGGCTACTAGGGATGAGAAGGTGGTTTCATGTAACTAGTTGTCCTCCCCTCCATTGATTTGTTTGCTGCCAATTTCCTGGAGGTGGTTGCCAATGCCCTTGATATTTCTACCAATTCCCCTAAGGTTTTTGCCATTGGGGTGGAGAGTTTTGATGACTAGGCCAAGCATTTGGAGGGTTACCCCAAGGTTGTGCTGGATATCCTCCATAGTTGGATAGATATGGGGGTTTCCATTGGTTACCAGATGAATAGGAATTGAAATATGGCCCAACATAAGAGAGTGGATCTAGTGGCATACCTTGTCTTGAAGCCAAGGACCTCCTTTGTGGAAAATAGTAGACTTGGTCTTCTTTAATCTGAATTAGCTTGAACTCGGGTGCAATTTGCTTGCCTTCAATGTTAGCTACCATCTTGCATCTGCAGTCCTTCTTTTGTCTGCAATGGGGGAAATACTCTACCAACATTGCCTTTGCCTCCTCTTGCTTCTTCTTGGCCTGAAATAAATCTAGCTAAGTAGCTAGATTCTTTATAATGTCTTGCTTGAAGTCTACCAACACATGAGTAATCTGCATTCTTGAAACTATACCGGTAGATGACTTACCCATGGTAGATTGGTAAGCTCTCCCTTTCTTTGAAGCTACTCTGGAGTAGTTCTAGCATATTTTCTTGATATCCTCCCAAGGAACTTGGGAGATATCTCCTCGTCCCATCAATTCCAAGGCATTAGTGTAGTTGTCATTGATTCCTCTCAGGAAAAGCAACTTTTGTGAGTCTTCATTGAGTGTATGGTGTGGAGATTTTTGTAGGAAAAATAGAAATCTTACAATATAATCCTCCAAGCTCTCATCTTCCTTTTGCTGCATCCTAAAAATGTCACCTCCTCTCATCATGTCACTTGCCCTACAATACTCCTTGTATTTCTCAAGGAATTTTGTCTTCATGTCTTCCCAAGTTTCCACAGTATCTCTACCTAGGCTCATGAACCATCTTAATGACACTTTTTTCAGAGTGGTAGAAATAGCTTAAGCCTATGGGCATCAGTGGTATAGTCATAACTCCTGTAGAGTATGCCAAACTCAAACAAGAAGGTATCAAGATCTTCTATGACAAGTCCATAAAACTTGGGGAGTGTTGAAGCAGGGATATTTTTTATGTTGTCAACTTCATTTTGATGGGCAATGGGGAAAGGAAAAGTTGGTTGGTTAGGTCTTTCCTATTTGCATCACCCATGCTTGCTTGATGTAGTTCCAAATCAAAGGGGTTCTCAAGTTGATTTTGGTCTCAGAGGAAACTTCGAGAGCTAGTTAGATCAGAAATGCATCAACCTAGAGGTGTGGATCTTCTTCTTCTTCTTCTCTTGGCGGGTTCGATATTCAACTAGCTGAAATGGATTAGGATTGTTAGGAAGCAATATCCCATAACCATCCCTTCTCCTTCCTCTATGTGTGCAGTATCAACTCACTATCACCATCTCACACAAAGAATTGGTAAAGAATAAGAGGGGTCATTACTTCCTAAATGAGGGGTATGCTAAGAACAACTTTCAAAAATACTTCAACAAGAAAACTATCAATGACTCCAAAAACCTTCCTAGTTTGACACCATCCCTAACAACGACACCAAAAATTGTTGGCCTCCTATAATGATTTAACAACTAGGCCTTTACATTCATGATTCATAGATTGGACACCTAGCTTGAATAGCCATTTCAATCATCGTGAAAGTGCATTTAACTTGTCAACCCAGGGATGTGAATTTGAAATGGGTCAACACAGTATGTGCACTAGGAGCCCAAATTAGCCATTTTCATTCTACAACTAAGAAAGACACAATAATGAAATTAAATTTCTTAGAAAGGAATAACATAAATGTTAATCATCAATCAAAAAATACACCAAGCTAAAATGCATGACAGAAATGAAAATATGGGCAAACAAACAGGATACTACTCTGTGTGTTTTGGCTGCAGGAATAGTCACAAAATAGAATTCTAGTGGGTGTAGGAACAGTCGGTGCTAGATTCTTAACTAATTACTAAATATAAAGTAATACTAAAAAATACTAAGCTAAAGGATGGATTACTCACCAAGTGGGCTCCCTTGGATAAGTATACTCTAAAACTAATGAGAACTCATATGCTCAAACTTAGAATATCATTTCATTCACTGGAATTCATGAGTACAAAAGAATAGCATAATTGTATTGTTGAAAATCTTAAGAGTGCAAGTACAATATTAGATTGTGCAACCTTAGTCACCTCCATGAATTGGGAGGATGCCATTTAGGGAAAACGGAGAAAGTGGGTAGCTGTTACGCATGCCTAGAATCCAATCGCACATGCATTTCAACCATAGATTTAAAGCACTTACAATAATGCACATGTTTTCTCAAAGATCTATAAAGACTCACTATGGCAAAGCATTCAGCTTGTATGGGAATCGTTGTCATCCCTCTTTTGACCTTTGACTGATTCCCTTGTTGGACGTTATGGTGCATGCCCAACTAGCGGTTTCTTCCTCAATTTAGCATCCTCAAATTATATTTGCATGGAAATGTTAGTATGCACAATAATTGCATATTTCTAACCACCTTAAAGAGCATTCATTAACCACATGAAAAATTAATATAGATAGTCCATATAACATGTCATTATCATTAAAGGTTTACAGAAATAAGATTAAGTCCAATGTCTATAGTTTGAGGAAATATCATAAAATTATTGACACTTAACATCAAATTTCATGATAACTTCAGCAACTATATCATAAACTCTACCCAAAATTAGGCCATAAACTAGACTCATCACTGCAACACCATAAAGATAGCTCCATGTACTCACATCTCTATAGTATCTCAACTATACATGCACAACTTGCAACACTTGATTCCTCTCTAAATAACCTATACTGTGTTGATATCAATGACAACGCACGACAACACCACCATACTCATTCATACTTGCAACAATCTCCCCCTTTGTCATTTATGGAAACACATGATGTGAAAAACCATCAAAGACAACATCCATTCCATTCCTGCACTCTCCTTTGTTTTTTAGATTAGATAACCTACACAAGATTTCCTACACTCTCTTTTCCTTGCAATATTATCTCTTTTCATGACTTTCTCTCCTTTTTCTTTCATTTTTTTCACATGAATCTCCTTGACATCAATGGAAAAGAACAAAAAATTTGCATAATTTTTTCATCCATATGTAGATCGACACTCCCCTTAGAGTGCACCCATTTCATACTGCAACAATGATACTTCCTACTCCCCTTGAAGGAGTACAACCATTCATTAGTCCAAACAAATGAAGAATCTATAGATCCATTGGACTGATGCACCTCCATGTGCACCTAGTTCAAAGAAGGAGGGGCATTAACCCCCAACTTCTCCCTGAGATACTCAAGAGTATTCTTTAGAAGAGCCTTAGTAAATATATAAGCAATTTGATCCTTTGTAGGCACATACTCTAATCTAACTTCATTCTCCAATACCTTCTCTCTCAAGAAATGATATTTGATAGATATATGCTTTGTCTTTGAATGCATTACCAGATTCTTTGAAATGCTTATAGCACTTGTATTATCATAAAAGATATGGATATTCTCATCACACATTACTCATGTGTCCTTCAATGTTTTCTTCATCCACAACACCTGTTTGTAGAAAGATGCTACATCAATGTACTCAACTTTTGTAGTGGATAAAGAAATAGAATACTATTTCTTGATAAGTAGGAGGTATTTTTCCACGCTGAATCCCCGATAAAGAAATAGAATACTCAACTTTTGTATGGGTCAATGAGTTTGACTCAAAAACACACGTTGAATCCTAATAGCGAATTACACACTATTTCTTCTTATCCATGAAACCAATCTTCCTCCAAGAAAGAATGCACCACCACTTGTACTCTTTCGGTCATCCACACAACCAGCCCAATCTGCATCAGTGAAAGCACTCAAGGTGAAATTAGTATCCTTAGGATAACACAAGCCATAATCCAGAGTGTCTTTTAGATATTTGAATATCCTTTTCACAACTGTAACATGTGCTTCTTGAAATTTGGGAACCAAACATACTGTATGCATGATATCCGGTGTAGTAGCAATAAGTTATAATAGTCCACCAATAATAGATTTGTACATGCTCTTATCAACTTTAGGAGATTCATCATTTTTACTCGGTTTGCATCCAGTCACTATAGGGGTACAAACTAGTTTGGAGTCATCTAGTCCAAACTTCTTCAACAACTCTTTAACATACTTTTATTGTGAAATGAATATGCCCTTATCAGTTTGATTCACTTGAAGTCCTAGAAAGAAATTCAACTCAACAATCATGGACATTTCAAACTCTTTTTGTATCTCCTCTGCAAATTTCTTGCACATACCCTCATTTCCTCCAAAAATGATATCATCAACATACACAACCACTATCAACATTTTGTTTCCTTCAATCTTGAAATAGAGATTATTGTCTGTGGAGCTCTTGTTGAACCCTTGTTGTGTCAAATACCTATCCAACCTTGCATACCATGCTCTAGGAGCCTGTTAAGTCCATATAGTGCCTTTTTCAACTTTCAAACCATGTCTAGTTTATCTAATAACTAAAATCCCTCCATTTGTTCCATCTACACCTCTTCTTCCAATTCTCCATTCAAGAATGTAGACTTAACATCCATCTAATATACCTTGAAATCTTTGTGAGCAGAAAAATGTCTCTTTATGCCATGCTCTTCACAAAATGTATTAAACTCACTAGAAGTGAATTCTCCACCTCTATCAAACCTTAATCATTTGATTCTCAAGTTCACTTCATTCTCTACCCTAGCCTTGAACACTTTAAATCTATCCAGAGCTTGAGCTTTCCCCCTAAGAAATGTAATCCATGTCATTCTAGAATAATCATCAATAAGGAGCATGAAATACCTATCACCATTAGGCTTCATTTTCTTATGGGACCACAGAGGTCTGTATGAACCAATTCTAGCATTCCAGTAGTTGATTGTTCTTTTCCTTTAAAGCTGCATCTTGTTTGTTTTCCCAACTGACAACTTCTGCAAATAGTATTGGTAGGCTTTGTGATTTTAGGTAGATCTCCGACAAAATCTCTTGAACTAATCCTGATCAGGTTGTCAAAGTTTCATGTCCCATCATTCAGTACCATAGCCAAGTTTCATTAACTTGAGATATAAGGCACTGATCATCAACACCCTTAAGCTAATAAATGTTTCCATATGTTCTTCTTCCTGCAACAACCACAGTTTTGGACCCTTTTCTAATCTCACAAGTATTATCCCAAAACACAAGCTTGAATCCTTTGCTACATATTTATCAAACACTCAAAATATTATGCCTTAAGTACTTACATAATAGATATCATTATTATTGTGTTTTCCATCAAAACTAATTGTTCCTTTTCCAACAATCTTTGCTTAGAATAATCTCCAAACATGACTAATCCACCATCATACTTTTCAAGTTTATTAAAATTACTTTTATCTCTAGTCATGTGATTTGAGTAGCCACGTTCAATCACCCAATAGTCTTCATTTTGTCTAGCATGAACGGTAGTAACCAGAGTACCTTCCATCTCTTCCTTCTTGTTCTCTAGACCACTTTCCCTTGCACATCTTCCAGAGTTAGTAGACAATTATTTATTCTCCAAGGCTAGAAACAAGAATCCATCATTATCATCCTCAATATTAGGCTCATCATCAAAAATCCCAACATCTTCTCTAACATAGTACAATCTCTTGAACTTCTTATTATTTTTGTCTTTATTGTCTCTGTTCTTCTTGTGTACAACTCTATTTGGACATATTGAAGAATAGTGTCAATATTTCCACAACTAAAACATTTAAAAGGAAACATACCTTTGCACTTATTGGTACCTTTCTTAAATTTCCTTGTAAAATTTTCTTCCAACTCCTCTAAACCTTCACTATCCAAATCATATTATATCTTAGTGGATTTAAAGGCTGATTTTGTCTTCCTTTTCTTTTCCAAAATTCCTCATTTCAAATGTGGTCAAGGTGCCAAATAGTTGTACTTTAGTGAACTTAGGATCATACACTTCCTCAATGGTTGAGACTTTATCACTGTAACTCTCTGGTAGAGTCATCAAAATATTCTCCATTACATCTTCATCTGTCAGAGTACACCTTTATTTTTAGCTTCATTTACTACAATATCAACCCTTTAAAAATAGCTTCAATATCTTCACCTTCTTCCATTTTCAAGTTCTCATATCTCGCTTAGCTATTAGCTTCTTTGACAATTTCACTCTATCATTTCCTTCATAGATATCTTCCAACATTTTCCAAACTTCATAATTAGTGCCCAAAGAAATAACTTTTGTTTGTTCAATCTTAGATAAAGCACTATAGATTGCATACCTTTCTTTTTCATTTTCCTCATAGGAAGAAATATCATCTGTAGAAGAAGGACCACTTGCTAGTACAACATATTTTGTCTCAACATCTTTCCAAGTCTTGTGACCAAGAGAGATTAGGTAACCTCTCATTTGCACTTTCCAGTCACTGTAGTTAGATCCATCAAACACATGGATTGAAAATTTATGCACCATCAAATATACCTCAAGCAATTAAGCTTTTCTCCAAGGAACCAAAGCTCTGATACCAATTGTTGAAGGGTGCAAGACAATTGAGAGGGGGGTGAATTAGTTGTCACCAATATTAATCACAAATCTCAAACAATTACTATCTTCACATCCAATTTATTTTGTTATTAAGTATCAACATGAATGAAAATAATAGAAAGCAATATCAACACAAGAAACACCAGATTTACATGGAAAAACCTATAAGGGAAAAAACCACGATGAAGATTAACTCACAATATAAAGTAATTACAAAATTGATTACAAAGAGGCTCACTGCCAAAAGGGCTCACTGCTCAAGAAGGACTCATTATCTGGATACAAGGCTCACTACCTAAAAATAGGATGCACTGTCTAGAAGGGAGGCTCACTTCCTACAGATACAAAAGATGAGAGAAAAAATCCACCACAACAAATTACACACATTTGTAGCCTTGATGAGTAGATTGTAGACACCATTAGCTCACTACTTTTAGGAGTCTAACACATTAAAGTACTGTTGCCTCTATCCAATTTTGCACACTCTTGCTTCTTACACTTGTGGCATGTTTGACACATCAAATCATAACATCTCAAATTGTATTTATACTATCTTCAACCTTAGAAACTTTCTCCAAGTTCGGCTAAATACACTTCATATTACAAATTCAAATTAGGTCAGCAACTCAACATTCCCGCCATGGAAGAGAATGAAAGCAGAACAAACCAACACTTAACAAAGACCCAAGACAACATCTCAGATCAATCACACACTTCCTTAATTGATACTTATCCTTCGCATGACGTGTAGGAACTAGGTCAGACAAACCTAATGAAAATGCCAATGAACTTTGAAGTACACACTTCTGCAACAAGAAGATAACATGTGAACCACATAACACGCTTCACCATACACTGGAACACATCTCAGATGCCTTAGGTTTCATCTGTAGCAAATGCAACAACCTTCATACATGGAACACTTTCCATAAGTATATCCGAACTGTACAAACACACACACAAAACTCTGAGACACATCTTTCGGAGCTCCAAACCATGAACACCTTTGATAGAACATAGATAACACCATGACAAGCCTTCTACCAAATCTACAAGACCTAGAAAAAAATAGCAAAGGAATGTGGAGCAGACACATTTCTCCCAATCACAGACAAACAACACTTCCAAACCAGTTCACACACCAGTGAACACAACTTCCACTTTTCATCAAACCAGAAGCTAAAAACTAGGATATATCACCTACATATGCCCATAAAAAATACTTTAGATCTACACAAGCATACGATCAACACAAAATAAATATAGAGCACAAACCATAGCACATTTTGAACACACACACAACTCTATCTTCACTATTTCACAAAAGCACTTGGCAACTCATCATATCAGCACACCTACAACACCATATAGATAGCTCCATGTACTCACATCTCTACAGTATCTCAACTATACATGTACAACCTGCAACACTTGATTCCTTTATCTACAACAACCTATACTGTGTTGATATCAATGACAACATTAATGACAACACCACCATACTCATTCATACTTGCAACACATATTACTTTGTTCATTCATCATTTCCCTTCATTATTCTATTTCATTTCAAGGTTTAATTATTAGTTATATTGTAGAAAAAAGGCAACTTGCTTGATTTGGGGAATAATTGATGATAAATTGGACTTAATAAGGCCTATATTTGGTGTTGTGAGGTGTTTTTCACATCCAAACTAGGTCTTGGATACATTTATTGATGCCTTGTAAAGGTGTTGTAAAAGACTTTCACACTTTTCTAGACTTAATAAACCCATTCCCCCTTAATTCAACATTATAAAATGTGTTTAATGACATTATCACATCAATCCAAAAGGATTGTAAAATAAAGTTAATGTTAATCTAGTGTTGTAATGTGTCCTACACATTCACATTGGATGTTGTACCTTCCTTGGTTGTGTGGACCTCATTTTAGTGTTGCAAAGTGTATTTAATCACACTTTCACATTGAATTATGTGTCCCCAACCCTAATTGTCTTTCACATCATCATTAATAGGTCCCTATTACCCCATATTACACATCCCAAGGTTTGAATTGATCAAATAACTGACAAAGTCATCATATAAACCTTATTTCCTTACTTCCTAGCATCCTAGCTAGCAAATGGGCCCCTTTAGGACTAATTCACCATCTGTGGAAAATTAGTCCCTACCAGGTGGGATTGATTCACCCAAGGTGGCAAATGAATCCCATTTGGGCCATTTTTTACTTTTGAGTGAGAAATTTTGGAATTTAAGTTTAATTTTTCTTCATATCAGCCTTAGGGATCTAATTTACAAGTGAATTTCCTACAAAATCAAGTCTCTAAACCCTAATTGACATATCTTAACTCATTCACACATCTCATCATTTATTCATCATCTATCTTCTCTATCAAATCAAGCAAGTTAGGGTTTCATCATTACAAGTCATCAAGATTGTTTCCTAAGACATTCAAGGGAAGATTCTTCATGTTTTTCTATACAAATTCAAGATCAATCATCATGAAAAGGTAATAACTCCATTGTTGCATGTTTATTACATTATTTCTTCATTTGGTTTAATTACCTAAAAGGGGTTTGACCAAGTAAAACCCCCATGCCCTAAAACATCCAACATTTCTCTTTCTTGTCTTGTGTGTTTTCCGATGTAGACATCTTTGAGGCTTAGAAATAATTGAATATTGCATTGCAAAGTTTTTCAAATCATCTCTTCATTGGATAAGTCAAAATACACACAAAAAGTCACTTTTAGGCCCGAATTTGACAGTTTCAAAATCGAACACCTAAAGAAGCAGAAAGTGTAGATTGAAGGCTCTTGTTTCTACCTTTGAATATTCAAAAATTCAAAGGTGGACTCATTCTCCATGGGTGGCGAATGAGTCCCACTTCTAGGCCTGATTTTGGTTTTCTGCATTTTTGGATACACATTTGTCTGAAACAGGCTCTAAAACAGTTTCCCCGATTTGGGACTAATTCGCCCAGAATGAAGGAGTCCCACCAGGCCTAAAAATAAGGATTAGTAGCATTCCAGATTTCATTTCCATTGTCCATCGAGATCTCAAGTGCACACTTTCAGTTTCATCCATTTATGTTATAATTTGCATTCATTTCTAGGTGCTTTTGCTTTACACAATGTGTTTTCAAACATCTTACATTTCAATAGTTTTACATTAATAACCAATCCATTTTATCATTTTTTTGTATTTAGATCATTTCATTTAGGCATAATTTCATTGTACTTGCATTAGTTTGAGTGAACCACCTAGATTTTTGGGTGTGGGATCTATCTCTTTCCTTTAGGTGAAAAACCCTAATTGAGCAAAAGAGAGTCATAACATTTCACACCCCTAAAATCTATGGTTCATTTTGGTGAACTTGATTTTAGAATAATTTCTTTTCTGATTTAGATTCCATCATCATCCTAACAATAGCTTGCATGCATTTGATTTTGCATTGTTTTGCATTCTAGGGTTTCAAAAATTCGCATTAGTGAAAAGCTCATTTAGCTTGCATTTTTGCCTATATTTTCCTTAAAATTTTCTGAAATTATGCATCTATATCCTAGGTCTACATCTTACAACATCAAAATCATTAAAATCCATTAATTTTTTTTGAAAATTTTGAAACGCTTACTGGGACTCATTCACCATGTTGGGCAAATCAGTCCCTGTCCAGATTTTTCCCTATCTATTACAACATCAAAAACCTCATTTTTGTGCTTCCTAAGCCTCCTAGTATCATATAGTATAATTGTATAAATTTTCAAGAACATTTGTTTTATGCATCTAGCTCAAAAACATCATTTTAGACTTACATTCTTCAAATCACTTCAATTGCAAACATCCTTACATCTAAAAATGCTTACATTTCTAAAATTTTGCATAACATCGATAAAAAGTACTTTTCAATTTTTCTTACACAATATTTCTATTCATAAAACTTTTCAAAGTTTGATAAAAGTGCTTTTCATTCTTGCATATACATTGTTTACATTTTCAAGGTGTTGCATACATTGGATAAAAGTGTTTTGTATCTTTGCATATACATTGTTCATATTGTTGAAACATTTCATGAAATGGTTACATATGCTTTTAAATCTTATTCAAACAATGCTATTACCTTACATATTTAGACATGTTAAGAAACATTTCCTATCCCCTCCCTATGAGAGTGTTTTAGTGAAAGAGACTACAACTTGGGCCATTCCTAACGATCATACTTGTTCTTCTCATAATATCCCTCCTCTTGGTGACAAAGATATTTTAGTAGAAGAATCAGTTAATGAGAGTTTTGAGAATCCTAGTTTTTTCTCTCCTTTTACATCTCTTAGTGGAAAAAATATGCACAACCAACCTAACATAACCAAATGTAATCATGACAATAACATTTGTCCTTCTCCTAGTATCTCTCCTAGTTGTGAAGAAGATACTTTGTTGATAGAAAACACAATCGATGATGGTCATGAGAATCTTAGTTGTCCCCCTTCACCTAAGAAAACCCTTCCTGTGCAAAAAATTTAACCATTGGTCATTACCCTACTTGTGATGAAGTCCTTTTTGAAGAACCAACCTTAGAATGTCAAGCACATTCGGTTTGTAGTTCTCCTCAAAACCCTCCTCCTAGGAATGATATCATGATGCAAGACAAGAACCACAATAATGATATAGACTCTCACTTGCTAAGGGATGTTAACATTATTCAACCTCAACTCATCCTTTAACCCCATTCACATAAACCTCCAACTCAAAACAAACCCGAACTCATCCTCTACCCACCTCAGAATAAATTATCGCAATAGTTAATTCATAATACCTTTGCTCATACATATAACACTAGAAATAATCGACAACCTCCACAACCCACCCCAACACCCTTACCTTTGCCTAATCCTATCCCATTTAAAGCTATCTTACTAGGTCTTCCTAGTGGAAAGGAGTACAATATTGTTGA
>VDFB02271358.1:162743850-163209596 GCA_007258455.2 Sequoia sempervirens | reverse complement strand
TCAACTTCATTGTCGAATGACATGTAGTAATTATGTAGCATTGGCACCATTAGGTTGCCATCCACATTATCAAGGGCCTCATTAATCTCCCCCAGTATTTTGTGTGGATACCATCTAACACAACTTGTTCACTTTGGCCTTAGAGACACCCATGTATAGCAGCATTGCAAGAAACATTGCAAAAATGTATCTATTTTCCCTAAACCTCTGGTGTCCAAGAAGAAACTCCTTTCCCAAGACCTTCTTAGTTTCCCATAAAATTAATGGGTGAGATGAAACCAATAGCCTTTTCAACCTTTTGTCTATGATTTCCTCGTGAAAGGCTTGTTGTTGCCTTGTGGTGTTGAAAAAAATGGGAGCGTCCATCACTCTCCTTCCAGACCACAAAAATATTTTTTGAAACTTTTCTTATGCAACTACCACCTTACATTTTTTATAGAGTTTAGCAATCCTTCATCATAATGGTGACATTGGTTGGCATGATGTTTGGATCATGCCCTTAGATCTGTAGGATGATGAAAAGATCCGATCACCTGTTCACCCTCGTGGTGAGCCCTACCATTTTTCAAAGGTGTCGATGGCTGATCGTGATCAAATCAACGATTAATATGTGCTCTGACAAATGAATCTCAATTGTTCCTTGCTAGCCTATAGGGGACCCACTGTTAGATCTGGACTTGTGGAGGGATAGAAGGCATGAGCCATGTGGTGTCATCGCCACCACCCGTAAAACTATAAAGGGCATGGGAATATTTGGTGAAATATTTCTTATGAAATATTAAATAACGTGCTACGAAAATGATGTATGAGCATATGTGCAAAATTGTTCATTGAGATGTTCTAATCTCAACCGTCTATTGCTAAAGGAGGATATACATCATGGTCACTAGCCTATTGGTTAAAGGGGAATCAAGTTGAGGGTCATCAGGTTGATCTGGGTTGTTTCCCACTAGCCCATGACTGTTGATCTAAAACTTACAATTCAGAGGGAAAACATGCTACTGACACATGGATTTTCTAACACGTGGAATTTTTTTTGATTTGATAACTTGATACTAAAATGGTAGAAAGTATGGAATGTGGCACATTCTTTCTTTTTATCAATTTCTATCCTTTTTTATTGATTTTTGCATATCTGTTGAATTGTCTTTCTTTGAAGAAAATGCGATTGCAATACGATGGATTAATGCCATATGTACATTTGAAGCGATTGATTGGATAGATTGATATTGAAAACTGCATGATGTATTGTAGATGATGATTTCATTAATCCAGTGATCAATTGAAACACGATTTGTAATGATTTCATATCGTTTGAGTGGCAATTTTGACAGCTTGTCAGCTTGAGGTGTAGTTTCCATGTAGCCAGACGTCAATCAAAATAAACATTATAATTGAAAATGTAAGACTTAAGTTACACGAATTGATCAAGTTGGTTTTTTGGTTTGTGTGATTATCATTATACCCAACCTCACACGACTCACAAGTAAATAGGGATCTAGATGGTAGTGGTATTGGTGACCAATAAATAGAGATAGTGAGCACAACTGAAATCATTTGTTGAAGGCTAAAGGCTTTACTATTGAGTGCAATGTTCTAAATTATCATAATGGTTATCATTTTTTAAGGTTAATAAGGAAGAAGATGATGTGGTATTATTGGGGATACTCTAAATTCTCCTACCTCTAGTTATGTAGTTACAAAGTGAAAGACCTATTTACTTCAAGTGGAATTGGAAAGAAGTTGATCTAGTTCACCTGAATTCTTAGATAGGTTTTGAATCAGGATGCAGAGCTCTGATGGAGATAAGTTATTTCATAGAGACGAAATGTGGACTTGAAAACTCACTCTGAGCTAACCAGATGCATGGAAGTTGTGATAGGTATAATTTTTATCTTCAGAGCTCCCATTTCCCTAGCATGGTTGGCCAGGAAAGCCCTATGCATTTATTTTTAGAGCCGCATTTGTATTATGTTGTCACTAGCAGAAGCTTGGAATCAATTTGTATTCCATTGTCAAGAGCACCAACTTGGAATTAGTTGTGTCTATGTAAAGTGACATATACCATTTATACAAAACAATAGCTTGCATGCTCTACTCATCTTTAAAAAGATATGTAATAATGTAACATTGTAATTCAGTTGTAATATTTAATAAATGGTCGTGTTATTCTTCATTATTCATTTATAGTAAAGAATTATTTTTTGAGTTTAGTGTCTATGAATCTATTCAAATAAGTTTTTTTTCCTTTAAGAAATTAAGTATTATCTATTTATGAAATATTTTCATGTAGATTTAAAACACAAAGCAATACAAATGAAAAAAGAAAGTTGCCATCAAATTAAAAAAAAAACATTATAAACACTAAAAGTTATCACTTTGTGGAAATGGAAAAAGTAACCCTTTTACTTTTTTTGGTTTTGTCCCTCCTTGTACTTATTTGGCTTGATTTTTCCTTGATTTAATTTTGCAATGTGGCTCACACATTCACATTATATCTTGAATATTTATGAATCACTAAAACTTTATGATGTCTTGTAAAGGTGTTGCGAAGTGTTGTAAAACATTTCCACACTTTTCTAGACTCTTCTTATCATAATTCACCTATATACCCTCTTTTTATCACTTACTAAGTCTTATTCTAAACTGTTGTAAAGTCTTGTAACAAAATTTCACACTTTTCTAGGCTTGTCATCAACAAATAAACCATTATTATGCTTTATTTGGCCCCTTTATGCACTTACAGGCCTTAATTTAGTGTATTTTTGAATACAAACCCAATGAACGACATTAAAGACAACTTAATTTCTGACACCCACTCATATGACTTGAGTGGGACCCATTTTCCCAGGGTGGTGAATGAATCCCTCTTGGCACAAAAATAAAAATAAATTCAAATTACTAGTGGGTTTTTATTCTTAAAGACCTAAGGTCAGCCTATGATGTATTTTTGAGAAATTAGGGAATAATTGTGTATAAATATATGATTTTATATTCATTTTGACCCCCATTCACTCATTCATCCTATTCACCTAATCATCTCATGCAATAGCATCATTCAATAAAAGCAATTATCAAGCATCTTGGAGCAGCCATTGACATATCTTCAGACTTCAACAACAAGGGTTTGGTGAGTCTATGACATTTTCATGTTATTTTTTCATCATTCCTTTCTTATTTCATTTCATTTCATTATCAAGGGTTTGATTACCAAAGTGGGGTTTGACCAAGGGAAACCCCTATACTCTAACCCTTAACCCTTTTTACCCTCTTTGCATGTGTGTTTGTAGGTCTTGTAAGAAAAATTTTCAAGGAGAAAGGTGTCAAAAAGGTTTTGAAAAGTCATCTAAGTCATCAAAGTCAACATAACCCTAATTGGAGCTTGAAGACCCCTTTTCAGCCCATTTTATGTAGATTTAGATCCGACAACCCAATAAGTAGAAAAGTGCATACCAAGACCCATTGAGTTGACCTTTGACTTTGAAAATTTTTGAAGGCTGCTTGATTCTCCATCAATGGCGAATGAGTCCCACTGCCAAGCTAGAAAAATATTTTTTTGTAGTTCTGAGTTCCCAACATCCTGAAACTTGTTCCAATAGATTTTACCAATACCTGGATTGATTCGCCATTAGTGGAAAATGAGTTCTAGTGGGAATTGACATTGAATTTTGTAGCATTCTAGAACCTTCCCAAATCTTCTTTCAATTTCCAGGTGCACTCCATTCAATCTCATTCAATTTTTTTTCATTTGTGCATGTTTCTAGTTCATGTTTGCATACAACACTGTGTTTTCCATCATTTTGCATTTCCTAGTTTGCATTCAATAATTGATCCATTTCATTAGTTTTTTGTATTTAGTTCATCTTATTTAGGAATATTGCACCCACATCACATAAATCCTTGAATGTTAAAAATTGCATTTTGGCCAATTCTTGTCTCCTTTTAGGTGAAAACCCTAGGAGTATAAAGCATTAGGTTGTAAAAATCTTTGTTTACATTTTGATGAACCTGAATTTAGAGCATTTTTACTTCTAATTCTAAGTGCATTTTCATCCTAGATTTAGCTTGCATCATCATTGCATTAGGTTTTGCATTATTTTCATTCCTAAGGTTTTCAAAATTTTGCATTAGTGAAAACATCATATAGCTTTCATTTTTGCATTCCAAATCGCTTAAACAAACTAAAATTCTACATTTTCATACTATAGTTGCATTTTTGCATCTGAAAAACATCACATTGCATTTCACATTTATGAAAAACTCAAAAAAATTCATCCCTGGACTCATTCGCCACCCTGGGCGAATCAGTCCAGTTACACATTTTGAACTGCATTTTTTGCATTTCTATTTTCTATTATTACAATTTGCATAATTTTTTTTATTGACATTTTATTGCTCTTAGTTTTCATTTCATTTGAGTCCACCTTACCTTTAGTTTCCCTATTATGAGTGTTTGGTGACCTATTGATAATACTTTAGTGAGAAGTTGCCAACTCATGGCATCCCATGATAGCACACTCGTTGTGGACCTTGGGTTGTCTCAAGCTACTACTCCTGGTGTTGAAAATAGTGCATTAGGCATGGATCCCACTTTATCAATATTTTTCCTTCCCATAACATGCAAGTTGACACACAAATCGATCACATTCCATAAGACAAAGTCATTAACATTCATGAGGATTTAGTGGTGCAAGAGCACCAACCATTTTTCATCTGAATTTGTTTGATTTTGATTGGAAATAGGTTGTATTAGGATTCTTTGGTATTTTTTTTTTAAATAAGGTCAAATGGGCCATTAGAATGTGTGTAGGAGTTCAATTTTGTAAAAGCAATGCAATGTTGTTAATAATGCTCAAAAAATGCAAAATGTGTAAATAAGGTCTTTTGAAGGTTTTAGTGTGTGAGGTCTTTGATTTTGATAAATAAGGTCCTATTGGATCATTAGATATGGTATTGAGTCATTTTTGTGGTCTTTAGGGGGTTTGGAGGTTAAAATTGCAAAACGGACAAAATTGACAAAAGTTGTCAATACAAAAATGAAAAGTTGTAAAAATTGCACTTAGGATAAGACCAACAGTCATTAGAGCCCAAAAAATAGTTTGATCCATTGATATGGCTTGGTTTTTTTTTTTAAATGTTGAAGAACCTCGAGACAAGAGGTTACGAAAAAACTCTGTATTGAAGAACTTTCAATAAAACTCCCAGATTTGACAACAATATTATATTTTTACATAAAATATTTGAATTTGTAGACTCGGTACATGACTGTACGAAGAGTATTGAACTAATAACTATGAAAACCATTTTATATTTGTATTGGATTCCATTTGAATACATATTGGTGTTTTTTCATCAAATTTAAGGAGATTTATTGCCAAAATATAGTAACCGGTCTCTAGGTGCAGTTTAGAATTTTGAAGCTTTAATCATGGAGTAAAGCCCATTCCACCTTCTATAATCATTGTTTCTAAGTGTAATGGGCATAATATGTTAGAAATAGGATGGTATAATTTTAGGTTTGATTAGTATGATGAGTTTTGGGGAGAAACATTAACTGTCCTAAGGGTTTGTAATGAATTTTGAGTATGAAAATGACGGCTTTGAGAGAGAGGTTGATAAAAGTGAGTGAGTAGGGGTTGTGTGATGGTGAATTGAGTGAAGGAAGAAATAATAAGAAGTTTTGGAGGTAGTTTCAAGGTTGTATAAGATTGGGAATCTTAAGTTTGAATAAACCCTACCCTTTTCAAGTAAAAATGAGGGTTTTCTAGATCAGAGTATAGATGAGTGTTAGTGTCTCTAAAACTAGTTGAAAGAGGATTTTTGTTACCTTTCAACAAGGTCTAGGTGGTTTTTTGAGTCTGGTTTCAAAATCTAAGAGCACTTTCTTTGGAAAAGTGACCTAATTGGTCCAGTAGGTCAACGTTGTCACTTGGAATTGAGTGAGTTGTTCAAAAGGAGTCTATGGTGGTTTTGATATATGTTTTAGGTTGGCCTGATGGGTATTTGAAAATTCCAAAAAATTGAGTGTGGAAAGGTACATTGAGAAGAAAATTTGTGCATACTAGGTTTGCAGACCTACTAGGTTGAAGGCAGAGTTAGGGTGAAAATTTGCTTTATCAGAGTTTTGTGAATCTGATTGTTGATTCATCTAATTGGAATTGTGTTGTTTTAGATGAAAGCCACCTATCTCTGCATCATTTAGCATATTTGCAATAAGATTTTTCTTGAAAACATCTCAACCACTGCAATTCTTGTTATAGAAAACATCCATCGCTTGATTGAAAGTGACGACGACTTAAACGTTATGAAAAAAATTGTTGAGATATACAAAAAACATGCTCCTTCCACCTCTAGCACATCACAACCAGAAAATGTTGTGGTTAGTCAAGGAGGACTTAACACTCCTCCTTCCACAGTAGCATCCATACCTACCTACACCATTCTGCAAGTAACAACCACAATGCAACAGGTTAGCAATGTGATTCCTTCCTCGACTATTCCTGCTAGTATTCCTAATTCTTCTATGGAATCGAATGTTTTCTACTCTTCCACCATACCACCTATTAGCATTCCATTCACTTTCCCTACCATTGCATACAATCCATCACCACTATTTCTTCCACCTCATGCCACTTACACTAACCCTCTCATCATGCAAACTTTTCAAACCATTTCCTCCATGCAACAACAAATATCCACCATAATTCAAAGTCAAAATGCTCCACCCACCTATTATGTCTATAGCAGCCCATTATCCTTAGAAATATTAATAACACCGATGCCACAAGGAATTGAGATACCTAGATTTAAGAAGTATAGAGGAACGAGTGATCCTACTAATCATGTAAATTCTTACACAACTTTATGTAGTGACTTTGTTCTTGATGATAAATTGTTGACCAAACTATTTCCTAGGACCTTAAAGGACACTACCTTGGATTGGCTTTCAAACTTACCAAACAATTAAATTCATTCAATCAATGAACTAGTTGATGCCTTTATAAATCATTTTCAAGTGCACATGACTCCCAAAAATACATTGGTTGATCTCATGAGATGTAAACAAAATGCGGATGAAAAAGTAACCAATTTCATCTCATGCTATTAGTCACTTTATGCCCAAATTGATGTCAAAGTTCCTAATCCACATCTCCAAAATATTTTTATTGAAAATTTACAAAATCATATCCAAGACAAATTTACCATGATGAAATTTCCCTCTTT
This sequence comes from Sequoia sempervirens, assembly GCA_007258455.2. Classification (NCBI taxonomy): domain Eukaryota; kingdom Viridiplantae; phylum Streptophyta; class Pinopsida; order Cupressales; family Cupressaceae; genus Sequoia; species Sequoia sempervirens. The sequence continues at coordinate 163,202,372 of VDFB02271358.1, read as the reverse complement.
CATCCATTTATATACAGCCCTTTATGACTATCACAATTTTATTATTAGTCGTGATGCCAAGTTCACTACTAACCAAACTAAAAATTCTAAACCTAACACTTCAAAAAATTCACAACCATTTCAAAAACCACACAAAGGATTCTTACAATTCAACCCCCCTCCTCAACCCACCAACAACCAAGTAATAGTTGTTAAAGCCATGATACCTTTTACCTATGGAGATCCAAAGAGACTATTTACACCTTTACCAGACACTCTTCATAACACCATGACCCAGCTATTGCAGCAACAGATGATTACCTTACCTACTATTAACCCATTAGATCCAACAAAACCTTTGCCTCCAAAATTTCAACCTAACACTTATTGCCATTATCATAGACAAAATGGACATGACACAAAATAGTGTAAGCTTCTTAAACACATAGTGCAAGACCTCATTGATTATGGTCGTCTACCCATTTCAAATATTAATGTTAAAAGCAATTTATCTGTTGCCCCACCCAATCAAAATTTACAAATATTTACCAATCTGATGCCCAAACATACCATGTCATTCGTCAAAGCCAGTGAAACTCAAAACAATGATGTGATGACTGTTCATAAAACTATTGAAGATCCTGATCCTATTCTACATTCCACTTCTATGGATGATCTAGTAAGAGCGATAGTTGTTATCCCTCATAAGGGCCCACCTAAGAAAAATATTGATAGTACTTTCTCTTCTAAAGATATTCTTCCAAATCTCCCTGATGGTCCTCTTTACATAGTCAGACATATTTATGCTAAGCCCAATAATGGGATAATCATAGTTCCCACCTATGGTGAGAATGTGATCATTGAGGAATTTTTGGTATTACATGATCTTTATCAAGATATTTATGACAAACCACGAGCATGAATCAAAACACACAATGGTTTTGTGTTCCCTACGATAGGATTGATTGCCCTTCCATTACAAATAGGACCTAAGATAGTGGATGTAACATTTTCCATCATTCCACAATCAGATTAGTTTCATTTACGGCTAGGCCATCCATGGCTTCACTCGATGAAAGTTGTTCCTTTAGTCATACACAAAAACCCTAAACCTATATTACATCAATCTTTTCATGTTAAACATTGCATTTTGACCAATTCTTGTCTCCTTTCAGGTGAAAAACCCTAGAAGGAGCACAAAGCATTAGGTTGCCAAAATATTTGTTTACACTCTTGCTAGGGTTTATCAAAATGTTATTGATTTCTAATTTATCATTGATCTTCTCCCCTAGTTCTCACTATCATTATTCATTTTATTAAGTCCTTTGCAATGTTATGTTACCATCCCCTTGTCCTTGATGTCAATCCTAGCACACTAAAGTTTAAAACAACTTTAAAACACATGTTTATTGTTTATATCATAAAATTACTCAACCTTTCAATGAATATTTGATGGATGGTTGTAGTTGCATTCTAAAATGAAATGCACAGAGTGCTAGGATTGTTAACTTAAACCTCCATAATCACCCTATAACCATTAGATTTACAAAGATCAATAGTTTAGAAATTGATGTCAATGCAAGACAACCATGTACTAATTGTGTAGTCCAAAAGAAACACGTTGATGTCTCATTCACTTTAATGTTTGAAATTTGACAAAAAAGAAAACTTTCTACTGCTTAGTGATTTTATTTTTAACTGAGAGGGTCAACACACAAGAAGATTTTAGATTGCTCATTGTAGTGCACCAGGGAGATTCTAGGCTCCACTTCCAACAAAGTTAGTCCATGCTTGTCAGTATTGTTGAAAATTGAGGTGTTTATGCAGCTTAATACTGTTTAAAACTTTATGATTGATGATTTAAATATGTATTTTTTGTTACAGATTATTTGCAGGTGATTATCTGATTAATTCATTTTATCATTTGTAGAATGAAGATAGAAGGTTGTAGAAGAATTAGATAGGATATTAGAAGATACACAACATATACCATGGAGAAACCCTTTCAAGAAAAAACTCCACCAAGAATCAATGTATTATTTAATCTCTGAAGTAGATTACAATAATTCCAATCCTTTCTTGAGAATGATTCTTTTTCCTTCACCAAATCTTCTTCACAACCTGCAATAAAACTAATAATAACTCTTTTCAACTTGCTTGAGATATATAGGCAATAATCAACTTTGTAAACTCCAAAGAGTTACAATTACAAAGCTCAATCCCTATCTCACAAAAGGTACGCCTATCTCTTGCAAGTAGAGTTCTACCATGAAGAACAATGCCAAAACATGAGCTTCATCCATTTGGGCATCCCAAACTGAAGACACAACTAAACCTTGATTTCGTAGATATCTTCAAAGCTTATCCTCAAAGTAGGTGCCCAAGAATCGGCCCACTTAACTCAACCTTCTAAAATATCTTAGCATGAAAAAGAGCTAACTCCAAGAAGCCAACTTAGGTGCCCAAGGTGGGTCCAAGTCATTCTCTATTAACTGAAACATATCTCTCCACCATTCATGCAAGAATGGTCATCCCCTATTAATTGAAGGTAGTAACGTATTATATGTCATGCATTCCAAATTAACTGAAGTAAACTAGCATTCAACTAAAACTAACTACATGCAACTAAGGATAACTGAACCATAACTGAACTGAACTAAACTGAACTAAACTGAATTGAACTAAACTGAACAGATATGAACTGAACTGATATGAACTTCATGCATGTAAACATCAATCCCTAACTCCTAGGATCTTTACATGCATTTAGAAGTGTTATCTTTTACTCCAAATAGTTGACTTAACTTAAGGTGAGTTCCACCTTCCATGTGGGTGCCCCATGTGCTCCTATTATTTAGGAACTCATCTTGGACGCCCTCACATTCTCCTATCATTTAGAATTAATTACAAATTTCAATTTACATGATTATTCCATTCAAAATTAATCTCCTTCTAATCCTAGTGTTTGAGAACACTTTCCAAGGACTTAGGAGATACATGAAATAAATCATGTTTAGGATTGCAATTAAATGGCATCCTATTTCCAACAAGTATTAATCTTTTCAAGAATCAAAATCCGAGTAAGTGAAAGAAAAAAATTCCTACGGCTATGTTTCATCATTTCTTAAAATCTTATTTTGTCAAACTAAGAATTAAGAATTTAAATTAATGAGGACTAAGAGGGAATGCACAATTTCACATTGTATAAACATTCCTACCACTCGTACCACTAGAGCAAAATCAGATAAAAAAATACATTATGTTGGATTGCTTAAAACCCCAGGTTTCACTAATGAATACCATGACATTTATGATCTTGAAATCTATGGTACACGTACCTCAGAACTTAGATTTTCATCTAAGAATAAGGCTGCAAAAAAAATGCAAGTTAATAGTTACAATGCATCATGGGTAACTAGATTAGGGCACATGATGTTACATGAGGTTTTCCCTTGCCCAAAATTATGATGATAACAAAAGAGCAATTGTTAATAAAGAAAAAAAAGAAGAATTGTTATCCATTAATGTAGAAGAACTTGGAAAAGTTTTGGGGTTTACAACCAAAGAATTTGGAAACATCCACATTGACCTAGAAAATCCTACTAGTGATTATGAAGTAGTGGATGAAAGGGAGAAAAAATATTTCATAAATAACATAGTTCAGGATAACATACAAGTTAGAAACAAATTGAAAGGTAATCATAAGCCTCCTTATGATTTTGATATTTTTAGACCATGGGTTTAGGATACTATTTAATGCTAGCATTTTGCCTCAAATTGGATAGCAATTGGGAAGTGGGTGAAAGCCTCCTTGAAATGGTATATAATATCCATTTTTCTTTTCCATCTCAACTTGTCAAATATAACTTTATTGAGCACATTTTATAATCCATGCATGAACATTTTTTAATGATTAAAGGAGGTGCCCACTCAAATTACACTAAGACATTTAGGTTCACAACCTACGTGTTATTTTTTCTATTCAAATTTAGTGGAATGTTTCAGACCAACAAGCTTTAGATCCAACCCTATAGTAATGTTGGGGAAAATAAAATGGCTCCAATATATGATTGGACCACTTAGATAAGGATGCATGATTCTTGAAGGAACTATAATCATTTTGTAGACTACTTTTTGGTTCCATTGCATCAAGCAATTACAAATACTCCAATGCCTAGAATTCCCATGTCATGTAGAAGTTGCATTCAACTAGGAAAAGAAATACAATTGGTTGATTGGTACTTAATGGAAGAATATATTGTGCTAAGATTTTATGGATTGGGAGTAGAGCCATACAAACTTCCAATACATGTGACAAAAAAGGTTTTTGCATTGGAATGTGTAAGGTAGATGCAGAGTACTAATGAACTACACTTTTCTGATTAGTAGAAGAAGACCTTATTTCCTTCTTTACCTTTTTCATGTGGAGGGTTCTCGAGAGAAAAGCATTTAGTGTGGCACATGATCTTTTGAATTTTTTGAATTTTGATGTTGTCTATCACTGGCAATATGATCCATGTGACACCATTAAATCAATGATTGTGGCTAATAGGAATGCTCCAAGTAGAATTCAACATCAAAGTAAACCCTTTCTTGAAAACTTGAGAAAAAAGGATTCTTGGGTAGGTTAAAATAGCAATGGAGAAAAGTGCTACTAAGAAAGATATTTCTTTTAAACAATTTTCAATAGAAATTATGGCATTGCATCGAAAGACAATCAGGAGGTACAACATTTTTTTATGGAAAAAGTGATAAACCATCTAGTAGAGTAAAAATGACAGATTCTCTAGATAAGGAAGTTATACATAAAAATTGATCATGACCAAAAATTATTTCCTTTTGGTCTATGAGGAATGAGCTAGGTGAACCAAGAACTTTTAAAAACTTTGGAGATAACAAAGATCACAAGTTTATAAAATTGTGGTATATACAACATCCCAATGATCGTGAAGATCAAGAAACTGATGATGAATCTAATGATGATAGGGAAGAAAAAATCTATGTCAAACATAGTTTAAGTGAGGCCACAAAAGAAGCATATACTTCAAGAGTAGCCATAGCCAAAAAAATGGGTTATGAAGGTGGTGGTTTGGGGTCCCAAGGATAAGGCATTTGTATGGTAATAGATGTAGACCATAGAAAAACCCTTGATAAGTGAGGCCTTGGAGTTGATAAAGTAGACCAAGGGCATACAAATGCAGCTGAAACAATTCATTTTGTTAGAGCTTCAAATCCTAATCCTCAAGGTCAGATACAATCACAACTAAGGCATGCCCATGGTGGAGAACCTAGTGCAATTGCAACTGCCACTGGTGGCGATGGTATGGGTAGTAGTACTAGTAGTGGTCAACATGTGCTACAATAACAAATTACACACAAGAAAACAACAATACAAGATACCACACAAACACCAAGTGATCAAGGCATATAAAAGAGGCAAAGGATTTTGACAGGTCCAAGTCCAATAACAACTACCATTTCCACCACAAAGGAGATATTTCTAGGCACTCCCATTCCCAAAATTAGTGTGGTTTCAATAGCATTAGCAACTGCAAGTACTCCTATTCCTTCGCCATTCAAGCATTCCATTGTTCCTGCGTCCCAAGGTTTTGATTACATTGTAAAGTTTAAAAAGAAATCAAAATTGTATAAAAAAGAAAAGAAGCAGTCGATGGAGAGTGCATCTGTTGTAACTTCAAAGCCTATAATAACCATGGTATTACCCACATTTGACACAAATAAATTAATCGTGGAGTACATGATTGTTGTTCCTACAATTCAAAATAAACCAGCAAATCAGATGGATCTATTTGAATTTTAGGTGGTAGTTTGCAATTGGATTTTTTGGACTCAAAAATACTGAAAAAATTAATGTATCAAATAAGAACAATGAATTGGTGTACACATCATTTCTAAAGCAAGAGAGAGAGAAAATAAGGTTGCAAACTCAAATAGAAAAGCTATAGGAAGACCTAGCAAATGAGAAAGCAAAGAGGAAAGCAATAGATAACAAGAGCAATGAATTAGAAAAAAGAATAATTTTTTTTTCCTCTACATCAAGCAAAGAGGATAAACAAAATGAGAGAGAAGTGAATGAATTGAATGAAAGGTTAGATGAGAGAAAAAAGAAATATGCTTAGGAAAAATTCACTTCAGAAAAATTAAGACAAAGCATTGGGAAAGGAAATGAATTGTGGGAACAAAAATTGGAGAAAGAGAGAAAAAAATGAAAGATTGGTTGTTGAGATGATGGAAGCAAAAAATGAAATTAACTCTTGTCAAAATAAGTTAACTACATTTTGTAGAGAAACAATGAGGGATATGAAACAAAAGATCTGGGATGAAATAATGTAGAGGATTGATCATTTGTGTGAATTGTTTTAATTGATTGATGCTATCAGACTATATTATAAGAAGCTCAACAAATATTTCGTGGATAACAAAAATGTGTTGGCATTAGAGAAATCTTTAAATCAAGTTCAACAAATAGTCTACAAAGCTAGTGACAATGATTTGAAATAAAAAGGGATTAATAATCAGTTTGTTGCCTCAATGATGTTGTCATATATCATTCAAAAATGTTCGAGAATGCATGAAACAAAGGAATTTGTGCATCTGGCTACAAACAAGATGAAGAAGCTAGATGAAAAGGTAAGGAGCTTCATAGAGTTTGGTTTGCCAGAGGATTTTGACACAAATGAGTGATTCATTTGAAAGGATGATTTTAGAAAGAATATGGAGAGTGCAAGGAAGATTGATTTGGACCAGTTTCCTTAGAACCCAAATGTGGCGAACTATTTGGATTCCATCAAACCACTGATAACCTTGAATGTGATTTTGACTGATTCAAAATAGGTTCCAATTTCAATCATGAATTGTTAACAAATTATGAATTCAAACAACATCAATTAGAACAAATGACAATTCCAATAGATGAATAGTGGAAGTTGCTAGAAAAGGTGATATGGTGATTTTCTATTGATAATATGAGTTTCCAAGTTCCAACTCAGCTCTGTCTAGAACTGTCTTTGAGCAATATTTTTCATTTCCAATGCCACTATGTATTCCTTCATGTGAAAATCAATAAAAAATCTCAAATTCAATAATGTTTTGATGTTCAATTATCTATATTATTTATTTTATCATTTGAAGAAATTTTTTGGTTTTAACTACTAGATACACATTAAATGATTTTTGATGTTCATTGTTGTATTTTCTACTATTGTTAATATGTTATTAAGCATTGAGTTGAGTGATGAATCACTGAGTACATGTTTAACACAATTAAAATATGAAATTATTAATAATATGATAATTTATTCAATCTGTTGCATAATTTTGAGGAATACAATATCAAATATCAAATACAATCTAAAATATAAAAGCCATACAATGTACTTGTTGGCGATTTTTAATGAACCAAACTTGGTCTCAATAATTGTCTATGAATTTTCCATAATTCAATGATCAACAATTTTAAGGCTTGGCCAACAACTAGGTGAAAGCTTGCTAGGCTTTCCCTCTGCACTTCGGGCTCTATAGGACCCGGGAGGGTGATCTCTACAATGTACTTAATGGTATTCTTGTGTCATTTACCACATACATTGTAAATAATAGATGCTTTCTCATAGATTGCAAATTAAATGAAATCCATCAAGAATTTGGAAAATTCTTTAATAGAATCATTCAAGGTAGAGAATGGATGATTTCACATGTAACCTCAAAAAAATTTAAGATGTATGAAAATATTCTTTAAGATTGTGTTCTTTGAAAGGTAGGGTCGACTCAATGACTTCAAAGATAATCAGAGTTGTAGAATAGTGCTTTATCCATGGGTAATAGATTCAAATATGAAATAAACTATGATACAACAATAACCAATTTAGCACTTACAAACTATTGTGATATTGGATTACAATATGACAACTCAAAATGTTCCAGAATAGAAACTACTTATCAAATCCTTCTCCCTAGTCACACAAATCTATGATTTCATCAAAGCAATTTAATTGATTCTTTGAATTAAAGTAGAAAAAAAATCATACATTCAACGAAAATGATTGAAGACTAATCAAAGGATCCTTGATCATTTTATTAATAATTCGTATGAAAAGATACAAAAGGGGAGAATTTGCTTCAAAAATTTCACTTCTCATTCAAATTCCATTACTTTTGTAAGACTATTATGCTTATTACATACTCAAATTCAAACTAAGACTCAACAATAATCCTATTCCTCTGTGCTTGTATTTCAAAATCCATTACATGAGTACAAAATCTCTCTCAACCAAAGACCCATTGAATTGGCCTTGAATTCCCTTTTATAAGAACAAGGGAGCAACAAGCTTTGGGCCAAATTACACATTTCGTCACATTTAAATTTGACTTACATTTCAATTTTAATTTCAAAACAATTCCGAGGAGTTATATTTGTATTTCCAAAAGGGGGAATACATATAATACAAAATTCCTTTCCATTTGTTGATGAAGATTTCCCCACCTTCCAAAAGTCTCCTTTAGTCGATGCAAAATAATATTTTTCATGAGCAAACATTGTAGTCCACGTCCTTTAAAAACTTGTAGAAGAAAAGCATAAAATGAAAGAGAGAATACACAAAATTAATTCCACGTCTGTAGTCCTTGTCACCATATTTAAAATTGAAAAAGTGCAACATATGAATGTTGATATATCTAAGGCCTAATATGTACTATTTCAAGGCCATGTATTGCACCCTTCTTGCTAAACTTCATTGTTGCAGACTGCCAACCAAAATTTTTGTCATTCACTCCAACTTGCAGCAATTTATATGTCCAATATGTTAATATAATTGGACTTCCACAGTTCAAATTCCTCCTTTGTTGGCTATTCAAACCCCATAATACCATCTTCCTTTGTTCCATATGGGCTATACTTTCCACCTAATTTTCCTCCTTATCAAAATATTCAAGGAAATCCATTGTATGCATGAGTCTGGCCATACTGTTCCTCAACATATCTAAATCCATTTCATCACAATTTATTTTATCCTGGGAAGTTATCACTTGAACTTTTTGGTCTTTCCACTCCTGCAAGGACTTAACTTCACCCTTCTCATTTAGAATGTCTAGAAGAAGACCAAAATTCCAATCATCAAACTTCTTAACCAATTCCTTAATCTTCACCTCCAAGGGTTCAATCAACCCTTGAGAACCAGTTATGTCCATTACAAATCTTAGAGTTGGAAGTATCTTTGGAGGCTTATCTACATCATGAGAGGATGCAACAACCATATCCCTCAGCATTTGAGCCCTTGGAATCTACTTTTCCATTAAAAGAATAACAATCTCCTTATCTCTATCAAGGTTTTTAATGGCATCAAACATTAAAAAATAATTGGCATGAATACTAATTAACCTTTTCTCTACCCCCTTATTCAAGTGCTCAAGCACTGTTGTCACAATCTTCATATTATTGAAATGAACATGACTATCCATCTTATCTTCATAAGTCTTGAGCTTTTCCATCAGCTCCTCCTTAGTAACTTCCTCAAATTGAGGGCCATTTTATGTTTCAGGAGCTGATTGTGTCATTTCTACATCTTCATATTCAATGGGGGTAGCCTCCTCTTGAGTTTGTGGAGGTGAAAGAATTGGGGAAGGAGGAGGAAAAATCATAGCATGTGAAGTACCAAGTTGCAATGCTTGGAATTTTGTTTCCATAAAGCCATTTGAGTTTGCATTTGAACCATCTTTTTCTAACTCGAGTTCTACTTAGTAACCACCTCATTATATTTGGTTCTAAAATTGTCCCTTTCCACTATTAGTGACTCAACTGTGGCCTTGGTGAATTGTGCAAAATTAACACTCATGGTTGCTTCCTCCAAGGCACATGTATCGAAAACTCTTTTTATAATTAAGCCTCCTCTTACACCTACAGTAGGTTTTGTTACCTTAGGCATTTTGGTGGTTGGGGCTAGAGCCCAAATAGCAAGAGTATCCCACTACTGACTAAAAATTGAACCTTGCAAAACCAGTGTCACTTCTTCAATATTAAAAATGGGGGCATCCTGTCTATTCATAGTGTCAAAAGAAATTGTTGATGCCAGTTCTCATTTTGGGAGTAATAACACGCCACTCTTCCTCACTAATGCCCTGCCCTCATCTATAGAAATATTCAAATACTTGGTCCCCATTTCATCATGGACCTTAGCTTCAATAACCTCTTGGGGCTTCTCAAGGATTTCACTTATCCTTGCTTGCACCAATGTGACATACTCATCCTTCATTGTTGGAATATGTGCCTCAATCCTTACTGACATGGAACTCCTGAAGGGAAAAGTCAATGTGACATTGTTCATGTTTGGGCAACTAACTGTTTTGAATCTGCTTGATAGGTTCATGTCACCAAGACAGAGTTGATGTCTTGCCGAAAATGACTATCGCTGTGACTCTCTATTTTTGGCGTGACCTTTTGTCGATCAGTAGAACTCTGGGCGAGAGTTGATCTTATCGGGCTAAATCTAGGGCTTCGGTGAGATGCCCCAATGAATGGTGTAAGTCTCACCGATAGTTTAAGACTATCGGGCTAACACACATGGATCATCGGGGAGAGGTCTCATCGAAGAAGGTAAGTCTCGCCGACGGGAGTATTCTCTTGGTCCATTCGCGGTGACAAAAGACTTCATTGAGAAGTCTTGGCGACTTGAATAAGTCACGCCGACAGTCATCGGTGTAGCTCACGGCACCCGGTGAAACATCTTGGCGAAGTCAAATGTCTTGCCGACTTGGCAAGACATGGGCGCTTGGCATGTGGTCTCAATAAAAGACATAAGTCTTTTCAACTAGTAAATGCAGTGTTCGGGGTGACTTAGGACCTTGGTATAAGGTCTTGGTGAAGACGATAAGTCTTGCTGACTCTTCGATGCTTCGGTGTGACATGTTCGGCCGGTGTAAGGTCTTAGCAAAAGACTTAAGTCTTGCCGACTTGGTAAGACTTGGATGAGCTCGGTATGAAGTTTCAGCGAAAGACGAATGTCTTGCCGACTATCAAGTGCTTCGGTGAAACTTGTGGAGACCCAGCGAAACATCTTGCCGAATGGAAAGTCTTGTCGATAGCAAAGTGGAAGTCGTTGTGACTTGTGAGCATTGGTATGAGTCTAGCCGATAAGAAATCTCTTGCTGATAGAAACACAATGGATGTCGATGGTTTCAGTATGACTCATGGCATTCAGTATATCGTCTTGCAGACTATGAACCTATGCCGATAGTGGTATGAAGACTTTGTGGAATCGAGGAGACATTGTTAGTGTCTCACCAATATGCCAACAAAGTTGAACGCCCTTGACGAGTTTGACCATCCTATGTGGAACCTCCTAGACCAATCAGAGGAAGCGATTTCAAATGGGTGGCAGTTAGATTTTGCAAGTGTTGAGATGCTGGAGCTGAACATCATGTAGGGAAAAATCAATTGCTCCAGAGGAAACTTTCTACGATGAGGCAATGGCGGATAAGGATGAACATAAGGCAAAAATAAGAATGTGATAATATTTAAAGGATCGATTCTGATTTGAAATTACAATGAGTGAAATCAAATTGTTGAGAGCTTTTCTGTAACTGGATGAACAGTGAATGTAGCTATTGTGAACTAATACCAGAGAGTTGTATCTCTAATTGTATGTAATTGTTGTTACTGTAATACAAAGAGATTCAGTTTGGTGTGGTGGGTTTTTTCCCGAAAGGGTTTCCCACATAAATCTGTTGTTTAGTGTATTTGTTCTATTTTCTAAAATTCTTTCATGTGTATCTTAATTAGATTGTAATTTGAAAATTAAAAGCCCTGCATTGCATTCTTCCCTGTGGATCTGACATTAGGAAAGCATTTTCCACACCTCTGCTTTCCTTACAAGTGGTATCAGAGCCTAGCCAGTTGTGTTATCCTTGTGAGTGGGTTGGGTTTTTTGTGTTAAATCTTTTTTCAGTGGGAGTCTAGTAGAGGTCTGATAATTTAATTACAGATTAAGATGGCAAGTACATTTGGAAAGATGGAGATAGAGAAATTCAATGGTAGTAATTTCGAGTTGTGGAAACTCAAGATGGAAGATTTGTTAGTAGACCGAGATCTTTGGACTACTGTGTCTGGAACAATGCCTCAAGGCATGAAGCAAGAGGATTGGGACCTGGCAGATAGAAAATCAAAAGGGCTGATAAGGCTCTGTTTGGCAGACTCTATTCTTTTGAACGTGCATGAAGAAAAGACTGCATCTTCCTTGTGGAAAATATTAGCATCCATTTATCAGGGCAAGTCCTTGGTGAACAAGTTGTTCTTGAGGAAGAAGTTGTACTCTTTGAGAATGCAGAAGGAGGGTCTGTTACCGATCACTTGAATGCTTTCAACATGTTGATTGCTCAATTGACATCAGTTGGTGTGAAGATTGAAGATGAAGATCATTGCATGTTGTTGCTATGTTCTCTGCCTAATTCTTGGGATCATTTGGTGATGGCTATAGGGAGTACAACATCCACATTCAAGATGGAAGATGTTGTTGCTTCTTTGTTATCAGAAGAAATGAGAAGAAAATCTTCTGAGATGGCAAAGGAAGCTCTGGCTATCAAAGGGAGACCAAAGGAGAAAGGCAAGAAGAAGGACAAGAAGTCCAGATCGAAATCAGAAGGGAGATCAAAGTCTCTTGGCAAGAAGTCCAAGGTGAAATGCTAGAATTGTGGACAATCTGGTCACGTCCAAAAGGATTGCAAGCAGGAGAAAAAGAAGAAGAATAACTCTTCTGGAAATGATTCTTCTCAGAGTGATGCAGATGCCTTCATTGAAGCTTTGGCTACATGGGCATCAGATGATGTTTGGCTGATTGATTCTGGAGCATCTTTGCACATGACATCTCATAGAGATTGGTTCATGAAGTATGAAGAATACAATGGTGGAAAGGTGTATTTGGAAAGTGATTCATCTTTGGAAATTTTTGGTCGTGGAAGAGTCAAAATTCAATTCCCTGATGGAAGAGTGAAGGGAATCAATGATGTAATGCATATACCAGGTCTGGCTCAAAATCTACTTTCTGTAAGTAAGCTAAATGATATCGGAGTGCAGGTCACGTTCTCTAGAAATGGCTACAAGATGACAAGAGGCTCTATGGTGCTAGCTAGGGGTGTTAGAATTGGTACTATGTACAAGCTGGATGCACTGGTTGTCCAATGCAACAGTGTCTCTGCAAAGTCACTTAAGGCTGCTCATGAAGAAAAGAAGGAAAACGCTCCTGATGGTGTAAACTCCATAGAGGTTAAACTTCCAGCAGAAAAGACTATGCTTTGGCATCATAGGCTAGGCCACATTGGTGAGAAAGGTTTAAAAACCTTGAAAAATAAAACCTGGTAGAAGGGCTTGAAGATTGAAACCTTGAGTTCAAATTTTGTGAACATTGCATATATGGTAAACAGCACCGTGTTTCATTTTATTCCAGTCCTCACAAATCTTCTAGTTTGCTTGATTATATTCATTATGATGTGTTTGGTCCAATGAATGTTCCTTCTCTATCTAAATCAAGATACTATGTGTCATTTATTGATGATTATTCAAGAAGAACATTTGTATATTTTCTGAAAAGTAAATAAGTGTTCAGTTGATTTAAGGAATTTAAAAACCTTGTTGAAAATTAGACTGGTAGAAAAATAAAATGTTTAAGGACTGACAATGGCGGTGAGTTTTGTTCAGATGAATTTGAAAGGTACTATACATATCATGGTATTAAAAGACATAAGACTACACCTTATACTCCACAACAAAATGGAGTTGCTGAAAGGTTCAACAGGAAAGTAATGGAAAGAGCACGAAGTATGCTGAGCAGTGCTAGCTTGGAGGAGAAGTTTTGGGCTGAAGCAGTCTCTACAACATGTTACTTGGTAAATCGTTCTCCTAACTCTGCTCTTGTTGAGAAGACTCCTTTGGAAGCATGGTATGGAAAGAAGCCCTCTTTGAGACATATTCGTGTCTTTCGCTGTGAGGCATATGCATATGTGCCATTTGAAAAAAGATCTAAGTTGGAAAACAAAGTTGTGAAGTGTATTTTTATTGGCTATAGTACTGGCATAAAAGGATACAAGCTTTGGAACCCTGAGACTGAGAAGGTTTTGTACAGTAGAAGTGTTATCTTTCGTGAGCTGAAATCTTCTACATTGGATCTATAGTCAGAGAAGAAATCGAAAAATGGAAAGGATGTAGCAGCAATTCCTCCAACACCAGATAAAGAGGAATTGAAAAATCAAAATGTACCTGATACTAAGGAGAGCTCAAGTAGTTCTGAAAGTTCTAATGAAGATGAAGAACCACCTTAGCCTCAGCCTATGTGGAGGTCAACTCGTGAAAGAAAGAAACTTGAAAGGTATGGATTTTCTTTGATTGAGTCTACTTGTGCCTATGCCTTAATTTCTAGCACTGATGAACCTAGGACTGTGAAAGAGGCATTTAAAATGTTTAATGCAAACTCTTGGTTGGAATCCATGAATGAAGAAATGGCATCATTAGAAAAGAATGATACCTAGAGTTTGGTGCCATTTCTTAAAGGCAGAAAAGTTGTGGGCTGCAAATGGGTGTTTAAAAAGAAAATAGGTCTGGACGGCAGTGTGGAAAAATATAAAGCAAGGCTGGTTGCGAAAGGTTATTCCCAGATAGAGGGAATTGATTATGGAGAAATCTTTTCTCCTGTAGCTAAGCTAACATCTATTAGATTTCTTTTGTCACTTGTAACAGCGTATGACTTAGAAATTGAGCAGATGGATGTGAAGACAACATTTCTTCATGGTGATCTTGAAGAAGAAATTTATATGTCCCAGCCAGAGCATTTTGTGGAAAAAGGTAAAGAAAGACTAGTTTGTAAGTTGAAGAAATCTCTGTATGGTTTAAAACAGTCTCCTAGAATGTGGTACTAGAAATTTGACACTTTTGTTTTGTCATTGGCATTTGTAAGATCAAAATGTGATCATTGTGTATATTACAAAGCTGAAAGTGATCAAGTCCTTATTATTGCACTCTATGTTGATGATATGCTATTCATAGGCAATAGTAAGCTAATGATTTTTGATCTTAAGTCTTAGTTGTCTGCAAAGTTTGAGATGAAAGATCTTGGTGTAGCAGGGTACATTCTGGGAATGGAAATAACCAGGGACGGGAAGAATAGAAAGCTTTGGCTCAGTCAGAGTAAGTATGTCAAGACTGTTTTGGAGAGATTTTGTATGACTGATTGCAAATAGCTAGTTGTTCCAGTTATGCAGGGAACGAAGCTATCTGTTGAGGATTGTCCAAAATATTCTTCCGAGATGGAGGACATGACCAGTGTGTCTTATGCAAGTGCAGTTGGTAGCCTAATGTATGCTATGGTCTATACAAGGCCAAACATTGCCCAAGCAGTGGGAGTTTTAAGTCATTTTATGGAAAATCCTGGAAGGACACATTGGGATGCTGTGAAGAGAGTTTTTAGATATCTGAAGGGCACTTCAGACTACGCTCTGTGTTACCATGGGAACTTGGTTGAATCACAGAGAACTCTCAGCATTCAAGGTTATGTGGACTCTAATTGGGCAGGGGACATTGACAGCAGAAGATCCACCAGTGGATATATTTTCATGATGAATGGTGGTGCAGTGAGTTGGATGAGAAAGCGGCAGGCTATAGTCGCTTTGTCCACTACAAAGGAAAATTACATGGCAGCAACACATGCCTGTAAAGAAGCAATCTGGTTAAAATGTTTGTGTTCTAACATTGGTTTTGATGAAGGAAAAATTACTATTTACTGTGACAGCCAGAGTGCTATATGTTTGGCAAAGAATCCTACTTTCCATGCTAGGACGAAACATATAGATGTATAGTATCACTTTGTACGAGATATGGTGGAGGATGGGAAGGTGTCTTTGGAGAAAGTGGATACTCCAGAGAATGTTGCAGATGCATTGACGAAGCCTGTGAGCACAGACAAATACAAGTGGTGTTCCAATTCGATGGGCCTCTTGGCCCATGTTTTTCAGTAGTTTTATTATGCTCTGGAGGTGTCAGTAAGATCTTTGTCAAGTGGGAGCTTGTTGGAATATGTGCCTCAATCCTTACTGACATGGAACTCCTAAAGGGAAAATTCGTTGTGACATTGTTCATGTCTGGGCGACTAATTGTTCTAAACCTGCTTGATAGGTTCATGTCACCAAGACAGAGTTGATGTCTTGCCGAAAATGACTATCGCTATGACTCTCTATTTTCGGCATGACATTTTGTTGATCAGTAGAACTCTGGGTGACAGTTGATCTTATCGGGCTAACTCTAGGGCTTCGGTGAGATGTCCCAATGAATGGTGTAAGTCTCACCGATAGTTTAAGACTATCGGGTTAACACACAGGGATCATCGGGGAGAGGTCTCATCGAAGAAGGTAAGTCTCACTAACAAGAGTATTCTCTTGGTCCATTCGCGGTGACAAAAGACTTCGTTGAGAAGTCTTGGCAACTTGAATAAGTCATGCCGACAATCATCAGTGTAGCTCTCGGTGCCCGGTGAAACATCTTGGTGAAGTCAAATGTCTTGCTGACTCGGAAAGACATGGGCACTCGGCATGTGTTCTCGACAAAAGACATAAGTCTTGCCGACTGGTGAATGCAGCACTCATGGTGACTTAAGACCTTGGTATAAGGTCTTGGTGAAGATGATAAGTCTCATCGACTCTTCGATGCTTCGGTGTGACATGTTCGGCTAGTGTAAGGTCTTAGCGGAAGACTTAATTCTTGCCGACTCGGTAAGACTTGGATAAGCTCGGTATGAAGTCTCGGAAAAAGATGAATGTCTTGCCGACTGTTTTCGATGAAACTTGCGAAGACTCGGCGAAACATCTTGGCGAATGGAAAGTCTTGCCGATAGCAAAGTGGAAGTCGCTATGACTTGTGAGCATTGGTATGAGTCTAGCCGATAAGAAATCTCTTGCTAATAGAAACACAATGGATGTCGATGGTTTCAGTATGACTCATGGCATTCAATATATCGTCTTGTAGACTGTGAACCTATGTCCATAGTGATATGAAGACTTTGTGGCATCGGGGAGACACTGTTAGTGTCTCACCGATATGCCAACAAAGTTGAATTCCCTTGACCAGTTTGACCATCCTATTTGGAACTCATGGAACAATCAGAGGAGGTGACTTCAAATGGGTGGAAATTAGATTTTTGCAACTGTTACAACGCTGGAGCTGAACAACATGCAGGGAAAAATTAATTGCTCGAGAGGAAACTTTCTACGATGAGGCAATGGCGGATAAGGATAAACAAAAGGCAAAAATCAGAATGTGATAAGATTTAAAGGATCGATTCTAATTTGAAATTACAATGAGTGAAATCAAATTGTTGAGAGCTTTTTTGTAATTGGATGAATAGTGAATGTAGCTACTATGAACTAATACTAGAGAGTTGTATCTCTGATTGTATGTAATTGTTGTTACTGTAATACAAAGAGATTCAGTTTGGTGTGGTGGGTTTTTTCTCAAAAGGGTTTCCCACGTAAATTTGTTGTTCAGTGTATTTGTTCTATTTCTGAAATTCTTTCATGTGTGTCTTAATTAGATTGTAATTTGAAAATTAAAATCCTTGCATTGCATTCTTCCCTGTGGATCTGACATTAGGAAAGTGTTTTCTGCACCTCTGCTTTCCTTACATTCATTGCTCTCCATACAAACTCCTAGAAATCTTGTGTCTTGAAAAATTGGCCATCTTCTATAAAGCTTTCACAAGCTTGGAATTTGACATCCTCAGAGTTATTTATTCCACTTAGGTCAACTTTTCTCAACCTAAGGCCCAAATTTTGTGTTATTATTTCCACTTGAGGGGATGACATCCCCTACATTATTTCCTCATCTATTATAGCAATTTCATCATCTACCTCCTTTGAAGGATAGTCAACTAGACTAGAAGCTTCAACCTATTGCTTCTTTATTGATGGATCCCTTGGAGAAGATGATTCTCTAATTGGAGAATCCAATTCAATTATTTCAGGGATAGAAGAATGTTGTGGTGATAATGGAGGCAACTGCTATTGTGGTGAATGCACTTTTAACTCCTCAAATTATGGAGTTACAACTATCTGATGCCTTTTTATTTTTCTCTTTCTCCTTGAATAAATATGCATCTTCTTGGAAGGCTACACAACTGACTCTCCTTCTATCTTAGGGGCCTTCCCCTTAACTTGCACTATGTTCACCTCTTTTAGTCTTGCCACAACTTTGTCAAAATTTTGAATCATAGTTTCAATTTTCAAAATTGGTTCAGTAATATCAAACAAAGCTTTAAAATTAGGCTCTTTAGCCTTAATTTCTCTCTCCAACTTTACAAATACACCCCATTTCCTCATCCTGTCAACTTGGACATCAAGGTAAAAAATATTTCTAATGAGATCTTTAGGCATAGTGTGGGTGTGAACATATCAACCTCCCCTATTTCTCCTCATCAACCGGGCTATGAACCCCTCAATATCATATGTCTTGTATGCTCATATCTTCATATTATAGTGCTTGAGATAGTGGTCCATAATGTTCCTCCATCCATGTGTTATCATTACAAAATCTGCAAATACAGTGTATATAGGGAAGAAAGTTCCCTTTCACTTCTCATCTGGGAAGAAATCATCCACATTCCCTAGCTACCACATTACCTCCAAAAACCCAATCCTCAAAGGCACTTCCCTATGGAGTATGTGGGGTGTCAACTATGTGCCAAATACCCTTAGAACTATACAATCCTTATACGCAATTATATTTCCCCAGTTATGTGCAATGTTCAAGTCGGGCCTTCTTTCAGTAGGCCTAAAAAAATCATGTAACTCCTTGGGGATCTAGATACATCCACCATTAAATCCTTTCTTAACTTGGTGGAAAAAAGGTTTGTAGCAGTCACATAGTTGGTCTTTTGTTCATTCCTATCCAATATAGGAGTCCATGACTGCACTGACATTTCAATACTATCCACAACCCATTTAAGCTCCATCTCCTTACCAAAGTAATTTGCACCTTTGAAAAGAAACATATGCATGAAGAGTGAAAACCACCAAAACCTAACACTAGGTTCCCCATTCTTCAAGGCTACCAATCCTTTGTGAATTTCCTCTGCAATAAAGGTGGAAAAATGATATAAGGGATTAATTTTGAGATGTTGGATACTTGCAACCATGTACATATAGGCCATTGGCATGCTTGAACCAGGATCAAACCCTAGAATTTGGAAAATGGAATAAAAGGTCTTCTAAAAATATGATTGGAAATACTTAATAGGGATGGGCTCAACATCAGAGGGTCCCAAAGTAATCTTTCTTTTGTCTTTTCCCTTCCCTACTGATATTAGAAAATTTTCCAACACTAATACCCTGAAATTGTGTTTTACTTTCAAATATTCCTCCCTCAATTTTTTCTCATCAATCTTAACTATGTCATTGCACCAAGTGTTCAACTTGAACACATATGCAACTTCCTCTTTATTTACCCATACTAGATTTTGTTCGTCACGAGCTCTAACAACCCTAACCAGAGGGTCATAGTTTGTAGTGATTGCTTTGAGGAGATCAACATCTATGAACATGTTGGGCACAACCAATTTACCCATGTCCAACCTCCATGGGTTGCAGAAAGGGATACCGACATTCGTATTTCCAAAAAATCCTTGGAAAAGACTCCATCCAGAGTATGGTAGGGTAGCATCTTTAATTGTACAATATCTATTAGTGATACAAAATTTAGTTCTACGGCCACGGTACATAATTTTTCCCTTTAGTTTATTAAAGGTTGAGGGTTCCAATTGTTTAGTTAAGTCCTATACCATGGGTCTCATTGTAGGCTTTGACTTAGAAGATTGGCCTTTTGATGCAGATGCTTTAACTTTGGGTGCCATAGTGATAGAGTTTGTGCAAACTAGGGTTTACTTCTTAGCATATTATAATCTTACAACTAGGGTATGGGTTTGGCACAAGGCAATAACAGGACTAAACATGCTAACCATTAAAATTAAATGTCAAACCTTAAAAGAAATGCAATAAACTAGAAAAATCTAATAACAGTCCAAGATAAACTGAGCACTTTTAGCAATTTTTCAAATAATTGAGAAGTAGGATAGCGATTTTACATACTGGTTTACAGTTGCTTTGAAAACTCTAATTTTGGTCATTGCATGAGCTTGAAATTTGCAGTGGGAAATCCTTAGATGCATAGAATGATTTAAAAGTTTGTAATTTTTCTTTAAAGCAAGCTAATTTTATGGCTTTAAAATAGATAAATTCAGTAGTTAGGTGTTGTATTTGCCATTATTTTTTGCTCACACAAACAAAATGACTCATTTTCCTTCAATCTCAACCGTTGATTTTGCAATGAGATGGAATGATGGATGGACCTGACTCAATCAAATAAGTTTGAAAATCAGAGTAAAAATGGATGTTGCCATTGACCAACTAAAAAATTCCATGTGGGTTCATCTCCAAGTCATTTTGTGGGCTTCACCATCTCCACAAGTGTTGAAACTATCTATGTGTCAACCTCCCCACTTCCCCTTTGGGTTTAAAGCATGTTCATCTTAGGATGATGAGGAGGGGAATGGCCTAGATTAAATTTGGTGCCTTCTCTGCAAGCCTCTTACCTTTTACATTGTTCACTTGAGTACATAACCTTTGGACTTAATGGACAACCATGATCATAACATCTTGGCGAGTAATTTGCATGTTCCTACAAACTCCTCTAGTAGCACAATGTTTAACTCTTCAATACTTACCGAGAAATATTTCACCAAATATTTTTAAGTCTTCAATAGTCTAGTGGACAGTGGCGATAGTGCCATGTGGCTCCTTCCCGTTTCCTCTCTAAGAGACGAGAGCTTAAGGTGGGTCCCCCATGGGCTAGTAGGGAATAACTGAGATTTTTTGTCAAAAACCATAATAACTATTGATTAGATCATTTTTAGCCATTGGTACCTTCAACCAATGGTAGGACCCACCAAAAGGGTGGCCTGGTGTCACCTGCCCGCTATCCCCTTGGCTCCTTAATTTGATTATTTTAATCCCGCAAGATGGAGGGGAACCAATAGAAAGTAGTCAATGGGACCTGCCAAGCATAACAAAGGATTAAAAATAAGCATGTGCCCTTACTACATGACTTAAAAGGGGCCACCTGCCTAGATTTATAACATAAAAGACATTGAGTGAATATTAAAATCCATAGGGAAAGAACAAGAATTAAGAAAATTTTATGACCCGCATAAGATAAGGCAAGACTTATAAGGATTCTACAGGTAGCAATAAGAAACATTACGCTTAAGGGTTCGGTGAGTAAACAGATGCAAAGGCATACGATATGACTTAAGAGACTGAGAACGGGTAAAACCTAGTCAACTACGAAATAGAATGTAGGAAAAAGGAAAAGACACTTGCAGTTTTTGAGAGGGTTTACAACACACATAAACCCTAGAACATGAGAATGACTAGAAACCTAATCCTTACGACAAATTCCAAACCAATAGAATAGCCACGTTTTGCAATAATAATCAGTGGAACACAAAAATTTGAAGGGTTCCACTAGTACCTATGGATTAAAACAAAGATAAAAGAAATACACCATTGGAACACAATGAAGATCAACAAAACAACCCTTGATCATTTTATTCGTAGTTCATATAAGAAATACACTAGGAGAGAAATGACTTTGAATTTGCACCATTATCATATTCATTTGCCAATACTATTATCAAAATTACAATTACATGTCAATAAATTTTCAAAACAATTATCTATGAAATTGCCATAATTCAATGATCAACAATTGTGAGGATTGGCCAACGACTAGGTGAAAGTAATTCCACATCTACAATCCTTGTCACCACATTTAAAACTAAGAAAGTGCAATATTTGAATGTTGATATGTCCAAGGCCTAATCTATACTCATTCTAGGCCATGTATTGCAATCTCCATGTTGAACTTTGTTGTTGTAGATCATTAATCAAACTTGTAGTCACCTATTCCAACTTGCAACAATTTATATGTCCAATATGTCAAGGCTCAATATACCCAATATTTCAAGACTGAAACTTATGGTTTCTCAAGAGGTTTAAGACACACATAGACCCTAGAACAGAAGTAAGAACGAAACCCTAAGCCTTAGGACACACCTAGATTAGAAAGACAACCAAATTTAAGCATCTTTTTGGATACCTACTGTAAGCTATTTGATAGCACATATAAGAATTGTTGTAATTTTTCTCTATAATAACAAAAGATGACTCAAATACTTAAGTGTATTTCTTTAATTTTGAATATTGACCTATATTGCTCTCCAGTGTTGTATTCACTATCATTTGACTCAAAAAAATCAAGGGTTATTTATAAGTTGCCATATCACATCACATATTTATGTTATGGATGTTGAAATGTTAGCTTTTGTTCAAGGAATGGATTAACATTCCTTTCAATTATTTATCAAAGATTGTGTGAAAGGAAATGCAAAAAGAATTTATAAGTAGTGTGATAAGTGTTGTTCTTTAAAAAAGATGCAGAATCACATATCAAATTCAATATCATGGAGTAAAATATAAAATATAAAATATCACAATTTCATGGAATACAATATGAAATATCATCAACTACAATTTGGAATATGATTCATGGAGTGCAATATAAAATAAAATATCATGAAGTACAATGATTCACAATTTCATAGTCCATGAAATATAATATAAAATATTATCAACTATAGTTTGGAAAATGATTCATGAAGTGTAGTATAAATACCTAAAAGCTTCTAATTCACTTCCATTTCCCAAATGGAGTCAGGGTCCTAAAACTGATGTTCAACTTGAGATAAAGTAAAAGAGGGTAAAAGCACAAGTTGTGTCACACTTTATAAAGGAAACGACCAACGCTGATCCAATTTTAAAACTTGAATCACTAAAAAGTGGCATATATGTTTTGAATTTTGAAATGATGTAAACTAGTAAAATATGTATTTTTTAGTATATTTTGTTTGTATTTTAAAAATATATATATATATATTTTAAAATATTTTTTAATAAATTAAAACTATAATTTAGTTACTGATAAAATGTTGAAAAATGAAGTTGCATGGGACGTCAAACTTTTTATAGTAATTTTTTTTTTCTTTCAAATTTTGTGTGTATTTATAACTTGAAATTTTAGTGCATGGCTATATTTTTTTCCAATTTTGATAAATATATAATTTTAAATAAATATCAAAATGTGTGTAAATAAAAAAACAATTGTTTTCATCGAACGTCAACTTTCATAAATATAAAAAATAATTAAACTATTAAAATAAACATATTTTTGAAATCTACACTTATGGATCTACAAAAGGGTATTTTTATATTTTTTTAAAAATGTTATTTACATTAGCATAAGTTATTGAAACTTCAAGTTTTTTAAATAATTTTATTTTTTTGGTAAATTGGACTCAAAGTGGTGCTCCATATATTTTTAGCCAACAATTTTAGTTGAAAAAGTTGTGGAAGCATCTAACTTAGCTAGAATGAATCTTACTAGATCATATGTTTAACAAAAATTGATTTTTAGTTAGAAATACTTAAATTCAGTTGTGTTGATAAGTTGGTTGAAAGTGTGACACAACTTTGTGCTTTTACCCAAGAGTCATCTTTATTTTGATTCTAGTCTTCATTTTCTTCACCCTGCATCTCAAATTCAACATTCATTGTGTCACAGTCATTTATCACACTGCCAGTGCCACCAGTACTAGTGTTTGGAGTGTTGCACAACCCTCTTCTTTCGCATGTGGACCTCCATATTGTGAGTGCCCTTTCAAAAGGTAAAGTTTGTCATTATACGCAGTTCCTTTCACCCTCAAGCAATTTTCCAAATTCTTGTCTAGTTTGTTTCTTATCTTTTATTTCAAAAACACTAATGAATTGAAAACTCTCTCATCCTCCACCAACCCCAATATCATTTTTTGACATAAATCAACAAGTTTGAAATATTCTATATCAAATCATACAATATTTCACTCTGGCCTAAGTTTGTCCAAGCCTTTGTTATTGATCTTGGTTCAAAGAGATTCTCCATGGAATCAAACTGGTCCATCATACTTCTTGCCGAATTCTTACATTGTTGTCTAAGCTTATCTCCATCTATAATTCCTTCAATTGTCTGCACATTGTATTTTACACTTTTCCAAAAGTGTTCAACCAATATTTTTACTTTATCATGAAAATAGGTTGGGCTATCTTCGTTTATCCAAAATTGAGGATACACAATACCCATGGCTTCAAGTATTTCTTGTAGAGGGAATCTATCATAAATCTCTATGGAAAGAAATTTTGCAATTTCCTTCAAATTATCACTAACAGATTTAACAATGTCATTAAAAGCTTCCTTTGTAATAGGTACTTCTCTGATAGAGCATCTAGCTATCGTACAATGGTACATTTGTATCTCAAATCCACATACATGGATACATAAGTACCTTCTTGCATTAAACTATAAATAATTATTAGGCTGATTCAAATCTATAATTTTCTACCACATGAAAAAAATTGGGCTTTTAGAAGTTAGTTCTAGATAAGATGATCGAGGGCCATGCGTGTATTTCTATGTAGTTTGGTATACTCATTAATATACATAGTTCTATCTTGGGATTTCTTCACAAGAATTTTCATTTCATCCAACATGGGGAGAAGATTAGCTAAAGTCAAGAGTGTCTCTATATCGCTCAACCTATGTAAGAGGTCAGGAGCTTTGTCTATTGTGTTGTGATGCTCATATAGTACTCCAATCAAGGATTGATACTCTGAAAGAACTCATTGCACTAGTCCATGTAGGGAGATCCATCTGGTATCAACATCCTTGAGAAGCTTGTTTCCAGTTGATATTCCCTCAACAAAATTTTGAAATTTTACAAAACATTTGGGACTTCAAGAGAAGTATGCGTAGAGCTCATGGACTAGATTTTTAACTTTTGATACTGTAGGAAACTTGCTTACAATTCTAAATGCTAAATTCATTATGTGGGCCATGTAGTGAATGCCAAGAATTTATGGTGCACAAGTAGTTTTTTACTTTGTGCAAATATCATTCCTATTACCTTGCATTACTACAGCTACATCAACTCCTACACACACCAACTTTTTGGTAATTGTCAAGTCATCCATACCTGCAATTTCATTCAAATATTTCTTGACTAGTTCAAATAGATTTTGCAATGTTGAAATGTCCTTCATTTTATGAACACAGAGAAGATGATCTTGGCAGACATTTTTTTTTAACAATATACACATGCATACAGACCCAAGAAGTATTATCTATCATAGTAATCATGTAAATATAATGCAATGAAGTTTAAATCTTTTACTTTCTCCATTAAATCTTGTTTTTCAACTGCAGCAAGACAATTTTCCCATTCCCATCCAGTGTTTACTGACCAATGTGTGCCATGAAAGTGAGGAACACCCAAAAAAATAATAAATTAAAATATTTTGGGTAGTCTATCATATGACAACCTCTAGAAAAAATATGAAAAACAACACTGATCTGAACATTTTTTTCCAGTTGTGCTCCTTCCATTACTTTTCCAAATTGAGCCTCAATTGTACCTCCACATGCAACAAGCTTCGACATTCTTTGCTTATGCTCTTAATATTTTGTGACATGCTTAACATGAAGACATTCTTCCTTTGATTTCCATCTTACTAAGAATTATTCCTTTTCATCTATGATTTGTTTATCATAAATTTTACAGATATGCTTTTCTATAGTGTAAAGCTTGAGTTGCAACTTCTTGTCCCTTTTACATTTCCAACTACAAATCATACACTTGCATTTTGTTGGAGATTCATCTTTGTTTGATTTCTCCACTGGTACAATGAATGGGTACTTTGACACCTACTCAAGCTAAAAATTCCTTGTCATTTCCCACTCACTCCCCACATTTGATTTTCCTTTTCTTTTCTTGCTACCAACATCATCCAAGTGAATTATCTCATTCTATCTAACCAAGGTATCCCTTGGAACATCTTCTATGGTATTTTCATTCTCATTTGACTCATTTAACTCAATGACAATCTCACCTTTACCTCCTGATGGTGGTGAGGTATTGTGAATGCCTTCTTCATTAATATTTAGTGGAGGAGTTGATGATGTAGCTTCATCTTGATTTGATGGATTATAAGCATTGCCAATTCCAAAGTATTATTGTATGGTAACTCTATGTTTTGGGTGTTTTGATGGCCTCCCAGCCCCTTCACCACCTTGAGGAGTCTTATCTTTGTTGCACTTGCTACTCGACATATTGATCTCTCACTTCAAATAAATGCTGGAAAAAAATGTCTTCTTTTTTAAGAAGGAAAAATAATATAGATCTCGTTCCCTACTCAATATCATCTTTAAGATTGAAGCAATAATGGAAAAGAGATAAAAAAATCTTATAACACTATGGAGAAATGATCACTCACCTTTAAGTTTATGTTTTCACTAACTTGCTAGATTTGTTAATGTAGGAATGCTTGTGTTGTGAGTTTTTAGCTTTCCTTTGATCAACTTCAAGGTTCTAAGTCCAAATTCTAAATCAAGAGGTCACAAGTTCAAAACTAAACAAAATGTGTAAGAATAAATGATAGTTTCGATTGTATTTATATCAATCCATATTTGGAAAATTTCACGGGATTTTTAAATAGTATATTGAAAATTTGGTGAATCTTGTGTGATTATACAATGATATGTTGTAATTTTCAAGGCGATTATGGCTCTACAATTAGCATGGAAGTCTCACAGTAATTGGTAAAATGCATCCTCAAATGTAATTATATTTAAATTTTATTGGCGAAATGGGTCCTCATAAGCAACTATTTATAAATTTTAATAGGCGAAATGGGTCCTCACAAGCAACTATTTGTAAGTTTTAATTGGAAAAATAGGTCTTGATACATAATATTGTTGTAATAGTATTAGAAAATATGTAGGTGATTTATTACATGCTTTCAATATTCCAGGCAAAAACATTAATCGATCCATTTGAAACATGTAGTTTGTTATGGAAAATTGATTACTTAAATATGCCTCATAAAATAAATTCATGTTGAATAGACATGCATTGGACCGATAATTCATAAAATCCAGGTGATTAAGCCACCCTGTTGGGTGCGATTAATTCACCAATTTCAACTTGGTCGATATCTAATATTTTTCAATTGGCGAAGATTTGCCACTAAATTTTTCCCTAGGAGAGAGATAGAGAGAGGGAGAGATATGGGGGTAGCAAGAGATGGAGAGATAAGCAGATAGATATAAATGTAGGAGTTAATGGTGACTCCTCAAGACCCCCAAGAGTAGTTGCTATACCAAAATATCTTTCACAAGAGAGAAAATGACAAGAAGGACTGCTTCAACAATGCAAGATTGAATATGATTGAATAATGGTTGAATATGCAAATGTACATAAGATTCCTTGCTTATAAAGGCAAGGTGATGGATAGTATTAGACAAGATCATGACAAGTGTATTAATCTTATAACAAGATACAAATAACAACCTCACTACCTAGGAATCAAATATTACAAGATAGATAAGATAAGTTCTAGAAATAACAACTAAGACTTCTAGAAGTAATCTTATATCCTAAGTAAACTTAACATGTGAATATGTCCCCTAATTCCCTAGTGAGTGAGTTAACTAGGTACAAGAAATTTATTCACACCAACAATAAAAAGATGGAGAGATAGAGAGGTGAATAAAGATATAGATGTAGAGGTCTAGGAAGAGGGTGAGAGAGAGAGTAGAGGTATCTAGAGAAAGAAAGGGAGAGAGGAATATAGATGGAGATAGGAAGAGGGAAATAAATAAATAGAGAGATACATAGGGATATAGGGAGAGATAAAGATAGAGAGAGATGGAGATGTGTGAATAGAGATGGAGAGATAGAGAGATATAGATAAGGAGGGAGAGGTGTAAATCTATATATATAGAGAGAGAGAGAGATGGAAGGAAACATAGAGAGAGATAGGGAGATAGAGATAGAGATAGAGATAGAGATAGAAAGAGAGAGATAAAGGAGGTGATAGAGATATGTAATAGAGAGAGAGGTATACAAAGAGAGGGAGAGATAAAGATAGGGAGGAAGAAATATGGAGTCTATGTGTATAATATAAGAGATATATATGGGAAGAGAAAGAGAGAGAGGTAGAGATAGAGAGGGAGGGAGGGGAGATGGGGCTATATAGAGATAGAGGTAGATAAGGAGAGAGAGGAGAGAAGGGATATAGGGAGATATAGCTCGATATATACAGAGGGGGATGGAAAGGGAGAGGGGGAGGGAGAGGGTGAGGGAGAAGGAGAGGGGAAAGAGAGGGAGAGATAGCTCAATATATATAGAGAGAGGGATAGGGAGAGAGGGAAGGATATATATAGGGATAGGGAGAGAAAGAGATAGGGATAGAGATAGAGAAATAGGGAGATAGAGGTAGAGAAATATATGCATAAAAAGAGATAGAGAGGTATGGAGATAGAGGGTAATATATGTATGGAGATATAGATAGATATTAAGAGAGAAGGATAGGGGGGAGGAAGAGATATAAAAATTTACAAAGAGGGAGAGGGATAGGGTGATATAGAGATAAAGAGGGATAGGGAGATAGATAGAGAGATAGGGAGATAGAGGTAAAGAGAGAGAGGGAGATGGAATGAATAAGAGAGAGGTAGAATAATGAGATATAAAGGGAGGGGGAGATAAGTAGATATAGATAGAGGGGACAAAAGTGGGAGAGAAAGGAGGTGATAAAGACAAGTAATAGAGAGAGGGAAAGAGAGAAAGATATATGGAGATTTAGATAGGGAGGGAGATATAATGAAATTTTATGTGTGAATGAGTGAGAGATATGGAGAAAGAGAAGGAGGAAGATGTATATAAATAGATAGAGAGGGAGGGAGGGAGTTCAAAATAGAGAGGAGAGAGAAGTAGAGAGATAAAAAAGAGGGAACAATAGGGAGAGAGGGAGTAATAGATATAGAAAGAGGGAGAGAAAGTGATCTCCAAATATAACTTGGGAGAGAGAGAAAGAGGGTGTATTACCTAAATAGTTCACCTAGTAGGTCCTATTCACACATTTTTAAATGTTAATTTTATTTAGGGCTTTAAGAATATTTGTATGAGTCTTAGTTGTCATGTGATCTTATCTTATCTTATCTCGTCCTTTAATTTTTGTGTCTCATGTTATAGTATTAAGACACTTGTCATAGTCTTGTATAATCCTATCTCTCACCTTTCTTATATAAGTAAGGCCTTATGTACACTATGGATCATAGGTGATTGATCCACTATTGATCAACTTGTATCATTGAAGTATCAATAATCAAGAAATTCATCTGATTGAGAAAGAGAGGGAGAGATAGTTATATAAATAGATAGAAAGGGAGGGAGTTCAAAATAAAGAGAGGAGAGAGAAGTAGAAAGATAAAAAGGAGCAATAGGGAGAGATGGAGTAATAGGGATAGATAGAGGGAGAGATAGTGATCTCCAAATATTACCTAAATAGTTAACCTAGTGGGTCCTATTCACACATTTTCACATGTTAAGTTTATTTAGGGCTTTAAGAATATTTGTACGAGTCTTAGTTGTCATGTAATCTTATCTTATCTTATCTTGTCATTTAATTTTTGTTTCTCATTTTATATTATTAAGACACTTGTCACAATATTTTCTAATCCTATCTCTCACCTTGCTTATATAATCAAGGCCTCATCTACACTATGGATCATAGGAAATTGATCCACTATTGATCAATTTGTAGCATTGTTGTACCAATAATCAAGAAATTCATCCTCTTTCTCTACTCTCTTGTGGATGGTGTTTTTATTTTGTAGGTGATCTTGGGCTATTGGATCTCACTATTAGCTCCTTGGAGTTCACTATCAAATCCAAAACTAAGAAGAGATAGATATGCTAAAAGGGCTATGTGAAATGGATATGATGGAGAACAAAGTAATTTTTCTTGATAAGGTACATGCTATTGATCTTGTATATGGTTTTGATTATTTTAACCAAACTACTATTTTTCATAGCATACGATAGGATGTACCATAATGATATTAATTTCATGTGTTATAGGACTAACACAAAATTAATTCACAAGAAGGAATATGATGTATGACGCCATGATGTTATTATCATAAAATTACCCAAGGACCAACATAGATGCAAAGAAAAACATGAAAAAAAATAAGTTAACAAAAATCTATATTAAAAAAAAAAAAACTAAATTGTTCCTCTAGTCATGTAATGCCACTTTTCCTCCTAAAGTAGTTTAGTATTAGCAGCAGATTTAATAGATTAAATGTTAGAGTTAATATAATTCCCAAGATTTAATGTTACTAAAATAATGTGAATAACTAATAAGATAATCAATGTAACTATGATATGCCATAACAAGGATTTTAAAGTAAATAATCAACATGGTAAATTGAATCGCACATCAATATAATTCATATAAATTAACACCAAAATCATATATATAATATTTTCAATATATATTTTAGAATCAATGGTTTTAATACTTATTTGAATAATAACACTTGGAAAAGCCACTCTCACCCTAGGAATATGTTAGTGGTATTGGCTCTTGCTATGGAGCAATCGAGGAGGAATAAGTGTACTTTTCCACTCTACACAAGTGTTGGTTCCATTGAAACAATTCTCAACACCCATGCAATACCCAAGTCGTAGCCAGGATGGTCCTGCGTGCACTTTTGTACCCTAGGTTGGACACACACAAACGATGTCCCCCCTTCCCATAATGTTCATAATTCACCAACCACTTTCTTCTTCCTTATGATCTTATTCCTTGAATACTTTCCATTCTTCCCTATTTTCCATGTCTCATACAAATATTTTATATATAAGTCTTAAGGGGTGGTTTCCAAACCATCACACCCTTTCACAAAGGTTGCCTCTAATAATTATTTAGATAAATAATTATTCTTCCCCTTTTTTTAAAAGGTATTTATAGATATTCTTTATTAATATCTCTTTAAACCAAAGGATCATAATATCTTTTATTTTTCTATCTCCCTTTATAATTTTTCAAAGGGTTATTTCATAACTTTCTCTTCTCTTGGGAAAAAAGTCACATAACAATTCTCCCCCTGTAAATTAACTACTAAGTAGCACAAGATGCATCTACATCACAACTCATAGAAACACATGGTCAATAATTGAAGATACTAACATTTAATATTTGCAATCTTCATAATATATCTATTTTATTCTATACATTATCTACATTATTTGCTTATGTTAATTCATAGATCATCCTTTTTAATTTTATTTTAAATTCACAAGTAATTTTAATAAAATCACTTTTCCAATCCAAATTATGATGATAACTATATAGATGTCTTATGAAATCTATTTTATTCTATACTTTATCTACGTTATTTGTTACGCCAAGAGGCGTTCCTACAATGGCATCACATGTTTGCAAATCTGTGCAAACAAAAGGAGATGGTAGTTATAAAGTCTAGCGGAATTCAAATGCATGGTGGAATTCAAACACACATATGGAAGTGGAAGAGGCTTTAGTTACAAATACAAAATGGTGGGTCATTATTTTTTAAATATTTTTATCAATTGAAAGAATTGTCATTATTTTTGTGTCGCCAAAAAATATATAGTTGACATTTTTATGTTCACTTGAGTCTTTCTAATGGACTTTGGCTTGATTTTTCTTGGGTTTAATGTTGTGATGAGGTCAAAAAATTCACATTAGGTCCTAAACATTCAAACTATGATTTCTTGTGAAGTGTTGTAAAACATTTCTACACTTTTCTAGACTCTATTCATTACAATTCATCTAAAAATCACCTTTTCATCACTTATTAAGTCCTATTTTCAAGTGTTGTAAAGTATTGTAACAATATTTTATGCTTTTATAGGTTTAATTTCACTATTTACACCTTTCTTATGCTTTATTTGACCCCTTAATGCACTTTTCAGCCATTTTCAAGTGTGTTTTTGAGGATATTCCCGTTGGACAACTTTTAATGCCTTGAAATTCCCGACACCCACTTAATTTTCTTAAGTTGGACTAAGTCACCAATAGGGGTGACTTAGTCCTTTTTGGCACAAAACTCAAAATAATTTTAAATTTCTAGCAGGAATTTCTCCTCTAACCCTTGAGGTTGGCCTGTGATGTGTTACTTTTAGGAAATTTTAATAAAATCGAGTATAAATAAGGGTTTTTCCCCTCATTCTACATCTCCTCCTACACTCTCCTAATTGACAAGCATTCAAGCATTCATCAAGTTATTCACAAGCATTCAAGCAAATCAAGCATTATCAAGTCAATCCATTAGAGCACTTCATTGCATATCTTTAGTTTTTGAACATCAAAGGTGTGGTAAGTTTATGAAATTTGCATGTTATCTATTTATCATTTCTTTTCATTTCATTTCATTATTTAGGGTTTGATTACCAAAGTGGGGTTTGACCAAGGCAAACCCCTATTCTCTAACCCTCAACCATTTTTCCCCTTTGCATGTGTTTGCAGACTTTTGTATGCATATTTATCAAGTAATTAGGTGTTGAAAGGTGGTGAACAAGTCCACAAAGTCAATAAAGTCAACACAACCCTAGTTCAAGCTTGGAGAGGCTTTCTACCCCATTTTTTGCAAAATCGAGTACGGACACCTGTCAGAAAAGAAAGTGCAGACTTGAGGCTACAAGATTTTGTCCCAAATTTCCCAAGATTTGCAAGAGGACTAATTTTCCACTAGTGGTAGATTAGTCCCACTTTTAGGCCTGAAAATTGAATTTGACATTTTTGGATACCCATTTGGCAAATTCTTGTTCCAACAAAGTTTCTTGAAAATGGGACTAAGTAGCCTAGCCTGGCATAAGTGTCCCAATCAGCATTTTCAGCAAATTTTTCAGGATTCCAAAATCTCCCAACATCAAGTTTCATATTCCAGGTGCACCTCTTTCATTTTGTTCTGTTATTTCATTATTTAGTTGCATTTTTAGGCATTTTTGCATATCACATTGTGTTTTCCAACACTTTACATTTTCTAAGTTTTGCATTATTAGGAAATTTCAATTTCAGATTAGAACATTAGAACATTTGATTTGCATTGAATTTGAGTGTAAACCCTTGCATTTTGGACCCCATCCAATCCCCTTTCTCCTTTTAGGTGAAAACCCTAGGAGGAGTAAAGCATTGTGAGACAAACCAAAATCATCATTTATATTTTGATGAACCTGTCATATGAACATATTCCTTTTTTATTTGAAAAGTGCATCCTAGGTTTCATTTGCATTGCATCTTGCATTGATTAAAGTGCATCCTAGGGTTTTGCATTGCATTAGTGAAAAGTTCAATTAGCTTGTCTTATTGCATTGTCTTTGCATCAAAAACCAGAAAAACTCTGCATTTACATACTATAGTTGCATTTGTGCATCTGAAAGACATAGAATTGCATTTAAAACTTCTAAAAAAACATAAAAAAAATCATTAGTGGGACTAAATCGCCACCCTAAGCGACTTAGTCCTTTTGCATTTTTTGTACTGTATTTTCTGGTAATTTCTAAGTATTTTTTGTACTTCTATTTTTTGGTATTGCATCTCTATCTTAGTTTACATAATTATTATTTTTTTTTATTTTTCCTAGATTGCATTGCATTTGCATCCACCCCATCTTTTGTTGTACTTGTATTAGTGTTTGGTGCCCCATTGATAATACTTTAGTGAGACAAATTTCTAGACTCGTGGCTTCCCGCAATATCATTTTCATTGTGGACCTTGGGATCTCAAGAGCTCCTACTCCTAGTATAGAAAATGGTGCATTAGTCATGGATACTACCACTCCTATGCCTTCACCTTTCCATCCAATGAATGTTGACACACAAAACAATTCCATTCTGCAAGAAAAAGTCATTAGTGTAAGTGTGAATAAGTAATAATGTAATAACAACTAAAACACTTCTTAATGAAACATTGTATCAATATTTAACAAGAATTAAACTAATTTAAAGCATAGAAAAGCTTGAAAGCATCCCATTGTCTCATATCTCCAAAGATTTATCAAGTCACGGAGGGCTCTCAGATTTGTAAGCACTGTAACTATTTAAAATGCCTATCTAGAGAATGGAATTCATGCTAAATGCAATGATGTGGTGATTGATAATGAAAGTTAAATGATATGATGCTACTGTAAACTATTCTGACATGAAACCTAATAAATGGAAGCTATAGTAAAAACTAAGATACTGTCGTGATTCTAATTCTACTGATGCTATTGCTTCTAAGTCTATTGATGCTATGATTGCTTGATTGCTATTCCTGTAGAGTAAGTTTGCATAAAAACTGGGATTTTCTCAGATGCATTTCTTGTGGAGAAAGGCTATATTTATAGATTCACAATAGCACATTGTGACAGGGCAGCATAGCAGAGGCTTGGCTTCAATCTAAAGAATTGAATGGTGAGAGATGAAGAAGCTGGATCTCATCAAGGGAATGGTTTCTCCCCATGAAAATATCAGGCAAGATGATAGGAAAGATTAGAGGAAGAATATTTGAGAAATTGATTCAAATTTTTCTCCAATTTGTCTCCACAGCTTCCCGTGAATTCCAGTTGAAATAAATTGGATTTTGGAATATCAGATTTGGTAGGTGAGTAAATAAAGGAATTTGCTTTATGCCTTTATTTAAATTAGAAAAAATGGAATAGATAATTTAATAAAACAAACTATAGAAGTTGTTTATTAAATTAAAATAGAAGGAATATTATAATTAAAAATAAAGTCTTTAACCTTGTTTATTTAATTAAGATTGAATGATGTGATAATTAAATAACACAAACTATTGTAGTTGTATTTTTAATTAAATTGAAGAATAGGAGAATGGACGATAAATAAATATTTCTATTTATTTAATAGTAGAGGAATTTAAGGTTAATTAATCAAATAAAACATATTTAATTAATTTCATTATCCAGACCATTTTTAGGTGTATACAATTAGTATTCATGAGGATTTTGCACATTTACAAGACTTATCCCTTGAAAACATTTCCACCACTGCCATACCTACCATATAAAACCTTCATCATTTAATTGAAAGTGATGATGGCTTACAAGTTATGAAGAGAATTGTTGAGATATATGTTGTGCCTATAGCACACATGCTTCATTCAGAATGGGGACCCTCTCTTTTTGCTTTGTTGGGATGCTTTTATTGCTGCCTCATTTTGTGTGCCCCCTATTTTGAGTCCTAAGTGGTCAAGGAGTCCTATAGTCACCATCTTAAATTGACCAAGTTTCACTGCCTTCAAAATTTCCAAGTCTCTAGCCTTTGCGGAGTTCCTTTGGCAGTTTTCCTTCAAGCTTTGAAACTGTCATCCTCCAATACATGTGGGTCCACCTTCACAGGCTGCTCTATATGAAACTCCATCATGCCTCTCTCATTCTGAATAGTCAGCTCAGCACATCCACTCGCCCCGCGGGACCCACAGCCTTCCCTGTCGTTTTCATTATGGTCTCAATCCCAACCAACCCTCGAGTGTCTTTCGCTTCGTAGATCCCACCATTCTCACCGCCGCTTTTGAATTGTGTGCCAACCAACCTAGGATACCTTTGTACCTGCATTAATGGTGGGCATTCAATGCATCAAATTCTATAAATAGCCTCTTTTGACAAGTCATTTTCACCACTAGCTTTTCAGAAGACTCGTTAGAGCTTGCTGCCATCGCCACCTCTGCATCCACAGGATCTCTTCGCTATCTAAAGAATTATCATCTGTAGTATCTTTGCATCCTTCATCAAATTGTTTAGGTTAGTCTTTTTCCACCAATTGTGCCATAGGCTTTCTTTGATTTGCACAAAATTGTTAAATTTTGATATAAGAAAGTTCAAAACTAGTTAGATGACACCATGACAAGCAAAACCCATATTTTGAAACTTGAAAATCTTTTGAAAACCCTTTGTTGGATGTCTGTGGAACTTTCACTCTCCCCAGTCATTCTCGAACTAGGACAACCATGCCCTCATGGCCTGCATGGCACCCGATGTCATTTCCTTACCCCTTATCTTTCTGGTGAAAGTGGAAGTGGAATGGAAATTGAACTTAGAACCATTGGCTGGTTCCCAGTTCAAGTTCCATTCTGATCCCAGTTTCGAGCCCAAAGTGGGAACTTCACTAAACTTTAAAACCGACCTTCGCCCTTGTTGGGCCCGATGCTACAAGTAGACACCTTCTCCTAGTCATTTATTTCATACTTAGCCAAATTCGTGAGTCCAAAAGCAAACATCTCTCAGCCCTCGTTGGTTCGCAAGTGAAGACCTATGCATGCAGATCACCCTTTGCACCCACCATCCAAAATGGCTAATTGAACTCATCCTTCCACTAGGCAGGCCCCGTGCAGGTAAGTTTCGTTCAATGTTTAAGCCAAAATGCCTAAGTTTGGAGTCGGTGTGATAAACTCCGGGAAGCAAAATCGGAATGGAAATTGAACTTGGAACCATCGGTAATTGGTTCCATGTCTAGGTTTCATTCTAATCCTATTTCTGGGCTACACTCTTATCCACTCAGCGAAATTGGATCTGAGAATGAACTTGTCCCATAGGTGTTTCCGTAAGAATCCATTCCCAAAATGATCTCACTACCGATGAATGTTCATTCTAGACTATGCCCTTATCTTTTTAGTGGAGGTGGAACCAGAATGGAAATTGAACTTGGAACCATCGATTGGTTCCCAGTCCAAGTTCCATTATGATCCTAGTTTTAACCCTAATCTGATTCCACTCTCGGTTCTGAGTCCAGATTATATCCTTTTGGCAGAGGCAGAACTAGAATTGAAACTGAACTTGGAACCATCGGTTGGTTCCCAGTCCAGATTCCATTATGATCTCGACTTTGGTCTTGATCTGGTTTCGATCTTGATCCTCTCCTAGCTTCGCTTCTAGTAAATGCAAAATTTGACTAAGTATAGAGAGTTACCCTGAAGGAATAAGGAATGAAATGAGAAGTAGTGATGATGGGGCTTTAAGTGGATGTTTGCAGTTCTAAGCTACCTCGGCTTGCAATTTTTCAGCCTTGCAGAACCCACACTTGCTTCTGACGTTTGAGCCCAAGAAATGACTAAGTGAAAAGAACCTTGGGGGATGCTCCATGCAGGTGGCCACTTGCAGAACTCCATTCCTCTCCCACCGTGATGCAGCTTCCAGTGACCTCCATTACCCCGCTATGTGGGGCCCGACCACGCCATCTCCCTTTGGCCAATGACAAATCAATGAACTCTCCTATGACTCCCAATGGACCCAAGGATGCAAGCCCCCCTTGGCAGAACTCCATTCGGCCTCCACCATTTCAAACAGTTGACCTCCAACACCCTTTCACAGCTCCTCACCTACTCCTAGTTAAATGAAGTAAACTTCAAAAATAGCATGGTGTCATCCTCCCAAACTGTGATCCTCACATTGCAAGATGTTGCTTGCAGGATTCCTTCCTGCCAGTGTCATTTCAAATGGTGGAATCTAAAACTACCAAGGTAGCTCCTACTCCTACATGCCCTAGGCTCGCATGCCTCAATGATCAACCAAATGACTTTAGAGCCTCAAATTGATTCAACCCATGTGCTAAAATGGCCTGATCTACTTTGTGGACCCCATGTTATGACTAAAATCC
Organism: Sequoia sempervirens; assembly: GCA_007258455.2. Classification (NCBI taxonomy): domain Eukaryota; kingdom Viridiplantae; phylum Streptophyta; class Pinopsida; order Cupressales; family Cupressaceae; genus Sequoia; species Sequoia sempervirens. The sequence continues at coordinate 163,164,723 of VDFB02271358.1, read as the reverse complement.
CAATGCAAGAAGAACCATGCGGGTCGTCATGCCCTGATTTCCATCCATTTGCAGCTACCTTCAAAACGACTACCAGCCCAAGGAAGTTCGCACCCCTGGGCTCACATTTTCATAATTCCCTTAAACGAAAGGATAATCATGATCTAAAAGAAATGTTAGGATCTTTGAAGGATAAATTACTCGATCTAACATCATTTTTGTAGGATTTTTCTAACATTTCTCATGTTTTACACTTGAATGTGCTTACTACCCCCTTGCTTGCAGGATATATGGAACTAGCTGCGGGATCTTTGAAAGCATCTGCAAAAGAGGAAAAGGGCAAGAAGCTAGCCAAAGCACCCAGGGGAAAAGAAGAAAAATATAAAATGAAATACAAGTTTCAAAGGGTAGAAATCAATACCAAAGTCACCACAGACTAGGACAAGGTCTCAGATACTAACCTGGGACATATAGACTTTGATGAATTCAAGCAGAGGTTCATCATTAACCTTGCCACAGAGAATGCTAGAAGGATCAAAAGAAGTGGGTTGGCCAAGGCTATTGGTTTCCCACCTTCCCTCATAGCCCCCAAGTTAGTAATGGCCTGTAGAGAGGCATATTAGGAGAGCACTAAAATAATAGTGGATAGGGATGGCAACATATTGGTTGACTTGTCCTCCAAGTCCATTGTGAAAACTTTCCATATACCCACCTTTGATGAAATGGAAGAAACAACCAAGGAGTATGTTGAAAGCACATGGAAAGTTGACCCCCTCAAATGAAAAAAGTTGATTAATCAATACTGGCTAAAGGAGAAGAGGGTTAGTGCAAACAAGGTACCCTAGGAGCTCTTTAGGAGCGATTTATATGAAGACTACCATGATCTGGTGACCTTACTAAGCAGAGTTATGGGTTTCCCAACTACAACATTCTTCCAAGAGTGGATGCTTTATTTTATAGAATAAATCATTGGAGAAAAGACCAAATTCCATTGGGCATGAATGATTAGCAACTTCCTACATGAGCAGTTTATAGCTGTGAAAAAAACCTCCCAATTCTACATGACTTCTTATCTAGTCTATCTACTAGTTGACCATGCTCAATACAGAGGAATATTTGTAGCACCAAGCCAAACTCCAGGGAGGGAATTAAAGGTATATGACAGATAGCCCTAGCTTTAATTCAGAAACTTCAAGGACTAATACAAAGTTAATGATGCCTTCATCAGGAATATTATTAGATTGCTCAAAGGTGACTTTGAGAGAAGGGTCACACACAGTGCCAAGGCCTTCATTCGCTGGTTTGGATTTATATTTATCCAATTTCCCAATTTTACATACATTTGAATTGAGGGATTCTCGGAGAGACCATATAAACTACCCTAGTACCAAAATGATCGGTTGGTACTACTTGAGCTCTCCAAGAAATTGCAAAATGCTCACACGCTACTACGTGACAAACACCGACTGGGAATTCCATATCCTTTAACATTCAGCCAGGGAATGTATGCAATCCCCGCATCTCATTGTGTGGAATATTCTAAGGAGTTAAATGAATACAACTTGGAGCTCCACATTTCCAGGGCATGGATGGATCCATATGGCAAGTTGAAAAATATGGTCAGAAAAGAATATTCCCACCTCCACAATGTCGAAGACTTCTAGGAAAATTGCAGAGATGATAGAGAAGTCTGCATGAGGCACTACTTGCACATGACGGCCTATTTTGTTAAGACAGTCAACTTGTTTCTAGTACCAGATCAAGTTTTGGAAGAGGAGAACACGATGATAGACCCAAGGTATGATGTTGTTGCCAACCTGTCGCTGCCTTTGATTGACTAGAATTAAGAAGAGATCAATGACCTCGATATTCTAATGAAGCTAATAGAGGCAAGGACAAAGCAATGGATTGATGGACAGATTGCTCAATTGAAACTGCAAGGAGCTACTTTAACATACGGTGAGCTTGAAGATGAGCCAGAGAGCGAGACTGACAATGGAACTGTTGCTACCCCATCTAGAGAAACCTCAAATTCTCCTCCCGCTATGCAGTCCAAAAAAACAAAAGAAGTGGTTGAACATCAACCTAAACATAAAGTATATTCAAGAAAGGCATCAGAAGGTGAGCCTTCCAAGAAATCTAAGAAATTAGGTAGATTTATAGATATTCCCACCATTCAGGAGGATCCACTCTATGAGGGAGAGGAAGAAGAGGCTGAGCAGCCAAAGTCCCCACTTTCTGCCTCTTCCCTCATTGTTGCTATTACTACCACTACAATTACTCCTCTACCTGCTTCTCAAGCAATGCTTACTTCTTCTCTGCTCGCGGTGGAAATTCTAGTTCACCTTGCTTCCACCTCACCTACAGTGCCAATCTTGGTGGTAGGTTCTTCATCTGCTACCACTTCTTCACTCTCCTCTTCCTCCATGTCTCCATCAATAGCCCTTCCATTGGCCACTGCAGCGACAATAATGTCTACCCTCTCGCTCCCAGAAGCCCTTGCTTGACACATGTAGAACATACCCACTAAGTTGTCTGGAGTGCTAATGAATCCTACAACATAGGTTTCCCTAGCACAAGTTGTTGTTCACCTCCCTATTCCTCCTCCTTCAACTGAACCACCCATGATGGAGGAAACAATGCATATTTTCAAGGAGTTGGAAAGACAAGAAAGGGAAGCAACCAAAGAAATAAAGGAAGAAGTTGATGATTATCATGGGCATCCTGAGTATCAACACCTGGTTATTGATGAAGTGGTGCATGAAGAGGAGGAAACACAGTCCTCCAAGGAAGACATCAAAGATCCTGGTTCCAAATACATCATGGAGACCTCTGATCAGGAACTTGAGGAGGAACTTGTTAAGCAACTGGAGGATATTGGAGAAGAAGTCAAGAAGAAATCATCTGAAGAGAAGAAAGATACATACGATGAAATGGAGGTGAACATAGAAACTCCAACTAGGGAAAAGGACAAAATCCCCAGTCGTGGCAAGGAAATTCCTCCTTCAGGAGAAGAAGAAGAAAAGAAAGAAGAGGACAAGCCTCAGAAGGAGGCTGAGACAAGAAAAATCCCAGGAGATGAGAATCACGAAGAGAATGAGCAAGAAGAATAAGAGAAGACATCTGAAAGGGAAGAAAGCCCCAAAGAACATATAGCCACCATTTAAACTCTAGAGAAATAAACTATATTTATTTGGGATTCAGATGAAGAAGAGGAAGAAAAGACAAAACAAAAGGCTCTGGGCAGCAAAGAAATGGAAATTAAACACACTCAAGAAGAGGAAGGTGACCGTGAGTCATCAAAGGAGGGGTCCCAGATGCCTAAATGGATGGAAAAATAATTAGAGAAGAAGACCCCTACTCTTATAGATCCAAAGAAAAGGTTGGAGGCCATTTTGGCTTGAGCATAGATAAGCACAAAGAAAGAAAAGAAACCAAGGGTCAAACCTCATCTAACAATGGATGCATCAGGATCCAAGACTGTGCAGATAGCTACTCCGGTGGTGGAGGGAGAAGGAGTTAGCTATAATATCTCTACTATTAATCTAGGGACGGCCACAAGAGAGCAAAAAATTGATCATCTTCAGGGATCGGTTGCTACTATTGTGCATCAAATGAATAAGGACAAGACCTCTAAGCAGGAATTAAAAGCACAAGTAGTGGATTTGACTGCCTACATTCAACAATGGTCTTCCACTGAGGAGCTACCCTCGACATCATTGGCCACTCCTTTACTGTTGTCCAAAGATCATATTATAAAATTAGAAAGGAGAAAGAATTGGATAAAGGCTATAAAGGATTGGTTCTGACAGGTGGTATACAATGGAGATATGGATATTGGCAACGCTACATGGACTGCAAATAAGTTTCGAGAAGTGCAAAAATAGCTTGAAGGTATAAGTAAATTTTGTACCAACTTCCTGGAGTTGTATATAATCACATACCCCAAGCTCGAGGTTATCCTCAAGATGCTCGAGAGAATGTGGGGAAAGGAGCTTGCACTAGAAAAGTATGACCAGTGGCTCGTGGAAACATGCAAGATGGGCCTCGATCATAGATGAGAGATTCTAGAACAAGTGCTCCATGAAGTGGAGCTAGATCTAGATTGGGCCAAGGAGCATCGAACAGCTTGTGGAGAATATCTAAAGCTCATGACGAACTATGATATGCCCTCTGTCAAGCTCAATCCTGAGAAAATTAGGCCGCACTTTCATAAAAAGATGGAGAATGGAGCCGTCGATGCACTCACGCCAGATTTTATGGGTTTTGTTGCTCGAGCCTTTGCTCAATCGGAGTAGGTGATTCAAAATAAGCCAAAGAGCAACAAAGATTGGGACTTGATTACCAGAAAATCTAGGAAATTGAACTTTCGAGTGCTCTAATATAATATTATGGAATGGTTCATAAGCTCCAGACATTGATCAAGAAGTTCTTGGAATATGCTACTATGAAGAAACATGAAGGGAATCTAGTAATTGATGATGAATTCCCCACAGTATAGCTATAGCAAAGGTAGCCAGCTAAAAGAAAAAATTGCTACATTGCTGCCCACTAAAGGACAAAATAGGCTAGAGGACAAAAGTGTAATTTTATATTGTAAAATATTTGGGGGTGGTTGAAACCCTAATTTGTAGTGAATCATGGCCACACAATGAGATTAAATCTTGTCCATTCATTTTGCTTTTTGGGCACTATAAATAGGGTTTCTCCTCTCATTTTCAAGAGAGAGTTGATTTGTTGTAAAGACATGATGTTGGAATTTTAATAGAGATTCATTGATTTTGGTGGATTCTTAAGTTCCAATTTCATGTTTCATGATTCTTCTCCTCATAGTTAGTAAATTTGAATAGATTTTCTCTCTCGTTTTGTGTATTTAGCATGCTTGAGTAGATTAGTTAGTGTTGTTCATTGATGGTGAAGAATTATGTTGTGTCGATGCCCTTCCTTGTTCATGCTTTTTGTTGTTTATTGATGATAAACTTCAATGTAAAGCTAGTTTGAACATTATTTGAATGTTGCACTTAAATTCTATCTTTTTTTCATTCTTTATGGTGAATGAATTATTGAACATCTATAGACCTTAGAAGATTGCACTAGTTTCATGAGACTATGAGCTAACCTGTTTAAGTGGGACTTAGTTTTCGGAAGGTTTTCAACTGTAGCATCCTCCATTGTCATTGTTCATTAGTAGTTTCAGGTCTAGGAACTTACTCTCTTCCCTTCCCTTTTCACTTTTCTTTTAAATAGTAACTTTAGATGAAGTTCATTGCAAGTTGTAAAGCTAAATCTAAAGATCAAAGTGGATTTTTAGATTATTGTCCTGAACTTGTAGCAATAGAGTAACACTTCAAAAAAATTATGAACTCCATCTAAAGAGCCAATCCCCCTCCAACTTAACTCATTTAAGACCTCCCTATGTTACCAACAAAACACACCAAACATCTAAGAGATTCCAAGCATTGTCATGACCTGACACCTAAGAGACCTTGGGGTAATTTTCTACAACTTGTTTGCAACAGATTGCCTTTCAAGAGAGGTAATGTGGCTATGCATTGCCTATGTTGAGAAGTGCTAAAAAAACCATCAACAATATACAACAAACATATTCCTTCCAAATCCCAACCAACAAACATTGTTGTAAGTCAAGGAGGATCTCACATTCCTCCTCCTTCAACCATAGCATCCATGCCAACCTATACCTCTCCTCAAGTTACAACAACTATGCAATAGGTTAGTCATGTGACTCCTTCCTTCGCTATTCCAACTAGCATAACTAGTTCTTTTGTGGCATTGCATGTTCCATCTTCCACCTTCACCCCTCTTAGTGTTCCTTTCACTTCCCCTAACATTACATACACTCCATCACCATTTTCCCTTCCACCTCATACCACTTACACTGATCCCATCATTACACAACTCTTTCACATCGCTTCATCCATGTAACAACAATTCTCCACCCACATATCATGTTTGTAGTAGCCCATTAGCCCTTGAGATCTTACGCACTCAAATTCCATGGGGAATTGAAATGCCTAGGTTTGAGAAGTACGGAGGTAAAGGAGACCCTACTAATCATGTCAATGCTTATACAGCCTTGTGTAGTGATTTTTTCCTTGATGACAAATTATTAGCTAAAAATTTTCTTAGGACCTTAAAACACACTGCATTGGAGTGGTTTTCCAACTTACCCAATCATTCAATCTGATCATTTAATGAACTTGTGAATCCTTTATAAGTCATTTCCAAGTCCATATGACTCCCAAAAATACAATGGCTGATTTAATGAGATGTAAACAAAACGCCAATGAAAAAGTAACTAACTTCATTTCACGTTATCAGTCATTATATGCTCAAATTGAGGTCAAGATTCCCAATTCACATCTACAAAATATGTATATCAAAAACTTGCATAATCACCTTCAGGATAAGTTGACTGTGATGAAATTTCCTTCGTTCATGCATTTATGCACGACCCTTTGTGACTATCACAACTCGGTTTCTAGTCGTGATTCAAATTCCACTTCTAACTGAGCTGAGAATTTTGAGCAAAACAACGTGCAAAACTTTAGAAAACCAAATCAAGGCTTTTTATAGTTCAACTAACCTTCTCTGCAACCAACCCAACTTGTTCCAAGTCAAGTGGCATCTAGTAATGTAGCGGTGCCCTTTACCTACGGGGACCTGAAGAGACAATTTACACCCTTACCCGATACTCTCCATAACATAATGAATCAACTTCTGCAACAACAGATGATAACTTTACCTACCGTTAAACCACTTGATACCACCAAGCCTTTACCACTACCTTTAAACAAAATTCTTATTGTCATTTTCATCACCAAAATGGACATGACACCGAACAATGTAAGCATCTCAAACACTTAGTTCAAGACCTCATTGATTCAGGTCGTCTATCCATTGCAAGTGTCAATGATCAAGGCAATAAGTCTGTTGCACCCCTTAACCAAAATTTACAAATCTTTACCAATCCCATGCCTAAACACAATGTTTCATTTTTCAAGGCTAGTGAACCTTCAAACCCTCATGTGATGAACATTGATACAAATAATGAGCAACCTGATATTCTCAAAATGTTACCCAAGTTAATCCTATGGATGAACTTGTGGGTGTGATAGACGTTATCCCTTGTAAGGTCCCAACCAATAAATCTCTTGATATTACCTTTTCTTCTCGAGATATGCTTAAAAATATTCTCGATGGTCCTCTTTACATAGTCAATTGAATCTATGATAAGCCTACCAATGGGATATTAAGAGATCCCAACTGTGGCGAGAATGTGATCATGGAAGAGTTTTTAGTATTACATGAGTTGTATCAAGAAGATTATAATAAACCAACTACATGGATTAAAACACATATTGGTTTTGCATGCCCTACGATTGTATCAATCATACTTCCCTTACAAGTAGGACCCAAAACTTTGGGTGTAACATTTTCTATTATTCCACAATCAGATCAATTTCGTCTGCAGCTAGGCCACCCTTGGCTTCACTTGATCAAATGGTCCCCTCTATTGTTCATAAATGTTTGAAGTTTCCACATGGAAATGAAATATTTACCGTACACAATATTGGTTTTCATCCATTGACTTCTAAAGGTAATTTTTCCTTAGAATTCTTTTGGCCTAAACCTATGGAGCCTATCACCCCTCGTAAATATTTCTTCTTCATAGCCTATCAAAAGTTCAAAGCCAAATGAATAGCCGAGTTGTCTCTTCGTTCGATTTCCCCGTCCACTTCCACTCCTCCCATCATATATGAGACCATGCTTTAGCCTAAGTCTGAAACTAAACAAACAACACCACCCCCTAAGCAACCAACCACAAACACTTCACCTTCATTGTTTAAATGACCAAGAGATACTGAAATTGATCCCATTATGCCTCCTCGCATCAAAAAAGTGTATAAAGCTAAAGAGAAAGTGATTGACCCATCTTATTTACTTTATTTTGTTCTTCCCACTTCAAAAGAAAAGGAACCTATGGTGGATCAACCCGCTCTTACACCTCAACAAATTCAAAATAGAATTAAACAAAGTCGCGGTGCTAGGGAGCATAGGTGTCGTCGTCGTCTCCTTGCTTGTCAATCATAAATGGAAGAAAATAAGGAAAATCAACCTTCGCCTTTGACAAAAGCAATATATGATCACCCTCCCCCTGACCTACCACAAGATAATATAGTCCAGCCCTCACAACAAAATGAACCGATCCAATAGCCACAAATTTTGATACATCCTTCCTTGGAAATAACCCTTCTTCCTCCTATCATAATCAATCTTGATGATGATGATGATGAGGAGATCACAAAAATAGATGAAGAAGTGTGTAACGATCTAAACTCTTTATTTTCATCTACCATGAGCTTAAATGATAAATCTTCTATACCAACTAAAGAACCTAGTACATCTCCTAGTCTAGAACTTGCAATTCTTCCTTTGGACAACCAACCACCCTCACAATACACTGAACATGATTGGAGAGGTGGATGAATTGTTAGATGGTTGACTTACATTCACCTTACTAGCCTTTATATTCATTTTCCTTTTCTTTGGTGTGATTTTATGTGTGTATTGTGTTCCCCCATAACGTGTATTTGATGTTCTCTCTCTTTGTACACTTCCCCTATTTGTACCTATATTCTTCTATGTGTTGTGCATTAGCTTTTTCACTTTTGTTTTGTGTTTATCCTTTTGGGGATGACGCAAAGTGTAGAGACGCCCTATGTCTCTTTTATCTTGACCCAAAAGGTCCTTTTTCCTTTTTCACTTTTTCTTGTGTTTTTTCCTTTTGGGGATGACACAAAGTGTAGAGATGCCATATGTCTCTTCAATGTTGACCCAAAAGGTCCTTTTTCCTTTTTCACTTTTTCTTTTGTGTATTCCTTTTGGGGATGGCGTAAAGTGTTTAGATGCCCTATGTCTCTTCCATGTTGACCCAATTGGTCCCTTTTCCTTTCTAATTTTTCTTTTTCTTGTGTTCTCCTTTTGGGGATGATGCAAGGTATTGAGACTGAAATGCCTCCTTCATGTTGACCCAAAAGCTTTTTCTCTTATTTTTTCCTTTTTGTTCTCTTTTCGCTTGTGTTTCCCTTTTGGGGACAATGCAAAGCGTTGAGAACACAATGTCTCTTCCATGTTGACCCAAAATGGACTTTTTCTTTTGTTTTGTTTTCGCTCTCTTTGTTTCATTCTTCTAGTTTAATGTGCTTTGGGGAATGATGATAGTTTTAAGCTCTTTAAATAAAGACATTGCAACAATGAACATATTGACCCCAAATCCATAGATCCCTTATGTGTAAATGGTGTGTTCCTTTCTAGGGGGAAGCTCCCTTTCTTTTGTTCTCTTTTTCATTTACATGACACAACCTAACTTAGAAACATATGACTTGGAATAGGAGCTTTCCAAGTTGGCTCTCATGTCTTGTTTCTCTTTTGCACTTTTCCTTCGCTACTTTAAAGTAATTGCTCATAGAACGGTGTGTAGCAATTATTTTAAAGTGGGGGGCATACATTGGCATCATTTCATTTGCACTCTTGGTTCTTAGTGTAGGCTTGTCACTTCATACGATGAGCTTTCCATTTTGAGATGACATTGGATATGATGTCCTTCATAAGTGTGATCTATCCTAGCATATTACATTCCTCTTGGTGGCCTGATGCAACACACTGCATCCCCTAAGTTGTGAATATACTATTCTTTGATTGGTCCTCTCTTGGAGACATTAGACACAATGTTCCCTAAGTGATAGACCTCACATGAACTTAAGAAGACTCCTTTGAACATCTTTGGCATTTTAAATTTCATTTTTTCATTTTACCTTTTACATTTTTGCCACCTTGCATAATGCAACTTGCATGCTTGTGGTACCCTCACATTTGTTCATGAGTTCTAAGCATACAAAGCTTTGCTTGTCTCATGAAGAACGAACCGACATTGTCTTTGTGGTGCCTTATTAAAGTTATTAGGAGGTATAACTTTGATATGGTTAAGCAAGAAGCCCATTCTGAGGTACGACTTTCCCTATAGCCACCTACTTGTGTGAGTACATACTAACTAAGCGTATGTTTCTCACCTTTTGGGATTTCTCAGCCCGCGGATAACTAGAAGTTCCATGGCCCCAAAGTAAGTATACTTGGGGCTTCTCACCCAGCAGACAGCCATAAGTTTTATTGCCCTAGAGTGAGTTCACATTTCTTATTTCAAACAACCAGCCTAGATCTAATCCACAATGAGCTGGATAGAAGATCAAAGCTTTCATTCCTTTTCTTCATCACGTGTGTTCCTTTGTTCTTATATTTGGTTTGCCATGAGATCTTGATCTTGGGGGCTTGATCATCCCTCTTTATTATTTTCGTTTCATCTTACCAACATGAGTGCATTAGGATCCCTCTCGATTTGCATGTTGGGCTACTTTAGTGAGAGTTTGAAGCAAGTTGATCCTCTCACTAAAGTGGGGGCTTAATGTGTTGCCAAAAAATGTATAGTTGACATTTTTACGCTCACTTGATTCTTTCTTATGGACTTTGGCTTGATTTTTCCTAGGTTTAGTGTTGTAATGAGGTCAAAACATTCACATTAGGTCCTAAACATTCAAACTATGATGTCTTGTGAAGGTGTTGTGAAGTGTTGTAAAACATTTCTACACTTTTCTAGACTCTATTCATTACAATTCATTTAAAAACACCTTTTCATCACTTATTAAGTCCTATTTTCAAGTGTTGTAAAGTCTTGTAACAAGATTTCATGCTTTTCTAGGCTTAATTTCACTATTTACACCTTTCTTATGCTTTATTTGACCCCTTAATGCACTTTTCAACCATTTTCAAGTGTGTTTTTGAGGATATTCCTGTTGGACAACTTTTAATGCCTCAAAATTTCTGACACCCACTTAATTTGCTTAAGTGGTACCAAGTTTCCAATAGGGGCAACTTAGTCCTTTTGGCACAAAACTCAAAATAATTTTAAATTTCTAGCGGGAATTTGTCCGCTAACCGTTGAGGTCGGCCTATGATGTGTTACTTTCAGGAAATTTTAATAAAATTAGGTATAAATAAGGGTTTTTCCCCTCATTCTACATCTCCTCCTACACTCTCCTAATTCACAAGCATTCAAGCATTCATCAAGTTATTCACAAGCATTCAAGCAAATCAAGCATTATCAAGTCAATCCATTGGAGCACTTCATTGTATATCTTCAAATTTTGAATATCAAAGATGTGGTAAGTTTATGACATTTGCATGTTATCTATTTATCATACTCTTTTAATTTCATTTCATTTTTTTAGCGTTTGATTACCAAAGTGGGGTTTGACCAAGGCAAACCCCTATTCTCCTACCCGCAACCATTTTTCCCCTTTGCATGTGTGTTTGTAGACTTGTGTATGCATATTTATCAAGTAATTAGGTTTTGAAAGGTGGTCAAAATTCTACAAATTAAATCAAGTCAACACAACCCTAGTTCAAGCTTGGAGAGGCTTTCTACCCCTTTTTTACAGAATCGAGTGCGAACACCTATTAGAAAAGAAAGTGCAGACCTGAGGCTACAATATTTTTTCCTGAATTTCCTAAGATTTTAGGTGGACTAAGTCACCACTAGTGGTGGATTAGTCCTACTTCGGGGCCTGAAAACTAGTTTTGACATTTCTGGATACCCATTTGGCAGATTCTCGTTCCGGCAAAGTTTCTTGAAACTAGGACTAAGTTGCCCAACCTGGTGTAAGTGTCCTAGTAAGCATTTTCAGCCAATTTTTTAGGATTCCATAATCTCCCAACATCAAGCTTCATATTCTAGGTGCACCTCTTTCATTTTCATTTAGTTGCATTTTTAGGCATTTCTGCCTACCACATTGTGTTTTCCAGCACTTTACATTTTCTAAGTTTTGCATTATTAGGACATTTCAATTTCAGATTAGAACATTAGAACATCTTAATCAGGAATAATACATCTAGTTTGTATTGAATTTGACTGTAAACCCTTTCATTTTGAACCCCATCCAATCCCCTTTCTCCTTTTAGGTGAAAAACCCTAGGAGGAGTAAAGCATTGTGAGGGAAAACCAAAATCATCGTTTACAATTTTTTAAATATTTTTATCAATTGAAATGATTTTATCAACATTTTTAGCACATATCTGATTGCCTCATCCTCCCTTTTCTTGTAAATTTTTATTTGCAATATAATGTGATGCACAACAATATAGATATTAGTATGTGCATAGAAAAATAAAGAAATGATGTTTGTTGTTTTCGATCATCATAAACCTCAACTATCACAAATAATACTCTATTATTTCCTTTCCATGATGGACATATACTTTTGTTTTTGTTTGATTGTATGGCTTTCAAAATTGGAAGATTCACATTATTTTTGTTTCCCCACCAAATTGAAATTATGTTAGATGCATTAAATTCAAAAATTGAATTCAGATTTTAGATGGTAATGGAAAACTTATGAAGGAGGATTCAAACTCGCTGTAGAGGATTCTTTCAAATATAAGGGTTTTACTTTTTAACAAAATATTGATATGATTTGCAAGAGATTAAGGGAACTTGAGAAAAAGAACTTATCGCATTTTCTCCTCAACCAAAGAAAGACTCAATATTGTTTCTCACTTACTAGATATTTTATTTATGTTTTGCTATTAAGTTTAAATGTTGTTATAAGGAAAGACAGTATAAAATAACATTTTAATCAGTGTGAATTTACAATTATAAAATAAGTTTCTAAATTTTATAAAAGTGGTTTTTAAATTAGACATAAAAAGAAGCTTTTAAACTTTAGAAAATTAAAAGCAAAAAAAGTTCTAAATTTACTATTTATATAAAAGTAGTTTTTAAATTAGACATAAAAAGAAGTTTCTGAATTTTACAAAATCAAGTGCAAAAAAGATATTCTAAATTTACTATTTTAAATTAGAGTAAAAAGAAGTTTCTAAATTTTCTAAAATCAAGTGTAAAAGAAATATTCTAAATTTTTTATTTCATATAAAAGCAGTAAGTTAATTAAAAAACTTAAAATTAAAAATATTAAAATATTTTCAAAAGTTCTAAATTAATGTATTTAATATTAGAAAATTAAATAAAAAGAAAATATCTTAAATTTACTATTACATATAAAAATATATTTTCTAAATTAAAATATTTAAAATCTAAAAAATATTTAACAATTGAAAACATTTCATATAAGAAAAATCATTCATATTATAATTAAGGTTATACAGTTAGGGTTTAATTTAAATTAGGGTTTGATAAAGGTTAGGGTTTGATAAGGGCTAAGGTTAGGGTTCGATTCTTGTTACAGTTTAATTAGGGATAGGATTCAAGTATTCTTAGAGTTTAAGTAGATTTAGGGTTAGTGTTTATTTAAGGTCAAGGTTAGGGTTAGGGTTCGATTAACATTCAATTTGGGTTAGGGTTAGGGTTTTATACTAAAGCTTGGTGTTAGGGCTAGGTTTGGGCTTTAAATAGGGTTATCATCAAGGATAAGGCTATGATTCAATTAGGGTTACAATTAAATTAGGGTTTGATTAGGGTTAGGTTTTGGGTTTAATTATGATTCCAAGATAAAGCTTGGGGATAACTGGGGTTTTATGGTTAGGGTTCATTTAGGATTCAATTCAAGCGTAATGGTTTAATAAGGGTTTAATTTAGATTAGGGTTTGATAAGGGTTAAGGTTGGGGTTCAATTATTGTTACAATTTAATTAGGGCTAGGATTCAATTAAGGTCAAAGTTACAGCTAGGATTCAAGTATTCTTAGAGTTTAATTAGGGTTAGTGTTCACTTAAGGTTAGGATTAGGGTTCAATTAACTTTCAATTATATATAACCTTAATTGAAACCCAACCCTTATTAAACCCTAACCCTTGAATTCAATTAGAATTAAATTCAAAGGTTAGGGTTTAATAAGGGTTAGGTTTCAATTAAGGTTAGAGTTAGGATTAGGTTTTGATTATGGATAGAGTTTGATTAGGGTTAGTGTTCACTTAGGGTTAGGGTTAGCCTCAAGGTTAGGGTTACGATTTAGTTAGGGTTATGATTCAATAAGGGCACAATTAGGGTTAATGTTAAAGTTAAGGTTCAATTAGTGTTAAGGTTAGGGTTAGGGTTCAATGAGGGTAAGGGTTATTGTTAGGGTTATAGTTTAATTAGAGGTACAATTCAATTAGAGTTAGAGTTTAATTCGGTTGGGAAAAGTTAGGGTTCAATTAAGGTTAAAATTTAGGTTATAGGGGATAAAAATTGGGGTTATAGTTAGGATTAAGGTTAGAGTTATGATGAAAGTTATGATTTGGGTTAGAATCAACATTCACATTAGGGTTAACTATGGTGTTTTAATTATGATTATAAATAGGGTTACACTTACAATCATAGTTGCGGCTATGTGTCTATTAAAGTTAGGGTTAGGGTTCAATTATACTTAAGGTTAGGATTAGGGTTCAATTAGGGTTAATGTTAGAGTTAAGTTTTAATTATGGTTAGGGTGCAATTAGAGTGAGAATTAGTGTAAGGGATCAATTAGGGTAAGGATTTAATTAGGGTACAGAGTTATGGTTATCATTCAATTGGGGATAGGGTTCAATTAGGGTTTAATTGGGGCTAGGTTTAGTCTTTAATTAGGGTTAATATTTAAATAACATTAGCATATAATAAAATTATTGTGGGTGCAATTAAGGTTAGGGTTAGGGTTAGAGTTTAATTAGGGTTAACATTGTTCACTTAGCATTAAGGTTAGTGTTCAATTATGGTTAGGGTTAAGGTTCTATAATTAAGGTTAGGGTTATGGCTCATATAGGGCTAGGGTTAGAGTTAGGGTTCAATTGGGGTTAGGATTCAACATGGGTTCAACTAGGGTTAGAGTTAAGGGTAAGGTTCAATTAAAGTTAGGATTGGGATTAGTGTTCACTTAGAGTAAGGGTCAGTGTTAAGGTTAGGGTTAGGATTCAATTAGGGTTAGGGTTGGGTTCAATTAAGGTTGGGGTTCAAATAGTGTTAAAAGGTGAGGGTTAGGGTTGGTGTTAAATTTCAATTAGGGTAAGGGCTAGTGTTAATGTTAAGGTTAAGGTTAAATTAGAGTTATAATTCAATTATTGTTTAGGTTTAGGGTTATGGTACAATTACCTAGGTTAAGATTCAACTAGGGTTTGAGTAAAATTACACTTACAATTTAATTAGGGATAGTTTTCAATTAGTATTCAATTAGGGGTAGGGTTTAATTAGCATTAAATTAGGGGTAAGATTTAATTAGAGTTAGAATTTACAATTAGGGTTAAGGTTTAATTAGGGCTTGGGCTTAGTTAATATTAATGTTATGGTTAGGACTAGGGTTCATTTAGGGTTATGGGTTAGGGTTCAATTAGGGTTATAGAATAAATCATTGCTTTAGGGTTAGGATTAGGGTTAGACTTAGGATTATAGTTCAATTATGGTTATAGTTAGGGTTAGGATTTAATTAGGGTTACAGTTAAGGTTAAGGTTCAATTAAAGTTAGGATTAGGTTTAGCACTCAATTAGGGTAAGGGTTAGTGTTGAGGTTAGGGCTAGAATTCAATTAAGGTTCAAGATTACGATTAGGGTTGGGTTCAAATAGTGTTAAAGGGTGAGGGTTAGGGCTGGCATTAAATTTCAATTAGAATAAGGGTTAGGGTTAGTGTTAAGGTTAAGGTTAAATTAGAATTATAATTCAATTAGTGTTTAGGTTTAGGGTTATGGTAGGATTAGGGTTAAGGTTCAACTACAATTAGGGTAAAATTATACTTAGAATTTAATTAGGGTAAGGTTTCAATTAGTATTCAATTAGGGGTAGGGTTTAGTTGGCATTAAATTAGCAGTAAGATTCAATTAGTGTTAGGGTTAGGATTAGGGTTAGGGTTTAATTAGGGTTTGGGTTTAGTTAATATTAGGGTTAGGACTAAGGTTCATTTAGGGTTATGGGTTAGGGTTCAACCAGGGTTATAAGATAAATCTTTTGTTTAGGGTTAAGATTAGGGTTAGGATTAGGATTATAGATCAATTATGGTCAGAGTTAGGGTTAGGGTTCAATTACAGTTAATTTTTAATTAGGGTTATAGTTGGGGTTAGGATTTAATTGTCTTAAATTAATAAAAATTTAATTATCTTATACCTAGAATGGGAATTCAACTAATATATTAACCCTAAACCTAAACTCTAAACCCTAAATCCCAAACCACAAACCTAACCTTAACCTTAACTATAACCATAACCCTAAAACTAACTCTAAATTTAACAATTATCATAACCCTAACCCTAATTATATCTCTAACCATAATTACAACTATAATCCTAACCCTACCCCCAATATTAATCCTAAACCTAACCCTAATCCTAACCTTACCCTAATTGTAATCCTAACCCTAAACTTGACCTTAATTCTATATCTAACTACAACCCTAAACTATCTCTAATCATAACCTTTACCCTAAACCTAACTTTAATTGTAACTGTAACTATTTAACCCTAACCCTAAATGTATATCTAATTGTAATTGTAACCCTAACATGAGACCTAATCTTAACCCTGATTTTATATTTAATTATAATCCTTGCCTCGACTCTAAATATAACACTAACCATAGCCTTAATTATAACCCCAACCTTATTTTTCTCTAATCATAACCCAAACCTTAATACCAACCCTAACTGTAAATCTAACCCTAACCCTAATCTTAATCCTAAACCTAACCTAACCCTAATTGTAACTCTAACCACATTCATAATGTTAACCCCAATCCTAACCCTAATGCTTACCCTAAACCTAACCCTAACCTTAACAATTTTATCTTCCATGTTGTGTTGCAAATGCTACTAGCATACATATATTATTTATTAATAATATATATAAAATATGTTGAGAGATATCCTTCTTGAGGCACCTATTTTAAATCAATTTGTCACATAGAAGTGCATAAGCACCTCGAGAAGGATATCTCTTAGCCTATTTTATATATATTATTAATAAATAAAATATGTATGTTGGTTATGCCAAGAGGCGTTCCTACAATGGCATCACATGTTTGCAAATCCTTGCAAACAAAAAGAAATGACAGTTACAAAGTCTAGCGGAATTCAAATGCATATTGGAATTCAAACGCGCTTATGGAAGTGGAAGAGGCTTCAATTACAAATGCAAATAGTAGATCATTTTTTAAAAAAGATTTTTATCAATTGAAAGATTTTTATCAATATTTTTAACATCTAATAAATCTTTTTTTCTCAAGAGAACATAGAGTACATATTTTATTGCCTCATCCTCCCTTTTCTTGTACTTTTGTTTGATTGTATGGCTTTCAAAATTGGAAGATTCACATTATTTTGCATTAAATTCAAAAATTGCATTCAAATTTTAGATGGTAATGGAAAACTTATGAAGGAGGATTCAAACTCACTATAGAGGATTCTCTCAAATATCAAAAATTGCATTCAAATTTTTAGATGGTAATGGAAAACTTATGAAGGAGGATTCAAACTCACTATAGAGGATTCTCTCAAATATCAAGGTTTTACTTTTTAATAGAATGTTGATATGATTTGGAGGAGATTAAGAGAACTAGGGTTTTACTTTTTGATATGATTTACAAGATTGAATATTGTTTTTATTTTTCCATTAATATTGTTTTTATTTTTCTATTAATTTAAAATATTTTAAATTTACTATTTCATATAAAAGTAGTTTTTGAACGCTACACTTGCTAGCAATCCGGCCAGTCCAACCTTCTTGGCAACTATCTCACTATTACACCAATAGGTGATCCCCAAAGTATTCTAAATTTATTATTTCATATAAAAGAAGTTTTTAAAGTAGATTTAAAAAAAGTTTCTAAATTTTAAAAAATCAAGTGTAAAAATATTTCTAAATTTACTATTTCATCTAAAAGTAGTTTTTAAATTAGATGCAAAAATAAGTTTCTAAATTTTAGAAAATTAAGTGCAAAAAAAAGAAATATTCTAAATTTATTATTCCATTTAAAAGTAGTTTTTAAATTAATATACTTAAAATAAAAAATGAATAATATATATATTCAAGATATTTTTAAAACAACATTTCCCTTAGGTTTTTATTTAAATTTATTTAACTAATTTTTTAATAAAAAATAATTATTATTAATAAAGATAAGATATTAAAAAACATGTAAGTTACTACCATAAAAGAAATTTGAAAAATTTAGAAAATTAAATATGAAAGAACTTTCTTAAATTTTACTATTGCATATGAAAGTAAGTTAATTAAAAAACTTAAAATTAAAAAATAATGAAAATCTTTTCAAAAGTTCTAAATTAATGTATTTAATATTAGAAAATTAAATAAAAAGAAAATATCTTAAATTTACTATTGCATATAAAAATATGTTTTCTAAATTAAAATATTTAAAACCTAAAAAATATTTAACAATTGAAAACATTTCATATAAGAAAAATCATTCATATTATAATTAAGGTTATACTATTAGGGTTTAATTTAAATTAGAGTTTGATAAAGGCTAGGGTTTGATAAGGGCTAAGGTTAGGGTTCAATTATTGTTACAGTTAAATTAGGGATAGGATTCAATTAAGGTCAAAGTTAGGGCTAGGATTTAAGTATTCTTAGAGTTTAATTAGATTTAGGGTTAGAGTTTAATTAGGGTTAGTGTTTACTTAAGGTTAGGGATAGGGTTAGGGTTCGATTAACATTCAATTTGGGTTAGGGTTAGGGTTTTACAATAAAGCTTGGTGTTAGGGTCAAGTTTGGGCTTCAAATAGGGTTATCATCAAGGATAAGGTTATGATTCAATTAGCGTTACAATTAAATTAGGGTTCGATAAGGGTTAAGTTTTGGGTTTAATTATGATTCTAAGATAAAGCTTGGGGATAACTAGGGTTTTATGGTTAGGGTTCAATTAGGATTCAATTCAATGGTAATGGTTTAATAAGGGTTTAATTTAGATTAAGGCTTGATAAGGGCTAAGGTTAGGGTTCAATTATTGTTATAGTTTAATTAGGGCTAGGATTCAAGTATTCTTAGAGTTTAATTATATTTAGGGTTAGAGTTTAATTAGGGTTAGCATTAAGGTTAGTATTCAATTAGGGTTAGGGTTAAGGTTATATAATTAAGGTTAGGGTTATGGTTCATATAGGGCTAGGGTTAGAGTTAGGGTTCAATTGGGGTTAAGATTCAACAAGGGTTCAACTAGGGTCAGAGTTAAGGGTAAGGTTCAATTAAAGTTAGGATTGGGATTAGTGTTCACTTAGGGTATGAGTCAGTGTTAAGGTTAGGGTTAGGATTCAATTAGGGTTGAAGATTAGGGTTAGGGTTAGGTTCAATTAAGGTTGCAGTTCAAATGGTGTTAAAAGGTGAGGGTTAGGGTTGGTGTTAAATTTCAATTAGGGTAAGGGTTAGTGTTAATGTTAAGGTTAAGGTTAAATTAGAGTTATAATTCAATTAGTGTTTAGGTTTAGGGTTATGGTACAATTAGGGTTAAGATTCAACTAGGGTTAGAGTAAAATTTCACTTACAATTTAATTAGGGATAGGTTTCAATTAGTATTCAATTAGGGGTAGAGTTTAATTAGCATTAAATTAGGGGTAAGATTTAATTAGAGTTAGAATTTAGGATTAGGGTTAGGGTTTAATTAGGGTCTAGGTTCAGTTAATGTCATGGTTAGGATTAGGGTTATGGGTTAGGGTTCAATTAGGGTTATGAAATAAATCTTTGGTTTAGGGTTAGGATTACAGTTAGGCTTAGGATTATAGTTTGATTATGGTTATAGTTAGGGTTAGGATTTAATTAGGGTTACAGTTAAGGTTAAGGTTCAATTAAAGTTAGGATTAGGTTTAGCGTTCAATTAGGGTAAGGGTTAGTGTTAAGGTTAGGGCTAGAATTCAATTAAGGTTCAAGATTAGGGTTAGGGTTGGGTTCAAATAGTGTTAAAGGGTGATAGTTAGGGTTGGCATTAAATTTCAATTAGATTAAGGGTTAGTGTTAGTGTTTTTTATTAGCGAAAAACATGTTTTGAAGGGACCCTGAAACCCTATACAAAGAAGAGCAAAGGAAACAAAGAAAAAGCACATTGGTTGCCCAACCAAACACCAAAAAATAGGTTGAATACATAACCATCAGCATGCCAACAAAAAAACCCAAATTGAGGATCTAAACAACAGCAAATCCGGAACAAGCAAATCTAATAGTCTTAGCCCTAGGGCATAGCTCCCCAATAGATTTGGGAAGCCCCTTCTTTCTACACTAAACCAAGGTCTAAGAAACCTCAGAATTGGAGTCCTTTGATCGAGGAGAGAGGGGAGTATCCTCTTGGGCCACAACAGCCATGGAGGGCACCAACAAAGCCAAACCAGAAGAAGGCACAGCCGGAAGAGAGATTGGAGAAACGGAACAAGGACTGCGACCAAGAGCCCCCAAGGGTAGAGCCGACAAATTTGAAGAAGGCATGATCGAAGGAATACCCAAAGCTGAAACATGAGTGAACCGATCAAGAGTAGTAGGAACCGAGGTGGGAGCCAAAAGAGGAACAAAAGCAGCCTCTACCTCCCCCACCATAGCAGTCTCAAAATGGATCTCTTCCTCCTAAGAGGGAACATCACCACAAGACGAACCATCCACATGGGATGCAGAGATAGTCAAGTGGTCCACAAGAGCATCGTTCCACCAAGTTGTAGCACTTTTACGATGCGAAAGAGGACAACCAGTAGCCATGTGACCAATAGCAAAGCAACGTCAACATCTGAAGGGGATACCCTCATAATCCAAGAATTGTTTCCACGACTAATCCCCTACCATCAAAACAACCCAAAAAGGGGTTTGGAGATGTCAATGTCTACTAAAATACGAGCAATAGTGGGGTGACGCATGAAAGTGGTAGTAGAATCTACTTTCAGAAACTAACCAATGGCATTGCCAATGCCCTCATAGCAAGAATCCTCCCAAAACTAGAGGGAGAGATTAGAGAGACGCACCCAAATTGGCTTGATATTAAGTGGCTTGATAAGGGGAATGAAATGAAGAGTTCATGGTTTAATGGACAAAGAATTAGGGTTAGGGTTAGTGTTATTGTTAAGGTTAAGGTTAAATTAGAATTATAATTCAATTAGTGTTTAGGTTTAGGGTTATGGTAGAATTCGGGTTAAGGTTCAACTACAATTAGAGTAAAATTACACTTAGAATTTAATTAGGGTAAGGTTTCAATTAGTATTCAATTAGGGGTAGGGTTTATTTAGCATAAAATTAGGGGTAAGATTCAATTAGTGTTAGGGTTAGGATTAGGGTTAGGTTTTCATTAGGGTTTGGGTTTAGTTAATATTAGGGTTAGGATTAAGGTTCATTTAGGGTTATGGGTTAGGATTTAATCAGGGTTATAAGATAAATCTTTTGCTTAGGGTTAAGATTAGGGTTAGGATTATGATTATAGATCAATTATGGTCAGAGTTAGGGCTAGGGTTCAATTACAATTAATTTTTAATTAGGGTTATAGTTGGGGTTAGGATTTAATTTTCTTAAATTAATAAAAAATAATTATCTTATACTTAGAATGGGAATTCAATTAATATATTAACACTAACCCTAAACTCTAAACCCTAAATCCCAAACCACAAACCTAACCTTAACCTTAACTATAACCATAACCCTAAAACTAACTCTAACTTTAACAATTATCATAACCCTAACCCTAATTATATCTCTAACCATAATTACAACTATTTAATCCTAACCCTAACCCTAATATTAATCCTAATCCTAACCTTACCCTAATTGTAATCCTAACCCTAAACCTGACCTTAATTATATATCTAACTACAACCCTAAACTATCTCTAATCATAACCTTTACCCTAAACCTAACTTTAATTGTAACTGTAACTATAACCCTAACCCTAAATGTATATCTAATTGTAATTGTATCCCTAACCCTAACATGAGACCTAATCTTAACCCTAATTATAATCTTAACCTTGATTTTATATTTAATTATAATCCTTACCTTAACTCTAAATATAACACTAACCATAGCCCTAATTGTAACCCTAACAGGTTATTTTTCTTTAATCATAACCCAAACCTTAATACTCACCCTAACTGTAACTCTAACCCTAACCCCAACTATAATCATAATCCTAACCATAACTCTAAACCTAATTTAATCTCTAAATGTAATCATAATCCTAACCCTAACCCTAACCCTAATCTTAATCCTAAACCTAACCTAACCCTAATTAAAACTCTAACCATATTCATATATGCTAGTTTATTAATATATTTAAAAATAAAACTATAAATTAATAAATATACTAATATTCTTTAAAATTATGTAAAATTTAATATATTAATTTAATTATTATATATTTTATATTTATAAAATAATATTATCTAAATATATTATAAAATATTTACTAAAAAAAATTAAAATAAAATTATTAGTTATCATTAAAATATAAAAAATTATAATTTTCAATTCATAATATAAATTTAGCTATTCAATAATGCAATTTAAATAAATATTTTTTTTAAAATTTTGTATTAATAATATTATTAAAAATATAAATAGTTATTAAATGTATTTTTATAGAGTAAAAAAATAATATTAATAATATATTAAAAAATCAAAATACAAATTAAGCATATTAAAATTATGTAAATATTAATATATTGATTTTATAATTGTACATTTTAGATTTATAAAATAATATTATATAAATATATTATTAAACATTATAAATTAAATTAATAAATTAATTATGTTTGGTATGACCTTAATTTACCTATTTCTAGTTTAATTTATAAAATATAATGCATATAATACAAACTCCTTAGAAAATGACAAAATAATAGTTCACCTTTATAATTTATAAATTTTATAAAGTTAAATATTTTCCATATTCATTAAATTAAATTTTATTTAAAGAAAATAAAAACAAAATTTATTATACTAAAAATACAATTAATATCTTAAATTTTACATGTATATAATAGAAAAAAAATGAATTAGTCACAAATATATTACTCATATTATTTTTTAAGGAAAATTGTTTATAATAATAAATGTCTTCTTTAAAATTAAATAAATTTATGATCATAACATATTTTTAAGTTTATAAGACTAAATTGATCCATAGGGATTATTAAAAGCATTATTTACTTATAAAATTTAATAACTTGTTCTTATTGTTATTTCCATGAGTGAGATATCAACCTTGTGATTGTCCTCCATGTTAGACCTTGCTCCTAATGGACATCTTAGTGGGGAAAAGGTAAAATATTTGCAACTTATTTTAGAACATTTCATCAACTAGCATCTCTTTTATTTCAAATGGTTTTCTTGTTTATTTGAAAATATTTGAAAAGTGAATATTAATATTATTGAAAAATGATTGTAGTATAAATATTATAAAATTAAGTTAGTTGTATATAGTGAATATCTAAATGTTAACTATAAGTGTAATGTTTTGAAATTTTATAATATATATATTACTTTCTCATAAATTCTCTAACTATCTTATAGGGAACTAACTCTCAATTAATTATTTGTTAAATCTAACGTTGTGTACCTTAAGATATGTAATCTTAATTTTCTAGTACCCTCTTAAATTTTACATTATAAAAAAAAATTAAAAAAAGAAAAAAAATAATAGAAGTCCCCTACAATGCATCCACTAAAATATTTTATTTTATTTTTTACTCGTGAAATTTGAACCTTAAACCTTCCATTCACTGTGATTTTGAAGAAGTCCCCCTCTCCAACTATTCCATATACCAACCCTTATTAAATCTTCTCAAACATTTAAAATTATTAATAAATCAAAACAACAAATAAATAAAAATTTACAAACTCTACCCATTTTCTTTAAAAGGTGAAACCTTTTTTTCTATCATCCATACACTTCCTTTTCATGACTTTTTCACCCTTATATTTTATCGTCCAAATGTCTCTTTTATGTGCTTTTCACCCTTAATATTTATCCAAACATTAAAATAGTGACAAATCTCTTTCAAAAGAAAAACTTTACACCTAAGTTACTTCTGCTTTTTAATTTAAATATTTTTGTCACCCCTATGATTTCTCATAGAAATTTTCAGTTTTTGGGGAAATCCATACTTTTAATATTTCCTCCAATGGAAATATTCCCGCAATCCAATCACAGAGAAAGCAGATAATAAATAAAACTAATAAATGCTTTCTTTACTGTGTAAATGTTGCAATATTTTTACATCCTCCAACTCAGCCATACAGATCTTTGTCAAAATTACTTCAATATCATTTTGAAAAATTATTGCAGGCATAGTGAATATCGAAGTGTAAAATATAATTTTAATGCTTCAGAGTTTTATAATGTATTATGCAAATGTTTATAAAGCATTGCATTCTCTTACAACTTGCTCAAAAACTCCCTAAACTACCTTCCAACTAATTATTTATTAAAGCTAACATTAAGTATATTTATTAGAATGTCGGTATTGGCATGGTGTGATGGTTTATAGGTGGCACTGTTGTTCTTGCCACCAAGGTTCAAACCCTATTGGGGTGGTATTGTTGAATGGTTGTATTCCGGTTCATAGCTCCGGTCAAAAGCATTTACCCCTTGAATAAAATAAAAAAGTATATTTATTAGAATATATAAACCTTATAAATATATTTATTAGAATATATAAACCTTATTTTCCCAACAAGCACTTGGTAGGGTGTAAGATTTTGTTGTTAACACCATAGAAGCATAAATCCTTAAAAAGTCACAAAAATCATGATTTTTAAAAATCCTTAGGCTTGCCGATTTTTTCCCTGATTTTTTGGCAGACCATTGACTGGCAAAAAATCATTGAAAATCGTGATTTTTTTGAGTTAAAATTGCAAAAAATCACCATAAATCGCACTAACAACTCCTACATTAAAAACCCTAAATTTGGCATGTTTTCTTCTATAAATCAAGTTCGTGATAAGTTAAGGGTGACCGCCATCAACTCTGCAATCTGCCCTCCATACACGTGCGAACAAGTTCCTTTCTGCTTTGAACTTTAAGTTTGCAGTCTTGTCAATACGCCCTAAAATAAAGTAAACCACAGTAAAATAAAGCAGGGGATTCTTCATTAATCAAAATAAGCAATTCCAACCATTTTCACTAGTCATGCCTGTGTAAAGTGACCTTATAAATGGTTATAGCATTTACCACCTCCATGCCAAGAAAATTTTAGAAGCTAACTTTGATGACCAAGTTAATCAAAATTGTACATATGAAACCTACACAAAGAATGAGTTGTCTACACCAAATCAGTCCAAATTGTAAATAACTTTATTGTATCATTTTAAGTTCATTGTATGTTTAGATGTTAGGTGATAGGCTTGACTCTATTGCCCTCAGATAAAACATTGATCGAACTAATAGATGAGCTATATGGAGTTGTATACTTCTCAAAGCTATATGAAGTCCTCATATGGCCCAAGTTTGTCCCAAGGTCCCCAAAAAAAAACCATTTGTGGTACCTATACAAAAATCAATGATCATACTACTTTGTCTCTCTTTTTTGTCATAGATTAATCATCATTTAAATATCAAGTCAAATTAGTTATAGTCTTCCCCTGTCAAGTTGTAGGGTTGTCATGTTTTAGTCTAGTTTTTTAGCTACCTCTTGCAAAATGTCCAAGGTTGTACTATTCCAAAATGAAAAACGATGAGGTTCCTCATTGATGATGACTGAAACAATGAAATGAAAGTATGTAAATGTCTAATACTAAATCTATAACCTCCATAGCCTATAGGCACTTTACTTTACATAGAGAATATTAAAAATAAGTTCACTTCATGTTCAAAACTTATAAAATAGCTCTTGAAAGATTTCAATCTTGCACCCATTTTTATGCCAAGCATGCAGATTATGTTTGTTATTCAGAGATATCATTTTGCAAGCTTGAAATCAGAGACAGTGCATTACCCTAAATTCAGACTCCATTCTCTGATTGCAAGCTTGCACAGCTTTAAAGAGTATTTTCCTAAGATTTTAACCATTCTCTTGGACTGGTAATGCACTGTCTTTGATTTCAAGCTTGCACAACTTTAAAGAGTATCTACCTAAGATTTTAACCCTTAGCCAATCCTTTATTTTATCACACTTACCTTTTCATCCTCCACTTTATTTCATTCATGTTATTGCCTTCTCAAAGCTTTTGGTCACTTGTATCATCTATGAATCCTTCATACACTAGCCTTTTCCACTTTCAAAAAGAGTATAGCTTTTGTCTCCTTTTCTACAATTTTTTACATTTTTTTTCAAATCCGATTTTTTCCCCATTTTTTCAAAAAAATCCTTGACTTTTGGTTTGCCGATTTTTTCCCCAAACGATTTTTGCTGCTATGGTTAACACCAGTCAATACATATTTTATACACCATACAGTGGTTACATAGAGATTTGAGTCTTATGTTTAGGAATATATCATGTAATATATAATGGTTTTCAAAATGTCATGTCGTGATCTAAGTGTACAAAATCCAAAAAATGTTTCATGGATCTGAAAAACTAATGAGACAACAAAATCAAAATGAAAGTTGTACTTTTAAGTAATATTTTCTTACACGTGAGAGTTTTTTGAAAGATTTAAAAAGCTGTTGAGATAATATTCTAAAAATGAGACAAGTTCCATCAAGTATTGCCTGCTATCATATAATAGGTAAATTTGTTTGCACACAAAAGAATACTACATGTTATCAAAGGCTATTTGCGATGCATCCAATCCAGTTTGAAATTGAATTAAGATGGTATGTGGATCCAGATTTGGTATCTCGAGCTATTTGCTTCTCAAGTGTTCCTACATATCCTCTATTTGGTAGTGAAACTGATGTGTGGCTAGATGCAAGCAACCAATTTTCTTTCAAGCCTTTGTGCAATGTCATAAATTCTGTAATTCATGGTCTTTGTCACTAGACACCTGTCAAGTTTAAACTCTTTTCGGTTCCAACTTAATGGAATAACTGGCTTCAGTGTAATCATAAGAGTTTTGTAGGTCGTCATCTTGGTGTAAAATTGTGTAAGCATGTTTGGACCAATATTTATGGGAAAAGAAGAAAAATTGAAACCTTTGTAGAATCATGACTTTTAGACTGAACTCATTGCTCCAGACTTGTACTACAAAATCAGCAACTTCAGGGAACTTAATAAATAAATGCTGTACTTTAGACTAAACTAATTGCTCCAGACCTGGATTACAGAATCAGCAACTTTAGGGAACTTAATGCGCTTGGTTGATCAAAGTTTTGAGGATCAATCTCAATAATTGAGGCATCAAAATGGTTACATCTCCTCCAAACTTGGCCAATTATAATTTTCCCAATCTTGGTAGCTATGGATGCAGACGGATTTGAAAAGACATTGTAATCTCTTTTTCTCAGTTTTAGAACCTGCATTTGAAAGAAATTATAATATTTTTTGTAGAAACTGCGGTTTTGTTGAAGGGAATCAAATTAGTACATGATTACATTATTGGCTGCTGTTCTTGAAGGTAATTCCAAAATCATTAGTCACCTTTTATCAATCAATTTGAAGTTGCCAGTTGTTGGCATTTGCAGCTGATATCCAAAATCGTTCAAGTCAACTTCCATCATTCCATGTAATTGTGTTAAATGAGTAGCAAACCAGCCAGTGGATCAGTTAGCACATGGAGGCCAATTGACTAAAGGAGAACTCGTCTCAAATAATGCAGGGCACATAAGATTCTTTTTGTTAAATTTCTTCTAATTCAACTTCCAATTGTCTTCAACTTAGCATTCATTACAACAACAATTAGGCTTGACAATCAAAATTCATCCAGAATTGTTGTCATGGAGCTTGTCCGGAAGATCTGGCAAACTCTATATAATTTACCTTTCATACTGTATCTTATGCAGAAATTGTTAAAAACAAATTTCATTGTCTTCTAGCTTTACATCTTGTCTCGGATATGACCCATGCTAAGTTTAAACACATTCCAAACCTATCACATGGCATGCCTGATATGTTCAAATTTTGTCTCTTTGCAATGAAAGTGTTGAATCCCAAAAAAACATTCGAGAATGAATTATTGAGATGCAGGCAGGAGCCAAATCTAGGCCATAATCTGTAGATTACTTCCTCGGTGAAGGAATAAAGTGACTGGATCAGCAAGCTCATGGCACCTGTCGGAATTCCAGACACTTTCACAGGATATGTAAATTACTGTCTTCTTTTGCAAGAATCTTCTGGGTTGGACTTCATAAGTTGTTTAGATCCAAATCAACGAATATAAATTTATAAATTCACTTTGATCTATTTCTTTGAGCTCTAGATATCAAGTCTGCATTTGGAATGCACTTCACTGACAATTAGTGTCACTGGAGTAGCTTTCAGAAATATTATTTATCTCCCTGAACCACAGTTCAGATATGATACTCAATGTGCACATGACTGGATGAGGAATTATGTATATGAGGTGTTAAGTAATTGAGTTGAAGACAATGACCATTGGGTTAGCAAAAGAGATATAAACTCATACACAATCAAAGACATTTAACCCAATGTTCAGAGCGGCCATGATAATGCTCAACAGGATTTGCAGAGCCTCAGACACTAAGCATATCAATGTGCAGTGGATTCTCTAATTATCTTTAAATCTCTTTGCGGGAAAGGTACCTAAATGGAGAGAATTGATAGCCTACATCCTGAAAAAAATGATTAAATCCATGGCAAGCAGCAACAAAATTTTCTATATGGTCTCTTAATTGATAGATTGCTAAAGTTGTTCTTCAACTTTAGATGTCAATCATTTCCTTTCCAGTCCTTGTCCTCTTCATGAAGTTATATGGTCACAAGTACTATCATTATTTTGAAGAAATATGTAATTACTAATTTCTTTTATCCAGTGGTCTCTTAGTGAAGTGACCAACCCCGAAATTTCAAATCATCGTTAAGTTCAAAAAAAATCTTGCGTTCAAAAGGAAAGTTTGGGAAGAGAATTTGGTTGGACAAACATTTATGAATATCTCCATGTAGCATAAGTCGAATAGTGAAGAAGGAACAATAATGCCCCAGAAGAGTCTAGAACCTTCTGCACTGTTTCAAAAATGACTACCTATTTTTATGGATGCTCCCAATTGAACTCTGGAATTTGCAATAGTTTTTGGATCTTCTAAGCTGCTTCTAGCTATCCTTCTATGCCACTTGTTTGAATAAATGAAGCAAAATTGAATAAACAAGCAATTGCCAAACTGTTATTCTTTACTATGACATCTGATTTTACCAAAAAATGGCTTCAGCATTCTTTTTTACAGGATATCTGTGTCGTCATTGTAAATGAAACGATAAGGAAAGTTATGATTGTTAGAAACGACAAACACATTTTATCAACATTGTCATTGGAAGCTAAGCACTAAAGTGCCAGTGTATATTCTGTAAGCAAATTAATACAGAAACTAATACATTTGGGCAAAAGTAACAAGGCCAGTATGCATAACCAGAAAGTAATAAGACAAATGTGAAATGTACAACATAATAATAACAAATTATCATTATTGTCATAAGATGGAAGAAAGCCAACCATGGGCATACTCAAGTGGTTCTAGGAATGCTTTTGATAAGAGAAGTAGAAAGAAGCCGATTGATGAACAGTGTGGTAGGATAATGGACTCTAATTATGAGCTCAATGAATTGCATATATGAAGCATTGGGAGTTACTACAGTTATTGAGATGCTTTTCAATTTAATAGTCTGCCTTGTGAGGAATGATAGACCAATTACTATTTCTTTTACATGTATTCAACCAAATCCCAATGCTTTTGATGAAAGATGTAATAAAGGTTCCAATGCATTTGGCGCAAACTTCCGAGCAAAGAGCACACATACAGAGTTAGTTTGGTTATTATAAGTGCAGGGCTTGGTATTACGAATCCTTCCAATAAATTCCTCTGTGATGTCTGCCTTTCCAAACATTCCTGGATGAGGGCCCCCCCTTGACCAGTCAACCCAAGTTATACTTCTGTTGGCAAGAAGTGACCCAGAACGAATGCTCAGCATGGTGGGAAAGTAATGTTCGTCCACATAACAAGCTGGAGTACAATAGTTCTTGAATTTTGGATAGAAAATGTTATCACCAACTATACTGATTGCCAGCTTGCGATCAACCTCGAACCATTGAGATCCCTTACGCCACTGACTTAGTGTAACTTCAGGTTCCATCTTTGGGTTGTAACGTCCCCTTCCATAGGGACCTTTATCATCAAAGGAACTTACAAAACTATGTTGGGATTTTATCAGATAACTGTAAACTGTACTGAAATTGAATACAGGAATACATGACTCTGATAAAAGCACAAATCTGGAATTTGAGAAGTCAAGTAAAGCATTTGCAAGAAGACGTCTTTCTGCATCGCACATACTCATGCGTCCCCACTCTGCCAACTGCAGAAGCAAAATATAAAGAATTAATTGAGCACCAAATAAGTATCATTCTTCAAAAGACTGTTCAACCTTCAACAGATGCATAAGGATGACAAATATTTATTCTTGATAGAATAAAGTTTAGTAAAAGTGCACAAGGGGCTGACATTCATTTCAGAGTGAAAAATGATAACCCTGATTGGAAATGTTTCAGGTTCATTCACATTGTAATCAGATTTTAATGGTTTTTTAATGCACGTTCATTTTTCATTATCCATAGTTCCTATGGCAAATTAAATTTTAAGTATTAAACTGAACTAAATAATTAGATCCACCTTTGAGCCTCGTTTCAGGTCATCAACAAGCTTATCAAATATGTAGCATCTTCATTTCAAATAAATCCAAACAGGAAGATTATGCCTCTGTCAGTAGTTTAAACTTGCATAATTAGACTGGTAACCATTCCAGATTTCCACAATTGATGAGGATAATCCCCAATTTCAATATTTTGCTAGGAAACATAAGATCCTCTTTTTGATATTTTCCAGCTTGTATTTCGTAGATGTTATAAAAGATTAGATCTCATATGGTGCTATTACCCTAAAACAGTAGTGACTTACAGTGAAATTTTGTAATATTAGCTGTATTTTAATATCTAATACAGCAAGTTATGAATGGTGGCAAGTAGCGAACAAGTTTGACTTGTAAAAATATACCCTGCAGCCAATAGAAACAAAATTATAAGCTTGTGTTTCCTTCTGTCTATGTCTTCTTGTGTATCTGTTTGTGATTATGATTGTGGATATTTCATCCACGTCATCTAGTATCAAAGCAGGTCATTTCTTTAAGCTTTATTTTAGGGAATTTACCCATCAACACTTTTAGTTCTCCCTTTTTGCTGATCCACTGGTATTTGTCCTTCTTAGGTTTCAATTTCCCACGTAACTCATTGACTAGACAATCTTTGTTGGGTGAGAAATATTTTCCTTTTTGAGTCTTTTACCAGTTTAGCTCCACCATTTTTCTTTGGCTTGTCAGTTACCTTTTACCAGTTTCTGGATGTTTTTGGGCTATTTTTACTCTGCACTAAGTTGCACTGTTGCACCAGCAGAAACCCTTTTATTATTATTGGACTGGACACTTGCCATGTACTAGTAGTCAGAGTCATAGCTTTTGGGGGTTATCCCATTTTGGGTTTGAAGAATTATAATTCTAAGCTATTTGCTGTCCACATACTGTTCTCCACATCACATTCTTCTGCAGCATCAATTTCCCCACTTGCTGCATCAAACTCCCTTGCCTTATTTAATGGTTAAATGAACAAGAAGAAGCCTGCATCTGCCTTCAATTCACATTGCATCAAGAAAGCATATGTTGGCCACAATTGACCCACCCTTGCAAGCTCAAGATGCAGATCAAAGTTTCTTGCAGCAAGGTGTATGCAATAATAACTTTTGGTAGGTCACACAATCACCAGGAAACGAGGATGGAGAGGGGTAGGCAAGACAAGTAATCAGATGGGGATGCCATTTCTCAAAAAAAAATGTCAATGGGCTAACTGGAGATGCCAGAAACCATTTCTTTTTAAATAAATATAAATGAAAATTCAGGAAATAGAAATTATACACAACACACAAACGAATTCAAAAGTTATAGAGTGCATACAAAAGTAAAATTTAAAAGCGGACAAATGAGATTAGTGCATGGGGATTAAATTATTAATCTTTTGTGGAAGGGATCATTTTAGCCTCTCTTTTTTTTTCCCCGTTTTTTCAATTTTTGATAGGAGACTGTTGTCCAAGTCAGGGGACTGTATGGCAGACGCAGCATGAAGTCTCCCGTTATCAGGAGGCACCTCCATCTCCAAGACATGTCCCAGTTCCTTAGAGATGCATTACCAGTAATCCAAAAATTATTGGATAAACATTCTGATACAATTCAACTGTTGACAGATAGAAAATACAGTCTTGTTGCAGGAGAAAAAACAGCATTAGGGAGTTAATCTAGAGTGTGATATTTTTACAGATTCTGATTCCTCTTGGAAAGTTATACAGTTTCAAAACAAATGGCACCTCATTTTGAGTCCATAAGAAAAATTTATGGCCTCTGCAAGTTGCAGGTATTTGTAACAATGGCATTCAACTGGGGTTGAACTTTTCTTTTAGGTTTGACTGAAGTTGAACTTTTCTTTGATGGGAAAAGGCACAGCTTATGGATTCATACCTGATCAAACTCGTCTCATGTACAAAAAGTTAGCAGAGCCAAAACTCATTTGGGAAGTTGAATCGTTTTTTGTTCAATCTCTTCATATGGGAGATGAGTATCTCTTCTCAACTCTTGTGCCCATCCTTGGATCGTTTTTTGTTCAATCTCTTCATATGGGAGATGAGTATCTCTTCTCCACTCTTGTGCCCATCCTTGAATATAAATACACCCATTGAGGTATGCGGGAAGGGGGATTCTTCCATCTTAGAAAGGTAAAGGAAAACTAGAGAGATAAAGTTCACTTGAGAGAGTTGCATTCTAGTCATGTTAGTCCTAGGGTTATTGGCAATTAGAGGACATATGTAGCCCTGTTTCTTTAGAGTGTGTATGTAAACCATAGGTTCAGAAAATTAGGTACAAGTGACAGAGTACCAGAAGAGATATGTTCTTGGATGCCCTTTATGGGAGCAAGCTTGTATAAAATGATTTTGATATAGGATTCTTTCTTGAAGTTTACACCCACATTATTCCCCAAGTTAAATCTTGCGTTATCTTTTCCTTTGTTGTTGCTTGCATTTATGTGCTTCATCCTATGTTTTTACAAATTTTAACTGTTGATGTTTCATAGCAGCGTCGTACGATTCTTCCAGCCCAGTTCACGTGGAGAAATCATAAATTAAATAATAGCTCATTGGCTATTTAATTTATATATGCAATTTTATGATGGGGCACTTCATTTGTTAAATAATGTTTCTTATGTATTTAATGAGGAGGTGTGATTTTAAGGAGGCCAACTTCTTGTTTATTAAAAGACATTCTTGTTGATTAAGGCTGACATGCTATTCTATAGAAGAGACGTATCTTTCTGTGGTTGGCCGACTTGAGTTATTGAAGGGTCACGTCTTCCTTCGATATTGTATTTATAGCCGATTGATCTCTCATTGTCATTCATTCAGTTCATTCGATATACTTCAGTCATTGGTGCGAGCTCTCTACAAGGCAGATCGAGTTTATTATCAAGATAAAATCGATAGAGTTATTGGCTGAGATTATCATCACTTTGTAGTGCATGTGATAGGCCTTCATATCGGCCTCAATTGTAAAAGAAGTCTCTATTGATAATTCAATATATAAGTGATATATTGTTGCTGGGTTTTTCTCCCTCAAGAGGAGGGTTTTCCCAGGGTATCTGCTGTGTTATTGTGTCTGATTTTGAATTAATTTTTCTGTTCATTTAATCTGATCACTAAATTTAACATGGTATCAGAGCAGGTTTGAGGAGATCGTGATCAGATTTGTTTATACAGCAATATTCTATTCTCTTCTTTATATTTCTTTGTCTACCTTTGTCAAGATGGTGAACGGTTTGAAGATTGAGGATAGACTCGAGGGAGCATCCAACTTCACATCATGGAGATTCAGGATTATGCTTACCTTGCGTGAAAATGACTTGGGTGAATTTGTGGAGTCTAGTGTTCCTAACCTGAGGAGGAAGAAGAGAAGTTGCAGTGGGTGAAGAAAGATATCAAGGCAATGAAAATATTGGTTGATTCCGTTAAGGATCATATCGTTCCTATTGTCTCTAAATTGAAGACGTCAAGAGACATGTTTAAGACATTGGAAGAAATGTACGAAATCAACAATACCAACCGGGCACTTGCACTGAAGCGACAACTACACCATGTGAAGATGGCAAAGGGAGAATCAGTGATTGATTACTTCATGAGGATTTCAGATTTGAGAGATCAGCTCTCGACAATTGGCCATATGGTTGATGACAAAGACTTGACTATGCTTGCTCTCAATGGTCTTCCTTTGTCTTGGGAATCCTTCATTCAGGGAATCAGTGCAAGATCAAAATTGCCTAGTTTGATCGTCTAAGGACAGACTGCATTCAAGAAGAATCAAGGTTGGTGGCTAGAGGCATTGGTCAAAGTTCAAAGAATGAAGACATTCATGTTCTCGCCTCCCATGCTTCGAAGAAGAAAGGAAAAGATGGAAGGAAAGAGTTCTTCAAGAGGAATCGAGATAAGGGAAATGATGATGCACCTGCCTCCAAGAAGAAGAGAGACATGTCCAAGATTCAATGCTTTAGGTGTGATAAGTTTGGCCACTTTGCTAAGCATTGTCCAACTAGACCTAAGCAACAAGCCACCGTTGCAGATGTTGATGATGCTTCTCCACAGAAGGATTCATGTGAATACTTGTTCTATTCAGCATTATCAAGCAATGTACCTACAGATACCAACACTTGGTTGATCGACAGCGGTGCTTCTCGACACATCACTGGATTTAAGGAGCACTTATCAAGTTTGGTGGAGAAAGATTCTTCCAAACAAGTTATTATTGGAGATGATGCTGGCTATTCCGTGAAAGGGATTGGGACCTCTACTCTTCATTTGGATTCCGGCATTACACTTCAGTTGAAAGATGTTTTGTATGTTCCAGGAATCAAGCGCAATCTTATTTCTATTTCAGCTCTAGAAGATAAAGGATATCAAGTTGCCTTCTCCAAAGGCAAAGTTCTTGTGTGGATGGAGAATTCCAGTTTCAAGGATGCTCAAATAATTGGTGTTAGACATGAAAGCCTCTATAGGCTATGTATGCGTCCTCTATAGGCATTAGTTCATGATTCTTCAAGTCTATGTGATCTATGGCATCGAAGATTGGCTCACCTCCACTTCCGAGCCTTACCTATCATGGAGAAGATGGTCACGGGACTTCCTAAATTCAATCAAAAGCATGAAGGAACTTGCAAAGGATGTGTTATGGGTAAGAATTCAAAAGCTCCTTTCCACAGTAGAGAAAGTAGATCTAAGTGTATTTTAGACCTTATTCATTCTGATTTATGTGGACCCATGTCTGTTCCTTCTTCAAGTGGTTTCTTGTATTATGTTCTTTTCATTGATGATCACTCTAAAAAGACTTGGATTTATTTTTTGAAAACTAAAGAATCTGAGGAAGTGTTAGAAAGGTTCAAGGAGTTCAAAGCTCTTGTAGAGAATCTTTCCGATAAAAGAATCAAGATCCTCAGATCTGATAATGGAGGAGAATACACATCTAGTAGCTTTCGAAATTTCTGTGTTGATGCTAGGATTAAGAGGGAGTTTTGTGTTCCCTATAATCCTCAACAGAATGGTGTTGCAAAAAGAAAGAACAAGACGATCGTGGAAGCAGCGAAAGCCATGATTCATGACCAGGATCTACAAACCTTCTTATGGGCAGAAGCTTCTAGGACTGCAGTATATGTTTAGAATAGAAGTCCTCACAAGGTCTTGGAGAATGACTCCGGAAGAAGCCTTTACAGGGAAGAAGCCCGAGGTTAGTCATTTGAGGATCTTTGGATGTCCTGTCTATGTTCATGTTCCAAAAGAAAAGAGAACTAAGTTGGAACCTTTTGGCAAGAAGGGAATATTTGTGGGCTACAATGAGACATCAAAAGC
Organism: Sequoia sempervirens; assembly: GCA_007258455.2. Lineage (NCBI taxonomy): Eukaryota > Viridiplantae > Streptophyta > Pinopsida > Cupressales > Cupressaceae > Sequoia > Sequoia sempervirens. The sequence continues at coordinate 163,128,707 of VDFB02271358.1, read as the reverse complement.
CTACAGGATATATGTTCCAGGTCAGAAGTTGATTGAGATCAGTAGAGATGTCACATTCGAGGAAGATGTTGCATTTAGAAGATCCAAGGGAACTCATGTGGAGATTGACTATGATGAGCCTCCTCAGGATATGGAAGTTGACCATACTCCTGAGATTCAGAGAGAGACTTCCAAACCAAAGGAAGATGTTGATCCAGTTGAGCCCTTCGAACCTACTGATGAGCCTACCGATATTGTGATTAGAAGAAAGAGACCTCTTTGGGCTAGACAAACTATGCAAGAGGCTGAAAGGTTCGCAGCTCCTAGAGGTACATTCAGAGAAAGTAAAAGGCCACATAAGTTCTCCAGTTATGTTGCCTTGATGAGTCTAATTATTGAGTCTGAGCCTTCTAGTGTGGAAGAAGCTTTCAGTCAACAGATTTGGAAAGATGCTACGTCAGAGAAGTACCAATCAATTCTCAAGAATGATGTTTGGGACATTGTTCCTAGACCCGAAGGCAAATCTGTGGTATCTTCGAAATGGCTCTTCAAGATCAAGCATGCAGCTGATGGGAGCATAGAGAAGTACAAGGCAAGATTCGTGGCTCGTGGGTTTTCACAGAAAGAGGGAGTTGATTATGAAGAAACATTTGCTCCTATTGCTCACTACACTTCTGTTAGGACCATCATTACCTTTGCTACATCTAGAGGATGGAAGATTCATCAAATGGACGTGAAGACAGCTTTTCTAAATGGTGTGATTGAGGAAGAAGTTTACATCGAGCAACCTGATGGGTTCGAGGTACATGGGAAGGAGTCTCATGTTTGCAAGCTAAAGAAGGCCTTGCATGGTCTTAAGTAGGCTCCTCGTGCATGGTATGAAAGAATTGATCGTTACCCGTCAAGCTTCGACTTCTTGAAGAATGATGCTGACTCCAATCTATACTTTAAGGTAATTGATGGTGAAGCATTGATTTTGGTTTTATATGTTGATGATTTGATACTTACTGGAGAAGAACACTTGATCATCAAATGTAAGAAAGAGTTGGCCTTTGAGTTTGAGATGAAAGACCTTGGACTTATGCACTACTTCCTTGGCTTAGAAGTCTGGCAGAAACCAGATGAAATGATCTTAAGTCAAGGGAAGTACACCATTGATGTACTTAAGAGGTTTGGTATGATGGATTGCAAATCCATGTCTACACCTATGGAGAGCAACCTACATAAATTGAAGGAGGCTGCAGCTAGTTCAGACTTGGTGGATCCTCCAATGTACAAACAGCTGATTGGGTCCTTAATGTATCTAGTTAACACTAGACCAGATATCTGTTATGCTGTGAGTGCACTTAGTCAGTTCATGTGTGAACCGAGACAGATACATCTTGTTGCAGCTAAAGATATCCTGAAATACTTGCGTGGCACAGTTGGATATGGGTTGAGATATTCTTCAGATGTTGACTTGGAGTTGCATGGTTATACTGATTCTGATTAGGCAGGATGTGTCACAGATCGGAAGAGTACCTCTGGTTGTTGCTTCAGTTTGGGTTCTGCTATGATATCCTGGTGCAGCAGGAAGCAGTCATTTGTGGCATTGAGTACAGCAAAGGTAGAGTATATTGCAGCTTGTATGGTAGCTCGGGAAGCAATATGGCTTCGTAAGCTCCTTGCAGGATTGTTTGGAAAATCAATGGAGCCTACTATCATTCATTGTGATAACCAGAGTTGCGTGAAGCTTTCTGTCAATCCTGTGTTTCATGACAGAACCAAGCATGTTGAGATCAAGTATCACTATATTAGAGATATGGTACTGCGGAAGGCTATACAGTTAAGGTATATCAGCACTGATGAGCAGACGGCAGACATTCTCACCAAGCCTCTCTCCAGAATCAAGTTTGTGTACTTTCGAGATAAGCTTGGTATGGTGGAGAATCCAGCCTTAACTAAGAAAGAGTCAGCCTTGGTTATTGAGTTCTTCTCTATGAGAGAAGTTCGAGGTGAAATCCCTTGTTTAATGAGTTCTTCTCTATGAGAGAAGTTCAAGGTGAAATCCCTTGTTAATGCATTTCTCTTTGAGATTTGAGGTGAAAGCCCTTGTTTCCACCCTCTGAGAAGAGTCATGGTGGATGTCATGTGTGTGACTCCATGACAGCATCACGTGAGAGAATCCATGATGATTTTTGTACTTGTGTTTCACCCTCTGGGAGACCCATGGTGAAAAGTCATGTTGAGGTGACAACATCACGCAAGTGATGAAAACTTGTACATACCATATATAGTTGTAGCCATTATGGTTGATATCATGTTGAGGTGATATCTAATATCACCATGAGGTGATATTCTTCCTTTCCACACTTGGTTGTAGCCATTGTGGTAGACATCACGTTGAGGTGATATGTCTTGTGCAGCTGGAAGTATTCTCCCTAGCTAAGAGGGAGTATTGATGTTTCATAGTAGCATCGTACGATTCTTCCAGCCCAGTTCACGTGGAGAAATCATAAATTAAATAATAGCTCATTGGCTATTTAATTTATATATGCAATTTTATGATGGGGCACTTCATTTGTTAAATAATGTTTAATCTGTATTTAATGAGGAGGCGCGATTTTAAGGAGGCCGACTTCTTGTTTATTAAAAGGCATTCTTGTTGATTAAGGCCGACATGCTATTCTATAGAAGAGACGTATCTTTCTGTGGTTGGCCGACTTGAGTTATTGAAGGGTCACGTCTTCCTTCGATATTGTATTTATAGCCGATTGATCTCTCATTGTCATTCATTCAGTTCATTCGATATACTTCAGTCATTGGTGCTAGCTCTCTACAAGGCAGATCGAGTTTATTATCAAGAGGAAATCGATAGAGTTATTGGCTGAGATTATCATCAGTTTGTAGTGCATGTGATAGGCCTTCATATCAGCCTCAATTGTAAAAGAAGTCTCTATTGATAATTCAATATATAAGTGATATATTGTTGCTGGGTTTTTCTCCCTAAAGAGGAGGGTTTTCCCAGGGTATCTGCTGTGTTATTGTGTCTGATTTTGAATTAATTTTTCTGTTCATTTAATCTGATCACTAAATTTAACTTTAACAACTTAGACACAAAGGGGTTAGACAAAGTGAATATATCCAACTTTTTTCATAAAAGTCTTCTATGTCACTCAACTTTAAGCATAGAACTTATGAGCAACCAGATCATGAATAAAGGATTCTTGTTTGTGAAACCACATATGGAATATCCAGAGAGTTTACGGATCACCTTGTTTTACTGATAGTTCCCCTTCAAAATATTCAATGTTAATTCTTAAGGTTCTTAAAAGTAGTGTATAATTGCTGAAGATATGATGTTCTATACATATTTTTAAAACCTTGTAATAAATTGTGCAATAAATCTTCTCGTTGAATTACCCACCAAGCTTTGCTCAATTCTGGCACATGCTCACCATAAAGTAGCCAGCTAGCAGAAACTATTTTTAAAAAAAAATCCTGCTGTGGATTTGAACAATATTTCAACAGCCTTCCTAGCTATGCATTTTCTAAATTCATTTCATATACTTTTTAACAGTATTTTGCATGTTATTTCAGTTGATTTTATGAATTTATATATATTTCTAATTTATCAAGTCCAGAGTCCAAGTCAAAATTTTGGGCTACCAAGTTTTAAAATTATACTTCTATGGGACCACATAACTACAAATGGCTAGTACATTCACTCTATTTTTATATACTTTTTAATAGTATTTTTGCATGTTATTTAAAAGTTTATTTTATGAATTTATATATTTTTTTAATTTGTCAAGTCCAAAGTCTTGAGTCAAAATTTGGGGCTGCTGAGTTTCATCAAGTCCAAGTTTTAAAACTATGTTTCTATGGGACAACATAGCTACAAAAGGCTCCTAAATTCAATCTAAGATGGCCATATATCAAGGCTAATTGCTGTTATATTGACAAGGCAAATTAAACCCAAAACCAAAGTGCTTAGAAATTAGCTATATGAAACCCTATTTGCCCAAAATAATAAACAGCTCAATTTTACAGCAATGGCTATTCTATTTTCATTAGCAATTCAAGGAAAAACATACATATATATAGCTTCTTGGATGGATAAGCCATGGTGACACATGTCTAAAAGGATATGAGGTAACTTCAATCAAGGGAGGAGCTGACTCGATCAAACAGAGAAAGTGGTGGCACTTGATGAGACAAAGGTGGCACCTAATTGCCATCAATCAAGAATTAATGAGGCAGAGGTGGAAAATGATTGTCTTGTACCAAGTACGACACATCATTATCGGCTACCACCTAGGAGAGTAATGTATTTAACAACATAACAATTGGACCTGCCATTGTGCAATAATTTCAACTACCAAGAACCTAGAGATGACCAACAATGTAACACAACAAATGCAAACCAACCATAAGAGATGCAAAAAAGATTCAAGTAGCTAACTCAACCACATTGTGCCTCCCACCATGTATTGCAAAATAACCTTGAGACTATTGTTAACCATCTTTGCCACCATAAAATCAACAAAAAGTTGTGTTGACACCTAATCTGCAAAACCTTAATTTGGATATATTGGTTGCCCTATTTGCCCTATTTGCCCTTTGGCTCTATTTCTATCCTAAATTTATCTGTTGCCTTGGATCCCTAATCCTTGGTTGTTGCCCTAGTTGAGTAATTTCCCCAAGAATGATTCAATGTGACACAATGGGGAATTATTGTGCCCCTATGCAATTTCCCTTTTGCTCTGTTAAGGTCCTAGTTCAAACCCATGGTGGCTTAAATTGAATTGATCACCTTCACCTTTTGTTTTGTTTGTGTGTTGAACCAGCTCAACAAGTAGGAGCATATTGTAATGTTATTAACAAGCAATGGTTATTGATCATTTTGGCTCACCAACACATATGGGACAATGTGGCAAGGTAGTGATACTCTTTAGGGGGCTATTGTTGGCTTGAACAGTGTATATTAACTTTAGGTCCTTTTCACACCTAGTTAGTTAAGTTTACTTAGAGAATTTACTTTTTGTGTCTCAAGTCAAATGATTATGACACTTGTTATAATCCTTTATTGTCCTATGTCTCACCCTTGCCTATATATAAAAGATTCCTACATGTACATTTCTATTGCATTGCATCCTTTGTATAGATTATTGCTATTCTATGATGTTGATCTTTTGGGATTCTTGTGATTAGCTCTTAGGCATCTTGAGCTTGGAATAGCTAACTCCATAACTAATCCTAACATGGTATCAAAGCAAAGGATTTTCTAGAGATAGTCAAATTTTGAAAGCTCTAGCATTTCAATTTTTTGTGTCTTCTTGAAATTGAGTAGGCTTTTATCTTGCATCTAGGATGATCTAGAGAATTAAAAAAATTGAGAGAGTTGATTTTAGAGGATACTTGTTTGGGGCTTTGTTTTACAAGTTGTTTTTGGTGATTTGTGAAGTAGATTGGAGCTCACCATTCAATCCAAAGCATTCAAAAAAGTCAATTTTATCTTTTGTTGAATCCAAATCCACCATTGGAGGCCAAATCTACAAGGGTTTGAAGGAAGGGCTTTTGTTGGAAATGTGTAAATCACTCATCATTCGAAGCATTTTGGGGCAAAATCCACCCTACCATTGCATTCAAAAGGCCCATGATCCCATAGATCAACATAAAATTTGTTGATTTTGGAGTAGTTGGCAAAAAAAGGCAATTTTTTTATTTTTTTACCCTTGGCCATACAGATCACAAAGAATATTCTCTGCAGTGGCATATTCTACAACACTGTTCAAGTGGATCTACAAGTGTTAACAAATGGTATGAGTGAGTCTTCAAGTTTATAAGGTTTTGTTTTATTTTCCACCATTTTTTTTGTTTGTAGGTCATACCTAATATTCCATGTACTATACGGCATAGTTGACAAACTCGCCGAAAACTTGAAGAGTCTTGGTCAAAAAACTCGGCAAGTTTTTCAGCCCGCAAGTACTCCCTAGGTAAACTCACCACAAAAACGTTTTGGTGAGTTTTCGCCAGAAACTTGACAAGTTTGTGGCAAAAACTCTCCAGATACATCAAAAATGCGAAATGCAAAAAAAATTGAAAAAAATAGTCAAAAAACTCATGATTTTTCCATATAAATGCATGAACGCACCTTACACTTCCTCACATAGCACTTGGAGAGCAAATATTTTTCATAAAAAAAGTGCCAAATACCTAATTTCTCCCTTAAGTGATAAAATTGTGAAATGGTGTGTGACAAGAAGTTTTATGTGGTTTCAAAGGCCTTAATTTGGGCTTGGTGGCAGGGGCGCTACCCCTCGACCCCGCCCTATATTGCAACAACAAAGAATGCACCAGGGGTGCTGCCCCCAAACCCCGCAAGGGGTGCTACCGCTCGACCTCACTGGGGGTGTTACCCCTAGACCGCCACGAGGGGTGTTGTCCCTCAACGCTACTAGGGGCGTTGCCCCTCAACCCTGTTGAGGGTGTTGCCCCCAAACCCCCACAAGGGGCACCGCCCCTCGACCCAATTGAGATCTCCACTCTTAGACCCCCACTAGTCATTGGGATCTCTTCTTGTATAAGAAATTTGATTACAATAAGGGGATTTGGGAGTGGAGATTGGAATTGACAACTTAGACAATTATCTTTATCACTATCATAATATCATTAATTCTCCCCAAGTTTTCACTAGGCTACAACGCTGTGCAAAGATTAGAACCTCTCCCCATGTTTTCACTAGACTAGGATAGAGGAAGATGTCAAATGTTGTAATATGCAATTTATGAATTATGATGATGATTTTCAAAGACAATCATCATAAATTCATAATAGTTGCCAAGTAATTATTGTATCAAGATTTCACATGATGATATGATTTTGTACTCAATTTGTATTCAACTGAATCAAATTTAATAAAAAACACTTTTGTACTCATTTATGGACTCATTGGATACATCTTGTCAATGAATTTTGCAAAAAAAATGCGTTACTCAAGTAATTTAAGCAATTTTTTAAGTCATCGAGTTTTTGCTGAGTCAAAAATTTTGGGCCTGCCGAGTTTTTGCCGAGTCCAAGTTTTCCAACTATGTAAAGGACATTGTGACTCTAATACCAATTGATCCCTAATTTCTCTTATTTTCAATAGATAATGTCAAACCAAAACATTCACAAATATTGAGCTACTTGGAAATCCCAAATGACAAATTATTCTACTATGCTATTTGAATCTAACAAAAAGAAGTGTTAATTCTATTGCACTACATTTTTATCAAATGACAATTATTCTTGGAGGAATGAGAGGATTGAGATGTAGATGCAAATGTGGATAGAGAGCTGGAAAGTAAAAGAAATGGAAAATGCAACAACCAAATTTTATCCTAGAAAAACTGAGAAAGGGGAAAAACCAGTAGGTAGTAGCAATTGTTCATCTACCTAAGTACTATTGCTCAAACAAAACCGTATAGTGGTTAGAAATTATAAAACTTGGCTGCTCTCCACAATTGCCATGCCTATTCTTCACCTTTCAGCTGTCTCCTTGTATTTAAATGGATGTTGGATGGTCCTCCAAATGCTCTAGGAATTGGAAATGAAAATATCAATCTATTTGTTTCATCTTCCATCGCATCAGTCACGATGAAATTGTTGCTTTTCAGCATGAGTGATTTTGTAATTGCCCAGGAACTCAAATTTTGTAGTTTTCTGGATTTGATTGTTTGCCAATTTTTGAATCAAATCCAGAAAACTACAAAATTTTATGATATGGATTGTGGAAATCTAATAGCATTGCCCAGGAATTTTCATAATTGCCACTTGACAGAAATGAAACCACCACTTTAGAGTTAAATGTGTCTAACATCTCCCAAATGCCATAACTTTTACACATGGACACCAAACAAGGTACCTTTTTTTTTAAATTGCATATCTTTTGGAGAGGAACATGACGATGTAAAATTATTCAACTTTGGTATCACTAAAGTATAGATTTTGATCCTGAAAGACAGCCACATCTATGAAACCAAAACCATATCCATCCATTCCAAATCGTCATTAAACTCAAACAACTAAACTTGGTGATCAACTAGATCCATTTACGAATCACCCATACATGCAACTTTTTAAACAACAACAAAAATTCTAATAAAAATTTATAGAAGGCTTCCTGTGATCTTGCTGTGTCTAAAATCTACAAAGTCAAAATTGCCTAGTTTACAATTTTTACTCTATATTGTGCACTCATTTTCATGTCCATTCCCTTAGTCTATCTTAGGACTCATTTTGCCAATTCCCAACCCAAATGAGTGCACGTGGACCCTATCCAACCCAATATCTATTTCTAATCATTCCCTAACCTTCTGAGAACTCAATCCCACTTGGATGCCAATACAATCACATTAAACTATTTATAAAACAAATAAAAGCTGATGCTTGTGGCACTTTTACAATTTTGAACTGCTACAGGCATGCAAACTTTATAAAAATAAATTTTAAATTTTCCTTTACAACAATCCAATTATCTAATTCTCACGCAACTAATTTAGAATTCCCTCTCTATATTTTGAATTCTAATTTTTGGCTATTCTCCTCCCCATGAGTTTTTTTGGAACTTCTACTGTCACTCTGAACTATCTGCAACATTCCTTCACAGACATTACAACTCCCTTAACTTAATATATTACTAAAACTTGTAACCCCATACTCCCTATCTCCTTGGGATCATGACAAACTTCATTTTCAATATTTTCTTCCGTACACCAAGGCATCAACACACACCTGAAGAAGCTTTGAGGATATATAATCTTTTCAGCATTTCTATTTAGTATTTACCAACACCTTAAGCTTGCACATGCCCCAAATTTTCATCTACTGGCATGTGGAGGTTGAAACATGCCAAACAAGGACCTCAAGTAAGGCAAGTTCCCAAGCAGTCACAAGATGCTTTCCTAACTTCCCTATAGCTATCAACCCCAATGTATTTCTATAGAAACATCAGATCAGAAGCCTACAAGCACCATGACAACCAAAAAGGAAGGGGAACAAATAGTATAAATTTGAAGCCCGTGATCTCAAAGGTCACCACTGCATTGTACTACAGGTTGCCACTATAGAAGAATGGTCACTACTGTGACTTCCTGTTTCCATTCCAGAAGCCATTTTTCTAGTTTGTGCAGTTCTCTTGTCTGTACTGAGTCACCATTGCACTGTACAAGTCACCACTCATTGTATGGGTCCTTATCGCACTATATCAATATTTGTCACCTATGTGATCCAAATTTGTTCTAGAACATCTACACATTTATTTTCTAGTCTGCAACTACTTTTGCCAGCCATCTGTCAACTCCAACCATTGAATCAGGAATACCCAATACCCTTTCTTCTTTTTATTTCAATACTTTAACTAGTTCCTTTTATACAAAACCCAACTCTAGTATTGTTAGATCAGCAATTTACTTCATTTACTTTATACTCCATACTGTTCTAAAGGAAAGTAAAATCGTTAGTTTAGCAATATATCATAGTAAAGTTAAACAAACACTAGAATCCAGTTTAAAATTTATCTTATAAGATCAATCCTTTTCAAGAAAAGTAGAGAGGAGAGTTAGGTATCCACGTATCCTTCCAAATTTAGCAAAGCTAAATTGATAGGACTCATCTGCTGGAATTCGTCTTATGTGATTCCAGTCCATTCACATAGGAACTAGGAAGACCTGTTACTCAAAGCTAGCATATTTTGTGATTCTTTGCCAAGGTTATTTTTGAATAACATCAACGATTTTCCTTCCTAATATAAAATCTAGTTGAACCAAAATCCATTCACAAAAAAATGATAGACATAAACTCCTTGACATCCATTTTGCTTTCCAAAAGCAAGAAAGTAGACAGTTTGGCATCATTGGTTAGAAGCAAGGAAACAAACACACAGCCATTAATGGAACTTAGGGACCTATTGAATTGAAAACAAACTTGTGATCTCATCTTGTTGGTGGTGCTCAAAGGTTCTTTTTGAGTGCCAAGTAAGAGCTGCTAACAAGAAGAGAGAAATTATATTAATGTCCACCAGTGATCTAAAGTAGGTCAATGGGACTCAAAAGTACAACAGTATACAATAGAAAGTTCTATGAGGAGATAATCCTAGAAATGCCCAAAAAGGGGAAGGAACAAAAAGAGATCATTAATTTAATTTGTTTCAGACTGCCATGGACTCATACACCTGTGTGCTTGACATTTATCATCAGTTTCACAATGTCTCATATTTTGTATGGGTATGCAAGGTGCAAGTTGCTTTGATTTCAAATGTTCATGTATTGACCTACCTTCCTAGGTAGACACAAATAGTACCTACAATATCAATCTAGATTTGAAAGCATTACTTTAAATCTGAGTAGTAGCTACAGTCATGACCTGAAAAAAGTATTCCCAAGCATTCGTCCCTGGGGATTTTCTACCATTTTCTGAAAAGTGGGTGTTCTAGGAATGGGGGTGTTGGCACCCTATTTTCAGGTGTCTTGTGTTTGCTTTGTTTTGCTTCCATGTTTTGCATTTGACCCTATCCACCCTTAGTTGATAACTGATCTGAGAAATCTTCAATCAGGTCCCCTATGCCAAGTAATTGTCCAAGGATGTTCATTTTGAGTGTTTTCATCAAAAAATCCTCAGTAAACTTTGTTTATGGGTACCTTTGTGGTCAATACCTAGCGAGTTGGCTTTTCTTTAGATGATTTTAGGCAAATTTCAGATTTTCAGAGCTTTTCATCCCAACATCCCTATCGAACCTGTCATCCCTAGCATGCCTTTCCCTCCAAGTCTACTTTTCCACTCTAACTCCCTTTTCCTTGAATTTTGGGATTCTAGGCTTGGTCATCCATGCATCATTTCTTCATCTGCCAACCTTTTCCCCAAAAATCCACTTTTCAAATTTTGGAGTTTCAAAGTTTCTCATCCCAACATCCCTGTCGGACTTGTTTTCTCTGGCATGCCTTTTACTCCAAGTCTTATTTTTCCTTTAAGCGCTTTTTCCTTGTATTTTGAGATTCTAGGTTTGGTCAACCATACATTATTTCCTCAACTGCCAACTCTTTTCCCCAAAAATCCACTTTGCAAATTTTGGAGTTTTGAAGTTTCTCATCCCGGCATCCCTATTGAACATTTCAAGGTATTTTTTCCCTCTTCCCCTTTGGCATGCAAAGTCTCAAAACTTCGTCGTTCAAGCAAAAAGGCCTACCTACCTCCCTGCATGACTTAGGATGCCATCAATGGTCTCAAAGTGGATGAGATTCGATAGATGTAGACTCTCAAATGCCTCTCAGTACCTATGGGCCCCTCTAAGACATGAATAGTGTACAAAAGCAGATGGTTGTTGATGTAAAGGGCATGATTTCAAGTGTAAGGCCATGTGAAGGTGATACAAGCAAACATGGGAGGCCTATACAATTACAGACGACCATGGTTCTTTCCCCAAGATCTCTTGATGGTGTTGAAAGACATATATTTTATAGATTTTCCGTGAAAAAGAGGAGAAAAAAAGAGGAGCAATTGCAGAACCAGCAGAACAGTGAAATCCATAGGAAGCCCTAAGACTTTAGTTTCCAGTATTGGGTAAAGGTATTTTGGCATTGTAATGATTTGGGTTCATCCCAAATTTGTAATAAAACTTGTGACCTTTGAAGAGTAAATGATTAAAGATAGAATTGATCTTGATTGAGTGTCTCCCTGTATATGGTGTGCATTTTTGGATGTGTTTTTTATTAGTTGGCCAGCCAAACGACCATAAAATCTTTGCAAAGCCTTTGTAAGGTTTCTTCTTAGAACAATAAAGGAAATGTATGGTCATGCTCATGGATTATTAAGTGAACTCATTTAATATTTTTGCAAACATTTGTTGTTTCTATGAATGGATGTGTAGCACCCAACTTGCCTATGCATTTTGAATGGCATAGTCTTTTGTGGTATCTTGATTAAGGTATCACATTTGGTTTCAATTATTACATCTTTTGTATGAACTTAGAGACTTTATTGTACAACTGAATAGAGGCACCAGTCTACTACTGGCTCCATCTCCCCATCATCCCAACACACTCACAACAAAATAATATAGACATATTTTCAATTTTATTTATTCTAGTGTGTTTTCATTGCCATGTTAAAACATATGTAACAGCATAAGGGATTATTATAAAACACATTCTCAAACACTCATATGGTAGATCATCTATTTTAATAAGGTGATTAACTTTGAGTTCCCCAAACCAGCATATAGGCATGAAGTTACAACTAAAATGGGGGTGCACTATGCAGCGGGTATGGTTTGTGTCAAGGTGAGTGTTTTGCTTCTATGGTGATATCTATTACAACACCTTAGGGAAACCCCACTTGGTTTAGCAAAGCCAGAAGTAAAGGAGGTCTTACCCACCTCAATAATTGCTCCTTAGTTTCCCAACCTAAATATAGGCTTCATGGTATTCTTCCCAGATTTGACACTCCTATCACCTGGGAGACTATCAAACCTTAGGGATTTGAGGCCTAAAACTCAAAGCATCAACAGGGGGCCAAGGATAGAACATCCTTGTATTCACAATTTTATGTCATTGTTGGTTTTATGGCTTCAAATTCTGCTTGATCAGTTCTTATTGTGACTTCTGTCTGTACCTCTAATATAGAGTTGTCTTTGGAAAGTTCAATATTGACACCTCCAGCATTATGGATTTTTATAACTTCACTGATGGTTGGGATCCTTGTCACCTTGACTGCATTTGATACAGCTAACCATGACTGACATCGTCTTCCTTGTAAATTGATTTTTCATCTGACAACTCCAGGTCGGAAATTGCCACAGTAAAACGAATGTTAATGATTGTTTTGTTAATGACTGATGTATCTTCAGTGGTGGAACCTTCTATTTGTGGGCACATATATATTATTAGTCCCCAAATTTTGGAAAATGTATTCCCCTCTTCAGGAAACTTGGGAAAACACTGCCTGGAATGGAAAGGGTTATGTTAAATCCATACGAATAACAGTTTCTACATCTATTTGAGAGAAAAACGCCCCTTTTCTTGTCATTTAATTCCAAATAATTAATTTATATGAATTTTATTAGACCCCTTCAAGGTTGCAAAAGAGATCAGAATTCAAAGCTTTGCAACTTGATCACACACCACAGAAAGTGCAAACAGGCCTTCCTCTTTTGGACTCAAGCATGGTCGGCATAAGCTGCCAACACTTACTGCATTCACATAAAGCTAAGCTTGCACTGCAGTCCATTTGTAGTTCTCAGGAAGAGACTACATTAGCTATTGTTTTATACAGGTAATTGATGTAAAGAGTATCAGACACCCCTGATTTTGATTATACATATCGGTTTCTATGTTTTGATTTTGTGTTTGTGAGGATCAACGCTAACCCATTCTATTTAGGATGCAGAAACTCTACAGCAGGGAGTCTGCACCAGTTATAGGAGGCATGAGTCCAGCTTCAACTACTAATATCGTTGGAATTTGCAAAGGGTTACAAACGTTAAAAGGCCTGTATTTGGTGCCCATCCAAAAAAAACTAGGGTCTCTGCTCCTCGTCTAGCATAAATCAACTGCTATCTGCGCAATCTACAGTAAAACTATCTCTACGGTACAGCTTTGAAATTTTTCAGAAATTCAAATCCTGTGATTAGTAGCTATAACCGACTTTTTATCCACAAAGGGGGGGATGATAGATAAATACATGAATAATAGTTGCAAAAGCCCACTGGAATCGTTATACCAATACAAGATCAAACGTTCACTGGAGTATAAATTTATTTACTGAAATTGATAATTAAATAAGAATAGAACTCATTTCTTAGTAAGGATTTGGGTTCTTAACCAAAAGACGCCGTAGAAATAAAGCTTACCTTACTGGGGATCTGGCGACGATAAAAGACCGACTTTGGAGAAGCCTGAAGCTTATAATTGGGAAGAGAATGAACATAAATTGAATAGAGTCCTTCGTGCCCACGAAAGAACTTCTCCCACAAAGGCGAGAAAGGAAGGGGGCCCTTGGTAAGGAACATAAAAGCAACCTTGGGCACACGTTTGAAAGGGTACTCCTTCCTCATTGGAACCAGCGAAGCCCTCCAAAGCAGCTCATCATCTGTCATATTGTGCATCAGATTACTGGGGGGCCTTAACCAGGCTTTTTTATTCATGGATGCTTCTCCATCTTCTTTCTTATTAGGATTGCAATTACTACATGAAGAATTAGAATTCCCGGTAATAAAATTGGGGTACAACAATCTCCCTGTATCCAAATAGCGGTCCAGGTGAGAGCATATGACCACACCCATAATGATACCGGTAGCCAACAGCATAAAGAAAAACAGAAACCTGAGGAGCTTCTGAGGCCATTCCCTCTTACTATAACCTCCCTGAGATCTGGAGGGAGCTGAATCCTTGGGTAGCAGGATGCTGCTATCTTCAACACCTAAATTTCTCAACTGCATCTTTGGAGACATTATTAGAAATATTATATTATATGTCTATACCATAAGTTTTTCCCATACCTACTGGAGACAGATGAAGAACCCAATTCTACAAACTTCCCCACCTCATCGTAACTCATTCTGTGAGCTCAATTCTCTGAAAACTCCAGAACTTATAACTACCCTCTTGACTAAACAACCAAAATCCTGAACTTCTGCAACGACCCACATGACAAAACAACCCAAATTTCAAAAGTTTTGCAATGATCTCCAAAGCAAAACAGCCTACCGTTAGAGATGTATTATCCCCTGAAAGCTAGCAAAAACTTTTTTTTACAAGAAGGATTAAAAAAAAGGCCAACTTGCTCCTTTTTCAAAAACAAGTTGTTAGAACCCACAGAACTGTATCCTTGTTTCTTTTGGCGTTCTCCAAAACAATGATTCAATGAGTTTTCACTCTGAGTGGGACAGAAGCAACGAGAACTTCCTTTGTAAATGAAGCTGAATCAATGGCTACAATCCATCATCAAAGCCAGCCTACTTGTAATCATAATCATTTTTTTTTTTACAATGTTTTCAAGGTTCTTGGTTTACTTTTTGTAGTTTTCAATGTTTTCAGCATGTTCTTGCATGGTTGATATAGACTAAATTTTGAGTTCTTAAAGCTAATTATATTATATTTTATTTTATTTATGTAGTTATCAATCAATGTTGAAGTCTTCGTTCGATTTTGGAGTCTTTAGCAACAAGACAGGTCGTTTTGGTGTCGTCATCAAGCAACCAATTACCAATTTGGAGTGCCATTAAAAATTTGACTCGGAAGAAAAGACAATCTATACAAAATATTATATAATTTATTAGAAGATACTAGGCTGGTATAATGGCTGAGACGAGCATTGTTGTTTAAATTAAAATATATTTTGTGAAAGATTTGTTAAGGTTTGTTTA
Source organism: Sequoia sempervirens (assembly GCA_007258455.2). NCBI lineage: Eukaryota > Viridiplantae > Streptophyta > Pinopsida > Cupressales > Cupressaceae > Sequoia > Sequoia sempervirens. Next base: position 163,113,346 of record VDFB02271358.1, on the reverse strand, counting down.
GGTTCTGTGGTTCTCACGGTAATTTAGTGAATATGGTTAGATAGTGCATAAATTGTAGTTAGTTATATTTTAAGAATATTATTGTTGATTTTTATTTTTGAAATATAATACAAAATGTAAAGCAACATATGTAGTTATGGGTATTAGAAGGGGCAAATACAATTTTAATTAATAAGGGATGGTAGATTTTATTATAATTCTAGTAGTTATTCTATCAAAATTTAGTGGCTAATCAAAGGGTTGTAGTTCAATTGGTTGAGCATAATTGGTGAAGGTGATGGTATATTCCTTGAGTACGTCACCACCAAAGTTCAAACTTGTTGATTTTGGCATATTGGATACTGGGGAAATTGGATACCCCTCAGTGATTAGTTTGTAGTCAAAGAGGTATCAACATAGGCTCATGCTCTTGTATCAGGTAGCTAAATGAACTTGTGGATGATATAAAATCCTTCAAAAAAATGTGTGGCCTTGGAAGAGTTGTTTGTGAGAATACAATTGTATTTCATTGCAAGAGTTGTCACATTTATTAATGGTGTAGATTATAATTAATTTTTGAGTTATAATTCAATAAATGAAAACTAGATCTAAAAATATTAGGGTTTTAGAACTAGTAGATTATTAATCTCGAAGCAAGATGTTTGCAACCTTTTAAACAAAAATATTGTTTGTCAATTACAATTTATTTTCTCAAGACTGTCGTCAATATTAGTATCTTTTTTGTTGTTTCTATTTTAATTTTTTTTGGCATGCAAGTTTTATCTATAAAGCTTTAATCTTCTTCTTTTTTGTCACTTTAATATTTTTTTATTATTAAATTTAAAAATTGTAATATTTTTTTATTAAGTATTTTTTATTTTAAATATATATATTTTTTAATTTTTTAATCATAATTTGTTTCATTTTTTTCATTTTTTTAAATTATACTAATATATTATATCTGTAGATAGGTGGATAATCCAAAGAGTTTAAATGCATTGAAGACAATAAACAAATTAAATCCTATCAAGCACCATGAAGTACAAACTAGAATGAAAATAAAAATAGTAAACAAAGAAACTGCAAACCGACTTTCAAACTAGTGTTGATTGATCTCCATGGCTCTTCTCCACCTACACAAGGATGCAAGATTTCGAAGGTTGATTTTTGGAGGAATGTTGGTTGCTCAATTCTGCAGCATAACAACCTGATGAAGATGATAGATGGCGATTGAAGACTGATTTTGACAGAGTGAAGATGCTAGAAGAAGATTCGATCAAAGAATGATTTTGACAGCATAAGGATGTCTGAAGATTCGATGCAAATGCCCTGTGAAAGGTTTGATTTATAGATTTTCGATGTGGACATAGATAAGATTTGATAAGATTGATAATGATTTGATTTTTGTCAAAAGAGGAAAAGCAATGAGATGAGATAAGATTTTTGAAAGATAGAAAGATTTTGATTTATTGTTTTAAAAGAATTAAAACAAGATAAGATAAGATGTGAAAAAAAAATAGAAAGATTTTGATTATTTTTCAAAGGAAATAAATCCTAAAAAAGATGAGAAAGATAATTGATGAATTATCTAATTAAATTAATTAATTAGATACACATGAGTTTCAATTTTGGAAAGAAAGAGAGAAGATATTTTAAAGATTTTATTAATTAAATAAATATTTGATTTATTTAATTAATGTTGGATTTATGATTTCATCAATTAAATAATACAAATTATTTAATTAACATTAGAAGAATTAATAGAAATGATTTAATTAATTAAATAATATAAATTATTTAATTAACATTAGAGGAATGGATGGAAATGATTTAATTAATTATTTAATTAACATTAGAGGAAGGGATATAAATGATTTAATTAATTAAATAATATAAATTATTTAATTAACATTAGAGGAATGGATGGAAATGATTATGAATTTAATTAAATAAATAAAATTTATTTAATTAAATATATGATGACATGGGTACCTAGGGCAAAACATGATACAAGGTGTCTAAATGATGCAATGTTGTGACAAGGTATCGTAAGATGACAATTTTTTGATGTCTACATTTTTCCCCTCTTTGAGATGATGTTTGAGATGATGAGATTTGTGTCGAGTAACATCATTTCAAAGAAGTTAAGGTATGGATAGAGGAAAATGGATAATGATATAAAGATAGGATGATGATGGAATGATGATTCCCCCTCGAGAGGATAGGCGGGTTGAACAAACAAGGGTAGGCTCTCGAAATGAAATGATAAGGATAGATAAGATGATGCAAGATAGAAAGTGGATGAAGGAGATGAATGATACGTTATGCTGCAATGAAAGATGAGCAACCATGATGTTTGATATAGCACTAGACGTTATGCACCAAGGTATAAGGACCAAGGTGACGATGTGTCTCATGCCCCAGCATAATACAACCTTGTCTAGACATATGAGGAAAGAGGCTTAGAGCATTAAAGTCCTAATGCACAAAAGGTATTATGTGACCTGAGATGCAAAGGATAATGCAAAAAGATATTCCAACATACACAAGATATGAATATTAGCTAGAATGATACAGATTTGATACAAATGCAAGATAAAATGATAACACACACAAGCAAGCAAGCAAGCATGCACAAATGATACAAAAACAAACAAGGTATTGCCCTTGTCAAGCTGTAAACCGTTGATTGATTGATTGATTGATGATGTTGATAGTGTTGTCATTGTTGGGAAGCGATATATCCCTAGAGCAACACAAGGATGATGATAATTGATTGGTTGATTGGTTGATTTGGTTTACAACAAGATTAGGATCAAGACCAAAGGATGTGATTGGATAATTTAACAAGATTGATCGACTTGATTGGTATGGATTAAGGATTGACTTGCATTTGGATTATTGCTCGGAATGATTGAAGATGATTTGATTGATTTGAAGAAACTATTTGTAATGATATGATGATTGATTGGATGATAGGATGTGATGAATTGAATAGAAGAATTGATGTGATTGGAATGATTTAGGTTGAAGTGATTTGATTAGATAATCGATTGATTGAATTGGAGAATTGATTTGATTGGAATGATTGTGATTGAGTGGATTGGTTGCAATGGTTTTGATGAAGATGATTGATTTGGTGGAATAGTTGAATGATTGGATAGAAGAATTGATGTGATTGAAATGATTTTATTGCTTGGATTTTTGTTGGATATTTGATTTTTTTTGTATTTTGGGGATATTTTGATTTTTTTTGAAATGTTTTGATTTTTTTGGAATTTTGAAATGTTTTGATTTTTTTTGCATTTTTGAAATGTGTTGATTTTTTTGGATTTTTGAGAATATTTGGAGGTGTCAAAGGATGAAAATTTGAGTAGCCTTTGTGCTAGATACCAATGACAAGGGGAAAACCAAGACTAGGTGCAAGTAGATAAAGGGGATTGATGGATGAAAGGGTGGGTGATGGGATAAGGGATAAAAGGCTCATGATATATGGATGGATGGAAAGGATAAGTCATAGTGAATGAAATGGATGTATGCATCATAAGAGAGCAAGGATGTGATTTCCAAAGACTATGTTGCATAGGAATAACATGCCCCATTCTAGGTACAAGACTTAGGATTTTTCATGACAAAGCTTATGGCAATAGGATAATGATAGGCTTGTTTGGAAGGATGAGGTATATCAAAAGATATCCAAAGCATGTTTCAACATTTTTCCCCTATATCTTAATCAAGATCAAAAGAAGAAGGGTGGATGAATGGACTCAATATAATAGGTATGTATGATGGCTAAAGATGGTAGGTAGGATGGAAATGATATGACATGAAAATGATAGGTTGGATAGATAAGACATTGTGCCCCCAAGTGTAAGTGACATAGAAGATCAACCTACACATGATGCCTATTTGCTAGGTTTTCATCATGGTACTATCCAGGGCGCTTGTTTACCAGGTTTTCACCGTTGGATGAAGGGATTTCTCTTTACTTTTTTTATTTTTATTTTTATGGATAGAAGGAGAAGGAATATGGATAGGAGGCACTCAAGTTTCTAGTCCCATGAAAGGTGGTAGTCTCACTAGATATGGATGTATGGATGTCCTTGCATGGACCATGTCAAATGTCATTATGCTCATAGATGTTGGTAAGGGATGACATGAAAGAGAAATGGAGTAGGTAGATGATGGATTATGATGGTCTTATGTAAGAATGGATGGGGAATAGTGGATGATGATGTGGATTGAATAGGATTTGTGCAAAAGGATGGATGAAAGGTTTATGCAAAAGCATGGACCATAGGAAGATGATGGGGAAGATATGTATGATAGTAGTTGAAGGATGAGGAGATGGAGGTATGTGGAATTGTTGTGAAATGGAAGGGAACCATGACCAATTGTTGCACACATTGTGATAAACGTTGAAGCTTTTGATGTGGACGGGGTGTAAGAAGCAATGAAGTTGTTTGCTTAGGAGGTGGAGGATGTAGTGCTTTAGGTACTCACATAGACTTAGTATTTTTATGATTTTTGTTTGGCTTGTGGGTTTTAGGAATTTGAGACTTTTGAATGGAATGAGAATGTGGGGTGGAAGTGGATGGTTGGGATTTTTGTGATGTAGATGCCTCATTTGACTTGCTTTCCTTTTTCTTAGGTACCCAAACTATTTTAGTTTTGGCCTTTACTTTTGGAGGTATGGGCTTATATAACTTTTTAGATGGATTTTTCTTTGACTTTTTGTATTGATGTCCTAAGGCACAAGAACCCTTAGGATTTTTGACTTTATAGGTAGAGGCATTGGAATTATTTCTTTTGAATCCCTTGGGTTTGGTGGAATGAGTGGAAGCTTCATGTTTATACACTGTGTGCATTTGTTGGTCATGATTAGGAATGTTAGGGTATTTATGGATGGAGGGATAAGGGGATTGGATAATGGGGATATTAGGTGTTGGGAGAAGTGGAGGTAAAGTGGATGGAGGGATATTAGGAGTTGGAAGTAATGGAAGCAAAGTGGATCGAGGGATATTAGGAGTTGGAAGTAATGGTGGTAGAGTGGATGGTGGAAGGTGTATGGTCACATGCTTTTGACATTTGTAGGATGATGGTGGTGGAATTGCAACATATGTTTTGGGAATATGATAAGGCTTGTGGTGAAAAGTGGACTTAGGATGGATGGAGGAAGTACCAACATCTTTAGGTTGTTGTCCTTGGGGTGTAGGTCCAAGGCCATAAGAGCATGGAGGGACTTTGACATGGACGGGCTCCAAAATATCTTGTTCATGAAGGTCTAGACCTTTACCTTGGTGGTTCATGTTTTGGAGTGTGCAATGGACAATGGGACTAGGTGTAGGGGGAACACTAGACACAAGTTCCTTATTGGATGGAGAAGGTGAAGTGGATAATGGAAGTTGTTGTTCTAAGGAGGAACATTCATGAATGAGGGTGGAAAGACCAATAGGATATGATGGAGGACTTGCAATGGGGTTGATAGTGGATGATGGAGGATTTAAAGGATCTTGAGTATGTTCATTTAGATCCACATCATTGGTTTGATCTTCTATGATAGCTTGGGAAGCACTTATCTCATCATGGGAAGTGGATGTTTGTGCATCATGGATGGGTGAGGTGGAAAGCTCTTGACCATGGAATGCATAAAGTTGGCTAAGAGGATCATCATGGTCTTCTTGATCATAAAAGGGTTCTTGATCAAAGATGGAAGATTGATCATGAATAGTATTAGGTATGTTATGAATGGAATCATTGAAAGGGTATTGATCTTTATGTGGATGAGGGGTTAATGTTTCCTCATGTTTAGGATTTTTCTCTTGACATACCTCATGACTTATTTGAATGGCGGTGGAACGGGATTTCTCATGGAGAGACTTGACATGTTCTTGATGGTCAACAATATAGGAGCATGGCAAAGGGTGACTTGGACTTAAGAGGGGAGACTCTCGAATTGGCTCAAGGGGTTGTGGATGACATGGTTGGCTTGAAGGACTTGGCATGATGTTTGGGGATTCTTTTGTATGTTCAAGAGTATGAGTTGAATGACATGGCGACAATTGATTCCTTGCTAGTAGCCCTTGGGTCACATCCTTTGGAGGTGTAGGGGTGGAAGGTGTTGGCTTAGGGTTTTGATTTTGAGTGGATGATGGTATGATAAAGTTATAGGGTGCATGTGCTAGATCGGTATTCCCCTTGTCAATGGCTGCATTAGAACATGAAGAATTTTGACCATGTTGCAAGGTAGAACTTAAAGTCACATGTGTTTGTTGTGATGTGTCTTGATAGGTTGACGTGGCATTGACATACGAAGAAGTGGATGGATTAGATTGGTCAATTTTATTTGATGGCTTAGATTTGGGCTTCTCAAAAAATTCAAAAATATTGAATTTGGATGATGTTGTTTTTGGAGAAGAGGTTACATTCATATTTCCATCAAAGGAATTCTTAGTTGTGCCCCCTTGGATTATGAATTTGGGCTTGTTTATGATTATGACCATTTTGATAATTGGTGACTAGGACTAGGTTGGTGATAGTGATGATGTGGAATGATTAGATTGGAAGACTTGGATTGATTAGGGTTGATGGTGATTGGATATGAATGTGTTGGAAGAATGTGTAGAGTGACTTTATGTGTTTGGTTTTTAGCTTGATTGGACAATGTTTAAATGAATCACACATGTACAACCATAAATCACTCACGCAAGACACATAAGAAAGTTTGAATTTTGAAATTATGAATGTGATTATTAAGCACACACTTGAAGAAGGCACATCAACAAGTCCTGGAACTAGTCAAGTGGGTATGGCCAATTAGGTCTCAAACCAGTCTGCACAAGGTTGACTAAGGATGATTTGAAAGAAAAATATTGCCAAACAGCCGGGAGAAAGGGGTAACCCACCCTTCACCTTCACTTCCCAAAGGTATAAAGTTTTTTGGGGCTTAGCCAAGAGTGACAAAAATTTAACTTCCAAACAAGCATGTCTTTCGATTCACACTTCGATTGAGGTCGTCCCCAGGGGTGATGAAATCCCCTAGCAGGCCTCCTAGAAAGAGTTTGAAAAAATCAAACCAAGTGATGTGTTTGTGATCACACACACACTTGATTCACACTCACAATGATTAATTTCCCTTAAAAAAATTGCAATGTTTATAAAAAATTTCAAACACTTGTTCTTTTTATCCCCAAATCAAGATGTGATGGAAGACAATGATTAATTTTAGACCCAATTTTTGAAGTGTGATTGAAGACAAGATTTTTTTTAAACCAATTGCAATGATGTGATCAAACAAGATTTGATTTTATGTCCCAAATTGAAAGATGTGACAAACAAGATTAAGAGATGAAGGATGAAACAAGTGCACCTGGTTATTTTCACTTTCCAAATTGTTGTTGTGAGTGATATTGCTGCTACTAGAGCTCCTTATGATCACCTACAAGATCAAAAAATAATATTATAATGCAGCAAAAGAAAAAAAACAAACTCATCAGAAATTGCGATTTCAGATACATGTTTTTAACATAGCCGAATTAGATTTTATTATTTGATGATTTTATTGATCTGAAAAATGAAAACTCAAAGAAGAGATCCCTGCTAATTTTCTGAGAGCTTTCCAAAAATGTAAAGAAGTCAAAAAAATTCTCTGTTTTGCTCTCAAAAACATGGATTTGTGAAAACCATATAGAAAATGAAGATCAGATCTTTTTGCATTGTATTTGATCTCAAAATTAAATCTGTAAAACACAAACCCCAATTAGAATTTAAAGAGTTTTCCAAAAATGTAAAGAGTTCTAAAAAATTCATCAATTTGCATCTAGAAAATCAATTTTATGAAAAAACATAAAATTACAATAACTCCTACAAAAATGATGATAACCCTCAATTTTTTTACTGTAGCCTCTTGAGATGATACAAAAGACTCTGTAAAAATATTGTAGAAAAATTCGCAGCTGTGTAAAAGATATGAAGAAATTAGTAAAATTTGGGGTTTTTATCCAAAAACTGACAGATCTGCAAAACAAAGTCAATAAAACCTGCAAAAAAAACCATTAAAAGCCTTGTATGCACTTCATAAACCCTTGTATGCACTACAGAAACCCTCAGATATGCTAAAACAAGAATTTTTGCCAGAAAATTGAATTCCAGAGCGCGAAATCCTGTCAAAAAACCTGCAGATAAATGTTAAAAATGGGGCAAGGCCCCACGGTGGGCGCCAAAATGTAGATAGGTAGATAATCCAAAGAGTTTAAATGCATTGAAGACAATAAACAAATTAAATCATATCAAGCACCATGAAGTACAAACTAGAATGAAAATAAAAATAGTAAACAAAGAAACTGCAAACCGATTTTCAAACTAGTGTTGATTGATCTCCATGGCTCTTCTCCACCTGCACAAGGATGCAAGATTTCGAAGGTTGATTTTTGGAGGAATGTTGGTTGCTCAATTATGCAGCATAACAACCTGATGAAGATGATAGATGGCGATTGAAGACTGATTTTGACAGAGTGAAGATGCTAGAAGAAGATTCGATCGAAGAATGATTTTGATAGCATAAGGATGTCTGAAGATTCGATGCAAATGGCCTGTGAAAGGTTTGATTTATAGATTTTCAATGTGGACATAGATAAGATTTGATAAGATTGATAATGATTTGATTTTTGTCAAAAGGGGAAAAACAATGAGATGATATAATATTTTCGAAAGATAGAAAGATTTTGATTTATTGTTTTAAAAGAATTAAAACAAGATAAGATAAGATGTGAAAAAAAAATAGAAAGATTTTGATTATCTTTCAAAGGAAATAAATCCTGAAAAAGATGAGAAAGATAATTGATGAATTATCTAATTAAATTAATTAATTAGATACACATGAGTTTCAATTTTGGAAAGAAAGCGAGAAGATATTTTAAAGATTTTATTAATTAAATAAATATTTGATTTATTTAATTAATGTTCGATTTATGATTTCATCAATTAAATAATACAAATTATTTAATTAACATTAGAAGAATTAATAGAAATGATTTAATTAATTAAATAATATAACATTAGAGGAATGGATGGAAATGATTATGAATTTAATTAAATAAATAAAATTTATTTAATTAAATATATGATGACATGGGTACCTAGGGCAAAACATGATACAAGGTGTCTAAATGATGCAATGTTGTGACAAGGTATCGTAAGATGACAATTTTTTAATGTCTACAATATCTAAATAAATTATGTAATAAATATTGAAAAACATTACTTTCAGACATCTATTGCACTTAAGTCATAATCTAATAAAAAATAGATTTATGAGAGCCTTAAAAAACAACTAACTCCAATCCTAAAATATTATTTATACATATTTTTAATAGAATTTTATAAAAAATGAGACACTTGAAAACAAGTGAATCAACTCTAAAATATGATTTCAATAGTAATCATATCATAAATTTAAAATATACAACTTTTTATTTAAATTTTTAAATATATTATAAAATTTTATAAAATGATTAAAATAAAATTATAAAAATTTAAAATATTTAAATTTAAAACAAGTCTTTAAATTAGTTTAAATTTAATTTAATTATATATTCTAATTTTAATTACATACTTTAACAACAAGGGGTGGAGGGTAATTATTTGAGTGTGTCAATAATTTTTTTTAAAGATCTAACACACAAAAATAATAAAAATAAAATGTATGAGTTATTTTCATTTACTTAGGTTATAATGAATAAAATAATTTTATGGAAGACATTACTTCTATATTATCTATTTTTTACTAGATTTATGACTTAAGTGCAATAGATGTCTCAAAATAATATTTTTCAACATTTATTACATAATTTATTTTAGATATAAATATATTAGTTATAATTTTTTTTAAAATGAAAAAAATTAAACAAATTATGATTAAAAAATTAAAAAATATATATTTAAAATAAAAAATATGATTGGGTTAAAAAAATTTTAAAGTTATGATGTATGAGCTCATCCATGCCTCGTGCATTTACGAGCTTTCCGTTTTTCTTGAATATAACTATTGGCTAAAAATGAATATTAAATTTTATTTGTGCATATCTTAATCTATAGATTTAGTGATGTTAGAAATGTCATTGAAGGAGACAAAAATAATTTTAAAGTCAACAATATAAGTTTAGTAAAGTCAAAATTTATTTTCATATTAATTTACCTTGTCACATCACAATAAAAAATAACTATTATGATATATATAATAATGCTTATACCATTCAAGCCATTAAGAGAGTTGAGATTTGATTCAACAAATTAAATGCATTGGACATGTAATTTACAAAAAAGATAAATAAAATTTTGATTTTTGCACTAACTATTCCCAATGTGAACCAATAGAAAGAAAGATAAATGACAATTTTTATAATTATTTAAAATGGAAAATTAATTGTAGACTATAAGATTGTTGTTCAATTTTTTAAAATTTTATATGTTCATTGGCTAAACTAATAAAAGAAATTGAATGCAACACATGCATTAGTATTCATGTCTTTGCAAGAACTAATAAAATATTTACACAAGTATAAATTAACTTAGGGTAATTAATTATAATCATGATAATTTTGTACATTTATATATTTTAATTTATAATTGTTAAATTATGAAAATAAAATGTAAGGAGAGAGGTTTTTGGTTTTGTAATTGAAAAATGAATTTTTTTAATAAAGATTTTAAATTTTGATTTGATATAGTTTTAGAAATGTGTGCTCTTAGCCTATATTGCATAGGGATTAGAAATCTATATCTATGTTGTGAGAGGTCAAGTCTATGGATCAAGGTCAAATATGTACCCACAACAATCTCTTGCACCATACAAATGATCTTGCAATCTAGGTATCCCTACTCTATGACTTGTCTAATTGATCTTTATTTGCTTTAATTTTTTCATTGATTTGAAGATTGGAAGTATTTAAAAATACATTTGAAGGGTTGTCATTATGTCGCAGGGGCATGTTCACCTAAGTCAACCCTCAAAAATGTGTGTGAAAGGTCAAAGATGACAAAATTCAATTTTGTAATTGTTTTAAAGTGGTGTAATGCAAAACTAGGTTCTTTTTAGTGCTCTAAATTTATGTGCCTAGAAAACCCCTTCATAAATTTGAATGCTACTCAATATTATCTAATGATGATAATAACTATAATAGAATGTCATTAAATTAAAGGACATCAATAAATTATGTAAACAATGTTAAAACCCTTAGTGAGAAAGGAATGGGTGAGAGTTGAATAAGATTTGAATTTGAATTTATTTTTTTAGGGATCAAGTCAATGATTGTAGGGTCAACCCCATGACAAAAAAAATTACTTAGGGCATTAAAATTCTTAGATCAAGATAGACAATGAAAGTGTTGAGGTTAATATGTGGATAATTGTAATCAATGTGTGAATTACTTGGAGTGTATGCATGTATGGATAGGGTAGGGGATAAGTGTATAGGGTTGGGTGTGAGTGGATGAGTAAATGACATAGGCCAAGGGGCCTAACTCTATTCAATATTAAGATATTTGTAAATATGTAAATATATTAATCTATTCTCTCAATATGAGAACAAAACTAAATGAGCATGACATATGTATATAAATTTCACCATTATATTTTCCCCCCATATTGAGGTGTATGTGAATCCTAATATGATCATGTATCTCAAAGTATGCAGCACTCACAAACATGTTTGTAAATTAAATATTAAGATATAAAATGATATCACATGAGTTCATATAGCATAATAGACATTGTGAAGTGTAATCGTCTAGGTTCATCTTTTGGCATGCACTCTCCATGGGAACTTACAAAATAATGGAAAAATATGTCACTTATAGATTTTCAACATGTAAGTACAAATATAACTACTACAACCTAAATTTTATTTTCAATAACCATACGAGAGAGAAGAGGAAATGCAGTTAGAGAAATTATGTATGTACTAAAGTTGATAATACTCTACCTCACTTGGAATTCAATGAGTGATTAGACAACTAGGTAACTTGCATTGTCATGTACAAAAGGAATATTTGTAAGAACCTATAACTATTTGTAAAACTTGAATGAGAGTGTTAGCAATAAAATATACCCTCCTATAATAGGTTACATTTGTAGGATACAAGTAATTGTAAGAAAGGGAAAAATAGTGAATGCAATGTAAGTGTAAGATAAATATGTAAAGTAATAATTGCAAATGAATGCATTATGTGAAACACAAGTAAATCATAGAGAATTATAATTATGATAAGTGCATGGGCTAGGAATGACATTGAGGGATGAATTTGCCCCAACATGGCTAAGTAAGAGTGGTGATGTTGCCCTAAATAATTAGGAAAGCCTATGTAAGTATTTATGACACTAGGAAAGGCATATACCCCCAAAATAGTAAAATGAGCAACAAAAAGAAAGTGATAGGTCTTATTGGTAATGAAACTCTCAATACATTGCATAGCATTTAGTTGATGGTGTACAAGGAAGGCTCGTAGTGTCTCAAATGTAATTAGGACTTTGATTTATGAAATATTATGCAATCAACAAGGAAAAAAAGGCTCATATTATCCCCAAAATATCTCTTAAAAATATGGTTAGGTCATGTGAGTAAATAAGTGTGAAGTTTAAGTGTGAGAACATGATGTCAAGGTAGTTTACCCCACATGGACAAGATAATTTTTTGAGGCATATAAAGATGTGTAATGTGGGAATGTTTGATGCCCCCAATGTAGTATATGGTAATAAGATGTATAATATGTAAGGGAGGAAGGTATGATGCCCCTAATGTAAAGGTATAAAAATGAAGGAATAAGATATCAAGAGAGGGAAGGGATGATGTCCTTAATGCAAAGGTGTAGCAATTAATAAATATGATGTAAGGGGAAAAAATGATGCCCTTGATGTAAGGTTGTGGCAATAAAAAATTACTATGTAAGGGGGAAGCATGATGTACCTTGATCTAATGTGGTAACTATAAAAGTGTGATATATATTAATGTAGGATGAATATGTAAGCTCTAAAAGTATGGTATGGAAATTTAGGATCATGGAAAGTAATCAATGGTAAATTAACAAGGCATAAGCATCATAGTATGATAAATTTCATAAGCATAGGTATAGTAAATCTCATAAGTGAAGGTATGATAGCAATTATGGAAAAATATAAGCAAAGTGTCATAGTATGCATGGTAATGTAGGATAAGTGGTATGATAAGAAATAAATATGTAACATGAGAACTAAAATGGTAAGACAAGGGGAATAAAATCATGAATAAATAGAAGGCCAAAAAGCATAAGGTTGTGGAAGTTAAATAATAAAATAATATGTAAAATATAAAGCCACTTGAGAAATAACTTGGCAAAGACAAAGGTAAATAAAATATAGACATAAAGAGAATGTGAACAAGAATAGGATTGAAACATGTCAAGAAAGGAAGAACCAATCCCCCCTCCCTCCCACCCACCAAGTGGAGAAGATAACCATGAAACCAAAAATAAAAGGAGAAATGTGTGTGAAAAGTACAACAAACAAGGTATACTAAAAAGTCTAAAATTTTAGGACACGTAAGGGAAATGGATTAATAGAAAAGGGGAAATCACAACATGGATGACATGATAAAATGGGTCTAAATAGAAATGAGACTAAACACAAAGAAGAAGTGACACGAACAACATAACATTTTCTCAAAGTCGCTCATGTCAACATGAACCACTAAAGGCGTTAGTGTCATCCACATACAAATTAGGAACATGGAAATGTAAAGTAAGGAAAAAAAACACAAAAAATGCCAAGTAGTGGGAATTATAGGTTGGTTTATCTTTTTTATCATGTGTAACCTCAATATATGGTGTATTATATTAAACAATACTAACTTTTTGATGTACAAAATTTTTCATCATATGATTGATATTATTAAGTGAGAGACTTTTGTGCTCATGACTGTGTGATGTTTATCTTCCATTTATCTATAAACTTTTGTGAATTTTATGTTTGAATGCAATGTCTCTATCCCTAGGATATTCATGTGTATGATGAAGAGTAGGTTTAGTATATGTATAAGTCATATGGATAATAGGACCAAAAAATAAATCATGAGAAGACATCACCATGTCTATATAATACCCATGGGTAGTGAATAGAAAACAAGTAATGAAAGCATGTGTCAAGTTCATAAAAGTAAAGTAAACTAACAAGATGAATCAAACCATTTTAAATATTTACCTCTTAAATAAAGTCTAAACTCACTAATCAATAAGATTGTATTGTCCAAACACTGATAATTATCATGTAAGAATGATTCAACATGTCAAAAAGCATCTCTACTACCATAACAATCAAGCTGCCAAATTTTTTCACTAAAGTTTATAATATCATTATGTAATGAACAAAAGGGTGTAACATTTGTAGCGTCAAAAATTGTCAACCTTGACAATTTCACACTAGGTTTAGCTCCCATCTATGTGCTTAGACCTAATTATGGATTTAATTACCTATTTTATGAATATCTTCATAAAATAAAATAATGGGAATGAAAATAAGCATTTAATATGTGCCCCTAATGTTTAAGGCCTCGACAAGGATGGGTTTGGACTAGGGCGCCCAATGCCCTTGTCTAGCTCTTTTTGGCTCCAATTTGAATATGTTGGTGTCAGCACTTTATTATTTGAAAATACAATTCCATCTTTTGGCTATCAACATTTCTTTTTTAGAAATTAGAATAATTGCATATAAATACAAATCATTTTCATCATTTGTAATCCTAAACAAACCTAACAAGAACTAGCAAATTCATTGAGAAAAATTGGGCATCCTAAGAGCAGTCAAGAGCAGAATTATCAAGATTGTTACAATATTTACTTCAATCAAGCATCATGCCAATCATATATCATGCTTTTATGTAAGTTTGTTCATATTTTTTGTTCATTTTTTGTGAGTACTAACACTTGCAGGGCTTCAAATCAAGAAAAAAACTTCTCCTTGAAGGTGATGAGTACATGACTTCAGACCATCAAGGAATGTAGATCTAAGTGGTGAGTTGCAGTAATCTATCAATTTATCACTTGTTATCATTTAGCCTTTTCGGACTGAGGATAAGCTCTCTTTTTACATAATCATAGTCATTGTGGAGGTAGAAATACCAAAATGGGGTTTGACTTAGGAAAACCTCTATAAGTACAACCCTTCATCCTCTTTCATGTGTGCAGGTTCTCAAATCTAAAAAAATTTGGAGGAAGATTGAAGACTAATTTCTCATTCATGCAATCAATCCTTATAAGTTATCAAGTCAAGGAAAGTGAATTTTACCAACATCAAATGAAGTTCCAACAATGACCTTGAGAGACGACTTGCATATCAAGAGCAACATGAGTATGAAGTCAAATCTTAAATATCTAAGGAAGCTAGTCTATGGTGCCCCACACCCCTATCTAGCCATTTCAACACCAAATTCATATGTTAGGCTCTTATGTGTCTACCCTTTTCTTTTTTGGCATCTATTTTGTCTTTTTGTTTTGCATTTCTTAGAAATCATCTTAGTTTGTTGTATTTTCATTAGTAACCTAGGAACAACATTGCATCATATAATTCATTCAATTAATCACATCCACATCATCCACATAGCATCACACAAAAAGGATTAAAACCTTGATCCACCATTCTACCTCTTCCATTGAGGTTTATATCCAACTGGATATTGAGATCACTTTTAATCTTTAATGTCCCTAATTGGAAGAAGTGTGATTTAAGACCTAGATCCCTTTTTCCAATCAAACAACATCAATACTAACATCCATTTGAATAGCTAAAAATGGGTCACTATAAGATTTGACATCATCTTAGGATGTATGAGATAACAAACATGAGATATAAAATATTGATCATCATTCATCGCATCATGTATGAGAGGGGATATGTTGTCTAAAAAGCATGACTCAATGGATGTAAGATTATTGAATGATATGTGAAGGAATGTCATCATGAGGTGCAACAATATCATGAGTAGGTGAATCAAGTGTATCCTCATCACATAATATATCATCATAGCAATGAAGGGTTTCTAATAGGTATATCATGAGTATCCTTCACAATATATATATTGTGAGTTAAATCATATGCAAGAAAGGTTCTCAAAATAAATGTATCATTAGAATTCAACATACTACATATCCAAAATGGAAGGAAAAGAAATAATCAAACCCTAAACGGAAGAGAAGGTGCATATGTGATGGTGTAATACCTTCATAGATAATGTTCAAAGGATATGTGCATGACAATGAGGGCCAAAAAGTGGGCAAACATGATTTTTAAGGCTCATTACAATCATGCTTTTAAAGGATGATTGAACCTTAATGTGTATGTGTTATGACTAAGTATTTCATGGTGAATACCAAGCCATAAAATGCACACATGATTATAAATTATAAAGTCTTATTGGTAGTTTTGGATATTTTTATTTGTGTATAATGTGTGCATGTTACATAACATGCCTATGTTATAACATGTGCACACAATGCACATTATAATTAAAACTATGAAAAATTTTCCTATTAGGAGCTTGTAATTCTTGGCTTGTAGGTTAGACATACATATTGGGCTCCCAAATTCATATTTTGCACATAAAATAGCATGTTCAAACTTCCTCCTTGTTAGGTTTACACATTTTAGAACAAAATTTCACAAAACTACCATCAAAATGTCAATCCACTTCTTAGATTTCTAACCATACGATTTTTTCCATAGTTTAAATATATTAAGGTATTTATTTTTATATATATTTAGTGATGCCTTAATAAGCCTCAAATATATGCATGCAATAGTTTTTGCATATTTATTGATCTATTTATTTATGAATTGTTTTGTGTTTTATTTCTACACATTGAAAAAATGATTACTCTTGTGAAAGTTAGGTGAGATGCAAGCTCACTAATTATTTTATTAGGATATATTCACCTATAAAAAATTCATAAATAATAACTACAAGAAAAATGTAAAAATATATATAATTTGTACAACATACTCTTAGCTATCTTTCCATTAATTAGTTTTAAAAATAATTTAATGAAACAAAAAAATTGGGGAGGAATACACTAGATGGTATGTTATATTCTAATGATAAAAGCATGGTCAATTTTGTGTGATCAAGATTTAACCCTTTTAATATCATCACATTTTTAAAAATCCTTAGTAATTTAGAAACTAGATTCAAAGCATGTTGTATTTCTATTTCTTATCACACCTTCAAATTTTTAGTGTACACATCTCAAATTACTTGTTAAAGTTTGGATTTAATTGATTTTAAGAAAAATGTGCTCACTTTTGACCCCTCTTGGTGCCCCATTCCATGTACTTACCAACAACCCCCTTTGTATGATAAAATATCATGAGTAAATTACAATAGAAGGTTGCATGTTATAAATTGTACAAACATGTCAAAATTGGTGAGGGGGGCATGAATAAATACCAGGGATAGAAGGCCATGAGAATCCATGATGTAAAAATAAGGATCTATCCAACTATGAGAAATGTAGGTTCATAAAACTATATAGTAAAGGCTGAAAAACCCTAATAGATGTAGGTAAAAGGTATAATATCTTGTGTATACTAAAAAAAAGTTCTAAACTAGATCTAAAACAAGGGTAAAATATAAACCCTAAAGCCAATGCAAGAGTAAGTAGGGTGGCTAAAAGATATGATAAGTGAATAAGCACACCAATCTCGTAATAGTGATAAGAAACTCTAGGGGGAAACATTGTCATGTAAGATCAGACAAATTCAAAAAATGTAAAGGAAGATAAATGTTCCCTAAGCCTAATCTAGCCCAATTCAATAAAACACTTACACAAGCATAAATTCAACTAAATTAATTTATTGATAACCATGATAATTCTCTAGGCTAGAATATATTTTTAAATAAATGCTAAATAATATAAATCAAATGTAAATGAGAGATGTACTTAGTTAGATGACCAAAGAACGAATTCTCTCAACATAGATTATGGAATCCAATTAGTCATAATCACAACAAAGTGTACTCTCAACCTATATCTTGCATCAAGATTAAAAAAAATTGTGTGTACTATGAAAGGTCAAGTTTACATATCAAGGTTAGATCCACACTCATGGAAATGATATGGTATTCTATGTATCTCTACTTTGTATTTCCTCTTATTGAGCTTTACTCACTCTACCTTTTTCATAGATCTAAATATTTGATGAAATTTAAAAATATCTTTGAAGAGTTGTCATTATGTGTCACAAGGGAACATATTCACCTAGGTCAACTCCTATAAATGTGTGTAATAGATCAAATAAAATGAACCTCAACTATATAGGTGCTCTAGAGTGCTATGATGCAAAATTAGGTTCTTTTTAGTACACAAAATCAGAACATTCCCAACATGCTCCTTTATAAATGTGAATGATATTCAATGTTAGTCAATGATGTTGATGAGTCCAATCAAGTGCCTTTAAATACAAGCACATACCAATAAACCATGCAAGTGTGTGTTAAGTTGGCCCTTGGTGAAAAAGGAATAGGTGGGAATTGGTCAATATTTTAATTTCAAAATTTCAGGGTCAATTCAATAACCAAGGGTTGACTAAAAGCAATCGGGGATATAATAAATGTATAGAATTAAATTCTTCTCAAAATAAAATAATATTACTTGTTTAGAAATATTATGGTAGATGATATAATATGATTTGTCAGCCATGCAAGAATGTTAGTGATGATCAAGTGAATGCTTTAGAATTAATAAGTGTTATGTTTATCATCTTTGGTCAATTTTCTGACTACCAAATCAATCTCACAAATGCAGATCTAAAATTTGACTCATAGGTCTAATTTGAGATCATGGATCCAATCTCTACAAGCTTTCAAACCATAGCTTTCAGCTCACATTGAAGTCTTTGGTCTACTCTAACTTTATTTGTTAGTATTTGTTGTTTTGTATTTGAAAGGAACAATCCATACAATCACATCCATTGAATCAAACCATATAAAAATGCCAATTTAACAATCAAATGAATGCTTTAGAATCAATAAGTGTTATGTTTATCACCTTTGCTCATTTTTATGACTACCAAATCAATCTCACAGATGTAGATCTAACATTTGTCTCAGAGATCATGGATCCAATCTCTACAAGCTTTCAAAACATAGCTTTCAGCTCACATTGATGTCCTTAGTCTACTCTAACTTTGTTTTTTTAGTATTTGTTGATTTGTATTTGAAAGGGACAATCACATCCATTGAATCAAACCATACAAAAAAGACAACTTAACAATCAATTTAAAGATCAAAGAATGCAATACAAATCTTTTAATAATATATATAAATAAGAAATCTAACATTAATAATAGAATTTAAGTGATGGCAATAGTCTCCAAATAGAATTGTGTGCAATCAAACAAAGTTAACCTAACTATGTGATTGTTTTTAGCAAGTACAATGTGGAAGGAAGGGGTAAAGACCTAATTCCATCCCTAACCCCTATAGAACGGTAGTTAAAAAGGCGGGCGCACCTAAATGTCAGGAAACAAACAGAAAAATGCTTTGACTAATATTGTATTCCGATGATAACTCCTTAATGTTCGTGCTATTTCTGACTTCCACATGTTCACGTGGATTAATTCACTTCGAAATTTAAGGCACTAATTTACGTATTAATAAGGCACGTTACGACACTTTTTTTCTTTGGTATTCGCTTTACTAATTTGGGAAACGTAACCAAAGTCATAAAGAGTTGCATGTCTATTTCTAGTTGGATGATAATTGGGGGGTTTTATAATTGAAGAATGAATATATGTCAAAGTTCTAGAAAAATGTGTTCTTAGTCTATATTTTATTTCAAGATGGGAAAGCTCTATCTATATTGTGAGAAATTGAATTTATGGATCACAATTAGATCTGAAACCATGGAAACGATCAAGTGGAATGTGTATCTGTACTCTATGTTCGTCTAGTTGATTTGAAGATTGATAATATTTAGAAATACTTTTGAAGGGTTGTTGCTTTGTTGCAAGTGAGCATGTTCACCTAAATCATCACTAGAAATATGTGTGAAAGCTCAAAGACAACAAACTCTAACCGTACAAATGTTCTAGAGTGGTGTGATGCAGGACTAGTTTCCTTTTATTGCTCCAAATAGAAATGTTCCTAGCACGATCCTTTGTAAATGTGAATGGTATTCAATGTTATTCAATGATGATAATGAGTATAATTGAATTCCATTAATATATGGACATAGCGATAAATTGCACAAATATGTGTTAAGTCAACCCTTGGCAGGAAAGGAATGGCAATAAGTCAAGTAAAATTTGAATTTGAATTTCATTTTTTTAGGGATCAGATTTGCAACCATAGGGTACATCCCACACCCACAAAAAGGACACGAGACATAAAAGGGCTTAGGCTAAGATAAGCAATGAATTTATATGGATAAGTATGCAACTATGCATAATTAATATGTGCATTGGAGGAACAAAAATGGAGCTCTGCAACGGTCATGGAGGAAAACAACGGTCGGAAAAAATGAGGCACAGGGGCAGAGGACACAAGGGACTCAGAGGGAATAGGAGTGGGAATCTCGAACACATCTAGATGAAAGAGAAATGGGCCCATCCTCAGAACAGTGCACAAAATGGTCGTTTTCATGAAGACCAGGCTCACAGGAATCTTCATTCGAACAGAGGTGCTAGTTCTTCTCGAGGAAGGACCAAGAACGGACAATACAGAAACGAAGAGTTTTGCAGACCTCAGCAACAAAATGAAGGGAAAAGAGGGCATAATGAAATTCCATGGCTAGGTAGACAGGGCCCAAGAAGAAACCCTAAAGGTAGAAATGGGAAAGGAGGATCGGTTTGGCAAAGGAAGTCGATTGATAAGGAATGAGAGGAAGCACGGGAAGATATCCCAAAGGGAGAAAGGGGACAGCATGGCCAACTCTTGCCCAAAGATCTAAAAGGAGGAAGAACCAAACTAGTAATCAGTTCTTCAAAATTACAAGTGGAAGTCTTAAGGTTAGAGCAACTAGGTTTGATTGGGAAATGGTTCGGGAAGGTTCTCAACTGGGAATATTTGGTGAAGTGGTGGAAAGAACGATGGGGTTCAGAACTACAGTTTAAAATGCTTCAAAATGACTTCTTCCTGGTAGTCTTCCCATCAAGAAAAACTAGAGACAAAATAGTGAATGGGGTCTGGGTTCTTGATGGGTGTGGCTTTTATTTAAGGTAATGGGTAGTGGGTTTTGATCTGACGACCCACACGATGGAATCCTTGCAAGACTGGTACAACTTACCAAATCTCCCTCAGGAATTTTGGGCTCCCTCTATTTTGGAGGAGATAGGCAATCAACTGGGCACAATTGTATGCGTAGAAGAAAGGAAACTGGTTAAGAAGAACCAAACCTATGTGCGCATATGCGTGGAAAATAAAGCAGATAGGAAGATCTAGAGCGAGATTGAACTTCTAACGGACTATGGAAATTGGGTTCAGAAATTGGAACGGGACTCTCTAATGCATAATAATCTGGTGTGTACTCTGGGTTGTAGAACACCTAACAAAGAGGCAGGGAACTCTTGCCTTTTGGAGGTCCCATCGGCGACTCCCAGAATGTCAGTCCGAATCAATACTGAAACCACAAATCCTTCTCCTTTAAAGGTAGGGCGGGAGAAGAATCTGCTAGCGAAGAGCAGGGTTTCTACAAAGGAGAACAGGGACAATGAGCAATCTCTAGTGGGCGCCTCCCAAATTGGGTCTCTAAGATCATCCGTAGTGGATAAAATAGAAGGGAGGAAGGAGCCACAAGAGGATTAGAAGAAGAGGGAGGATCAGTTTGGGGATTTAGAAGACAAAATTTCTAAGACTTTAGAACTTCTAGGGGATAGCTGTCGGAATGTGGAATTGGACTCTCTGATAGAAGTTGGGAAGGAACTAGTGGAATTAGCGAAGGCGGCTAAAGCAAAGTTAGGGCTGCTAGAGGAAGGGTTTAACCTAGAAGTTATAGAAGACATTTGGGAGGTAGAAGGGCAAGAAACGATATCGTTGTTAAGCCAACAATTAGGAAAAAAGAGAAAGATGACAAAAGAACTGTAGGTAGCCAAATCACGACTAGGAATTCATAGAAGGGACATACTTAAACTCACTCTGGACTGCAGGGATCAGAAAAAGCGGGGTAGAATTCCTAACCAAGAAAAGAGAAAACAAGATGGGGAGGCCTGTGGACAACAAAAAATTGATTCAATGATTAAAGTAGGGAAGGGTGGAGCCCTTCTTGAATAGCAATGAATTCATAACTTGGAATGTTAGAGGCTTACATGCTCCTAACAAGTGAAGCCTCATTAGGTGCCACATAGAAGTGAGTCAAGCAGAAATCTGCATTTTTCAAGAAACAAAACTAGGTGGTATAGATCTGGAGAAATTTGGCAGAAAATTGAGGTCATGGAAATGGATAGATGCGAAAGAGGAAGGGGCTTCGGGAGGCTTATTGGTTATATGGAAACCCGCAGACAGTCTTATTGGAGGCCTTGAACATGAATCGTCACTGGATGGTGTGCAAGGTAAGAATTTTAATCTTGATCTTCATTTTAATCTAATAAATGTATATGGCCCCTCAATGAGTGTCTAGAAAAGATTGGTCTGGCTAGAATTGGATGGCATCTTGAATGGAATGCAAAAGGGTGTTGGCATAATAGGAGGGGACTTTAATGCAATTCTTAGGTAGGAAGATAAGAAAGGTGGATCGGGAAAAGCACTACAGTCCCAAAAGGATTTCTGTAGCTTTGTGGAGAGAAACTCTTTACTGGAAATTCCCATAGGCAACAGACATTTTACCTGGACAAATCGTAGGAAAGGGTTTGGAAGTATAGCGGAAAAATTAGATAGATTTTTCTTCAAAAGAAATCTGAGTCTTTTTGGACTTTCTCTTTAGAGAGTAAGATAAACTCTGGGATTGGCTCCGACCATTTTCCAGTTCAACTTCAAATAGATGGGGAGAAGGGGCCAATTCGATGCCCATTTAAATTTGAAATGATGTGGTTCAAGGACCCTAGCGTGATGGAATTATTAGAACAATGGTGGAAAGAATGCTCTCCGAAGGGTTCAAGCTTATTCAATGTGATCACAAAGCTAAAATATTTAAAGCAACAACTAAAACAATGGAACAAAGAGAGCTTCAAAAACATCTTCAGAGAGAAAGAGCAAATGGAGGAAGAACTAGATATACTAGCAGATGAAATTATTAATAGAGGAATGAATGAAGACTGCTACACGAAAGAAAAGGCACTAACCAACAAGCTCAATGATATCCTGGCCAAAGAAGAAGTCTTTTGGAGACAAAAATCCAGAGAGGTCTGGTTGAAGACAAAAGACAGAAACTCGAAATTCTTCCACAATTCCACGAAAGCAAGAAGGGAATTCAACATAATATCATGTTTAAAAAATGGGGATGGAAGATTGATGGAAGATTCGAAGGATATCAAGGATTCAACAGTTAAATACTTTCAGAACCTTCTCAATGACTGGGAAGGCTCAAATTGGGATGCCTAGAAGGTCTCTTTGCAATTCATACTGAAATTGATTTCTGAGACTCAAATGAGAGCCTTGAATGTCAAATTTTCTGAAGCTGAAGTGAAAGAGGTAGTCTTTGGGATGCAACTAGAAAAGGCACCCGGACCGGATGGATTTCTGGCCGGTTTTTTCTAGAAATGCTGGCACTTCTTGGGTAAGGATGTTTGGGAATCCATAGAAGACTCTAGGAAAAATATAAGAGTGTTAAGGAAGCAAATAACACTTTAATTGCCCTCATCCCAAAGAAAGAAAAACCTGAATCTTGGGAAGACTTTCACCCAATATCTTTGTGTAACACGATTCACAAGATATTGGCCAAAGTAGTAGCTAATAGATTGAAGAAGATTCTCCCCACAATTATATCAAAGGAACAAATAGGTTTTGTCCCAGGATGTTCAATTTTAGATGGGGTGATCATTGCTCAAGAAGTCATACATTTAATTCAAAAATTGAATAAGCCGACAATGCTGCTGAAACTGGACATCAAAAAAGCATATGACAGAGTGAATTGGAGATTCCTCTTCAAGGTAATGGAAGCCTTCGGCTTTCAAAAGGAATGGGTAGATTGGCTCTTTGGTTGGGCGGATAGTCTGCGTTTTTGAGTGTTGGTTAATGGTTCTCTGGAGGGATATTTCATAGCTTCAAGAGGACTTAGACAAGGGAACCCCCTATCCCCCTTTCTGTTTATAATAATGGTTGAAGCACTCGGGAGATCAGTTGAAAATGCAAGGAGGTCCGAATGGATTCAAGGATTGCAAGTAACTAGTAGTCTACCCAACATCACGCATCAGTAATTTGCAGATGACACAATGCTGTTTGGTGAGGCTTCAGCAAAAGAGGCACAAAGATACAAAAAAATGCTAGATGATTATTCTAGGGCTTTAGGGCAAGAAGTAAGTAAGGCCAAATCAGAGATATTTTTCTTCAACTCTACCCTTCCCAGTGAGCTTCAAATCTTGCGAATTCTAGGATTTAAGACAGGCTAATTGCCATGCAAATTTTTGGGACTACCACTAGACAAAGGCACCAAAAGTAATAATGCCTGGAATTCTATGGTGACACGATGTAAGGATCAAATATCCTCATGGAAAAACAGGTGGCTTTCTTGGGCAGGGAGATTAACTTTGATGAAATCAACCCTTTCAACACTTCCCATCTACATGATGTCCTGTCTACAGCTTTCTGTTGGAGTCAGCAAAGAACTAAACAGGGAAATGAAAGACTTCTTTTGGAAAGGAAATTCAGATCAAAAGAAAATTCCTCTCATTAAATGGAAAAAGGTTTGTGAGGAGAGGGATAAAGTTGGGATAGGTTTGAGAAATGTTCTTCGTCAAAATTAGGCACTGGGGGAAAAATTAGCTTGGACTATTCATTCTCGCCCTGATCTCAAATGGGTGAAGATAGTTAGAGCAAAATATTTGGAAGCAGACCCTTATTGCTTCCTAATTGCAAAATCTTTGCCATTTGGGTCCCGAATTTGGAACTTCATTAAAAATTGTGGAGATCTTATAACAGACTTTCTAATGTGGGAAGTGAAGGATGGTAAGGAGGCCATGTTCTGGGAAGACTCCTGGGAAGGACATCCAACATTAGCCAAAATCCCAGAACTCTCAAGAGTAAAGGAGAAGACAACAAATCTGGGGATTGAAAGTTAGAGATTACATAGAACACTCAGAAGACTCAGCTGAAGGTTATATGAAGTGGAAATCGGTGAGAAGTCTGGAATTGGGAGCCCAGGAAATTGAACTCTTTGAGAAAGCACTGTCAAGACGAAGAATATGGGGCAGACAGGGGAGTGATCGTCTACGTTGGGATGCTACATCAAACGGGATATATTCGGCCAAGATAGAATACAACATACTATCATCCTCAACTCAAGAAAATCCAGAGTTCCCTCGAACTCTTTGTTGGAACAAGGTTTGTCTTCCAAAGGCTGGGATATTCACATGGGCTGTAGCTCAAGGAAGAATCCTCATAGGAGACAAGTTTACCAAATTGGGCTATCATGGTCCGACCAGATGCCCTCTGTGTCACGAAGCTGAGGAAACAGTGGATCACTTACTCATTAATTGTAAGTTCACTTATCGGATGTGGTGTTGGTTGTGCACAAAACTAAATTGGGTAATGGTTTTTCCCAATACCTTAATAGAATGCCTAAACTCTTGGCCAAGCAAAGATCACAATTCCATCTTTGGGGATCTATGGAAAATGAGTCCTTCAATCCTAATATGGGAAGTGTGGAAGGAGAGAAACAAATGTCTTTTTGCAGGATAAAGAGATGTTGATCCCAAGACTCTAGTGTAAGATAGAGGCAAGCATAGTAGAACTTTTCAATGCACAACTAATGGATAAACAAAAAAATCAAACTTTAACAAATGGGATGCTTGGATCATGAAACATTAGTTTGGAATCAAAACCCCCCCACTAGGCTGCTTAGGAAATGCAGCTTCATCAGAACAACACAATAAGACACAGTGGATCCCCCTTGAGCAGGGGTGGGCCAAACTAAACTTTGATGGAGCATCCAAAGGGAACCTAGGTCCGTTTGGGGCAGGCTGCATAATTAGAACTTCCACAGGTTCGACACTAGGGAGATTAACTCAGCCTCTAGCAGAAGGAATGAATAATGCAGCTGAATTCCAAGCTCTTTTGCTTGGATTAAAACTGGGTAAGGACTTAGGAATCAAAAATCTGATAGTTGAAGGAGACTCAACTCTAGTCATATATGCTCTAAGAACAAGACAGATCCACAACTAGAGATTGGGGGTATATTTGGAAGCTGCATTAGAGCAACTAAGGAATTTCGAACAAGTGATGTTCAATCAAACCTTAAGGGAAGGAAACACGAAAGTTGACTCTCTATCTAATAAGGGAGTAATCGGACCCGGATTCAAAGAATGTAATACAGAGTAATTTCTTGTGGGTGGCAGGGTGGGGCCCCTCCAACCCTCATATAACTACATACTACTTGCATCCACGAGGTTGATGCATAAAGACAAAATTAAGCCAACAAAGAAGAAGAACTTGAGGTGGTGGACAGGGTGAGAAAGATGGTTGCATAGGAGTAAGACCACATCATTCCAAGTCATCTCCAAAATGGCGGAGGGAAGCGAAAGGAAGGTAAATCAAATTTTAGCAGGCCACTAAATTAGGGAAGGCTTCAGTGTCGTTAGGAGGAATTAGTGACACAAGAATCAAAGCGATAACAGCTCGACATGTTGGGCACGACAATCATGAAAACTATAGCACTTGGGCCGAGTGGAAAATTTTCTATTCACGAGGAGAGGGTTGAATGAAGGATGAAGGCCATAGGACAATGTCATGGAAAGGATGAAAGCTTGCTTCACCATCATTCAGATTCGTGCGTGGAGGCTCGGCCTTACAAAATACAGTCCTTTAAATGAATTGATGAAGACATTTTCATTATGGTTTTTGAAATCTGGTTTGTGTTTGTTTCTATGCAGGGAAAGGTCGACAAAAGGGTTGCAAATGGTGAGAACAAGTAGATCAAAATTCATTATCTCCATTTCGGTGGGGGGGCTGGAAAGTTTCAGTGTTGATACACCAGTCTCCTTGATGGCAACAGAGAGACAAATAGCATTTCAAGAGATTACGGATCAAAGGCTAAAGCAAATTTTGATGGAGGATGATCCCCTGGCATTGTTAGCAGTCAAAATGGTCTTAGGCAAAGGTCATCTAGAAAGAAAAGAATTTGCAAGAGACAACATTCAAATCTCTTCTCGGTTCTTAGCTGTTATTTTGGACCTGGAAATTCTGAAGGCAGAGGCAAAAGAAATGATGGAGCGTCTATTCCGAGGTGATCTGCTAGGAGGGTTGGAGAAGACTCTAAAAGCAGCCTTCAAGGGCAAAGGAATCCCGCGCCCCGCAGACCTGGACCTTCTTTGGGAAATGGACAAGGCTATCAAAGTTTTCCCCTTCATTTTAGACCTAAAGGAAATAGAATTGATGAGGCATAGGATGGTATCAGCCATGGCAGTCGAATTCCTGAAGAGGAAGCTGAGGCTCGTGATGAAGGAGGGGATGGAATTGGTGGAAGACTTCACCCGATTTGCATATTTAAATGGCTTTCTATGAGGCTTGGCTTCCATGTTTTAAGAGTTTTAATGTTTTCTGTTTTGTGCTTAATCATAATACTGGTTGGTTTTCAGTAGTATCGCCATGGAATTGGTAATTCGAAACCAGCCGGGTGAGGCTCGACCTCTGTATTAATTCTCTATATTTAAAATTGTAATAGTAGCTAGTTTTGAAGCCAGGCAGTGGGACTGCAAATTTTGTTCCAGTAGTAGCTTGCTCCCGGGTTGGAGGGTTTAGCCGATAGGCTCAGATATTATGAAGGATTGTTATCTCCTGCTATGTAGACGCATGTATATTTTATACAAGTTAATATAAATCCCTACCTTGCGTATCAAAAAAAAAATGTGCATTGGAGGAAAATATCATAGAGAGTGTGTGTAGGGGGATATGGTAGGGGATACAAGTATAGGGTTGTGTGACAACCAATGAGTAAATAACATAATGAAAGGGGTCTAGCTTTGTAATAAATGTTCAATGCCATGGTGTATAGTTGTAAAATTGCATCCCTCACAATTTCACATACATCTGCTTTAGTGTCCACTCCCTTAGCATTTGTGTACGCTCATTTTAGCCCTTGCATCAACCTTTTTCTTCTTAGGATGCTCGAAAACCCCTTTTCAACAGCTACCCTTTGCGCATAAGCTTTACATCAAACTTTGGGCTTCTCTTGTTCTTGTCATTTTGTAGTATAATGTGTCTGAACACTAGCATGTCGAGCGAACGTCTGTGCACCATGCTAACACCCTATGACATTTCAACGCTCAAACAACTATCTTCGAGCATGTTTTCCATTTGTCTTCACCTTTTGTTGGTGGTAACGTTTGGGAATTCCTTGTAACAGCTGGAGAAGCTTCTTTTCTCTCCTTAAAAGAAATCTTTTCACTCCATTTGCATCTTCAAACTTTCTCTAACTTCTTCTAGATTCATTCTAAGTACTTCTAGCTTCACTCTAGCTTCATTCTAGTCTCTAGCATTTTGCACAGCTTCAAGCTCTCTCAAGCTCTCTTTACAACACTCCTTGTAGCTCTATCTCCTTTGCTATGCACTTGTGAGCATCCTAGGGTTCCATATCCCCTATCATTTGCATACTTACTTTGTGATATGAGTTCTCCTCCTCGAGCAGGGATTGCTTTTATCACTCATACTTGGTGGTGCAGGTTTTTCTTTTGCCACACACTTTGTCCATTTTCATTCTCTTATCTCTTTATCTTCTGAGCTGTCTATGGAGGTGGGAACACCAAAACGGGGGTTTGACCAAGGCAAACCCCTACATAGCCCCAAAATTCTCTCCAAATATCATGGATGCAGGTATTGAAGACATTCACATGCTGGAGGCTTCATCACTTGCATTATTGTGAGCATCTTCTTTCCTTTCTTCTCCTTGTCTTTATCATTTCTACTTTACACTTTATTTCATTTCTATCACTTTCTATTACTTTATCACATTCTGTAATTTCTCAATAATCAGAGTACAAGTAGTTATTTTGTTGTTTTCCTGTGATAAACTCGTTCTTTGGTTCGTAGAGATGCCAGCGCACCTCTGGGATGCCAGCGCATCACATTGTCATATGTATTCTGAGTTGTCATCCTTTGGCCGAGAGCTTGATAGTTTGTATAGAAAACCTTTGTGACCTACTCTTTCAAAATCTAAAACTCTCACTATTGTCTCTTGAGGTAGTTTAGGGAAATTTGCCCCGTGAGGTTCTCTGAATGAAGAGAACTCATGAGTAGCAAATCCCCCTTCTCTACACATGGATATGCAATTTCAACATTATATGTTTCTCCCACTTTGAAGTGCATTTGGATCCTAAAATATAATTTATCTCAAAGTATGTAGCACTCACAACACATGCATGCAAAGTAAATATTCAACCATAAAAGGATATCACGTGGGTTCATATAAAAGTAATGGGCCCCACAAAGTATAATTATGTAAGTTCATCCTTTGGCATGTGCTCTCCATGGGAACATGCAAAACAAAGGAAAATATGCCACAAGTAGCTTTTGTAACAAAGGAAAATATGCTACAAGTAGCTTTTGTAACAAAGGAAAATATGGCCTCAGCTCTGTCATTTCCCGCGTTGGCTATTTTTTTGAATTTTTGGCACTTTTTTGATTTGATTGCTTCATGGGTCACTCGAGGGGGGGAGGTAAGGCTCCCCATTCCAAGGATGTTTTCCCCTTTCCTGGGGCTATGCCTATGATGGCAGTGGCCAGTCTGGTTGCCCCCGATATGATGTCCCCTCCTTGTACTGCAATCCTTTCCCCTAGGGAAAAGACAGAGGGAATCTCTGGGAAGTCGCCCATTTCTTTGACTTTTGGGTTGAATTCCTTTTTCTCTAAGGAAGCATCGACTTCCTACATGGACAAACTAGTGGAGTCTAACTTTCCAACCTTGTCTAAAAGGCTTGTGGAATCTGCTTCTTGCTTGTTGACTCCCTGGGAAGTAAATGCCCCTGAGGTCTTGATGTTGAAGGCGATGGATAACCTCAAAACAACACTTGTTGGAAATTTTTTTGCATTCGGGCCAAATATTGAACTTGTTTGTTAGTGGGCTACTTCCACCTAGAACCTGAAAGGTAGTGTCACAATAAATGCAATGCCCAGAGGTATTTTTCTATTTTCTTTTGTGATTTACAAAGATATGTTGAAGGTTTTAACTGGGGGTCCATGGGCTTTTGACTCGGGATTTTAAAAATTTCTTTCCCTATGCAAATAGAAACCGGGTTTTGACCCATTGGTTGATCTGGGGGCCTCTGCGCCAACATGGGTTCGTCTTCGGGACTCCCTCTAGAGTTCTAGGAGAAGGGAATCTTAAAAGGCATAGAAAAATCCTTTGGGAGCCTTCTGGAAATAGATAAGATAACTCAGGAGAGGTCAATATTGGTGTATGGTCAAATATGTGTTAATGTGGCAGTAAATACGGTCCTACCCTCTTCAATACTGCTTAAGTCAAAGTTTGGTAACTGGACTCAACCCCCGGAGTACGAAAATTCCCGCCTCTTCTTCCAATAGTGTAAGAAGTTTGGCCATCTAATTGATTCTTATAGGATTTCTGGTGAGGATTCCAAAGCTAAAGGAAAACTTTTAGAAGAGGATAACTCATCTAAGGTAATGGCTTCTAGCGAGCAGCCTTTGACTACTTCTCCCCAGAAGGTGTATGTTCCCCTTTTGAAGGCTAATCAAGATCTTGAAATGATGGTTTTGTTTGATCCTCATGTTGAAGTTAATGAGTTGGGGAGCCTGAACCTTAATATGGTTGACCTTGCTTCTTCCCTTCCTACTCTAGGTTTTCCTACTTTGGAGGAAATGGGAAGATATAATTAAGGAGAAGGTCCAAATTGAGGTTCCCCTGTTGGTGAAGAATGTATCAGTTTTGAAGGTGATGGAGCAATCTCATGGTGTCGACAAAGTCTTGGAAGAGGGAGAGTATGTTCTAGATGATACAACCCTATCTTTGGAGGAAATGAATACTATATCTCAATTTGGAGCAAAAAATCTGAGCGATTCGTTGGCTCTTCTTGGCTTCCCTCAAGGGTCTAGTGATAAGGAGGATGAGGAGGGATGGTCACAAGCTACAACTAATGCTAAAAAGAAAAAGAAAAAGAAACCAGATGTTGGAGGGGGCAATAAGGTGGGAAGACCCTCCCAAAAGGAATCAATAACTAAGGATACTGTGAGGGATGTGGCAGTTGGAAAACAAAGAACCGTGGACTCGATCGCAGGATCAAAGCCTAAGAAGAAGTAGCCTAAGGGCTGGGTTAGGATGGAGGCAAGGGTGTTTCTATTTTTTCAATGAAGTACATCTCCTAGAACATAAGGGGCCTTAATAGCTCATATAAACATTTTTTGGTTAAATCTTACATTCTTGATAATAAAGTGGATGTTCTTTTATTATAGGAAACAAAGATGAAGAAAGAGACCTTTGAGAAAGCTATTGTAAGTATTTGGCCAAGTGCTAATTACTTTGTTAGTGAGGAAAAAGGTGCTTCAGGTGGTATTGCAACCCTTTGGAATCCCTCTAAATTGTGTTCTATGTGTAAGAACAGTCTTCACATTACTTTGGAAGACATTACTTCTCAAGAGAAATGGAATCTCTTAAATATTTATGCCCTGAATTCGAGCAAGGACAAAGTTTTTTTGTGGGAACAACTAAGTGAAGCTATTTCTGATAGGAAAGATGATCACTAGATGCTTGGAGGGGATTTTAATTCTCCTCTCCTACCTTCAAAAAAGTTTGGAGGGTCAAATGTTTTCTTACTTAGTATGATGGAGTTGGTTGAGTTCTTCAATTCAGAAGGTCTAATTGATATCCCCCTCCAAGGAACTAAGTATACCTGGTCTAATAGAAGGAATGGTAGCCATCTAATCCAAGTTAAACTGGATAGGTTCTTGATCTTTGCTAACTAGGATATTTCCCAATTCCTCTCTCTTTATGCTCTCCCAAGGTTAGGATCTGATCATAATGCATTGGTGCTAAAAAGAGATTTGGACCATAATAGGGGACCTTTCCCTTTTATATTTGAAGTGATATGGGGTCTCCACCTAGATTTTGCTGCTTTAGTTAAATCTTGGTGGGAGGAACCCATAATAGGTACTCCGATGTACTGTTTGGCAGAAAAGCTATGCAAAATAAAGCAAAAAGTGAAAGGGTGGAATAAGCTAACCTTTGGCAACATCTTTGAGATAAAGAATACCCAGGGAGAAAGTTTGAAAGAGGTTTAGGATATTATGGAGACTGGTCTAGTGGATGAAGAGATATGTGCTAGGGAAAGAGATCTTAGATCCCAATGGTATAAGATAAACAAAAAGGAGGAAATCTTCTGGAAACAAAAGTCTAGGGTCCAATGGCTGATAGAAGGGGATAAGAACACTAAATTCTTCCACCACTCCATTGTGAAACACATAAGCAGAAACAAAATAAGATTGCTTGTGAAAGAGGATGGCTCTATTGTGACCAATTAAAAATATATTGCTAGGGAAGTTGTTAACTTCTTCTCCTCCTATCATATGGATCCTGGCAATACCCTTCAGGTAAATGTTGACTTTCTTGATGTGATCCTTAATGTAATTTCAGATTTAGACTTAAAGATGATGAGTAATTCTATTTTTATGGAAGAAGTCAGAAAGGTTGTTTCCTCTTTTGGTGCCTTCAAAGCCCCTGGCCCTGATGGGTTCCCTTCTGCTTTTTTCCAAACTTCCTGGGATATTGTTAAAACAAATCTTTTTGAATGCTGTCAGGGATTTCTTTAGGTTGGGTAGGTTGTTGAACCATTTGAATGCTACCTTTATAGCTCTTATTACTAAATCTGTTGATGCCTTAGCCATGAAATATTATAGACCTATTAGTCTTTGCAACATGATCTATTAAATTTTCTCCAAAATTTTGGTGTTTAGAGTCAAACTAGTGCTTGGAAAAATGATAGCCTCAAATCAAAAAGATTTTGTTCAAGGTAGAAAAATTATTGATGTTGTTATTTCTACCCACGAAATTATTCATTCAATGGATCATTCTAAAAAGCCTATGGCCTTCAAAATTGATATTTCCAAGGCCTATGATAGGGTCTCTTGGCCTTTCCTTTTTATTCTTCTTAAGAAGTTTGGGATATATGGTAGATTCCTAAAGATGATTTATGCTTGTGTTACTTCCTCCATGTGTTTTGTTCTAGTCAATGGTGTCCCTCAAGGTTTCTTCTCTTGTGGTCATGGGCATAGGCAAGGTGACCCTCTTTCTCCCCACCTATTTATCATTGTTGCTAAAGTTTTGGGCAGGGATATTCAAAAGTTGGTGGATTCACATGCTCTCAAAGGTCTAAAATTGCCTCTTCTCTCAGGCCTGAGTCCCATCAACAGTTTGTTGATGATACTCTAATGTTTGGGGAAGCTTCAGTTGGGGAAGCAGGTCTATGAAAACAGGTCCTTAATGATTATGTTGTTGTTTTTGGCCAGTGCATAAACTATGAAAAAAGAAAAGTTTACTTCTTCAACACTGATCAACAGATAAAGGATAGAGTGAAAAAAATTCTGGGATGTCAAGAAGCTAACTTTTCTAATGCCTATCTGGGCCTCCCCTTGATCTCTAAGAAATTGGAGAATAATTACTGGAACCAATTGATAGAAATAATCCAAAACAAACTGGTTGGCTAGAAGGGGAAGCCTCTTGGCTTGGCAGGAAAAATTTAACTCCTTAAAGCCTCTCTTTAGAATATTCTAGTTTATTACATTTCTCTATTCAAAATCCCAACCCATATTGGGGAGAAGATTAAACAGATTCAACAAAAAAATTTGTTGTCAGGAATGGAAGAAAATAATAGACTATACCTGGTCAACTGGGAAAAAGTGTGTATGCCTAAAAGAAGTGGGGGTTTGGGGTTGAGAAGAATTTCCATCCTAAACAAATAATTAACAAATAAAACTGGTTGGAATCTTCTAGAGGGCTCGAAAGGCTGGGTTAAAATTTTCCAAGCTAAGTATTTAAGGAACATGAATCTCGGTTGTTTACTCTCACAATCAGATCTTCCTATTGGTTCAACCTTATGGAACCATCTTGTGAGATCGAGGAATGTGCTGAAGATGGGGGCAAGGAAGATAATAGGGAATGGGAATAATACTGATTTTTGGAAGGATCCTTGGATAGAGAATTCCACTATGTCTGCCTTTGAAGAAATGAATCCTCTCAAGCTTAGCTTAAATAGGATTTGCAACAAAAGGGTGTTTGATTATATAAATTGGGACTTGGAGAACCTAAATGGAAGGATTTCAACACTCTATTAAGGAGAAACAATCTGAGAGCTCAAAGATAGGTGAATTGGGATCCAATCCTCACAAATTTGCATAATTTGATAGGGGAGTCTAAGTGGTTCGATAGAGAAAGGGAAGATAAGTGGCTCTGGAAAAGCATCTCTTCTAGCTATTTCTCAGTTAAAAAGACCTATGAAGATCTGGTGAGGGCCCAGATTGATGTTCCTAATCACTTATGGGATAGGGTGTGGCTAAAGAATATTGTTCCCAAAATTAATTATTTTTGGTGGACTGCTGCTCATGGAAAAATCCTCAATATTGACAATCTAGTTAAGAGAGGCTTCCAGCTAGTAAACATGTGTTCACTCTGTAAACAAGAAGAGGAGTTGATAATTCATATTTTCTTTCATTACAATATGCGAGGGAAGTGTGGTCTTTCTTTTTGTTGTTGTTGTCCTCTAATTGGGTGTTTCCCAATTCAATGAAACTTTTATTGAAGGTTGGTCAAATTGCCCTTTCTCACATAACGTTATTGTGGACCTTTGGAATCAAGTTCCTCCATTTGTTACTTGGGGATTGTGGAAGGAGAGGAATAATAGAATTTTCAGATGTGGAGAGAAGCAGCTGGGAGGTAAGTCAAATTATCAAAACCCAAATTAAGGAAAACATTGAGGTAGGAAGATACAACTTCTCCAATACCTGGCCTAATTACAAAGAAATGAGGATAAAACAGAATTGGGGAATAAGGAGGGATTTAACCAAACTCAATTGGTCAAAGATGCTTAACATAATGGGTACTATTTGGAGTCCTCCGCTAAAAGATTGGGTTAAGTGTAATTTTGATGGGTGCTCAAAAGGCAACCCAGGACAAGCTAGTGCTGGGGGTCTGTTAAGAAATCATAAAGGTGATTGTATTATGGTTTTGGAGTGAATTTGGGTGTCTTCTCTAACAATAAAGCCAAAGCTATGGTTTCTCTTGGAGGTTTCAATCTTCTAAAGGAGTTGGGGTATAAAACTGTCATCATCGAAGGGGATTCTAAGCTAATTGTGGACATCCTAAATGAAGAAATTGCACCTCCTTGGGAATTAAAAAATATGATAGATAGATGCAAAGTCATTAAAAAGTATTTTAACACCTATCGGGTACAACATGTGTATAGGGAAGGAAACAAAACAACTGATTGTGTAGCCAATGTGGCGCTGAGCTGTAGGGGATGGACATGTTGGACCAATGGCAACATGTTGACATCTTTAAGAGACATAATCCTTAATGAAAATTTTGAAAATGAATATCACATGCAAATTTGATAGGTTAGTGGTTTTCGGATTCAATGAGTACCAAGTGATGTCGTTTAGTTATCTGTGTAATGATGGTATCTAGAGTACGGGGTGGGATAGGAGGATCTTGGAAGGAGATAATCTTAATAATTTCCCTTTAAAGATGATGTTCAAAAATCACATGAAGTTATTGAAGGTGATAAAGGTTGTCATTTCTATGCATGCCGATAAGCCTTGTGTCAATAATCCCTATATTTCTATAGTGGGGAAAATAATGAAATTTAATAGGGATTTTAATGGTTACAAGAATAATGATGAGTTTTGGGTTCTGGGAAATGTGAAGTTGGCTTTCTTATTAAGAAACTTCTTGTCTTTTCATTCTATATTGGCTCTGAGTATTATTTGGTGTATGAGTGTTGGTTACATTCAAGGAACGAAGCAGATTGTGTGCGTGATTATGAAGAAAAGCCCGACACAACAAAAGAACTTGTAGAGGAGCAAAATGGGCAGACCAAGGAAAATAATAGAGCCACAAAATTTCTAAGCCCTCAAACAAAAAGTGGACCTATGGAGGATGTTTGAGAATGCGGGTATGGTCCAGTTCTTCCAATCTCTGAAAGGATACAATGAGAACTTAACGACTAAATTCACCAACTCCTGGAGAAAGGGCAGTGTCACTATTGGCGCAGTGAAGTTCGAGGTCACCACTCGTTTCATTGCTGAAGCTATGGGTTTGTAGAATCATGGGATAAAAGTTTCCAAGAAAAGTGGAGCGGACTACCAGAGGTTTGCTGATAAATTCCTTCATGAAGGTGAAAATCTTAAGAGATTCTAGAATGGGCATGCCAAACTTGAACTCCCTCCTCCTTTTTCTTTAGTAAGCTTTTTTGTGATGTGTTATTTTACCCTTAAGGGTAGGTATATGTCAATACATGCATACCACTTCCCTTTGTTAAACCATATTAGGCATGGGGAGCATATCAATCTGCCATTCTACCTGTTGTCCTCCTTGCAGCTTAACATTGAAAAAGGCACTAGCCCTCCCCTCCACTAGGGTCTTATGCTTACCTTGTACAAATATGCCCTAGCCCTAAATCCTCATGGAAATCCTTTAAATGCTAGAAATGTGAACCCTGACTGGTTTGAAGAAGAAATTGTGGAACAACCGGAGGAGGAAAACCCTAATGCTATTGAGCTCCTCGTTGATGAAAAAAAATTCCCACCACCCTCCTACAATTGCTGCTAGGCATGTGTTAATCCCTGTGAAATGTAACTCCCCTATGGCTAATGTGTCAAATCCCTCAACTCCTTTGTCTCAGAAGAGTGAAGAAATAAGAAGCTTTGAATTAAAGCTCATTAGAGCAACACCTAAAAAGTGGAAACACTCCCCTCTGTTGTTGGAACCCCTGAAAGCTAAGAAACCCAAAAGAGATATTAATCCTAGAGATGTAATAAACATCACTGAGGAAGGGAACCAAATGGAGGAGGCTAAGGAAACTTTACAAGGGAAAGGGAGTGGTGGTAGTGGGGGAAGAAGGTTGGCTTGTTTGGCTAAGGTAGCCTCCAAGGAGAAAAAAGGAAAACAAAAAATGTTAGTGAATGAGGAGGAGGACCTGGGGTATGAAGATTTTGAAGCCCTGGAAGAAGAAGACTCTGATGACTTGTATTTTTAGGACACTGCCTAGGAGATGGGGGAGGATGGTTTGGAGGAGGAAAAAAAGGAGGAAGAGGAGGAGCAAGTGGAGCCTTTTGAGAATAAGATTGAGGTCAGGAATGTGTAGGATGTTGGGTTCTCGGGATTGGAGAACAAAGCTGAGGATATTAGAAATGAGTTTTTAAAAAGTAGACTAACCTTTCTACAGGTAAAGTTCGAAGACATGGAGAAGGCATTAGTTACTCTCATGAAAGTAACTAACAGGTTGATGAGAAGAGTGATGCTTAGAGCAGCTTTTGGTGAAACGAATATTGTTAGGAAATTAAAGAAATAGGGGAAACCTGATACCCTAAAGATGTTGGATGAAACAGAGGGCCCTGATTGGCGTGAATACATTACTCTCATGGGAGAGTATGGTGACCTATTAAAGAAAGCCATTTAATGGTTGTTGTTGCTTCTCTGCTATTTTTTAATGAGTTTTTTGTCTTTTTATAATATCTGGGACTATTCTGTTAATTTCTATAGGTTATGGTGGAATACCACTTGGGATACTATCTATTTAATTAATGGTCTTCGTAGATCAAAGTATGTTGGTAAAAACTTAATATTTTTGATTGATAATGGTTGGACAATGGTTACTTTAAATATTGGCCTACATGCTAAAACTGACGTTGTTTTTTGGATGGTTGGTGGTGTTGTTTCCCACCTATCTTTGCTACTTTTTGGTATGTTACTATAACTATGGGATCAGGGCCCTTCCCTGCTTATCTAATAAAAAAAATGAGTAGAAATAAGAACAAGTGTAATTTGAATTTCACTATCAATGATCAAAGAGTGAAGAAGAAATAAGGTTAGATAAATTCTATATGTACTAAAAGTGTTAATGATTTTCCCTAAGTTCGGTGTTCAATGGGCATGTCACATACTAAATATGAATAAATGTTAGTAGCTATATTTTTTGTAAACTTAGCATGAGAGTGCTAGTGATAGAATATTTCCACTATAATTAGTTACATC
This sequence comes from Sequoia sempervirens, assembly GCA_007258455.2. Lineage (NCBI taxonomy): Eukaryota > Viridiplantae > Streptophyta > Pinopsida > Cupressales > Cupressaceae > Sequoia > Sequoia sempervirens. The sequence continues at coordinate 163,075,007 of VDFB02271358.1, read as the reverse complement.
CATGAGATATAAGGAATTGTAGGAGAGGAGGGGAATACATGAAATGAAAATGTAAGATAAGCATGTGTGCATGTAAATCATATAAAGTAATGATTATAAATGAATGCACATCATGTGAGAAGCAAGTAAGACATATCAAGTGATAATAGCATGTTTAGCACATTGGTTGGGAATGATGTTGAGGAATGAATTTATCCTCAACTAGGAAAGCAAGCGTGGTGATGTTGGCCTCAATGGCTAAGAACATGCATGTAAGTGTATATTACACTAGGAAAGGAATTTGTCCCTAGTCTAGAAACATGAGCAATAAAAGGAAAGAAATATGTCCCTAATGATAATGAAACTCTCGATACATGGAATAACATGTAGTTGATAGTGCAAATATGGCTCATTATGTCTCCAATGTAATAATTATTTTGATTCATGGCATAACATGCAATCGAAAAGGTATGAAAGTCTTGTAGTATCTCTAGTGTGACTCTTCAAACTTCATTAGGTTATTTGAGTACACAAGGTAAAGTGTATGTGTGAAATGCCCAGTTAATTGTCCCATATAGAAAAAAAATTAAGAGGCATGAAAATATATGTAATGAGGAAAGGTATGGTGCTCCTAATGTAGGATATGTCAATAGGAAGCACAATATATGTAAGGGGAAAAGGCATGATGCTCACAATGTAAAGATATAATAATGAAGGCATAAGATGTAAAAAATAGGGAAAGTGCACAATTCTTTGGATGTGAAGGTGTAGTAATGAAAGAAAATATGTAAGGTGGAAGACATGATGCACCAAATGTAAGCATGTGGCAATATAAGTGTAATATATAAGGAGGAAGGCATAATGCACTTAATGTAAAGACATAGAAATGAAGGCCTAATAAAGTAAGGGGAAAGGAAAGATACCTCAAAGTCTAATGTGGTAACTATAAAAAGTGATGTGTAAATGTAGGATCAATATATAAGCTCTAAAAGTATGGCATGACAATGTAAGATCACAAGTAATCAATGCCCAAATGATGAGGCATAAGGATCTTATTATGGTAAATGTCATAAGCATAGGCATGATAAGAAATATGGAAAAACAAGAGAAACGCATCATTGTGGGCATGAGAATGCAAGGAAACCAATATAATAAGAAATAATAAGACAACATGAGCAATGAGTTGACATATGTATCTATTTTACCCATGTTTATAATATTTTCTTGTACCATGCTTTTTTATCTTTGCACGCTTTTCATACCATCATATTACTTTAGTTGCTTTTGTTGCTTATATGGTTCAAATAGTATTCAGAGTATCTAATTAAGTTTAAGATGAAATACATCGAAAATAATTGCATAATCATGTTTAATTTAATAGTTGTTGCTAATTTTACCATCATATAGCATGTAAAAGATAACTCTGATCCTATAATATTAAAGATAAGCGAGGGAATTGTTAATTTGTTGATATCCACTAATGGCTATTGCAAATAAACTTAATTAATTTCATGATATTTGAGAAATAAGCACTTATCTTAGAGAATAAAAATGTTTAATTTGTTTTCACATAATCATTACTCATGTTAAGATTGTTATTTTACATTTGTCTTTTATTAAGGTCATTGGCCTAACAACCCAAGAATATATTTAAAGCAATTTTCTTACATGATGATTTCCTATATATTTCCCAAGGAATGGTGATAGGAGATAGAGGTATCATATTAGCAAACATTATAACAATGTTTATATTTTGGATTATTTATGAATCTATAGATTAATGATAATTTTTTAAAAGTAGAAATAGTCGTAAGTAGTAGAACGCCATTTTTAGTATATGAATGACAGTCATGGCCCACCTATAGGACTTTATGTCGATGGTTAGGAGTAGAATTATTTTATTGTTGTGTGAATTAATACAATGTATGTTATAATTTATTATTAAGTTGTTTGTGTTTACGATTAAATAAAGTTAATATCATATTAATGTGCAAACCATGGAAATCATTATAGTTGGTTTATACTTGTAATCATGTTATTAGTAGTTATTTTTTTCATTTTTTTAATTATTTATATAATCATTCCTATTGAAAACATTCATTTTTTGTAGCTACATTATTTTCTAGTGATGTAACTCATGCATGTTATTATTTTTTGTAGCTATTCCTATAGCTAGTTTTGTTACTATTTCTTGTAGCATCACAATTATTGTACTAGTTTGATCTTTAACCTTGTTTCTTAGCATGTTAACATTAATCTTATCCATCTGTAATTTTTAGAATAGTTGCATTCATACCACACTCAAATTGATCATCTAGCCCTTGCACATTTTTTTGTTATGACTTTCACAAGCTTATAGTCCTAAATTGACACGATTGAATTGAACTCTATCTTAACTTATTGAACTAAAACACCAAATTTAATCTACTATAGCTAGCTCAAGTTCATTCAATAAAGGAAACATAAAATGGTAAGGAAAGGGTAATGTTGGGTTTTTTAACCCTATTTTAGACCTATACTCTACTCTAGAAAAACTCTTGCAAATAAAGACTCTACTCTAGAAAACCTCTTGCAAATAAAGATTCCAAGTAAAATCAAACTTCACATTTGCAAGTAGAGAATTCATAATCAAATAGTTCAAGGACAAGACCAATACATGAGAGAAATTCCTTCTCTTTGTATTTGAGATGTACAAGGTGTTGGTGTAAATAGAGTCTTTATCTATCTAGTTAGTGAGTCACCTATCTAGGATTGACTTATTCACACCTAATTTAATTTTACTTAGGATTCTTTTACTTTTTGTCTCACTTCATATGTAGCATTTAGACATGTATCCTCATGACTTGAGACACCTATTGATACTTTCTCACCCACTTTTCAAGTGAGTTCACAAGTGTCCCACCTATAGAGGGGTATTTAGTAGTCTATTCCTACCTTCCTACCTCCTCATCATTGCCTATATATGCAAGGCTTGATCATTGTATCATATAATCTTCATTTTATATTTGATAGACATACTATTATACATATTTGATTCAATTGTGGAAGTTATTTCATGCTCTTTGATCTTGGCATTCTCCAACATGGTATCAAAGCCATGAGAGCATGCTCCTTCCCGCATAAAGGTGATTCTTGCATATAGACCTATCAATGGAGTGTCATAGATCCAAATGGTTAGTGTCATCATGATCAAAAGGCTTGAGAAATAAAAAAAATACCTTTCGTTTCATCAATTTTGATAAAGTTTTATTTTTTCAATTTTGTGTCACTTGCACATTGTATCGAAACATTGTAAAAATCGAAAAATATTAGCAAAGGGTCAATCTTCCCTTTTCCAATCTATTTTTTAAGGTAGATATTTTTCTCTCTATGAGATTTTGGCCTTTTTTGGCCTCTTTATAATATGTAGGTATATTGGCCTATTTGACCTATTTCAAAGGTTTCTACTGTCATTTTGTTGTAGGCTTTCATTTGAGTTTTGTGGGTTTAAAGCTCAAATTTCTTTGTTTTGTGGTATTTGAGTTATCTTGAGGCCTTTCAAACACCTCTTAAGCGCTCAACCTGCATCATTGATCAAAGTTCATCCTTTTCTGGTATAATATTTCCATGCTACCATTTTTAAGGTGGTTTTTATTCCATAGGAAACCTCTGTTGCACCTCACCACCTCCATGCCAACTTGATTAATATAGCTCCATTTCATAGAATTTTGTGTATGATCTTACACATCCTAGTAGGGTGTTGTGATATTTTGGCACGTGATAATCTATGTGGGAAATTTAAACTATTCACCACACGTTGGAAAGCTACTCTCCATCTCTGCAACTCAACGTCTTCCTATTGCAACATTTCACTATTATTAATTAGCAACATATCTTTAAGGATTTCATGGTCTCCTTTGGCCTCCAATAATGCCCTATATCCATCTTATCAACATTATTGTGGTGTTCTTTCTTCCCAAGGGGAGAAATGTTTTTCAACATTTGTGGATCATCTTTAGTATCTAGTGTCAATCATTTACCAACACTACAAGCATCATTCTGAGGGGAGGTTGCATGGTTCTCTTCTAGTTTCAGTTTTAGGAGGAAGCATTTTCCCACATGGAGTTCATAACTTAACACTTTCTAGGGGGGGTCACATGACCTCTATTTTCTCTCCTATGGGGGGAACATCCATTATAATTTGTGCTAGAAGTAGTCCTTGGGGGGTCATCATGAGTTCTCCATCTATTACTTCTTCACTTGTACATTTCATTTTGTAGACACCTAAAAATTTCCTAAGCATACCACACATCTTGATTTTGATTACTAACACCATTTTCTTTATAATTTACCTATTCCTCTATTTAATTAAATAATGTCGAATTATTTAGTTAAATTCACTTTATTCCCCTATTAATTGAATAATTGACTTTAATTGGTTAATTCATCACCTTCACGCTAATTTTCTTTCTTTTGATTAAATAATTCTAAATTAGTTAATTGAAATGATAATAATCCTACTTGGTTAAATAATTCCTAATTATTTAATTAAAATTCTTAATTCTTCCAACTTGCACAATTAAATGATTTTCCCAAATTGTTTAATTAATTAATTGTTCCTCCAATCCTTCAACTTGCACAAAGAATATTCTCTTTTCAAATTCAAATTCTTCCCTCCAACTTGAAGTATCTCCAACTTAATTCCATGAATTAAAGGATATTGTTGAGTTTCTCATGGATTATGAACCATTGATTTAATCCTTGATCCACACCTCATGGATTATCAACAACTTGATTAATCCTTGTCACACTCACGTCCTTAATCTTCTCCCATTCACTGATTATACAATTCAATCTTGACCATTGATCAATATTTCTAAAATCTATAAATACCTCACCTTTTAATATGATTTTCATTCGCAATATTCATAGCACCCTTACTCTCTTGAATTGTGAAGCCATTGTTGAGAAATTTGAGAGCATTTTGAGAGTATTTGTGAATAAATCACCTTCAAATCAAGATTTTTCACAATGGATTAGGCAAATTTGAGCACTCCACATCACTACACTACAAATTTTCTTCAAATCCACAATGGGATTGGGAGGTTTGCACATTAGTTAGATTCAATTGCTTTAAATTCTATTTTTAATTACTTTGAATTGAGTCTTTTAGTGTTGTTGATCAAATTTCATTGAGTATGGCTTCTAATTTGATCAGTTATCTTGTTAATTTCTTTAATTTAGTTGCTATTTGATCAATTTAGGTTAACCATATGACATATTTCATTGCATTTCCCTTTTGGAGAGGGGTTTACATTTTTCACTAGGTTTTTCTCCTTTTCTCCTTTACTCCACTTTATGAGATATTTGGACATGAGTACCTAACATGGCCTAGTAACTAGGACTCATAATTAGTGCATGAATTACTCCATAAGTTGCACTTAATGGGAGGTGTTAGTGTAAATAGTGTCTTTATCTACCTAGTTAACTAATCATCTAGCTTAAGTTTACTTAGGCTTCTTTTTCTTTTTGTCTCACTTCATAGCATTGAGACATGTGTCCTCATGCCTTGAGACACCTATTGACAGTTGCTCACCCACTTGTCAAGTGAGCTCACAAGTGTCCCACCTATAGAGGGGTAGTCAGTAGTTCAGTCCTACCTTCCTACCTCCTCATCCTTGTCTATATATGCAAGGCTTGATAATTGTATAAACACTCTTCATTCATATTTTTTAGACATTATTGTGCATATTTTATTCACTTGTGGAAGTTTTTTAATGCAATACTCAAGCGGTATTTCCTTATAAATCTCTCTCAAAGGGTGAAACAAAGACACACTCTTTTAAAAAACATACTTAAACTACCTAAGATGATCAATTCTTATAAAAATATGTACTATTTAAGTCAATCCTTTAAGACACAATTCCAAAACCAATTGCTTTATCACTAACTTGACTCATGTTGGCTATTTAGAAGAAAGAAGGATTAAAGATATAGAAATATAGACTCATGTGAGTGTAAGAAGAGAGAAAGAAATATATAGTTATTAATAACATTCTACAATATCCTTGTATTCACAGTGGATAATTAAATTACATGTTATTTCCAACCAAATATTCATGTTAATATTGTATTGAATGACTAGAAAACAAGTGTGATTAATGCCTTGTATCCTATACACTAACTCAAATATCAAGTTTGAATTGATGAAAAAATAATTCATGTTACTTATTTGTTATGAGTAGCCTAATGCACTCAACCTTGTCTTGCAATTCTTAGGTTATTAGTTTCCTATTAATTTAAGACAATTTGTAAGATTTGGCTATGGAGATAGCCACCCAAGATCTAAAGGCCTATGGAAAGCACAAAATACTCAGAAGCTCAATATGACAAGAATAAATTATATTCCAATCAATGAATGCAGAAAGAGTCAATGTACAAATGTAGTAGAGACCCCTTGGTTATATAGCCAAGGTGAGATACAAGATATCATAGGATTATGACAAGTGTCTTAATCATATGACATGAGATAACTAGTCACAACTACTTAGGTCACATGTGTTAGTTGTCAAGGGATAAGATAACAACTAATGACAACTAACAAATTCTAGAAAGAATCTTACATCCTAAGTAAACTTAACATGTGAATATGTCCACTAAGTCCCTAGTAAGTGGAATAACTAGGTACAAGACATTTATTCACACCAACACCCCCCTTAAGTGCAACTTAGGGGGAAGATTATTATGAAAATGACTTAAAGATGGGTCCTGACTACGAGGCCATGTTAGGTGCCCATGTACAAATGCAATACAATCCCTCACAAATGGGGAGAGGGAAAAAACCTAATGGGAAAAAAATCCCCCCCAAAAGAGAGAAACAAAAAGAACTCAAAAAGATGAGAAGGATAAAACCTCAGTGAGGAAAAAGTCCCCCCAAAAGAGAGAATTAAGAAGGTCAAGTGACCCCCCTGAAGAAACATCCCACACCCCCAAGAGAGCTTGTAAATGGTGATATGTACTCTTAGTGAAAGGTTTGGTGAAGATATCTGCAACCTGCTCTGCTGTAGGACAATATTTAAAATCAATGACCTGCTCTTGTATCAACTCCCTGATGTAGTGCATATGGATCTCGATGTGTTTGGTTTGCTGATGTTGAACCGGGTTCTTCAAGGTCCGGATGGCACTCTGATTTTCACAATGGAGTACTGTGGGCTATGGAACAAAGAAGCCAAACTTAATCAGAAGAGTCTAGAGCGAAATATCCTCAATAGTTGCATTAACAGCTCCTCGATACTCAACCTCAATCAAAGAGAGAGCAATAACATGTTGCTTCTTACTCTACCAACAAATGGGGTGAAAAACAAGGTGAAAGCTATAGCCATAAGTGGAATTACAATCATCAAGATCACCAACCCAATCAAAATTTGTATATCCAACCAAGTTGAGTCTTGTACCTACTACATAGTGAATCCCATAATGTGGTGTACCTTGTATGTAATGCAAGATGTGTTTGGAAGCTTTCCAATGAAGCTCATGTGGTTCTTGCATGAAGCGTGAAACCATGCCAACTGCAAAGGAAATATCAGGGTGTGTGTGAGTCAAGTAGATGAGGCTCCCAACAAGCCGACGATACAAAGTGGCATCAACGAGTGGAGTGGAACACTTGGGCTCAAGTTTGACTTCTGATAGAAAGGGAGTACGTGCAACCTTACAATTAGACATGTGGAATTGAGCTAGAAGGTCAAGAGCATACTTGGACTGAGCAAGAGTGATCCCGGAAGAGGACTGTGTGATCTCAATCTCAAGAAAGTAGTGAAAAAGGCCCAAGTTAGTCATAGCAAACCTATCATGCAGAGAAGATTTGAATTTTCCAATGATGGATGATGTACTCCCAGTAATGATCAAGTCATCAATATAGAGAACAAGAAGCAAGTGAGAATCATCTTGTCGCAAAATGTAGACATTTGAATCTGAGTGACACCGAGAATCTTGTTGAGAGAAGAAAGGAGTCCATCTTGGCATACGAAGCCTGAGGGGCCTATTTGAGGCCATAGAGAGACTTCCTCAATCTACAAACCAAAGAAGAATCCTAAAAAAATCCCTGTGGTTGCTCCATGTAAATCTCCTCTTCAATATATTCATGAAGAAATGCACTCTTGACATCCATCTGATGGAAAGCCCAACCATGAGCTACTACGATGGCTAGAGTCAAGTGAATGGAGTTCATCTTAGCAACAGGGGCAAAGGTTTCCGTGTAATCAATGCCAGGAACCTGTGAAAAACCTTTAGCCACAAGTCGTGTTTGAACTTGTCAATAGTTCCATTCGCGCATATTTGGTCCAATAGATCCACTTACATCTTACATTTTTTCTCCCCTCAGGAAGAGGAACTAAGTCCCATGTGTGATTCCTCATCAAGGAACTATACTCTTCCTCCATTGTTGAATCCCATTCAGGAATGTCAGATGCCTCCTTGAAGGATTGTGGATCTGAAGCAGTAGCAATGTAGACATTTAAAAGATGTCCATGTTTTGAGTGAGTCCTTCGAGTGTCTATAGGATCCCCAACAAGATTGCCTACTGACTCGAGAGTCTGTCAAGCCCAATGAGGTTGTGAAGATGATGAGGATGAAGGACGAGATCCCTAAACCTTAGAATGAGAACCTTGCGAAGGTGCAACCCCATGAGTCAGAGATGAGGTAGAATCATCTGAGTCACTATCATCTGAGTCCACTATGGAAGAAGGATGAGGAGGATCATAGGTCAGGCTAGGAGAGCTTTCCTCAAAGTGAACACTCCTCTATATGAAAAGCTCATGTGTCTCTGGATCCAAGAGTCTATACCCTTTGACATCATCTAGATATCCAACAGAGATAAAAGGCCTACTTTGAGGTTCCAAATCCTTGTGCTTCTTTGGAGGAATGTGTGCCCAAGCTGGAGAGCCAAAAACTCAAAAATGTCGCACAATCAGTTTTCTACCACACAAAGCCTCAAAAGGAGTCATGCCTTTCAATGCCTTCTGGGGAACTCATTTTTGAATATGTGTAGCATAGTTAATGGCTTCAACCCAAAATTATGTACCAAGAGAACGAGCATGAATAATGTAGCTAGCCATTTCCTTGAGGGTCCTATTTTTCCTTTCTGCAACAACATTTTTTTGTGGTGTGTATGCAACTAAATGTTGAAGATTGATCCCTTCAAGAGTACAAAATTGCACAAGGTTTTGGTTCACATATTCTTGGCCATTGTCAGTACGAAGAATCTTGATATACTTTCCAGATTTCTTCTCAACATAAGCCTTGAAGGTTTGAAACTTGTCAACGACTTCATTCTTTTAGCGAAGAAAATAGACCCAAGCGAATCTGGAGTAGTCATCAATGAAAGTGAGCATAGCGAGACGAGACTGGAAATGGGCCTACTAGATCATTGTGAACTAGTTGAAGAACTTCTAAATCCCTCCAATACTTCCCTTTTTCAAACTTCTCTTTTGGATGCTTACCCATTTCACAACCTAGACATACACCATCTAAAAAGCTGATGCAAGGGAGACCTATGACCATATCTTGTGAGCTAAGCTACTGAAGATAGTTGTAGTTCAAGTTTCCAAACCACTCATGCCATAACTTACTGAATCTGAATGAGTAAGAAATGTTGTAGAAGGAGAACGTGACACAAAGTGAGAAAATTGATATATCCAAGTCTCATGATTGGCCTTTCCCACTGCAACCAAGGCATTATCCTCAATATTTTTGACCACAACTGTGTCTGGAGAAAACTCAACTTTCTTTCCATTCCCAAGATGAGTGATTTTGTAGACTAGAAGGTTGGCACACAATTTAGGAACACAAAGAACATTCTCAAATGATCCATCATCCATGTCCACTGAACCTTTTCTAACAACTTCCACCTGAGTATCATCAACTGTAAGAATGTGTGGTATTGTACAAGGCTCCAATGAAGAAAATTGTTCTCTATTAGAACCCATGTGATGTGTAGCACCCGAGTCAAGTATCCATTGTTGTGACGATCCTGTGGCTGCAACAAGTGCCTATCCTTTTCCTTTCTTTGATTGTGAAGAAGTAGAAGGAGATGCTTCCTTTTTGTGGGAAGATGGAAAATTGATGTTATTCTTCTTGAGGATATTAGTCAATTCATCAACTTGCTTAGCATGACAATGAAGCTCATCATGACCAAATTTTTTGTAATATGCACAAGTCGGTTTCTCCTTTTGTGAATTCCCCTTCGTAGAAGATGATGAAGAGTCTCCTTGCTGAGGAGAAGGGGATTGTGCTTGATCTTTGTGTGGCTTATTCTTTGATTTATTATGTTTCTTATTAGATCCTGACCCATGTACTACCACCAAATCTTGTGACTTGGATGACTTAAGAATACCCATAGTGATCAACTTTGATTGTTCAAGCATCAACATCTTTGTGAATGAATTAAATTAAGGTGTAATATAGGCACTTCCCATAGTCAACCGATGAGTCTAAAAACTAGAAACAAATGTTGCATATTTTGAAGGAAGCTTGTCCAATAAATTGAAGACCAATTGCATCCTTCTTATCAATACCACAATCTTTGAGTTGTGCTCCTAGTTCATTAGCCTTAGTCACATAGTCTTGGATTCTAGTAAAATTATTTGGATCCAAATTTGTGAGATCATTATCAAGTTTGTATCCCTTAATCTCATCAATTTGTCCATACAATTGAGCAAGTTTATCCCATGCTTCCTTAGCTATTTTACACTTATCAATATGTAAGATGAGATCAGGAGAAACATATTTCCTAAGTGTTCCAAGAGCGATAGTACTTTTAATGATCCATTCACTTTTTAAATTTGGATTAGTTGGTTCTAGAATAGATCCATCAATGTAGTGAATTAATCCCTTTTCCATTAGTTTACTCCATGCATTTATTTTCCATGTTGCATAGTTATGTAGAGTTAAAAGAGGAAATTTAGGATGACCCATGGTTGAAATTTGAAGAGCACAAGAAAGAACTCAAAGCACAACACACAACACAACCCCCCCAAATTCACTCAATCAAATAACCTCCTTCAAAGCAATGATTTGACACTCTATACTTAGTGTGGTTATAATTGCCACTTGCAAGAATTAGCTAAGTGTAATTTTGATTTCAATACTTACAATTGTCGCAATAAGGTCAGATCAAACTATAATCTATGCAATACAATGCCAAAATAAGCCAAATAAGGTGATATGCTAAAAGTAAAATTTTTGCTCACAATGAATACAAAATGATAGCACCATTGTGAATCTCTCAAAAAATTATACACTTTTTAAAAAAATTGCACTTGAAAAGGAATCTGTATGACCCGAACAGAGCCCCGAAAGTTCCAAAAATGGTGACAATTCAGCAACACTAGTGGAAAATTGACTTTTCTAAAAAATCCGTGCATCAAAATCTAAAACTAACTGCACCAAAGTGTAGAGCACGAAAAATCAGCCCAAATAAAAAAATCTCAGAAAAAGGAGCTCATATGACCAAGTTATCAACATTTGAAAATGAACTGCAAATTCAAAAAAGCCAATGGAGAGGGGTCAAAAAATCTTCAAAGTTGTGCCGACGTCATCAAATACTGAGCATAACTTTGACGGTCAAATAACCATCACACGTCTACAATATTTTAAATTTATGTTCAAATGGATGTTGTTGCATCGGGTAGCCTTCATCAGAATATGCTCTGTGTAGTTAGAATATTCTCTTGTCAGAATCTTGTTGAGAATATTCGGGGAATCTAAAAAAATTTCTGCTGGTTATAAAATGAGTGCTAGTTTTTAGTTTATCGACTGCCGGAGTATGTGGGGGCCACGATGGGTAGTGGACCAATGGCTATGAGCCATGTGGTGCCCATTGGGCATGCAATATCCACATGGTGCAAAGTACAACAGTCTGCAGATAATTAAAATTTTTGATTTTTTTTTTATAAAAACTTTTCCCACTATAAAAAATGCAAAATAAAATGATTTTATTATTATTTTAAAAAAAATAATTTTGCAGAAAATATAATTTTTTAAAAATAAAATAAAATCGTACTAGTGTCATAATGGTTGGGTCGTATGACTCGGCCAACAATTTTTTTTGCCTTAGTGGATGACTTTGTCCAAATTTGACAATTTGGTAGTTGATTTAGGGGTCTTTAGCCCTTCTAAACACGATGGCAATGTCCTTTTTGGCTGAAAATGCTCTGAAATGGTAGCTATCTCCTTGATCTGGCAACCACCTCTAATCTTCAAACCCTTGTAGATTTGGCCTCCAATGTCGAGCTGGGATGAAACAAAAGGCAAATCTAACTTTCTCGGATGCTCCAGACGCAATGGTAAGCTCAAATCTGATGTAATAAGCTCCAAAAATGCACCTACAATATAAAGCCAAAAAAGGAACCCCCTAGAATATGATATTTCTATTACATCTTTCTTTTTCTCTAGATCATCCAAAGATGCAAGAGAAGATCATACTCAATGCTTCAAGAAAATACAAGATTGCACTCAAGATCTCCTAAAGACTAACCAAAGGAACTCAACTTGCTCTGATACCATGTAACATTTGGCTATGGAGATAGCCACCCAAGAGCTAAAGGTCTATGGAAAGCACAAAATACTCAGAAGATCAATATGACAAGAATAAACGATATTCCAATCAATGAAAGCAAAAAGAGTCAATGTACAATTGTAGTAGAGACCCCTTGGTTTTATAGCCAAGGTGAGATACAAGATGTCATAGGGTTACAAGTGTCTTAATCATATGACATGAGACAACTAGTCACAACTACCTAGGTCACATGTGTTAGTTGTCAAGGGATAAGATAACAACTAATGACAACTAACACCTTCTAGAAAGAATCTTACAACCTAAGTAAACTTAACATGTGAATATGTCCACTAAGTACCTAGTAAGCGGAATAACTAGGTACAAGACATTTATTCACACCAACACAATCACAATCTACTTAGTCATCCATTGTAGTTACCATTTACTCCATATATTATATGGAAGTTTTCCTATTAAAAGAAGCATTCAACATGAAGTTTTACACCATTCATTAAATAGAAACTAGTCTAATTCTAACAAGAATGTAGCACATATAGACATAGAAAATAGTATTTCCTAAAGCAATAAGTGACACAATGGGTACAATGTTATATTTTAAATTAAAACTACTTATTGCAATGAATTCTTAGAAAACAAAGACATGAAAATATTATAAAAAGTAAGTATGAAATGAGCTCCTATGGATTTATTCAAATTTGAATCAATTATACTACACATTTTTTAAATTTTTTCCAACCCTTTTACAAAGTTTTCCTTTTGATTTTATAAATAATTACAATTTTTATCTCATGCATGATTAACACTTGTCACTTATTTTTACAATCTTGAGTTGTTACAAAGTTAGCATTTCCAAAAGTGCACCCTAAGACCAACTTCTCCAACAACCAACAACCAACAACTATTCAAATGAATAAGGAATAGCTTAAGAATGCAAGAATCTAGTGGAAAAATACTAGTCTATCTTTATTTCCTTAGTTCACGATTGTAGTTTGATACCCCATAAGAAAGGGATCATCCACCATAGCAGCATGGAAATCACAAAATTTGTAGCCAACTTATATGATATCTCTTAAATTATTTCAAATATATTTTTGTAGGAGAAGATGGCAATGATATTTAAGGTTGGCACCCTATAGGAAGAATGAAGAAGAATTATCATCTCTACAGTTTTGAGTTGTCATTAATGTCACCATGTTGTGTTTGCAAGTCTAATTCAGTGCTTGATCTGGTATTTTGGTTTGGTATCTGAACCGGTTTTCAAGCTGCATCCTTCAGTATTCTAGTCTGCAATCCTCCACAGTTGGTAGTTGGTGCTTGTGGTTTTGGGTAACTATTTATGGTTGTTGAAGACATGTATGTTTAGAATTTCTTGTGCTTTGGTGCTTGTACTACGTATTGACATTATTCTGTTAATTTATTTTTGCAATGAAGTCTATTTTTGGCCGACTTCTTGTATTAGTTGTGATATGGTGAATTAATTTAGTTATGTGGATATATGTGTGACCTATCTTAGGTCTATGTTGACATGATGTAGCATATTAAGTGTTTGAATTTCCATTTAAAAATATTTTGTGAATACTTGAAGTTGACAGGTTGGTATTTTTGGTAAGCGAAGAAACATATCTAATTAGGCCAACCTAATTGATGCTTGCGGATAGATCGAATATATATATATATATATTGAACAATTTTTGAAGTGTGTGTGTGTGTGAATGAAGTAGTAGAAAATGCAAAAGTGAAGAAGAGCGAAAATGATGAAGTGTGTCAAGTCAGTCTATTGAGCATCACTGGAACTACATCAACACTTGTTAGTTGTACTGCACCTGTTAACAATTGGTATTAGAGCTTTGGTTACTTGGTGTAGAGCTTAACCGCTTAAGGAAGATCCGATGGCACATAAGTTGGAAATCCCTATGTTCGATGGATTTGATTACAGTGATTGGAAAGTGTAGATGAGAGGATATATTGTTTCTCTTGGTTACAAGACCTGTAAGACTATTAAGATGAAGTATGTTGCTTTGGTGAGTGGTCCTTCTATTGCAAATGAGGTTTCTACTTATGAAGAGAATGAGAAAGTGAGGTATGCTATTTACAGTGCTTTATCTAAAATTGAGCGAACTAAGGTTCTTTCTTTAGATACTGCTTTTGAATGGCTAGAAGTTTTTGGAAGAATTGGAATCCTTTTTTCAATTTTTGATGTCACAATGTTTACATCTTTTTGGTCACCCTTTTCCATTGATGTCAAAGGGGGGGAGATTTGGAAAGTTGGGAGAGATTGGAGGAAAGTTTTTTGAAAATTCTGGCACATGTTTCCATCAATGACAAAGGGGAAGATTGTTGGAATAATGAAGAAGAATGATCATCTCTATAGTTTTGTGTTGTCATTGATGTCACCATGTTGTGTTTGCAATTATTTAAGTTAGTGCTTGATCTGGTATTTTGGTCCAGTATTTGAACCGGTTTTCAAGCAACATCCTCCAGTATTCTGCTACGCCCTTAATATTATTGTACATCGGGTTATGAATAGTTGGCTTGTGGCTATCTTAACTCTCTATTAAGTCATATTATCATTAGTATATTGTTATTTAGTTGTTTAGGTCAGCCTAACTCTTATATAGGTGTGTCTAAGTTGGCCTAGGTGATATCCTAGGCATAAATAGGTATAGATAGGAGGTTGTGAGTCTTATTTCATCATCAAGTGTGAAGTGTGTTCTCATTAGAGATATTTGGAGGTTTTCCCCCTCGAAGTGGCTTATTATTCTCAATTATTATCAAGTATTTTTAGAATATTTCATATCATATTCTTCTATT
This sequence comes from Sequoia sempervirens, assembly GCA_007258455.2. Taxonomy (NCBI): domain Eukaryota; kingdom Viridiplantae; phylum Streptophyta; class Pinopsida; order Cupressales; family Cupressaceae; genus Sequoia; species Sequoia sempervirens. The sequence goes on along the minus strand of VDFB02271358.1, from coordinate 163,059,664 downwards.
GTGCAAGTTATTTCATAACAAGTGGTATCAGAGTATGATCTTGGCACCATAGAGGCAAGGTTTTTCTCAATTTTAAAGGAAATTTTGGGAAGAGCATATCTTTCAGATTTTGGTGAATTTTTTTTTGACTTTTAAAGGGTTTTTGAAGAACATATTGAAGAAGCTACAGTCCATATTTTAGAAGAATTGGAGCATAATTAAGTGAATTATTGTAGAATTAGGGTTTCTACACTATTTTTTTGGAATCTACATATCTCGCACATCTTGTTGAATTGGAGTCTATTTTTATTGGGTTTTTGAAGACATAATAAAGGATATTACAGTAAAAATTTGAGAGAATTTAAGTTTCATTTGTGTGATTTATTTCAACATTAGTGGTTTCCATCATGCCGGGCCTTCAACAAGGGGTAAAAAGAATGTCTCTTTGGGGAAGACTCCTGATAAGGATGGTGAAAAAATTGAGGATATTACTCATAATGAGGAAATCAATAAGGTAAAGGAAGACATTTCCTCAATTAAGATGGATATGTGTGACCTAAGAGGAGATATATCAGACATACAAAACATGTTAAGCACTTATAGGGCTGAATCAAGAAAGGAGTTCTCAAGCGGCCAAGGTGAAAATTCTAGGTCAGCTACTACTGACACAAGCTTTAGTACTCCTATGGGATCTAGGAATTTATTTCCAAAGGTGGATATGTGCAAGTTCGATGGTAAGGATCCTCTAACATGGATAAACCAAATGGAGAATTTTTTTGAAGTACACCAAATCCCAAATGGACAAAAGGTCACAATGGCTTCCTTATATCTAGAACCAGGATCAATTCATTTGGTATCATTGGATTTGCACTCATCGAGTAAAAAGGGGCTCACCATCTCATGGTCAATTTTTACAGAGGAACTCCAAGCACAATATAGCAATAGTGTCACAGACAACTTCTTCAGCCAGCTAGCTAAACTTCATCAAACAGGATCAGTTAAGGATTATATTCAGCAATTCCAAAATCTATCCTTAAGGGTGGATACAATTATGGAGGAAAACTTGAATGAATTATTCTTGGGTGGTCTCAAGGATCACATTCAACATGAGGTATGCATGTTTAGCCCTAGTTCCATAAATGAGTATTTTATCTTAGCACGCAGGGTAGAGGAGAAGTATTTGATTCCTAAGAAGCAAGGGGATAATGTGACAAGAGAGAAAGGATATTCAACACAACCTACTAAGTTGACTCCACAACAAATTGAGGAGAAAAGATCAAAATTCTTGTGTTTCAATTGTGATAGCAAATCTGATCAAGGACATAAATGTAGTGAAAAGAAATTGTTTTATATTGAAGATCCCAATGAGGAAGAAGAGGAGGAACCCATACTAGAAGATGAAAGGGAGTCAAGTGAGGAATCACATGATTCTCAACCAATCATTTCTTGTCATGCACTCTCAGGTTTCAGTGCTCCACAAACTCTCAAGGTGGTGGGGTTCCTAAAGAAGCATAAGGTAATAGTGTTGATCGACTCAGGTAGTACTCATAATTTCATCAACAAAAAGTTAGCTACTCGTCTAAATTGTTTCATATATCCAGCTCCAGAGTTTCAAGTTTTGATTGCAGATGGTGGTACAGTTAGTTGTTCAGGGAAGTTCCATAGCATTAAATTATCCATGGGATATTATCAACTTGATACCCCAATGTATGCGATATCCATGGGTGCAACAGATATTGTTTTGGGAGTACAATGGCTTACTACATTAGGAACAATTGAGATGAACTTCCAAGAACTATTCATGAGATTTCAATCAGAAGGAAGGCTAGTAGAGATAAGGGGGTTGAAGGCAAAATCTCCAAAAATGGTAAGCTCTCATCAAATGCAAAAGTTTCTTAAGAAAGGAGTGGATGGATTTGTGGCCCAACTATGTTCATCAGAAGTCTCTCAATCTAATACTCCTACTCAACCATATTTGCAAGCTATAACTGATTGTCACTCAGTTTTTCTTGCAGATATGCCTAAAGGACTTCCTCCTAAGAGGGATCATGATAATGCCATACAGTTAGTCCCAGGGAGCCAACCAACAAACATCAGGCCTTACAGGTATCCACACATACAAAAGAGTGAGATAGAAAAGATTATTGAAGAGATGCTCGAGGCAGGAATCATCAGGCATAGCCAAAGTGCTTACTTCTTGCCTACGGTGATGGTACGTAAGAAGGATGATACTTGGCACATGTGTCCAAATTATAGAGTGCTCAACATGTACACCATTAAAGATAAGTTTCCAATTCCAGTCATTGATGATTTGCTAGATGAATTAAATGGAGCTATGTTTTACCAAGTTAGATCTTAGATTTGGTTATCCTGTAAATTCGGATTAAGGAGGAAGATATTTGTAAGACAACATTTCGGACTCATGAGGGTCATTATGAATTTTTGGTGATGCCATTTGGTCTTACCAATGCACCATCTACATTCCAAAGTTTGATGAAGTCCATTTTTAAGAAGTTCTTGAGAAAGTTTATGTTAGTATTCTTTGATGATATATTAATTCATAGCAAGACTTGGGAAGAACATTTGCAATATGTGGACCAAGCATTACAAATACTGGAAGATCATAAACTCTATGCTAAGCCATCCAAGTGTGCTTTTAGTCTTACAGAAGTGGAGTATTTGGGACACATAGTTTCACATGAAGGAGTAAAGGCGGACCCTAACAAAATTAAGGCTATCATGGAATGGCCTATTCCAAAAACCATTAAGAAACTGAGAGGATTCTTGGGATTGACAGGGTACTATAGAAGATTTGTGAAGAATTATGGTAGTATAGCAGCACCTCTCACCCTCTATTGAAGAAGGATTCCTTTCATTGGGCAGTTGCGCCAATACAACATTTGAGAGATTGAAGGAGGCTATGTGTACAACTCCATACTTGCCACTCCTGACTTCACTAAAAGGAATTCATTGTGGAATGTGATGCTTCTGGAAATGGGATAGGAGCAGTGCTCATGCAAGAAGGGTCGACCAATTGCTTTGAGAGTCATCAATTAAAAGCTAAGAATCAACTAAAACCTATTTATGAGAAGGAAATGCTAGCAATACTCCATGCGGTGAAACAATGGTACTTATCTATTGGGTAGACATTTCAAGTTTAAGACAGATAGATCATGATAGCCTAAAATATTTTTTGGAACAATGACTATCTTATGAAGAACAACAAAAATGGGTCACTAAGATGTTAGGATATGACTTTGAGATTGTATATATAAAAGGGAAAGAAAATATTGTAGCATATGCACTTTCAAGGAAGGATGAGAAAGATGAAGCCTTATTGTGTTCCCTTTCAATATTACAAGAAAATTGGGTGGAGGAAGCCATAGCGTGGCAAAATGATGTTGTGACAAGTAAATCCATCGAATCAATTAAAAGTGATCCCTAGTAGTTCGAGGATAAGTTTTGTTGGAAGGAGATGCTCTTTGGTATAAAGAGCGTTTGTATCTCTGCAAGAATTCCAACCTTAAAATCAAGATTCTCCAGAGTTGCATGAGTCTCCGTGGGTGGTCATTCAGGGATTTTTGAAGACATCATCATCGAGTCAAGCAAGATTTCTTTTGGGAAGGGCTAAAGGGTGATGTTCAAAAATTTGTGGCTGAATGTTTGGTGTGTCAAAGGCATAAAGGGAGACAATTAAGACACCAGGTCTCTTGCAACCCTTATCTATTCCTAGCCAGCGTTGGGAAGAGGTATCCATGGACTTCATCACAGGGCTTCCCAAATCTAAAGGTCATAATGTCATCATGGTGGTAGTTGATCAGCTCACTAAATATGCACATTTCATTGCATTAGCACATCCTTTTACAACAAGTGCAGTGGCTAAAGCTTTTTTGGAGAATATCCAAAAGCTACATGGTACACCTAAAGTTATTGTTAGTGATCGTGATCCTATCTTCACTAGTCACTTTTGGAAAGATTTATTCTCATGTTTGGGTACTCAATTGGCTCTTATCTCTTCATACCACCCTCAATCAGATGGGCAAACAGAGGTTGTTAATAAGTGTTTGGAAGGATATCTATGTTGTTTCACTTCAGAGAAACAGTCTCAGTGGGTAGATTGGCTACCACTTGCAGAATGGTGGTATAACACTTCTTTTCATAGCTCATCAAAAATGTCTCCAGTTTTGGCACTTTATGGATATCATCCTCCTTCCATCACATCATCAATTAAGGTGTCCCCAAGAGTTCAGGCAGTAGAAGACCACTTGCTTCATCAACAACAAGTACTTTCAGGACTCAAGGAGAATTTAGCCATGGCACAAAATCTAATGAAACAACAGGCAGACCAACATCGTAGTGAAATAAGTTTTGAAGTTGGGGATTGGGTCTTCTTGTGATTGCAGCCTTATAAGAAAATCTCACTAAAGCAGCAAAGAAAGAATAATAAGTTGTCTCCAAAGTATTATGGTCCATACCAAATCATGTAGAAGATCGGTAGTGTTGCCTACAAGCTTGAGTTGCCACCAACAACAAAGATACATCCAGTTTTTCATGTTTCCTGTTTGAAGAAGGTAATTGGGCATAATATTCCCACTCAAACAACACTTCCCAAGCTGGATGAAGAAGGAAGAATCATTTTGGAACCAGAGTGCATTCATCAAACACGCACAAAGAAGCTGAGGAATAGAACTATCATTGAGTATCTCATCCAATGGAAGAAGTTACCAGTTGAAGATGCCACATGGGAAGACAAGGAGTTCATTCAAAAGTTTCCAAACTTGATTAGCATTGAGGACAATGCTTCTTTGAAGAAGGGGGGCATGCTATGCCCTTAATATTATTGTACATCGGGTTATGAATTGTCGGCTTGTGGCTATCTTAACTCTCTATTAAGTCATATTATCATTAGTATATTGTTATTTAGTTGTTTAGGTTGACCTAAGTCTTATATAGGTGTGTCTAAGTCGGCCTAGGTGATATCCTAGGCATAAATAGGTATATATAGGAGGTTGTGAGTCTTATTTCATCATCAAGTGTGAAGTGTGTTCTCATTAGAGATATTTGGAGGTTTTCCCCCTCGAAGTGGCTTGTTATTCTCAATTATTATCAAGTATTTGTAGCATATTTCATATCATATTCTTCTATTGTGCAAGTTATTTCATAACATATTCTAGTTTTCAATCCTCCACAATTGGTAGTTGATGCTTGTGGGTTTTGGGAATATGTCTTATATTGGCATTCTCTTGGTTCTGGAAAAGATGTGTGTGGTTTGGTGATCCAGAAGTCATGTTTCTGAGTTGTATGTGTCTGCATGTCTGGATGGACTGATGAAAGGAGTTTGGTGTTTGAAGATTATTGCACTTGTTGCGGATGTATATGAAGGAATCCAAAATTTGTTCTTGTGCATAATGAATCATTTTGCGTCGTCCGTGTGCTATCTTCTTGTTGGGAAGTGTGTACATCAATGTTCATTTGTGTTTTCATTAGGTTTGGCCGACATGGTGTTTACACTTCATTCGAAGAATTAAATTAATCAAGAAAGCGTGTGGTTGATCCAAGACATTATTTTTGGTCTTGGTTAAGTATTTTTATTGGTCCACTCTCATTCTTTTCCAGCATGAGAATGTTGAGTTGCTGACCTAATTTGAATTTATGAAATGAAGTTTATGTGGCTGACCTTGGAAAAAGTTTCTAAGGTTGAAGATGGTATAAATGCAAGTCAAATTGTGAAGAATGTGATAGTGATGCAAAGTGACAAAGTAAGCCACAAATCAAAAAGCAAAAGTGTGTGAAAGTGAGTTGAGGCAACAGTACTTCATTGTGTTAGATTCCTGAAGCTAGTGAGTTGAAGGTTTCTGCAATCTTCTAATCAAGGTTGCAGATGTGTGTTTATTTTTGTGGTGGATATTTTGTTCTATTTTGTATCTATAGGCAGTGAGCCTCCCTGTTGGACAATGAGTCCTTTCTGTAGGTAGTGAGATTTTGTATTTGGACAGTGAGTCCTCTTCTGGGTAGGGAGCCTCTGTATTCGGTTTTATAATCTCTTTATATTGTGAGTTAATCCTCATCGTGGTTTTCCCCTCATTAGGTTGTCCATGTAAAAATCTAGTGTTCATTGTGTTGATTTTACTTTATGTTATCTGCATTTCATGTTCATACTTAATAACAAAATAGTGTGGTTGTGGGATTGATAAGTGTTAAAGTTTTGAATTTGAATTTGTGTGACAAGTGATTCACCCCCCTCTCAGTTGTCCTACGCCTTTTTAACAATGGAACTACATCAACACTTGTTAGTTTTCCTACACCTATTAACACAACCCTCAAATTCTATAGTTGAGAAGGTTTTGATAATCCTCTATCTAATCCATTTATTCCTCCATATGAAGAAACATGTTTCTTATTGGTAGCATGTTGCAAGGTTAAGAGGGGTTGGAAACCTATGGTTGTGGCCATGACAACTCATCCTTGGAGATGAAGCTAGAGATATATAGAAATTTCAAAGAATCCATGCAACTATAGGAGGATGCACAAATTTTTTTCCAGTAGAAAACCTAAAATATACCAGACACAACATGATTCTCTTCATATACCCTCCCATTTTATAACAATAACATTTACTCAAATAATTCCAATTTAGATGAAAAAATTGTATTGAATACATAAGTCTCATTTCCATATATTGCCCCACATATTGATTACCATCACCTTGGGAAGTGTACACTTGAAGAAAAAATTCTTCTAGATAAAATCGCACACAAACTATTCATATGCTTTCAAAATAAAAAGGGGCAATGTTTGATATCCAAGAATATATCTTAAATCAAACTAGAAAATATTAATAGATCCTTTTCACATTGGTCATTAGCTATGAAAAGATGACTTAGTAATTCATCTATGAATATACATCATATGATGTTAGACATATATTATCTAAATATTTTCACTCTAGAAAAACATAACTCAACAAAGAGAAAACATAATAATATCAAATAAAAGGATAAAAATGATAAATAATATCTTCACTCATATGTTTTCAACCAACTTTCATATTCTTCACCACTTGGCTAATTAGCATCTAAGATTGCCTTAAGTTTATTTATGTTACGAACATATGTGGCATCTAATGTTATCGTGGTTTCTCTAACAAAATTACCTACCCCTTCCTCCAACATAAGTACCTTGTTTAATTTTAGGCTACATAGGATAAGATCAACCTTTTCCTCATCTAGAAAAAGGTTTAATGAATTGATGATGAATAATGGAGTATGATTCAAAATTTCTAGATGTTAAAAAAATTGCACATAATTTCAATCCAAAAATCTCAACACTTCATTATCATGGATTGTGGAAAATTCATGCTATTAAGTGAGGAAATGTTGGCATCCAAAGAATAAGACAAGGATTTATATTTTGAGTTTGGATTCAATACAAGATTTGAGACTCTACAAATATGAGTAGTTTCTATAGAAACTCAAAAGTCTCAGGTTGCAATTAATGTCAGTAAGATTACTGGGAACATTATTGTCAAGATACCCATAGATATGATACATCTTCTCTTCAATTAGCATCATTGGTAGTGAGCACTGCATTGTTTAGTGAGGTTGTAGCCAAGAAATTACAAGAAATTTTTGATAAGCTCTAGATAGATCATGTTAAGTTGTTTCAAGAGTACAATAAGGTGAAGTCACTCATTCCCCCTCCATCATGCATTATATCAAAGCCTAATACCCCTTAATCAAGATCAATTGACACTTCCATTCAAGATAGGGAAACTCTATCATTGAGTATAAAGGAGATGAAGTAACAATTATGTCAAAGAAAAGAAGCAGAAAGGTTAGCCAAGGAAGAAGGAAACAAGAAAGTGAATAATCTTGTAGATGATCTATTGAGTCGTAGATTATCATGCATTCTTCATAAGCTAGAAGACACTTGGGTTGAATGTAATAACTTTAGAAAAACACACTCTAATTATATTGAACATAAGGAACGATTAGAAGAAATACCAAACACTTGGATTCCTAGGGAAACATCTTTAGAATGGATATACATGCAATCTAAATTTAGTCCTAATGGCCCTATTAATATATTAAGCACTTATGGAGTACTTGGATTACTAAATGATATATCTACATATCAAATCAAATTAGATATCTAGCTTAAGAACAAGTTGAATTCTTTTCAAGAATTGGAAGGATCATTCGTACCAAATATTTTAGATGATGATGAAGAAATCAAGACATTTGACAGATTAAAGCTTGATTTCAGTAGCATATTTCCTTCTTTGTGTGCCTCCATATTTTCCAATGTTGAACTACATTCAACCTTGTTAAATAGAATTATAGATAAATTATTAAGGTTGGAGTCAAGTTTGGGTAGTTTCATCAAAGAAAAAAGAGCTATTTTAGATGCAAAATACACTACACATGTGAATAAGGTGGCAAAATTTCTTGAATTCAAATAGCCTTCAAAAGAGATTTATGCTTCATGGGTTGAGAAATATCAAGAGTAAACCATCTTGCTAGGTCAACATAGTCATCATATTTTTGTCTTCGTCCAGCTATCCAAGATCACGTGTGGATGCAAAGGTTTGTCTTCATCAATAACTCAAATCAATTTGTTTCTTCAATATCTTCAAAAGTGTTCTTTTTGTCTCTATCAATAAACACAATTTGTTATGTTCTAGTGGGTTGTTACACTATCTAGTTATAACAATTTTGGTTGTCATATGTGACAAGTGTCAATTTTTCTCCTAAGTCTGTGTGTTTATAATCCTTTTATATTTAAGAGGAGGTTGTATTCTTGTAAATGGTTCGAGAAATTGAAAATTTGAGCAAGTGTTTTAGTCTGTAAAGTGATGTTAGGGTTTTATATTCAAGGTTTGTAAATTTTTTTGCAACAACAATGCATCTTTGATTGAGGCATATCTGAATACATGTTTCAGTATGTAATCATCTCCATCTTTGTAACATAATACATTTCATGAATAAAATAATAAAATATTATTGAGTTCTTCAATGCAAATTTCTAGCATTGTGTATTTTTATTGATAGCTTCTATTCAAGGAATATAATAATTGCTTTCATTAAAATACAAGGGATATTATAATTGAAAATGAATTTTTAAGTAGGATCACGTTGTGAGCCTTTAGTTGGTCTTGTTATTATAAGGTAATAACAATTTATTGACTATCAAAGTATGTCAAATTATTGTAAGGAAATTTTTATAAGATTATAGGACTCTATAATCATAGATAGGCATAAGTCAAACTAAGATGGTCAACTTAAATCCTAGAACAAATCTAAAATGACAAATCCTAAGTCATTTATAATTTATTTGTAATTATTGTTGTATCTCATATAAGGTTTTGAATATTCACAAAGATATAAAAAGGTTATCCTATTATATTATGTGAATCCTTGTCACAAGAGTATGAGAATTAGTATGCTAGATATCGTTTGTCTATTATAGATAATATTTGTAAGTGGTATCATAAGGGAAACCCACCTAGGTTTTGTAGAGCCTAAAGTGTAGAGGAAATTAATCTTAACAAAAAAATAATGTTCATTGGCCAATCTCCTAATACCCTTGAGCATGATACATGACTACTATTTAAAGGATTAAGGAATCAATTGGAAACACCAGCAAAGCACATGTGGCTACTAAATTATACATGAGTCTATGAAAGTGCACATTTTGTCACATCTCAATTTCATTGCTTGCATTTCATAATGTTGAGTTAATTGAAATATTTGGAAAATAGAATTTATCTTTTAATATTTATGGATATGATAAATGCAATGTTATTTAAAAAAAATATTTATCTTGCAATGTTATGATTTTTAAAAAAGAGTTATTTCATAAGGATTATCGGTTAAAGGTTACTGATAAAGTTGAAAAGTGCAAGAACGTGTGTGTGTGTGCAGGAGTAGGTTGAAGAGTGAGAACTTAGTTGAGGCAGGAATGCTTAGCTGGAAGACAAACAATAAGGATGGAATCTAGAATCTCACACACCATAGTAGATGATGACATCTGTATTTGTCTATAATCGATAAATATCATTCTTCTTTGTATAGATTTAAAATTTGGTTAAATAAGTGATCTTGTGAAAGAAATGAATCTAATGTATCCTTGTCTTACTCTAGCTATCTCAAAGTTTGATATAAAATAGTATTAGAAATGTATTTGATCATATACAATTATCAAAAGGAGAATGATTATAATACTTGTTCTTTAGATGAATTCAAAAAATAGATTCTTGATAAAGAAATGGGAAAGATAAGATAACTGTATTTTTGTGAAAATTCTATATATATATGTGTGTGTATGTATATACACATATATATTTGGGTGAAACCACATATATATGGGTATATATATATATAGATATACAATATATTAAATATTGCCGTAAGTTTCAAAAAGCTATGAGAGTGTTGTTTCATGCATAACTCCCATAATGAATGGGGAAGGAGTCAAGCCCTAAATACTCAGAAATGGAAGAGAGTGGGTGGCTAAGTGATAGTGGTGTGGGCAGAAGCATTATGACCACTAACACCAAAGATAGCAATGAAGATATTCTCGCAGAGAGGGGGAAATTTGATGGATGCAATCTAGCAAAAAGTTGGACGAAGTGAAGGAAAAATCGACATAGAAAGGGGAAAGATGACCAAATAGGGTGCTATTACCAATTACAACCGAGGAAAAAGCACATGGATTTGCATCGAAGAGAGGTAATCCAAAATGCTACATTTGATGTTTCCCTTTCTATTGAATCGTATTAGTCCTCATGCTCTATTTTGAATGGATCATGCATTTTATTTGTGTTTAGAATGCTTGAAACTTGTGCTCTTGACATGTAGAAAACCCATGGATTTGTAAAATGTGTTTTGATCATGGTAGTTTCGACCATGTTTTGTACACTATTAGCCATGCTTCAAGGCCGAGCCACTATTTGTGAGCCCCATCCTTTGGATACCCTGCATGTGCAGGTTTGGGATGAACACCCATGACGGGTTACCACTTGCATGCTACATCAACCCTTGTAGCCATTTTCGTTCAACCCGACATTTCCATTGCATTTCATTTATTTGATTAACTCCATTCTATATATTTCATATTTGATGTGTCGGATGGACACCGTCATGGAGTTCGATTTACCATCCGAGTAACATTATATGGTCGAACGGTTGGTATTGTTCGATGGTTATTATTTTTCTTTATGAGATTTGTAAACTTCTAGCTAACGCTAGCCGAGTGATTCATATCGCCTTGTTACCGGTACTTTTTGCAAATGAACGACATGCATTGTGTTGACTGTGTTTGCTATCACACCCACCATTTCAATGAGGTGAATGTGCGATTTGAGCCCTGCTAAAAGCATGGGGTGAACGATATACTTATTATTCCCTTTTGTTTCATAATCCATCAACAGTCTTGTCATGGGGGTTAGGAATGATCCAAACCTTCCATGGATAACCCTCAGCCGAACGTGTATAATGTTCAAAAAATGCTTAAGGTAGTTGTTGTGTCACCTATGTTCAACCATCTCAGGCCGTGGGTTATAACGAGTTAACCAAATCCTTACTCTCTTATGAGATATTTTGATATTCTTATTTATATATATGTGTAAATAATATATACATACATGTATATATATGTATATACATGTTCACTATCATTTAAAATTCACTATGTAAATCTGGGTCGATAGATATTTATATTGTATTTACTTGATGCTTATTAATGAATGGTGCCTTCACTATGATCTATCGAACCATAGCACAATAATTAACAAGTAAAAATGAAGGTGCATGATGTTCACTGATTTCATGATATCATGCTTATTGGCTCCCATGTGTTTAATATTGTTGTTAGAATAGAGCAACCAACATTATAGTGCTTTGATTTTCTTTAAAACAAATGCTTATGAACAAATATAGAACACAACTACATGATATGTGGACTTATTTTGGTCAGAAAATGAACGAATATAAAACACAACATTTGTGCGAATTGAAGGATATATTTATATATTTAGTAAAATTTTGATTGTTCTCTCAAACTGTTTATTTTTAGTCTTACAAATCATCCATGTTCATTTTAAATTGATATATGATCCATACAAGAGACAAGTGAACTGTTATTTTAGTGTTTTTCATTATACTTAAATCGAGACTAGTTGTTATTGAAAGATCAAATGGAACACTAGAACGAAGTTATTACTTTATATGATTATGGAAAATCTGTATGCAAGGTAGATTTTTCTTCTAATATTCAAAATGTATACATATATTCCATTATGTGTTATTTCTAGGCATATATGTGTACATGCATAAATGCATCATTTATGTACATGCAGATACATGCGGTATATCTACTGATTTTATCTTGAATTACTCATTTATTACGATTGTTTAATTTTATTTGTAAAGTAAAGAACTCTATATATGGAACAAAGATGAATTGCAATACAAATCTTAATGGAAAAATAGTTGTATGATGAGCAGATGAATGGTTATTCCAGATTTTAGATGGAATAATTGTTGATGATAATGAAATGGAATGATACAAAAAAGTACTATGGTAGACTGTAGCACACTAGAATATGATGCTAATAGATGGTCTAAAAGGGAGGGATACCCCTTGCTAAGATGATCTTTTCTTCCAAGAATGGGTGCCAGAGAGTGTAGATTTGCTTTTCCAAATCTAACCTGAGTTGCATTTTATGTAGCATGAGCTTGGCTGAAATATTCCGAGCCAATTTTTTTTTTGTTTTTCAATTAACAGATTACCAATTACAAACAGTGCACCCATTAAGGTTAGATGGATAAACCAAAACATGAAAGAAAGCAACTCTAACCAGAATGGCGCCAATGATGGCGAGCATTGGTCAGAGGATCTTCTACTCTAAATACGGAAAGGAACTCAACGTCAAGTATGTGCTACCCAATCCAATGCGGAGTGAGGGGCGACCATATGACGGAGTGATTACAGGAAGCAAATCTTGAAATGAAAATGCTGAAAGCTGAAACTACTCAACACCCAGAATGTGCTTGCTCACCCAGAATGGGAAGTAGCTACCATAGGGCGGAGATCTATCTATTACAAACTTCAAATGAAATTGAGCATTACAAATTCGAATTAACAAGCTTAAGAATCACTGCCAGTACTACTGTCAGTTTACAATTGAATATCATACGCCTGTCAAGAGATTAGAGCTGGAAATATCAACCATTACAATACAATAATAAATTCTTTGGCTTGATTTAATATGCCACACCAAATTCTCACAATGAATAGGAAATAACACTGCTGTTTTCTTTGGTTACCAGAAATCTGTATTTTGCAGTTCAAACCAGCAGTCTAAGAAACTAATCAAATGCTCGTAACTCACTATTAACTTGCCCAATTCACTCGAGATAAAATGCAATATACTCCAATAGAGAAGACGCCTAGGAAAGACACTAAACCCAGATCTAAAAGCCTTCAATTTATTTTGCACGGATTCCAATGCACTGCTGAAAGGTACGGCTTAAAGGAAAGGGCGATCTGCTCTATAAAATAAATGGAAGCTTCATAAAATCTGCAAACTGGAGGGATGGGACGCCTAAAGCCTACAATGAAGATAAGACAATACCCATATGCAATTTTTTGGTCTTTTTGGATTTATGATTAAAAACTCAAATCTGCTGTCTAACAATGCAATTTTCCAGAACTTGACAAAATGCAGAAACATAAATCTAAAGATTCGAAAAGCAGATTACAATGCACAATATTCAATAACTCACAAACTAGACTAAGAATCACCACTTGATGTTGCCTTGCAAACACGAAGCGATGCCCGAGCTAGGAGGCCTTCATTCCTCGAAGCGATTCCAGAGCCAATCCGGCAACATAACAGTATAGTCGTCAAAAGATCCCCAAAATGATGCACAAGACTCCTTTTTATAAGTTTCGTTTAACTTCATGAAACCCTAAAATCAGCTTTTAGGTCAAAACCCCTAATCTCCTCAAGAAGGCGTACTTTCTCTTCAAAGCTTAAGATTTGACATTTTAATTAAATATCATACTTTGAAATATGCGCCCCTCATAACCTTCCTTTGACTTAGGGAATAATTAAATCATCTCTTAATGAGGGTGCCACCCTCAAGGACCCACTTTTAAAAACAACATTAAGTCATTAAGTCTAAGCCAAGGGGTCAACGTTAAAATATAACATTTAAACATGACCCTTTTTAATTAAATGACTTAACTTATCCTTCTGAATGAGCCCTGAAGCCAAAACTGAGCAAGACATCTGACCTAACTAAAACAGGAAGTCAACAGAGCTGAACTCAACTGGAAAGCTGCCAAAAATAGAATTTACTAAAAATAGTAAATTCCAAAAAGTGCTCTGAACGCTGAGATGATCATACCACTGCGAAGCTCTCTGAAAACCCAGAAAGAATCCGCCATTGAATCCTCCATCTCTGAGCAATGACCTCCTCAAAAATAGGAAACCCTAATTTTATCTTCCGACTAGCCTTCGGGTTTCCAGAAAAAAGGCCAACGGTCACATGAATGATCAGGTTTGAGACGGGGACATTACATTGGCCAAACTTTGGAGTCATTTTTATTATTATTACAAAATAAGACTATTTAATATTTATCCTCTCTTTGTTATTTCATTTATTACCTAACATAGAACTTGCATATTCTAACAATAGATAGAAATGCATGTAGTTAGGAATGCACAAATTCCACCTTGCAAACTGTATCTCTTACTAAGTGTTTTGTGCAAGGTCGGGTATTCTTCGACAGATTCAAGAATTTTGAGGAAGCATTGCTTCATGGTTGGGTGGAAAAGCACCTCAACCATGTTCTCGTCCACCAATGGAGGTGAGCTATCATAAAGGAATTATATGGGAATCCTAATTTATGTACTTGTATCATTGATGTAAATGATGTAATTGATGCATTGACTTTGAGGCATTTAAATTTCAAGTCAAACCTTGTAATTGACTATTGACATTTGGAAATGAATATATATTCAATTTTTTTTAAAATTTATGGACATGAAATTGCTAAATAAAAATAGCTATGGGATTTATGTCATAAATTTTATATTCATAATGTCAATTTTATTTAATTTTTGAGGAAAATTCAGTTGGGCATGTTATACATTTGCATGTTAATTTTAGGAGTATTATAGGCTTTGAAAAAGGAACCGAATGATGCCCACATTTTAGATAGTTTGTAGATTAATGACAATATTTTCATAATGTATAAATTAAATTAAAATGTTTCTGGTAGAAACTATATATATTATTTTGCATCGATAATTTAGATCACACTACATGATCCATCATCATGAATGGGATGGAAAATGGTTCAACCTTGATCACTAGAAGTTGGGCATGTCTAAAAATTATGAGTTGCTTATAAGCAATTTTTTTATGATTGTTCTAACATATCTTTGCCAATATATGAGGTCTAATTTTGTATTAGGTAACCACTATTAAAACTATAAATAAGTATTTCCTTTTTGACATGTGTTTTATCAATATTTTTGCACTATAGTTAATTGGTAGTGTAGCAGAACAATCAATGAATATTTTGATGACTTCTACATGATTTATTATGTTTTCAATGATTATAATATACATAAATAAAATATCATTTCATATTGTTTCAATATGTTATCTACTCCATAGGAGTACGAGGCTGAAATGGATCATTTTTGTAAATATTTTTCAAGAAAAGAAAGAGAGCAAAATTAGATTAGTTATTGGTAAAGAGAAAGGTAACATCTCTTCATGTTTTAGATAGTATGTTTTCTTTTGGAAGAAATTGTGTAGAATAGAGAAATTTTGGAATGTCAAAGCATGTTTGTGAGTGTTTATTGAGGAAAGAAGGCCAATAAATGTGTGTAAAATACCTTATGTTCAATGGTTGTTTGGGATAGCTTTATTGATATCCATTTAACTATTAGATAGCGAGATTGCAAGTACGATAGTATTTTAATCTCTTTCACATGATGCATGTTGGGCATGTACTTTTAATGCATCTAAGATCTTCATTCATCTGATAGTGGAACATTATTAGTTATGTCCATGCCTAGGACAAATGTTGATATCAAGAGTTAGTTGTTGCAAGTCATATTATTTTAATGCATTGTATATTTTGGTATCATAAGACATGAGCAATGTAAAACCATTATATATGTGTGGATTAGTGGCATGAGGAGCTCTGTTCATTCTTCTTAGAGTTTGATTCCAATTAGGGAGTTTCTCTAGAGTTATTTTAGTGTTTACAATTGTGTATATACGATTGTTTATTTTTCAACAATATAAATGGTGTTATGGTTTTCATAGGTTGAACCTTCTTGTGCCAAATCAATTTGGTAGGTGCAAAGATCATTTTTGTAAGTGTAAATTTGAACCTAAACAAAATAGAATAAGCTCAGAGCTATCGAGACATTTATCTAGACAAGACCCTACTATTTAAAATATTTGACAAATAAAATTTTGACATCTTGAATAATATATATCACCAAAATTCAATTTAAGTACCTTATTTTATTTATTTATATTCTACAATTATTAGTATATTATCTATTATTACTTCCAACTTTTAAATTCTAAACTCTTATTTATTATTTGATTAAATATCCTAGATAAATCATAGAAAAACCATTTAATTTTAATTACAAATAAGTAATTAATTTAATTAATTTATTAATACATTATAATATACTATTAGATTTAATTTAAATAATATGAATCGTTGAATTATAATATAATTATATAATAATTAATACTGGTCAATAACACACAACTTAAGAAATTTAGAACTTTTAAAATTACACAAAGTTTTAAATATGAAAAGTGCAAATTCAATTGAAGTGCATTCCATTAAATTTAGAATGTATGCATATTATCTTATATTTAGTCGATAGGCTACATATAGTGTGAGATTTGAGCCAGAAACAAGTCTCATGCCTGCAAACCACTTTGAGTCACCATAAAACAAGTTTTAATTGTAGTTTAATGGTAAACCAACTGCCATTTAATGGTAAAAACCTCCAAAATCTCACTTATCATGTAAAATCCCAATAAATATTGATTTTCTAGTTGGATCAGAACATTCTATTTCCATTTGCAATTCTTTTTGTCAATTGATGGCAACTTTCTTTTTCATTTGCATTGCTTTATGTTTTAAATCTATATGCAAATATTTCAAAATCAGATAATACTTAATTTCATTAAGGAAAAAATCTAGATTTGTCTAAGTTTATTTCATTCCATTATTTAGTACTTATTATTAATTGTTTAATCCAACCACACACAACTAGAATTTGCAGTACATGGCATCCATACACACTCATGAACAAACACGTACTCTCTAACATATTGCCATGCATATAATTTTCTATCGATGTAAACCTTAAACATCCTTTAGATATAAGTGCTAATTGATATTTATCGTATATAAAAACATATAAATATACTACAGCAAAAAATACATTCGACAAATTGACAGAGAAATATTGACAAATATAACCAAAAAAAATAAAAAAATATATCATACATATACATAAATGAGTATAGATTCATTTATTATGTTAAAAGAATACCTAGAGCCAAAGTAGACTGGTAAGAGTTGACCTAATTATGTGATGTTTTTTTAGCAAGTATAAGGTTAAGGACTCAATTCCATCCCTAAACCTTGAAAAGGTAACATCACCTAAATGTCTCGAAACAAAGAAATAAATGCTTTGAATTTTGAGGCACCAATTTTGCGTATCAAGGACGCACCTATTATAACAACATTAATTTCTCCCCTTGCTTGACTCATTTGGTCAATCACACCCGAGTCATAATTAGATGAAAAAGAGATGGAAATTGCTCATAGATTTTTCCCGAATTTCTTAGTACAATAAGAGGAATTTTTTACTAAATTTCATGATGTTATTATTATGTAAAGAATAAAAAGGCGTAATATCATCATTATGGTGAATGATTAAAGATGCATCACTATAAAGTAATATCCTCGTCATTAATATTTTTGTAAACAATTAAAGAGGTATCATCATAAAGTAATATCGTCATCATAGAATGTGAGTAAAATAAATTTGATATGTATAATATTGACATGTAGAAGGAATATCATCGCCACGTCTAACAATGTTGTGGGTTGGTGAAATAATTGTATCCTCATCACATAATGTATCATTCACAACAATGGAGGGTATAGAGTTATGGAAAGACCCCATCCAAAATGTGCACTAATATGCAAATTCCAAAAAAAAAAAAAAAAAATTTCCAACACATATTTCTAGACAATAGTGACATTATTTTCAATATATTAATTAAACTATCATTTTTAATGTTTTAACATTCCTTATGCTATTTAAATTTAGTATTTTTGACCCCAACGGGTAGCATGGTTGGTTAAGGGCTTTGGGTTCGTCCCATATAGGTCCTGAGATCAACTCACGCTTCCAGATGAAATTGGTACGGGTCGTGTTGGGTGCGGTCCGTGCCCCCAGAGGACTAGTCTCACCTCCACTTGCCTCCTTCGTCCCCCAAAACCTGACAAAAAGTTAAGACCAGGGCAAGGGTGGTGGAGCTCATTGGGCAGAGTCGCAAATCCAAGCGCTTTATGTGAGGGTTGGGGATACCTCTGAGTTACAAAAGAAATAAATCAGTATTTATATTTTCATGTGTATAGGATAATATTATGTTGATTATGTACTTTTGTGTCATCTTTGTATCGGATGACAATGCACCCCAAAGATGTCTACACTAGGCATTGGAGTCTGAGGTTAAGTTTCTTTACAACTTATAATATCATTGTCATAACTTGTACTTTATGTTTCTATTAAAAGTTGATTATAATAACTTCTATGTAGGTTTTTAATTTCACCAATTTGTAATAATTTAATATTTAGCTTTTGTAATAGACTAGTTTATGTTGTTATTTATCATTTCTTGCATTATAAAAAATGATAATGAACAATTCTTAGGACTGTTGATTCATCTTAATGTACATGTGGAGAATTGACCTCAAAAGTTAATATACTTTATGCAAGTTTCATTTTTCATACACTGCAATATATACATATATATAGAAAAATATTTGAAACAAAAATAAATATTAAAACCCTCTTTTAGAGTTAATTACCTCAAATTGAGTGAGAAATCATAAAAACTAGCATACATATATTAAATATTAATATATATATATATAATAAGCTAGGAGTTATCCTTCTCAAGATGTCTATTTTCATGATTTTTTCTTAGTACAATAGGTGCCTGGATAATGATAACTGTCAGCGTATTTTAATAAAAATTCAAGAGGAAGATAAATAAGAAACAAAACATAAGCACAAAAAGAGAGAGATAGATTGTTGAATGCTTCTTGTTGGGAGGAGACTATGAGATCCTTATCAAAGGATTGGAATTCTCTTTTTGTTTTGTCTTTGATTTGCTATTTTTATGTTGTTTTTTGGTTTGGTTTGGCCTAGTGGCCACCTTTGCTGTAGTTTTTTTTGTTTCACTGCTTTGTTTATGGCGAAATTTTTGTAATATGTTTAGGGCCCATTCCTACTTATTTTATCAAAAACAATGTTAAGATCACAAATAATAGTATTACACTATTAAAAAAATGATCTTTAAATTTACAAATGCTATCTTAACTATTGGAATGTGCTTAGCTATTACAAAATCTATTTTTAAAGGGAGATTTATTGATTAACATTAAATATCATTTTTAGTGTGATAATTTTTTTTTTCTAAAAAAAATTGATGTCACTTAGGCATGTTGGAATATTTGCCTCAATCCATACTAACATGTAACTCCTAGAGGGCAAAGTCGCTGTGACATTAATCATGTATGGCTAACTAGCTGTTCTGAATTCTCTTGAAATGTTCATATCGTTGAGACAAAGCAAATGTCTTGCTGAATGTTGTTATCACTGTGACTAGAAGCATTCGTTGTGACCTTTTGTCGAGTAGGAGACCTCTGACCGACAGTGTTATTTTCTTATCGGGTGTTGGGGAGACTCACAGCGATTGGGGTCTTTGGGGTGACTTGATCGCTCGATATGAAGTCCCAGCGACTGAAGGGAGTCTCACCGATAGATCATCGGGCTAACACAAGGGCTTTGGTAAGATGTCCCAACAAGAATGGAAGGTCATGCCAACGGGGATACAACTGAAGTCATCGGAGTAGCTCAAGGTGATCGGTATGAAGTCTTGGTGACTTGTGAGGTCTCGCCGATGGAAAAGCCAACATTTTGGTATGACTTGAACAGAGTCTTGCCAATAGTAAATGGTCATCGGTGTAACATATGATTTTGATAAGAACTCTCGGCGAAGGTGATAAGTCTTGCTAACTGGTGATTAGGGTGCTCGGTATGACTTAGGACCTCGGTATGAAGTCCTGGTGAAGGCGATGAGCCTCGCTGACTGGTGGATGCTTCGGAACAACATGAAGACTCGGTGGGAGGTCTTGGTGAGAGCAAAATGTTTTTCTAACAGTATGACTCTTTGGTGTGACTTAGGATATCGATATGTGGTCTCACCGAAGAGCGATAGTCTTGCCAAAAGGAAAACTGAAGTCGATGCAACTTGTGAGCATCGGTATGAGTCTTGCCAATGAGAAATCTCTTGCTGATAGGAATGCATTGAATGTCGGTGGTTTTGGTATGACTTGTGGCTTTCGTTATAATGTCTTTCTGATTGTTGGGACTTACGCCGATATCGATATGAAGCCATTGAGCATCGGTGAGACACTTCTTGTGTCTCACCGACATGTGAACTCAGTTGAATGTTTCATTGACCGTTTGACTCTCCTATGTGGCATCTTATGGACCAATCAGAGGAAGTGAATTTCAAATGGATGGCAGTTAGATTTTTGCAACAGTTGCGACGCTGGAGCTGGACTGCATGCATGGAAAAATCAACGCTCAAAGAGGAAACTTTCTACGATGGGGTGATGGCGGATAAGGATGAACAGAGGACAAAAATCAAAATGTGGTAATATTTAAAGGATAGCATTCTGAGTTGAAAATGAGAGATTGGAGAATTGGATTGTTGAGAGAATTTTCTGTAAGAGATTGAACAGTGAATGAAGCTACTGTGAACTGATACCAGAGAGTTGTATCTCTGCATTGTATGTAATTGTTTGTTACTGTAATACAAAGAGATTCAACTTAGTGTGGTGGGTTTTTTCCCGAAAGGGTTTTCCCACGTAAATCTGTTGTTCATTGTCTTTGTGTATTATTTCTGTTTCTATAAATCTTTCATATGTGTCTTAATTGGATTGTAATTTGAAAATTAAAAGTACTGTCTGCATTCTTCCCTGTGGTTTTGACGTTAGGAAAGTTGCTTCCGCACCTCTACTTTCCTTACAAGTGGTATTAGAGCCTAGCCAGTTGTGTTATCCTTGTGAGTGGGTTGGGTTTTTTGTGTCAATTCTTTTTCAGTGGGAGTTTGCTAGAGGTCTGATAATTTAATTACAGATTAAGATGGCGAGCACATCCGGGAAGATGGAAATAGAGAAATTCAATGGTAGCAATTTTGAGTTGTGGAAACTCAAAATGGAAGATATGTCCATGGATCGTGATCTATGGCTTGCTATGTCTGGATCGATGCCTCAAGGCATGAAGCAAGAAGATTGGGACTTGAAAGATAGAAAGTCTAAGGGGCTAATAAGGCTCTGTTTGGCAGACTCTGCTCTTCTAAATGTGCATGAAGAAAAGACTGCATCTTCCTTGTGGAAAAGACTGGCATCTATTTATCAAGGCAAGTCCTTGGTGAACAAATTGTTCTTGAGGAAGAAGCTGTACTCTTTGATAATGCAGGAGGGAGGATCTATTACTGATCATTTGAATGCATTCAACATGTTGATTGCTCAGTTAACATCTGTTGGTGTGAAGATTGAAGATGAAGATCGTTGCATGCTGTGCTATGTTCATTGCCAGATTCTTAGGATCATCTGGTGATGGCTATTGGGAGTATGACATCCACTTTCAAGATGGAAGATGTTGTTGCTTCTTTGTTGTCGGAAGAGATGAGAAGAAAATCTTCTGAGATGGCAAAGGAGGCTTTGGCAGTTAGAGGTAGATCGAAGGAGAAAGGCAAGAAGAAGGACAAGAAATCTAGATTGAAATCAGAAGGGAGATCAAAGTCTCCTGGCAAGAAGTCCAAGGTGAAGTGCTAGAATTGTGGGAAACCTGGTCATGTCCGAAAGGATTGCAAGGAGGAGAAAAAGAAGAAGAAGAAATCTTCGGGCAATGATTCTTCTCAGAGTGATGTAGATGCCTTCATTATAGCTTTGGCTACATGGGCATCAGATGATGTCTGGCTGATTGATTTTGGAGCATCTTTCCACATGACATCTCATAGAAACTGGTTCACAAAGTATGAAGAATACAACGGTGGAAAGGTGTATTTAGCAAGTGATTCATCTTTGGAAATTGTTGGCCGTGGAAGAGTCAGAATCTAATTCCCTGATGGAAGAGTGAAGGGAATCAATGATGTAATGCACATAGCAGGTCTGGCTCGTAATTTACTTTATGTAAGTAAGCTGAATGATATCAGAGTGCAGGTCATGTTCTCTAGAAATGGCTACAAGATGACTAGAGGCACAATGGTGCTGGCTAGGGGTGCTCGAATTGGTACCTTGTACAAGCTGGATGCATAAGCTATTCAATGCAATAGTGTCTCTGCAAAGTCACAGGAAGCTACTCGTGGAGGAAAAGAAGGAAACGTTCCTGATGGTGTAAAATCCATGGAGGTTAAACTTCCAGCAGAGAAGACTATGCTCTGGCATCATAGGCTAGGCCACATTGGTGAGAAAGGTTTAAAAATATTGAAAAATAAAAACCTGGTAGAAGGGCTTGAAGATTGTAACCTTGAGTTCGAATTCTGTGAACATTGCATATATGGAAAGCAACACCGTGTTTCATTTTATTCCAGTCCTCACAAATCTTTTGGTTTGCTTGATTATATTCATTATGATGTTTTTGGTCCAGTGAATGTTCCTTCTTTGTCTAAATCAAGATACTAGGTGTCGTTTATTGATGATTATTCAAGAAGAGCATTTGTATATTTTCTAAAAAGTAAATCAGAAGTGTTCAGTCAGTTTAAGGAATTTAAAAACCTTGTTGAAAATCAGACTGGTAGGAAAACAAAATGTTTAAGGACTGACAATGGCGGTGAATTTTGTTCAGATGAATTCGAAAGGTACTGTAAGGATCATGGGATTAAAAGACATAAGATTACACCTTACACTTCACAACAAAATGGAGTTGCTGAAAGGTTCAACAGGACAGTAATGGAAAGAGCACGAAGTATGCTGATCAGTGCTGGCTTGGAGGAGAAGTTCTGGGTTGAAGCAATCTCTACAACATGTTACTTGGTAAATCATTCTCCTAACTCTACTCTTGTTGAGAAGACACCTTTGGAAGCATGGTCTGGAAAGAAGCCCTCTTTGAGACATATTCGTGTCTTTGGTTGTGAGGCATATGTATATGTGTCATTTGAAAAAAGATCTAAGTTGGAAAACAAAGTTGTAAAGTGTATTTTTATTGGCTATAGTGGTGGCATAAAATGATACAAGCTTTGGAATCCTGAGACTGAGAAGGTTTTGTACAGCATAAGCATTATCTTTCATGAGTTGAAGCCTTCTACACTAGATCCACAGTCAAAGAAGAAATTAGAAAATGAAAAGGATGTAGCAGAAATTCCTCTGACACCAGATAAAGAGGAATTGAAAAATCAAAATGTACATGAGACTGAGGAGAGCTCAAGTAGCTATGAAAGCTCTGAAGAAGATGAAGAACCACCTTAGCCTCAGCCTGTGAGGAGGTCAACTCGTGAAAGAAAGCAACCTGATAGGTATGGATTTTCTTTGATAGAGTCTACTTGTGCCTATGCTTTAATTTCTAGCATTGATGAACCTAGGACTGTGAAAGAGGCATTTAAAATGTCTGATTCAAACTCTTGGTTGGAAGCCATGAATGAAGAAATGGCATCATTAGAAAAGAATGATACCTGGAGTTTGGTGCCACTGCCTAAAGGCAGAAAAGCTATAGGCTGCCAATGGGTATTCAAAAAGAAAATAGGTCTGGACGATAGTGTAGAAAAATATAAAGCAAGGCTAGTTGCAAAAGGTTATTCCCAGGTAGAGGGAATAGATTATGGAGAAATATTTTCTCCTGTAGCTAAGCTGACATCTATCAGATTTCTTCTGTCACTTGTAGTTGCCTATGACTTAGAGATTGAACAGATGGATGTGAAGACAATGTTTCTTCATGGTGATCTTGAAGAAGAAATTTATATGTCCTAGTCGGAGCACTTTGTGGAAAAAGGTAAAGAAAGACTAGTTTGCAAGTTGAAGAAATCTCTGTATGGTTTAAAACAGTCTCCTAGAATGTGGTACCAAAAATTTGACACTTTTGTTTTGTCATTGGGATTTGTAAGATCAAAATGTGATCATTGTGTGTATTACAAAGCTAAAAGTGATCAAGTTCTTATTATTGCTCTCTATGTTGACGATATGTTGTTCATAGGCAATAGTAAGCTAATGATTTCTGATCTTAAGTCTCAGTTGTCTGAAAAGTTTGAAATGAAAGATCTTGGTACAGAAAGGTATATTCTGGGAATGGAAATAACCAGGGACAGGAAAAATAGAAAACTTTGGCTCAGTCAGAGTAAGTACATCATGACTGTTCTAGAGAGATTTTGTATGACTGATTGCAAGCAGCTAGTTGTTCCAGTTTCGTAGGGAACGAAGCTATCTGTTGAAGACTGTCCAAAATCTCCTACTGAGATGGAGGACATGACCAATGTACCGTATGCTAGTGTGGTTGGTAGCCTTATGTATGCAATGGTCTATACAAGGCCAGACATTGCCCAAGCAGTGGGAGTACTTAGTCAGTTTATGGCTAATCCTGGAAGGACACATTGGGATGTTGTGAAGAGAGTGGTTAGATATTTGAAGGTCACTTTAGACTATGCTTTGTGTTGCCATGGAAACTTGGTTGAATCACAGAGGACTCTCAGTATTCAAGGTTATGTGGATTCTGATTGGGCAGGGGACATTGACAGCAGGAGATCCACTAGTGGATATATTTTCATGATGAATGGTGGTGCAATGAGTTGGATGAGCAAGTGACAAGATGTACTTGCTTTGTCCACTACAGAGGCAGAATACATGGCAGCTACACATGCCAGTAAAGAAGCAATCTGGTTAAAACGTTTGTGTTCTAACATTGGTTTTGATGCAGGAAAAATTAAAAATTTACTGTGACAGTCAGAGTGCTATATGTTTGGAAAAAAATCCTACTTTCCATGCCAAGATGAAATATATAGATGTGCAGTATCATTTTGTACGAGATATGGTGGAGGATGGGAAGGTCTCTTTGGAGAAAGTGGATATTATGGAGAATGTTGTAGATGCATTGATGAAGCTTGTGAGCACAGACAAATACAGGTGGTGTGCCAGTTAGATGGGCCTCTTGGCCCATGAATTTCAGTAGTTTTATTATGCTCTGGAGTAGTCAATAAGGTCTTCGTCAAGTGGGAGATTGTTGGAATATTTGCCTCAATCCATACCGACATGTAACTCCTAGAGGGAAAAGTCGTTGTGACATTAATCATGTCTAGCCGACTAGCTGTTCTGAATTCTCTTGAAATGTTCATATCGCCCAGACAATCAGACGTATTGCTGAATGTTGTTATCGCTGTGACTAGAAGCATTCGATGTGACCTTTTGTTGAGTAGGAGACCTCTGGTCAACAATGTTGTTTTCTTACCGGGTGTCAGGGAGACTCATAGTGACTGGGGTCTTCAGGGTGACTTGATCGCTCTGTTTGAAGTCCCAGTGACTGAAGGGAGTCTCACCGATAGATCATCGAGCTAACACAAGGGCTTCGGTAAGATTTCCTAGTGAGAATGGAAGGTCACGCCAACGGGGATACAACTGAAGTCATCAGAGTAGCTCAAGGTGATCGGTATGAAGTCTTGGTGACTTGTGAGGTCTCATCGATGGAAAAGCCAACGTTTCAGTATGACTTGAACAGAGTCTTGCCGATAGTAAATGGTCATCGGTGTAGCATATGATTTCGATAAGAACTCTCGGCGAAGGTGATAAGTCTTGCCAACTGGTGATTGGGGCGCTCGATATGACTTAGGACCTCGGTATGAAGTCCTAGCAAAAGCAATGAGTCTCGCCGACTGGTGGATGCTTCAGAACAACATGAAGACTCGGTGGGAGGTCTTGGCAAGAGAAAAATGTTTTTCTGACAGTATGACTCTTCGATGTGACTTAGGATGTCGATATGTGGTCTCACCGAAGAGCGATAGTCTTTCCGAAAGGAAAACTGAAGTCGATGCAACTTGTGAGCATCAGTATGAGTCTTGCCGATAGGAATGCATTGGATGTCAGTGGTTTTGGTATGACTTGTGGCTTTCGTTATAACGTCTTGTCGACTGTTGGGACTTACGTCGATATCAATATGAAGCCATTGAGCATCGATGAGACACTTCTTGTGTCTCACCGACATGCGAAATCAGTTGAATGTTTCGTTGACCATTTGACTCTCCTATGTGGCATCTCATGGACCAATTAGAGGAAGTGAATTTCAAATGGATGGCAGTTAGAATTTTGCAACAGTTGCGACGCTAGAACTAAACTGCATGCAGGGAAAAATCAACGCTCAAAGAGGAAACTTTCTACGATGGGGTAATGGCAGATAAGGATGAACAGAGGACAAAAATAAGAATGTGGTAATATTTAAAGGATAACATTCTGAGTTGAAAATGAGAGATTGGAGAATTGGATTGTTGAGAGCATTTTCTATAAGAGATTGAACAGTGAATGAAGCTACTGTGAACTAATACCAGAGAGTTGTATCTCTGCATTGTATGTAATTGTTTGTTATTTTAATACAAAGAGATTCAACTTGGTGTGGTGGGTTTTTTCCTGAAAGGGTTTTCCCACGTAAATCTGTTGTTCATTGTCTTTGTGTATTATTTTTGTTTCTATAAATCTTTCATGTGTGTCTTAATTGGATTGTACTTTGAAAATTAAAAGTACTGTTTGCATTCTTCCCTATGGTTTTGACATTAGGAAAGTTGCTTCCGCACCTCTGCTTTCCTTACAAGGCACTGTGGTCAACCATGTAACAAATACATCAAGTTTGAAAGTGTCTTGACCTAGAACCTTAGGAGGATTGAGGAGATATTTTTAAAAAGAAAGAGATAATGATCACAAGTAGAGTGCTTTAGTTAAAAGAAAAAAATTCTAACTTTTCTCTTCTTAATTTGAAGATTGTGATTTGTATGGAGATTTTTGTGTTGTTTTGAACCCTTGATTTTCTCTCACAATTTTAGAAAAAGGTGGATAAGATCACAAGTAGAGTGTTTTAGTTGAAAGAGAAAGCTTCTAACTTTTATCCTATTAATTTGGACGGTGGGATTTGTATGGAGATTTTGGTGTTGTTTTGGCCCATGATTTTCTCTCATAATTTTAGAAACCATTGGCGATTTGTAGTCTTTGGTCATGCCTATATATATAGTTTCATAATTTGGTGATGTATATTTCTTATGATTATGTGATTTTACAAAATATTGTGTTATTGAAATTTCTCTAACTTTTATTGTACATTGGTTTGAGTTTTGGAAGCTTTTCTAAAAAGACTTTTTTTGATAATAAATACTTTGTCATTGGGGGAATGTTTTTACATCTATTTTTTTATTTTTTGAAATTGTTAGATCTTGCATGCATCCATCTCCTATTTCAATGGTTTATCTGCTATCAATATCCTTTCAATTGCATCTAAAAAAAATCTTATTTAATTATTGATGTAATAAATATGGCCATCATCTTCTAAAAACACATTATGAAAGTGTTGGAAATACTAATTATTTAATGAATTATATTAAAACATTCCACATATGACACTTATTTATAACTGCCCCCCTCTTTCTAGAATCTTCCTTTCTAGAGGCTTGTATCAATCACTCTAGATTTCTTTACAACAACCACTCTGCCACTTTGCAAGCAATCATGCTTAGCTTAAATCTACTACTATGCAATTTGACTGTTACCGTCATATAATATATTTGTCTTTGTATATTATCTGCAAGTTTATTTTATTTCTATGTTTTAGATATATTGGCCTTTTTCCAAATAGAGGAAAACATTAAAGTCTTTGGGAAGAAAACAACCATGTCAAGGCGCATCAATGGGGTCAACGTAGTGACTGTGGCATGCTACATCTCATTACTTCCTTCAAACTTGTGATGCAACCAAATGCCAAAAAACTTACTTTTGTAATATTAATTAATGGAATATTACAAAATCATGACCAAATTGAGAAGCTTGAACCACTACTTTATGTCCTACACTAGAACAAAGCCTCGTCTCTCTCTCAATGGAAATAATACATTGGTCAAGAACTCCATCTTTAGTTTCATCTTTAGCTAAGAGCTTAATGGGGTGGAAACTTCTTGAATCCTCGCTTAGATTGTACTTGAACACCGCACTCTCACCATCGACAAACAATTACAAACTCTTTCTAAGAATACAATTCATTAAGAAGGAAACAAGCAACAAAAATGTTACCAAGTGTGTCACTGATAAGGAATGGTTCTTCTCAGCCCAACCATTGTAAACCATGGAGCGAGAGGTAGGCACAACCCAACTAGTGTTGATAAACTGCCGAGTTACTGCCCTATTCATGATGATTGCTACGAACCATGCTACTGCCATGCAAGACCATTTCGACTCTAAAAGCTTAGGATTCACAAAGTGGATCTTCAATAGGAATACATGTAATTGAAAACCCTCTCATTCTAATTCCTTCTAGCAACGACTTGAAATCTAAGAGGAATCTTACCTTTGTTCTTTGAGCCCTCATCTAGGAGCTCATTAAAATTTAGGAAAATATTAGAAGTATCTCTAGAAGTGTCAAATACAATGCAAAATCATTTGAAAAACTCAATAACATGGTAAAGGAAGGCATTCATAATGTCTTGCTCCAGGCTTAACATGACCAAAAAAGGAGGAATTCACCCCATCATGACAAATATAGCAATAAATAAAAATGTTGTCATATATGCTTGCTAATGGGTTCTTACAAGAGCAAATGCACATGAAAATGGCTAATTAAGAGGACTGAATAGGACACAAGATAAATATAACTTATTTCAACAATTCAAGCTATCTACATAATGGAAAAAGAAGACTTAGCGGGGCAGAAGTAATTATCAACCAACTTCTCAAATATTGTCTGATCATTGTAAATATACCTTCATCGAAAGTACCAAAATCCAAATTAGAAAATAAAACAAAATAGAACATTAATCATAAAATAATTCAAACACAAATAACTGTAAGTGTATATCAAATACCCACAATCTTTGCAAATGTAAGCTTGACCGAAAGAAACTTTCAGTGTATGTCTTGGAGGGCCTCTTAAATATGTCTGAGGTAAGAAAGAAGCACCACCATTGACAAATGCAGAGCTGAGGGCATATCTATTTGCAGATTGGAGTACACTGGTCCCCTTACTCACTCGGTGGAGGGGTCTTCAGTGCACATGACTTGGATCTCAAATCATTCAATACGTCTATTTAAATGTACACATACTCTTGATGTGAGTGAATATTCTTTTTGGTTTGTGCATAATATAGCCATGCACAAGGTAGTGACTCCATATAAAATACAAATAACAGCTTTAAAACAACTTTAAAATTAAAAATAATACTAAAAATAATAGTTTTAAAATAGCTTTAAAAACAAAGAAAAAGTTTCTTATATCTCCATCACCAAACAAATATATATTGATTTCAATATATATATTGAAATTAAATAAAAAAAATTATTATTATTTATTATAATAATTAAAATAAAAAATATACTCAAGTTTTTCAAGTCATTTGAATGTCAACTTAAATGCAAAGTATTCATTATTATCATCCTATATATATAATATTGTATTTATTTAATTTTTTTGTATTAGATATTCAAGATAATCTTGTTAAAAATCTTCTAAAAATTATAAAAGCATGAAAATATTATAAATTAATATGTATTTCCATAACAAATATTATAAAATGATAGATATTACTATTATAAATTAAAATATTATATTATATTTCCTTAAAAATTTCATATATAGTAAAACTATAAAAAGATGATAATGCATGCATTTAAAGCTTAATAGAATAAAACAATGAATAAATCTATTGATAAATACTTTACTTTGTGACGGGTTAATAGATGCCAATTTAAAAGGGGAGAATAAAAATGTACACATACTCATTGATGTGAGTGTAATAAGCCTCTCAACTTAACAAATATAACAAATAAACACATTTTACCATACAAACTCTATTGTACCTTGCACCCAAAAGGTGGATATGCTTCAAGATGAAGGAATATAGTTACTTACTTTGACAACATAACGATGTAATAAATTTTTTGCATATGAAATTGGCTTAAGAAGACTAAAGTTATAGACTTCTATGTAGAGTGATCAATGACTATGATATTTTGATAGATCAAGGGTGAGAATTGAGTTGGTTGGGTAGTTGAGAGATGGATGGTAGATGAAAAAAATATTTATATTTCTTTTTGATATGTGGGAGATAGTTATGTAATGGAAGGTGGAGAATAAAAAGAATTTTGTAATTCTTTTTATTAATTTTATGTGGTTGAGTGGGAAAAAGAAGATTTAATAAATTAATATTTATGAAACCATATGAAAAGGGAAGGGGAATAGGTTATTAGGACTTAGAAAAATTGGATTAGGAACTTGGGAAATAAGATACAAAATATGTCTTTCTTTCAACAAAAGATCCAATTGAAATCCCTCTAAATGCACCCATACAAAACCTATATGAATTTTCCCCTCAATATCAATTAGTCATACCTCTAACTTTGAGATCTAAAGCTTTTCATCCTAAAATATACAAGCTTCTATTTTTATTTCTCAAGAATAATAAAATACTTTTTATCAAATGTAAAAGATGCCTTCCTTTCACCAAAAATCTCCTATTATCTAACCACTTCTCTCTTTTCTTTGTCATCAAAACCATATTAATACATTAGATGTATTAAAATTTATCCCCATTCATGCTAGATTTCATAACTTTAAGCATTGGAATATTTCATTAGGTCTTAATTTTTTTATTTTTCCAATGTATCCAAAATGACATTAAGTTGAATTGAATTCACTAGGTATAACAATACCAGACCTTTGCCCAAAGATTGCATCATGACTTGAGATTGGAATCTCATATATCCAAATTATTAAAGCCTAGATTAGAAGTCTCAAACTTGAATCTAATGAATACATGCATTCTACTATATGAAGTGTCCACCCCCTCAAATATAGTCTATAAATTAGGATTAAATCTCTCATAGAAACAATCTAATCATAATCTCCAATGAAAATCTTTAATATAACTTTGAACTACACTAAATTAAATCTATAATAGAATATGACACCCCTTAAAGAATCACCGAGACATCTCAAATATCACTCCCATCTCCTAAAATTTAGGAAGAACCCAAAAATATAGGAATTTCCATTTTATTCACATTGAAATTATATGAAACAAGTGCATATAGTCACTCATACTTATTTCTCCTATACATAAACATCTACGCACTACATAATTCGTCAATAAATAGGTGAATTGGTCATGGATCCAAATATAATTTATAAAGGCACATCAAACTTCCTTCCCTCCTAAAAATTACTTTCCCTCAAATAAGATAATGTTGGATGATCCAAGATAGTAATTGTCTCCCAAGTAGATCCTTAAGAGATAATTGTATCACTATATTAGGTACTTTTTTAGCACATGATTCCTCATCTTGAGGATCTAATTCAATACTAGGACTAATATGCTTACATCATCAAGGGTGGTGAACTAGTTGAAGGTATCAAGTGTTGACCCACTACCTTTCTTAAACTTGACACATGAAAGATGTTAATCTAGTTGATAGAAGGAAGCTCTTGCTCATATTTCACCTCATCAATGTGTCATATCACTCTATAAGGTCCATAGCTTCTCTTCTCCACTCATCTTCAAAGAAGATTTATCATAAGGTTATAACTTAAGGAAAATCATGTCACCCAACTTAAAATATCTCTAAGTGTGATGTTTATTAACATAGATATTATGTCATTTTTTAGCACACATAAATGATTATATAAACTTGTCAGATATTGCCTAGTATTCTCTATGAAATCATTAGTTGTAGACACCTTTGTCTCTAGAAGATTCAACTTTGGTAAAATCAAGTGTGTCATACTTATATAGTTCCATGAACAAATACATGCCAATCAATATGTGGTGGACCTAGTATTATAACAATACTACCCTAAATAGAGCTATTTCACTAAATTTGTTTAATGATTTATAGTAAAACTTTACAAGTACCCCTCTACCCACTAATTTACTACTTATTTTAGCCATCAGTCTAGGAATGATAATTAGTATTCAAAGTCAGCTCTATATTTGTCAACTTGAATAACTCATTCCAGAAAGTAGTCATAAAGTATGCATCTTGATCACTAACAATGGTATGAGGTAACCAATGTAGGTGAAATATCTTTATGAAATATTTTGCTACTTTTTGCACCATAAAATCAGTGGATATGGAGATGAAGTTTACACATTTCATCAAACGCTCTACAACCACAAAATATAACTCTTTCCTCTTATATGAGGTAAAAATATGATAAAGTCTATTGATGTCGTCGAGGTAAGGAGGTTTTAGCGAACTATCCTACCACACAACCAATTATACTTTATTCAACACAAAGTAAACATTTACAAAATAATCAAATTTAAATCCTAATGCTTAGTATCTAAATTCTAATTCAAGAGTATAATTAATCTCTCTACTTATATGCCCCTCAACCTCCACCATTCTATTCTGAACTTATCTTCTCCCATTACCACCCCCCCAACCATCATTTTCCTCCTCCTTTATATCTTTATGTGTGGAAGTTCAACCAACATTAGATGAAGTTCAATTGATCAAGATTTTGACACTTTTAGAAACTAAATCATTGCAATGATGCAAAAGTGTAATCACACGCCAAAATTTTGCAAGTGTAGATGCAAACCAAAAGTATGTAAAGTTTAAAAAACCTCCAAGTTCCCATAAGTGTAGATGTCGACCAAAATTTTGTAAAGGTAGATGCAAGAAGAAAATCTACAAATACAGTTGTGAATAAAAAGTTCACAATAAAAAAATTTAGACAAAATTCCATGTAGGCTCAATTGGATAATAAATTTTTACAATCCAAACAAGATGATATTATCTAGATGTGATGTTGATGTCATAGGTGGAATTTTTCATTAGAACCAAATTTTGACATTGATAGGTTCAAATCACTAGGGTTTCTTTGCAAATGTTGATGGCCACACAATACCTACAAAAAATCTAGATGCACATGAAACTTCCACAAAAAGATTATGCCAAAGTTCCCATAAACATTCAAATGCACATGTAATCTCTATATGGTTAGATGATGTCATGTTTCCCATAATATAGAAAAAAATATCAAAACTGCCTTAGTGTTTACCCAAAGAAAAATTTTAGTAACTATTTTTCAAGAAAGGAAAGAGCAAAGAGCTAGGTAGTACCTCTTCAGTTTTTAGGTAGTATGTTTTCTTTTGGAGGAAATTGTGTAGAATAGAGAAATTTGGAAATTGTGTAGAATAGAGAAATTGGAAATTGTGTAGAATAGAGAAATTTTGGAATGTCAAACCATGTTTGTGACTTGTTTATTGAGGAGAGAAGGCCAATAAATGTATGCAAAATACCTTGTGTTGAATGGTTGTTTGGGATACCTTTATTGATATCCATTTAACTATTAGATAGTGATATTGCAAGTAGGATAGTATTTTAATCTCTTTCACATGATAGATGTTGGGCATGTACTTTTAATGCATCTAAGATCTTCATTCATGTGATAGTGGAGAGATTATTAGTTATGTCCATGCCTAGGATAGATGGTGATATCAAGAGTTAGTTTTTGCAAGTCATGCTATTTAATGCATTGTATATTTTGGTATCATAAGACATGAGCAATGTAAAACCATTATATATGTGTGGATTAGTGGTATGAGGAGCTTTTCTCATTCTTCGTAGAGTTTTATTTTGATTAGGGAGTTTCTCTAGAATAATTTTGGTGTTTATAATTGTGTATATTTGATTATTTATTTTCCAACAATATACGTGGTGTCCTTATGGTTTTCATAGGTCAACCTTCTTGTGCCAAATCAATTTGGTAGGTGCAAAGATCATTTTTGTAAGTGTAAATTTGAATTTAAACAAAACACAATAAGCTTAGAGATACTGATACATTTATTTAGACAAGACCCTATTATTTAAAACATTTGACAAATAAACTTTTGACATCTTTTCACTGAAATTCAATTTAAGCACCTCATTTTATTTATTTAAATTCTACAATTATTAGTATGAATCTAGGAAAATTTTACTTGTGGTGAATTTCTAATGGCGGTGAATTTTTTCGTGGTGAATTGATAGCAGTGAATTTGTTGTATGCCTATTACTATATTATCTATTATTATTTCCAACTTTTAAATTCTAAAATTATATTTATTATTTGATTATTTATCCTAGATAAATCATAGCAAAACCATTTAATTTTAATTATAAATTAACAAATAATTTAGTCATTTATTAATACATTATAATATAGTATTAGATTTAGTTTAAATAATATTAATTGTTGATTAATAATTTAAATATAATATAATTATATGATAATTAATACTTGTCAATAATACATAGCTTAAGAAATTTAGAACTTTTAAATTACACAAAGTTTTAAATATGAAAAGTGCAAATTCAATTGAAGTGCAATCCATTAAATTTAGAATGTATGCATATTATCTTATATTTAGCCGATAGGCTACATATAGTGTGAGAATTGAACCTGAAACAAGTCTCATGCTTGCAAACCATTGTTGAGTCATCGAAAAATAAATTTTAATTATCGTTTAATAGTAAATTACATTTGATAATTTGACAGAAAAATATTGACAAATATAATGAAAAATATATATATATATATCATACATATACATAAATGACTATAGATTCATTTATTATGCCAAAGAATACCCATAACCAAAATAGAATGGTAACAGCTGACCTAATTATGTGATTGTTTTTTTAGCAAGTATAATGCGGAAAGGTTAAGGACCTAAATTCCATCCCTAAACCTTGAAAAGGTAACATCACCTAAATGAGAAATAAATGCTTTGACTATTATGCTAACTCCTATTCCACATCTTCACGTGGGTTACTTTGAATTTTGAGGCACCAATTTTGCGTATCAAGGACGCACCTATGACTTTAATTTCTCTACTTGCTTGACTCATTTGGTCAAGTCATGATTAGATGGAAAAAGAGATGGGACTTGCTCATAGGTTTTGTGTTTTGGATTATCCTAAATTTC
Organism: Sequoia sempervirens; assembly: GCA_007258455.2. Lineage (NCBI taxonomy): Eukaryota > Viridiplantae > Streptophyta > Pinopsida > Cupressales > Cupressaceae > Sequoia > Sequoia sempervirens. The sequence goes on along the minus strand of VDFB02271358.1, from coordinate 163,024,176 downwards.
TAAGTATAAAAGGAATTTTTTTACATTATGTCAAGAATATAAAGGTGTAACATTATTATTATTATTTTCATGAATGATTAAAGATGTACTATCATAAAGTAACATCATCATCATTAATATTTTCACAAATAATTAAAGAGGTATCATTATAAAGTAATATCGTTATCATAGAATGCGAGTACAATAAATTTGATGTATAATATTGACCATGTATGAGCTTGGGGATTTGTTATCGAAAAAACATGTAGAAGGAATATCATCACCACATCCAAAAATGTTGTGTGTGTGTGTTTTAATAGGATACAATGCAAGAAAAAGAACATAAATATAAATGATACAGTAAACTAAAATGAAAGCAACTAATATTTGCAACCACTAAACTAGCTTATCTATCTTAATATATTAATCTATATATTATACACGGAGAGGTATCATTTTTGAGGCGTATTTTTTCATTAATATATATTTTTGGTTTTTTTTAATTTAATGAAAAAATACGCCTCGAAATTGATACCTCTCCGTGTATAATATATAGATTAATATATTAAGATAGATAAGCTAGTTTATAGTGTCAAGGCATGTCAAAATATTTAATATTTAATATTATATTTTTATTAAGTAAATGTATTAATATAATTATATTAATATTATATTAATAATTTCATTTCATATTATTAAAATTGTAATAATTAATATTATTAAAATATTAAATTGTTTAATATAATATGTACATTAAGTATAATGTACCAATAGTATATATTAATAATTTTATTATAATAATAATATAAATTTATTAATGGAATTAGTATATTTTAATAATAATACATATTAATATTAATATTATCAATAATATTTTGGTGTAATATAATATTATCATTAATATAATGAATTAATAAATTATTTTACATATTGATAATAATATTATCAATATTAAATTTTATTATTAAAATAATATTTTTTTGGTATTAATAATAGTAGATCAAAAACAATTACATCTTACTGCCAAAGCAAGATTCAACACATAGTATCTTTGTCTATAAAATTTACTGCTAGAGCAACATTCAACACTTAGTCGCATTGTCTATAATAATTGTTCTGATGTTTTGAAACTACTGACATTGGAAATGCACAAAAGCAATGAGGGGGTATAGGAATCATTGTCTACACAAAATATACAGCTTGTTTATAGTCAAAAGTAAAGGTCTATACAAAATATTACAAATAGTCACCATATTCATAAACAAACTAAAGCTAATCATTGTCGCCTTCAAACTCTTATATATTGGGAATTCCTGCATTTGAAATGGGATCCTCGTTTCCTTGGCATCTTGTAGAGTGTGGTTCCTTGGGACTTACTACATCCAAGGCCGAATTGTTAAAAGCTCTTTGGAACTCATTTAAGACCCTTAGGAGTGCTTCGACCTCTTCATGATCGTGGTGGTCTGCATGCCCACCCTCATCTCCTCTCTGTGGAATATCACTGCACCTTCCCTAATTAGCCTCCATAACTTGGTCACTGAAATCTCCAAGTGTACAGTAACTTGTTTCAATTTCTTTAGGATCCTCTCTTGCTAGCCCAGTAGTTGAGAAAGTGTCTTCATCTTGATGAGCGTATTGACAGGTGCCCCTGTGTCTTGTAATCCTATTGTCTCTAGCCTGGTTAAAAGCTTTATGGAACTCCCTAAACACCTGGAGAAAGATTTGAGCCAAAAATGCTTTTCATTTCCCTTCCAGGTCATGTATATCCCTCCCCACTTGTCCTCAGAATGCTTGATCATGTTGAAATCACCTCCAAACACCCAAGGGATGGTTGGAAGGTTAGCAAGCCATTTCCAAAGGGATATTTTGTCCATATAATCATTAGGAGCATAAATTGAACAAACACCAAACTCCTTGTCATGTTTTTCAGTGTCACCCACACCACTCTATTGCATGAGGAGCACCCAGAACCAGTGATGGATTGATTCCATTGATTGGAAATCAGGATGGTTGCCCCCTGTCCCTTTCATGTGCAGTGGAGAAAGAGCAAGCCTCTTTCCAAAAAAACTTGAGGTTATTTTCAAGCGAGAATCTAGTAGATTTTGTTTCCTAGAGAAACACAATGTTTTTACTTTTTTCCATGTTTAAGAACCTTTTGATTATATATTTTCTGTCAAGGGATTCAAGACCCCTGACATTCCAGGATACACATTTAAGCTTCATCATCACCAGTCATGGGGTTGTCACTTTGATCACTCTTGAAATTTTCAAAACACTTGGGTAACTTCTCGTCCATCTCCCATTTTTTGGCAATGGGGGATTGGATCACCACACTCCTTTTCTTCCCTTTTCTTAATGAGCTTGTTTCTTCCTTACTTGGGGCTACTTACCCCTTGTTTTTCCTTGGTCTTCCCAGACCATTTTTGGTTTTAGGTGCAGTTTCTAGCTGCCCCAACATGACATTCTCATCAATAATTACACCCATGACCTTGGGATCACTGCTTTTTAGAATTCCTGTGAGAGAGCTTGAGGGAACCTCATCCATCTTGGAGGGAGGGGGATTAGAAACCAAATCAGATTTGGTGGTGCACTCTTGTTCAAAACTAGCCAGCTGGCCAGAGGCAGGGCTGGGGGAGATATTCTAGACGGGGGGAACAGAGGGATCACCCAACAGGGGGAAGAAGAATTAGTCCATAATTGAAGAGCATCCACCTAAACTTTAGAGGCATTTAACTCAACGAAAGAACCATCCCCCGATGCTATTAAGGGGTCCCCAGATCCCCCATTCAAAATATTTTCACCACTCACAACTCGGCCAGGATGAACTTTTTCAAAGGAGAATTGGTTATCTTTTCTTTTTAATTGAAATTCAGTTACCTTTGGGCCCATATCTATTTTTCCCCAAGAGTTTTGGATTTTTTGCTTGAGATTCTTTAGGACAATCTATTGTGCATTAAGCCTTTCTAATAGAAGAACATCCTCGACCACTTGTTGGGATGGTCTAGGGGAGGGTTGCGACTTAAGAGTTTCACCAATTTCTCCATTTGTAGGATCACGAGCATTATCCCCAAGGGGATCAAAGGTGTTACTGAGGGCCACATCAACACCACCAATGTGTGAGGAGAGATCTTTGACATCACCCCCAACAATGGAGGGCGTCTCACCACAACGTCTCACCACAATTATTTCGTGAAGGAGACCCAACACCGCCCTCATCACCACCATCATGTGGGGGCACGAGAGGATCCCCGTTGTTATCGACACCCAATGATTCTAATTATTCAAGCGAGGAATTAACTCTTCCATTGTTGGGAGCCTTGTGAACAGGTTGGTGGGACCCCCAAGGGATCTTTTTTTCTCTTGATACTAGGGAAATTTCTTCGTAGGTGGCCTTCCCTTCTGCAAAGGAAGCATACATTAATCCCACTCAAAATTTCCAAAGGGTAGGATGAGGTAACAAAATCTTCAACAATATTAATGGAGTTGGGGAATTCGACACCTAGGTCAAGAGAAACCAATACCCTCACATCAAGATTGGGAAGAGTGGCTTTTGTTTCTTCAACCCTCACAACTCTGCCAATCGGTTCGAGGAGTTGTGTAAGCAACCTCCAAAATTCAAGGGGGGTTTTACCACTACCCATCTAGGGCAAGAAAGAGAAATTAATTCTTCTGCAATAGTCAAAGATGACCAAGGAAGGGCACAAAAGGAACAACCTCCAACATTCCAGTAGGGTTTATCCAACACTTTTTTTTGCATTTAAGGAGATTTTAAGAAAATAACAAATAACCCTTTTTGAATTAGTCTACAATAAGAAATTTGAATGCCAAATTTATTATTCCACACATTGGAAAACCAAGCATCGAAAAACTTTCTTGCGGGCATTTTGTTTAACTCTATAGTCACAAAAAAAATTGCAGAGTCTTTCAATCTGGGTCTTTCCCCATAAATGGTTTCTTTCATCACAAGGTTCAGATGCAGGAAAATATCTTTAGGGAAAACAGAGGGGTTCTTACCTTCCCCTCTTCCATCCTCATCTGAGCCCCCATCCACAACAAACTTAGCATCAACAGGAGCCTCAAATGTTTCAAAATCTTGTGTAGCAACTACCTCTTTGAAGGATTTCCCAGGATGGGTTTGGGCATCTTGAAGACTCTCGTCTAAACCTGGTTGGACGGGGGGTATCATACCCCCCTCCATAACTTGAGAGGAGACACCAGCATCAATTCCAACCTTCGCTCAAGCAAATCAACCACACAACAACGCAAAAATAGGGAAAACAAACTCCGTTGGCTCTAAAGGAAAGCAAAAAATGACTAAAGTTTAGGGTAAAGGGGGCCAACAGTCCCGCAAACCTATGGTGGGGAGGGCCCTGCCTCCCCACACCTTGAGATCCGTGTGCACGCCAGTTGCTCGCCACACACACAAACCCTAGACCCTCTCTACTTCACCAAAGTTTTATATAGAGTCATTTAAATAATATTAAATACTAATATCATTAGTATTATCATTCTATTGATAATAATATTCTATAATTTTTTATTATAGTTCATTATAATAATATTTTAAATATTAATCTACAATATTAATATTAATATTTTATTATTAATTTTAAATCATTATTTGATACAATAAAACTAATATTCAATTTATATTTGAAAAGGTTATATATAAACATATAATGTAAATAAGATTTTGGCACATAGTATATTTGAATATGTCCATTTAATTTGAAGTTAATAATATATAATAATAATTAGATAATTTAGGGCGGGGGCCCTAGCTCGGTTGGCTAAGTAATTCCGTTGCGGCTCTGCTGGTCACGAGTTCTAGTCTCCCCTGTCCCGTGGTACCGGAGGGCGTGTCGTGTTAGCGCCGCCGGTCATGTTAAAAAGTTTACCAGGCGCACTGCAGTTTATAGGGGGTCGTGCTACCCGATTCCTGCAGTCTAAAAATAATAATAATAATAATAATAATAATAATAATTAGATAATTTATATGTCGGAGCCTTGTGGCTAGATTGGGCTCATGGGCATTCCCACAAGAAGGAGATGACGTCGGTCAACACATCACCAATGTCATCAAGGCAATCCACTCATATGGCCATTATAGTTCTCGAGGATAAGAGATTTGACAAGCCCTAACACAACACTCTTGTTCTTACCATCTAAATAGGAAAGGAGATCGATTGCACAAGATAAATCAGTAGCCATGGACATGAACATTTAATGAATTCCAAATTTGGTTGCTGAAGAAATCATTTGTAAGATCTGGTGGTATTGGTAAGGGTGGATTAGACATGGAAGGAAATGCGAATGGACCGATAATGATGACATGTACGATTGATCCTCTCCAAAAGCAAACATTTGGAGAGTGAAGTACTCCCCTCCCAAAGGAAATTTAATTCCACCTTCAAGGAGCCGTATGAAAATATTCGATAGTGAGGATGGAGGCAGAGAGAATTAATGTGGCTAGTTGGCTCTTCGATCGATTCAATGGCAAACACCTATATCTTGCAAATAAATTCTCAATCGCACTCAAAAGGATGGATACTCCAATTAGGCTAAGGTGCTCCAAGAAGCAATCAACCTTCTTAGGCTTCATTAACGACTAGAGGCTCAAGAAAATATGCCTTAACAAAGAAATTTTATGTCTTGAAGTAGTGAGGATGGTGATGGGGAAGAAATTATGCTTCTCGAACAACCGGACACGAGTGAACTCTGATATTTCATCACAATTCCTTGCATCACTGCTAAACTTAAACCTCCCAAAGCTATAGTGTTTGTTGCTACTAAGGATGGTATTCAAAGCAACAATGCTAGTTGATGATGAGGATGTGGTGGTAGTGGTGCAGTTGGGAGTTTGGATTTTGTTGTCGGATGATATTGGCGAAATGTTCCTACAAGGAGTGGAGGTGGAGCGGCTTCCCTTCATCATGAACCTAAATGTGGAGGGTCTGACATGTCATAGGCATTGGGCAACTATTGGCTACAATTTCCTATGCAGGAGGCTGGGCTTGAACGAATTAGTGGGCATTTAGTGGTGTCGGGAGTCCATAGAACTAGTGGAGTCCACCAGGTTCTATGATGAAGATGAATGATGGTTGGGAATGGGTGGGTGGATGGATGGGTTTTTTGTTTGGGCTAGGAGGCTGTAGTTGCACCAATAAGATTGACACATGAGTCCGTTGGTGGTGGTGAAATTTTGGAAAATTTTGGTAAAATTTTGTTATGATTGTAATGTGCATTCTATGCTAGTTGGACATCGCCTAGTATCTCTATGGGCATAAAGGATGCAAATTTTTTGTTTGTTAATAATATAATCCATGCAACTCTGCTGCGTATTATGTATCAAAAAAAAAATTCAGATAATTATATATTGAAGACATTACAAAATATAGAAATCCAAATTGAACATAGTATGTTTATTTATGAAAATACGATTACCTGAATAATTTAACAATATATGTTAAATTATTTAATTTCCAAGGCTTGAAGCCTCATTCGTTTTGTCTTTCTCTTTGCAAGTTTCTTCCTTTCTTCATTTTTCATATCTATCGTACATGAATGTTGGCATAATTCATAGTCCTTCCAAAGAATTTACATGCGAAATTGCTACAAATGTCAATCCAATTCTTTCAGTATGCCCTATATCAATTGTCGCTTTTTGTAGAGTTAATCCTTGTCACTTGTGTATTGTCAAAGCCCATGCTAATCGTAATGGTATCTGTCATGTGCTACCCCTTTGGATCATTTCCATTGGCACTATATGTGGGTGTCAACCATCAAAAGGTATTATAGAGTAACTATCAAATTCAACAAGTACATACATTGGTGGTTGGGGTGGTTTGGTTCTAGATGTATATACAATTTTTCATACATATCCAAGTGCTCCATTAACAAGTCCTGCTTATATCCATAATTTGGATGTTAACATCACTAAAAAAATTATACTAAGGAGTAATTCCATATCCAAGTAAATACATTTGTGGTTGGGGTGGTTTGGTTCCAGATGTATATACAATTTTTCGTACATATCCAAGTGCTCCATTAACAAGTCCTGCTTATATCCATAATTTGGATGTTAACATCACTAAAAAAATTATACTAAGGAGTAATTCCATATCCAAGTAAATACATTGGTGGTTGGGGTGGTCTGGTTCCAGGTGTATATACAATTTTTTGTACATATCCAAGTGCTCCATTGACAAGTCCTACTTCTATCCATAATTTGGATGTTAACATCACTCTTGCATTAATACTAAGGAGTAATTCCATATCAAGTTCATCATTTGCACCTCCTTCAATGGCACTAAGGCTTCCAACTTTGATAGAAATGCTTCGTGCAACTAGATTTGATAATGTATATAGTTTTTTCTATTATGAATGTGAACATTATCATTCATTGAAAATAAATGAACACTATCTTCAAATTCTTCATTCTCCAATGCACTCATCTTTGCATTTGATCTCGTCGTAAGTAACATCCAATCCTCAATTGTAAGGTTTGCATCTTTGATATTTGTTAGAATTTCATGAAATCTTTGTTTGTATTTGTTCTGTCCATCTTGTTTAAAAATGTGATCCAATGTAACAATCGTTTTGAATTCTTCCCATAGTAGCTTTTCTCGCCTTCTACTTTCATATGGAGCTCTATCATTTACTAGAGGCAATTGTGCCAAGTCTCCAACTAAAATCATAAATGTGCCTAAAATAAAAAATAAACATTTTGTTAATTATGTATTGGACAAGAGGAATTATGATAAATTTGAATAAATGATATATTATGTGAAATAAAGAATGTTAGCAATTTGAGTTGAAAACTTACCTCCAAAGCTTTGATTAGCATTTTCTGGAAATTCTTGTCGAAGCCTGAAATCTATGTTTTCAAGTAACCTCTCTCCAAGGAAACTCATTTCATCTATCAATATGTATTTGACATGTGACATATATTAGATTGGAAAGTTGTAAGTCTTGTCCCTTCTAGTTCATTAAAATCTCTTATTGGAATTCTTAATTTTGAATGAACTACTGAAATGCTAATGTTGAATGCTCCAACTCTAGTCGGCACAAGTAGAAGTAGAGGAGATTGATTGGGAAAATATAAATTTTCCAAAGCTTGAGTAATCACACCAATCACATAAGACTTACATGTTCCTATAGTTCCTTGAATTATCATGTAGAGCAGAAATATATTTTCATGTGATTGGTAATGCGACGTGACAATGCTGGCTACTTTATGTTGTCATTCACTGAGATTTCCATAGTCAACATATTATGGAATATCGTCATAAATGATGCAACCATTCACTTTCATGTTGTTAATGAAATTTATCATTTGATTTGTATAATCGCAACCTTCAAATCCTTGACACCAATCTGTATGTATATCTATATCTCTTCTACCCAACATATCTATCTCTAAAACTTGCAATATTTGGCCATGATGAAGTCAAGATATAATTTCCCATTCATTCTCTGTAGTGGTTCCTTGAGCATTGTCATTTTTTTCAGATTCAGAGTCACTAATATTTTCATTGTTTTTTGATGGTACTATTTGTTGTAAATGTCATTAATTATAACTAAAGTTGTCCCAGTTTGTGACTATGGATTCATTGTCATGGCCAATATCCCTTTGAATGTATCGAAATAGTTTATAAAGTATCAACTCACTAAAGAAAAATTATATCCATTTATAAGAGTCATGTGCAAGAATTGAATAAAATCTAGGAAACACTCTTACGACAGTTGTAGTTTTTCTTGTATTCCATTTGTTTTCTCCTTTTCTTTTTGGATTATATATCCATGATCTTGTCACATCGATAAGTGATTCAACTTCCATATTATAAGGCCTTATTTTTTATGTGTCAATAAACAATATTGTATGTTCTTTATTATCATCTTCATCATTCAATATCACACATTTAAACACCTCATTTGACACATTTAAGTTGATAAACCTTCTAATGCTATCTACTAACAAAATTTATAAGAGCATGTGGCTTGTTTCTTGAGCTCCAATATCCCTTTCTACTATTGTTTCTATGAGAAGCCTCTTATAAGCTCTTGTGGCTAAATCATTAGGGTTCTCTATGTTTACTAAACACATTAACATATGGTGGTACATTTATGATCTCTTTTCTGCTTTGGTTGCATAGTTTTCAATGTATTTAATTATTGCATGTTTGGATAAAATATGTTTCCAGTTGATATTTTCTCTCCATAATTGGAGGATGTACCTATTGTGTGTGTTCAACCTGTCATCATTTCTTAATGGTGCAAATATTTTTTCAACATTTTGTATATATTCATATATTTTTGATCCATCTAGATTTAATGGCCATGGAGCATCATACCTTCAATTCAAGTAACAAACAATTCTTTTATAAATTTATTGTTTCACTAAAACCAACAAATTGTTAATATTTGTTCAAAGAATAGAGATTTAATTGTCTAATTAACTATAGACAAGTTTCTCTCATTTTTTCTTTAGACATACACCCTCTCTACACATTGTGTGTCTCTCAACAGTGTTTAGTATCTCTTCATAGTCAGCGTTAAAATTTGTTTCCATGATTTTTCTAGTGTTTTTTAGACAAGGATGTTGAGAGAAATTGTGGAATTTCTGCAATGTTTAACATAATGTATGAATTGATAATTATAATTTTAAAAAATAGAGATAGATGATAACAAAAATTTTAAAATTATTGTGAACATACCTGTATGTTTCGCTGGTGCATATCTTCTTGAGGATTCCATGCATGAATAATATAGTGGAAATAACTTTCAATATTTCTTAGTTGTTCTTGATCAGTCCAATCAATATTATCAATATTTGGTGCTCCTTTCATCCATATAAATCTATGAACATGTGTTGAACCTCTATGTTTCCATTCATATCTACACCAAAAATCTTTGACACTCATACCTTTTTGTAGTATCTCTTTTTTGAAGTATGTGTTACGTAAAATGCATGTATTGTGCAATAATGTGAGGGTAGTCAATGATATTTTTTCTTCGCCATGTTTGTGTATCTCATGGATTAGAAGGTGGTGTTCCAGGCATCAATGTGTGTAAATTTGTCCAATACAAATCAGTTGCATTCAATGTAAAAAATATAGTTGGTGTGCCAATCTGATGAAGCATGTCTATTAATTCTGCTCGACACTTTGTCCAATATGATCTTGTACCTCTCAAACTAGTTCTGAATTGCATCAACTTGTCCGCCAAATGAGAGTGTGGCATATTGTCCATGTGTTCATGTAGATCACTTATCGTTATAGGCATGTCTTGTAGACTTCTTTTAACAAAAACTGATGACAAAATTTGTGCACGATGCCTCATAATCATATTCATCATGTAATACTAAAACCTCAGATGCTTACCGAAGTGATTATCTTTGTAATGAAGAAGGTATTTGAAAAATTTGTGAAGATGTACTCTTTCTAGTTGTGGTTCTAGCCAATCACATTTTCCATCAAGGAATAATGTTGGAAATGCCATATCAAACAAACTTGTTGTCACATATTCATTTATTGGGGATCCTCCAATGGTAGGCCAATCAATGAGCAATTTCGGATCTGTAGTTGGATTGTTCACCCATGCACAGATTAACTCCATTTATTTTTGTGCATTTGGTGTTTTTGATACCATTGATGTAGTGTGAGCAATGATATTACCCTCATCTATTTCCATCAATTGACCAACAAAAACAACCTTGTTGACATTTGAATCAAATTCCATGTGCACTATTTTGGTTCAAAAATATTTTGATTTGAATCAATTGATATATTTTCAAGTGCATTTGGATCAAATGTAACATCAGATTAAAACTTGTCATGTTCAATTTTGTATTGTAGTGCTTTATATATGCGTTCTTTGTTGATTGTGAAATTATAGCTTGTGCCACATTGATCCTTTCTTTGAACTATAATAAGTGGAAGATCTTTAATGGGGTGCGGTAATTTTTTTGTCACATTTTCTATATTTCGTAGAAAGCTTATTGTGTGGCCTTTATATTTAAATTGACCACTTGTTGCATGTGTGACTTGCAAAATTGGATTGACATGTGCAATCAACATTTCTTCCACTTGAGTGAGGTTTGCAAGTTCACTTGGTTGAGGAACAGGGTCCATATTATTTATGTATGAATATTTCCTCTTTCTTGTCTACATCTATTGCAAATTGGACCTTGGGGCATGCAAAATACTGTTATTCCAATATAACTTTCTTGGAAAACATAACACATCATCAGTGACTCCAACTTATCTATACGTTGACAAAACAACATTTGCATTCTTGTAAAATTAGTGGCAAGTAATCTATTCGAATTTTCAACATTTTCTTTATATGATTTTGAAGCAGATGGGAAGCCTTGTTCATCTAAATTTTCAAGGGTTGCTGCAACATAATTTGTTGTTCTAGAAGCCTCTTCCTCAATAATAGCTTGAGGGTCTTTTCTATTTGAATTCCTTGTCTGTCCTCTAGTTGTTGATTATTTTGTTCCCTCCCCTCTTCTTTTGAATGCAATTGTTGTTGAGATGTTTGTTGACGTATATTTCTATTAAGAGTACTATGTTGTGGATCATCTACTTTCCTTTTCTGTCTTTGTGAATCGGATTGTACAACTTCCAATTGTTCTATTATTACTTCTGATTTTTGTTTTGCATATCTTTTCCTATATGCTTATTACATTATCGACTTTGCTCATCCTTTTCTACATTTTTCATGTTCTCCTTTGGAATTTTTGATACTCTCATTGATATTCTCTTTGGTATTGTTTTCTTTGTTCCTCGGATTCAAAAATATTTTTCGGTCGACCCATAGCTATAATATCAATGACATGCAATAGTTTAATTCATTTGTAACATTCAAATTTAACATTTATTGAATGTAAAATATTTATTGTTATAGTTAGAGTTATGTTAGGGGTTAGGGTTTGTGTCAAGGTTCAATTCACACAATAAAACATGATGATAGAAAAAATGAATTTACATATTCTTTGGTTATGATTAGGGTTAGGGTTTGTGTCAATTATTAGAATGGTTAAGGGGAAATAAATTTGTACCAAAAAAATAATTAAGATAAAACATAAAGTTAGTTATTAAGTAAAAATAAATAAAACATTAATAGATAATTGTTTATTGAATTGCAACTGTAATAGAACTATGTTACATTTCCTTAAAATTTAAAGCATTGAACAACTTGTACAATAGTTTAATTGATGTGATATTTAATCTATCATAATCTATTGAATGTAAAATAACTACAATTACAAGTAGAGTTATGGTTATGGTTATGGTTAGGGTTTGTGTCAGTTATGATAATGGCTATAGAATGGAAGATATATTTATACCAAAAAAAATTTGAGATAATTTAAGAAATAAGAAGATAAAACATAAAGTAAAGAAAAATTAATATTAATTAAGTTATTAAGTAAAGAATAATAAAGCATTAATAGATATTTTTTTATTGAATAGTAACAACAATAAAACTGAGTGAAAAAACTTTAAAATTCTTGTTGTATAACTTGATGGATTGTGGAAACTTGATATCTTTAATTTAAAATCCTTGTTTATTTAATAGTAACAACAATATAACTGTTAGTATAACTGTGTTATACTACTTAACAACTTGTACAATTAAAACTGAAGAGCCTTGGTTGTATTGTTGATTGTAGAATAGATAAGGTAATTTGTTGAATTCAGTAATATGATCTACTTGTTGAATTAATATAGAGAAAATTATAATTATAATTTTTAAAAATATAAAAAATTAAAATTATTAACTAACAAGGAAGATACCAATGCACAAGGAAGTTTCCAAAAATTTTAGTAAAAGAGGAATGTTTTCAAATTAAAGAATTAAAGAATTAAAAAATAAAATAAATTAAAGAATCAATATCAATCCATTAAATTTAAATCTATTAAAAATTAAAATATATTAAATAAAAAATTAAAGAATTAATTTATTTGATTTAATGGATGTTTCTAAGTTAATTTAAATCTATTAACAAGGAAGTTTCCATTTCTAATTTAAAAATTAAAGAATTAAAAATTAAATTAAATTAAAGAATTAATATAATTCTATTAAATTTAAATCTATTCCAAATTAAAAAATAAATAATTAATTTATTTGATTTAATGGATGTTTCTAAATTAATTTAAATCTATTAACAAGGAAGTTTCCAAATTTTTTAGCTGCAAAAGGAAAGTTTCCAAATTAAAAATTAAAGAATTAATTTATTGATAACTTTAAAAGAATAATACTTGTACAAATTATTGAAACCATTAAAAGAAAGAATGTTGCAAAATATTTCCACCATTAAAAGAAAGAATACTGTACAATTTATTGATAACTTTAAAAGAAACAATATTATACAATTTTTTTATAATTTTAAAAGCTTAAAAGATTGATCTAATTCATTGTTGTTTTTTCCACACAAGAAAGAATAATGTAAAACAATCATTTAAAGAAAGAATACTTTAAAACATTATTGTATTATATTAAAAGAAAGAAGTACAATTTATTAAACCATTAAAAGAAAGAGTACAATTTATTGATAACTTTAAAAGAAACAATATTGTACAATTTATTTATAACTTTAAAAGCTTAAAAGATTAATTTAATTCATTGTTGCTTCTTCCACCCAAGACAAAATATTGTACAATTTCTTTTATGTAAATTTGATCTTTAATTGTCGATAAGAATAATAGTATCCTTTTTCATGGCGTGCACTAGAAGAGAACAACAATAATTTAAATTAGTTTTTTAAAGAATTTAATGATAAAGAATTGTTATAAAAAAAATCAAGTTGCTCACTATTACAAATTTATTCATGAGATTTCTAAAGCCAAACCATGGCCAAATCAGCCACAAAACTTCAATTGAAATCCTTCTAAATACACCCATATAGACTTTGTACAAATATTTACACCCTATAACTTTGAGATCTAAAGCTTAACATATATATATAGTGTCATAATTTGCATGCCCTCACAATCTCACACTACATGATGCTTTCTCTTTAGTCTTTTAATACAAATAATTTGTTTTCGAAATACTAACACTTGGATTATGTTTTTTTGTTAATTCCACGATGTTCCCAATCTTCTATGTTTAAATTCTTCTGGATGAGAGAATTTTGTGTGGATTTCTATGCGACACTAACATCTTGTGAAAAATCATAATTCTCGTGAAAAATCATAATTCTCGTGACTATTGGAGCATTCCATTCTCATGGATTTTTTGTGATAACAGTCCTACATGCAATCACATTGAACAAAAAATCAATCTGACCCACTTTACAGAGGATATTCTATTATATTTTTTAATCTATCTCTCGAATTCTCTCACACATACTTTGGTGAAAGAAACTCTTTGAAGCAACAATACTATTTTCTACCATTGAAGGTAGAACAAGCTATCCATAATGGATGTTATCATATTTTGATCTCTACATCATCCTTGAAGCAACAAGTCATTTTAAGGATTCATTCAAGCTTCAAGGTGACCTTGTTCTTAGCTATCCTTTTAAATTTCCTCTCATATTAGCACTTGAATGCATTAGGTGTTAATATATTGTTAATCTACTTGTATCTTTGTCATATTAATTTTCATTGCATATTTCACATATTTTTCAACTTATATATCAAAAATATTGGCTGTCTTAGAGGTAGAAATCCAAAACAAGAGTTTGACTATGGCAAGCCCCTAAACAACCAAACAAAAACATTTTTTTCCTTGTGTATGTGTTTGCAAGTTTTATATCAAAGGTGAAGAAGCAACAAATTTGGTTCTCTATCTAAACTCTTCTTATTTAGATTTATTTACAATAGATTAATTAAACTATCATTTTCAATATTTTATCATTCATTATGCTCTTTATTTCGAGGAGTGATGGGTTGTGATGCTACTGTGGAGTGGGTTTTTCCGTGCGGGGGTGTTGACTAGCTTGTGTGGTTGGTTGTGGTTGTGGGCAATCATTTTTGCTAGTGTGGGTGAATGGTAGGGATGCGATAGCCCTCTATTATTTGTAGGTCGCTTTCTTTTTGTATTCTTCTTGTTGTATTTCCTCTTTGGATTGCATTTGGTTCCTTCTTTGTGGGTTTTGTGTGGGATTTTGGGTGTGTAGGCTACATGGCCCATGTAGGGGGTTTGGGGGACCCCGATTGCTTTCTTTTAAAGAGGCTATCGTTGGTGGGGGATCATCATCCTCTACTCATAATAAAGCTATTAATTTCCTCTTGCATGCAATAAAGGAATTGAAAAACTTGACCAATCTCAAAGTTTTCGACCAATACTTAATGGGTTTTTGGAGAGATGTAAAGATCACCCGGTGGTGGTGATCAACCTAGACATTGTTGCTAAGGATGTACTATATCTATTCGAGCATGAGATAATCTACAAATTTATGGGGGTTCATTTGCATTACTTTTCCTTTTCTAGAGAATTGGGTTTACAACAACTGGAACCCCGTAGGAGACTTCGAAATCATTTTGGGAGCTAATGGTTATTTTTTTGTAGTCTTCTCTCGGATTGTATATCGTAATATGGTTTTTGAAGGGGGGCCGTATTTTCACAATCACGCGATAATTTTCATCAAACCATGGCATTTGGGGTTTGATCCATTTGATGAGCTTCTAATAAGGATTCTTATTTAGATTTGCCTACCTCGCCTTCCAATGGAGTTTTGGTGTAAGGACATCTTGCACTCTATTGCTATTGTTCTAGGGAAGCGCTTGGGGCCTTCCCATCAAACTTTGGATTGAAGGGTAACTTATTTTGCCCCTTTGTGTGTGGAAATTAATTTAAATAACCCTCTACCAAATTCTATTGAAATTAGATTGGGTGGTATGTGTTTGATTCAATAGGTGGATTATGAAGCACTTCCTTTTAATTGTCATACTTGCCATGAATATGGAAAATTTCAAAGGAATTTCCCTAAGCTACGTGCTAAAACCCATCAGCCTCAACCAGGTGTGCATGAAAATAACTCTAATGCAAAATGCAAAGCTTTGATTCAAAATGAGGAGCCTGATTCAAATGGGTTTATACCTGTGAAATCTCAATCTAGAGAAAAGGTGCTAAATCACCAAAACAAAACCACTTAGAGAAGCCTCTAGTAATAAATTTGATGTGATTGAAAATTTTGAGGAGTTAGATTTAATGGAACATGATCTCAGCTTTGGGACTTAGGTTTTTCAAGGCTTGGATTTGGTTGATCAATCCTCTGTGTTCCATATGACACCAACTAACATGCATGAGGCTTCAAATGAAGGAATTGCTCCCTCATCATCCCCAACTGATCTTGGTGCTTTTGGGTAGGAGAATGTGATAATTCATGTGGATGATTTGGTTCCTAATCCATTGGAGGAGCATCCTTAGGTGTACATAGTTAATGATTTGTTAAATGAGCATGGAAACTGATGTTGGAACTAAGGATGATGGTAAGAAGAATAATGGGCCTCTTCTAGGCATCCATCAGAAGAGTTTAAAGAAAGTGACCGGTGATAAGATGGCTAAAGTAGGAAGGAAGAAAGACTTGGAGAAGATGAAGATTATGGGAAAATCTTTGGTGGAATCTGGTGTTGTTAAGACATTGGACTCTCACTTTACTTCCTCTCATAAATTATTGTGATTTCTTGGAATGCTAGGGGTTTGGTTAGCATCCCTAGACAAAAGGCTACCCATGACTTAGTTCGTGATCATAAACTGGATATTCTCTTCACTCGAGAGACCAAGCTCCCTATTGAAGATATGATGAAGACTGTACCCAAAATTTAGAGGAGGGATTATTGCCAATTTGTTGGATCTCATGGTTTTGTTGGAGGGTTAGTGTGTGTTTGGGACCCTTGCAAGATCTCGCCTCTCTGGTGGATGGCTAGAAGGAATTCCCTTTCTCTACTAGCATCTTGTTTTGATTCAAGCATGGTGGTTTTGTTCACCAATGTGTATGTGCCTAATGATTTTCCTGGTAAGACTCTACTTTGGGCTCATATTAGATTTATTTGTTCTCTTACTCCTTGCCCTTGGATTTTGATAGGAGATTTTAATTCTTTATGCACCTTGGAGGAAATATTATGGGGAGTTAGCAGGTTGGGGCCTTCTTCTTCTTTGCTTTAGGACAACATCAAGTTTCTCAATTTGGTAGGTGTACAACCCACTAACGGAACCTTTACTTGGCATAATCGGATATGTGGGGAAGGATCTATTTCTAAGAGGTTTGACAGGTTTGTGGTGTCTATTGAATGGATTGGTAATGATTAGACCCCTTCTTTTGAGATCCTTGGGTGGAAGGGGGTTGATCATTGGCCAATTAAGTTCTCCTCTTCTCAATTCTCAATGGTAAAGAAACCCCTTTTAAATTCCAAATTATGTGGCTTATGGATCATAGTCTACACCAATATATGGATCAATGGTGGGTTGAAGGGAAGCTTTCCTTTGGCACACCTATGCTCTCTTTCTTTAAGAGGCTCTAGTTTTTCAAATACAAGCTTAAGAAATGGAATAAAATAATTTTTGGTAATCTCTTTCATAGGTGAAAGTAGATTCAGGACCAA
The DNA here is from genome assembly GCA_007258455.2 of Sequoia sempervirens. NCBI lineage: Eukaryota > Viridiplantae > Streptophyta > Pinopsida > Cupressales > Cupressaceae > Sequoia > Sequoia sempervirens. Next base: position 163,006,639 of record VDFB02271358.1, on the reverse strand, counting down.
CTTGATTTCATCACTTTCAAAATTAAGGAAGAAGGGATGACTATGGATTTTCTTCAAGAAGAAACCAAGTGCTCCAGGGAACTTGTTGAATGGGAGCTTCGAGAGGATTTTTTGGAAGAAAAACTTTTGGGTTGATTGGCTCAAAGAAGGAAACTAGAATACAAATTTCTTTCATAATTAATTTAAGGTGCTTCAAGGAAAAAACATTAGTTCTTCTCTCTTGTCAGCATAGGGGGAACAATTCAACTCACATCAAGCTATTACTTAGGAGGTGGTATGTTTCTTTTCTTCTCTCTTCTTTGAAGATGGTCCTCTTTCCTTGGAGCCTGCATTCCCCCTCAAGTCTTAGTGGAGATGAATAATTCTCTTTTGAAACCCATCCCTTTTGAGGAATTTGAGGACATTTTCTTCCAGATGAAGAAAGGTAAGGCCCCTGGGCTTGATGGGTTTCCCATTGAGTTCTTTTAGGATTTTTGGGATATCATCAAAATGGATTTGTTAGAGGTGGTTTGGGAGTCTTACACCAACAAGTAGATGCTTAAGGTTATAAATTCCATTATCCTTTCTTTGATTCCTAAGAAAGAGGGTGCTAATTCCTTAGATTATTTTTGAACCATTGTGTCGTGTAATGTGACCTACATGATTATTACTAAGTTGATTGTTGAAGGATTGAAGAGGTGTTTGGATCCCTTGATCTCTCTAATGGTATTGTGGTGGCGGTTGAAACTATTCACTCCATGTATTCTTCCAAAGAAAAATCCATGTTCATCAAATTGGATATGTCCAAAGCTTATGATAGAGTCAGGTGGTCTTTCCTTCGGCGTCTGCTTTTGGATTTTGGTTTCCACTCTAAGTGGGTCTTGTGGGTATGAGTTGTGTGACCATGTCTTCTTTCTCGGTTCTTGTTAATGGCTCCCTATTTCCTACCTTTTATACTAGTTGGGGACTAAGGAAATGGGATCCTCTTTCCCCTTATTTGTTTATTTTGATGGCTAAAGGTTTTGGGAAGCTTCTTAAACATCACAGAGATAGAGGCTTGATTCATGGTTGGCGTTGTGTGAAGGGTTTGGAAGCAGATACTCATCTCTAGTTTGTGGATGACACTTCTCTCATGAGGGTTACTAGGATTGAGGAGGAAATTAACTTCAAAAAAGTGTTAGATGTTTATTTGGTTGCATCTAGTGAATAGATAAATGAGGGTAAGTTTCAAATCCTTTTCTTTAATATGCCTATTTTGATATAGCACATAATTGACAACATTTTTCATTTTCAGATTTGTAAACTTCCCTTGGAGTACTTGGGGATTCCTCTTTGTGCCAACAACTTGAAGAGGAATTATTGGAAAAGATATTGGATACATTTTTGGCTAAGGTCAACCATTGGACCTTTAGATGACTTACTTTGGCTGGCAAGGTGACTCTAGTGTCTTTTTTCCTTTAGGATCTCCCTCTATACAGTTTCATGGTGTTATTTGCTCCTGAGAGTGTACTCAAGGAGCTTGAATCCCTTACTAGGAAATTTTTATGGGAAGGGAATCTTGACATAAGGAAATGGAGTTTGGTAAGCTGGGATTAGGTGTGCATATCAAAGGAGAATGGTGGCCTTGGGCTTAGGTAGTCGAAGCATAATAGTATTTCTTTGGCTACTAAACTATATTGGAGGTGGTGTAAACTTCTTGAGTAGCCATGGGAATGTATTCTAAGCTTTAAATACTTGAGTGGGGTGGCTAATATTCTATGAATGGATCTGTCTAGTAAAGGTTCTTCGATTTAGAGCACTATAAAGAAGGGTTCTTATCTCATTAAGGATGGTCTTTTTTAGATCATTTAGAAAGGGGAGCAAGCTCTTTTTTGGAGTGATTCTTGGGATGGTCAACCTCTAATTATTTCTTCATTCCCCCATCTTTGAACTCTTAGTGAGATTTTTTGTGGATGTTGGTGGGTCCATGGTTACCAATTTCAAATGTTCGTCTTATTTGGGAGGCACTAGAATTTATCAATGACAAAATATTGATAGTTATCCAAATGGCAGGTCTCAAGAGGAGCAAAGGATTTTGGCATCTATTATGGCTAAGAGACCTTGTTGTTCTTCTAAGGATAGTGATCTACTAGCATGTGGTCATGATTCGAATGGTACCTACTCTATTTCTCAAGGGTATGATGTGTCGGTGTCCCTTAGGCTGAGGTGAGAGATTATCCTTGATGGAAATGCATTTGGAACAAGTTTGGGTGGCCCAAGTGTAATATGTTCTTATGGTTGATGAGTCATAACAAGTACCTCACCTGGGAGAACATTATGAAACATGGTTTTTGTGGGCCTTCTCTCTGCTTTTTATGTGGTTGCAATGAAGAAAGCACCACTCACCTATTTTTTCAATGTTCATTTGCTTTGGAAATTTGGAGGCTTTGGTGGAAAATTTGGAGAAGACCGTTTAGGTTCACCTTATCTTTATAAGACTTTTAGGAAAATTTGGGTCATCCTCCTGCATCCGCGGCTTGTTTGGTGACTTCCTGGGAATTGGGACCTTCTATTATTATCTGGTAGATTTGGTTGGAGAGGAATCAATGCATTTTTGTGAGTGTCATTTAGGGTCTTTGTAGGTTTGGTACAAGGTGCAAGGTATTATGAAAGAAACTATCTCTTCTAAATTTGATTTGGGAGAGCCTGTCTTCTTTGAACATGCAAATAGCTTCTTTCCTTGAGATTTCTTCTTCCCTAGGCTTCCACGGGTGTAGGGGAAGTAGGCCAAAACCTGCTAAGAAGGTGAATAGAGTGGGGAGATTGTATCCTCCTCCTTCTGGGACTCTCAAAATAAACACTAATGGTTTTGCTTGGGGCAATCTTAAAGATGTTGGGATTGGTGGATTGGGGCATGACAGTAGTGGGAGCATGTAGTTTTATTCTCCATCCACATGGTGGTGTAGTATAACAATTAGATGGAGGCTTGTGTGATTCTTAAAGCTCTAGAAAGAGATTATGAGGTTCGTTGGAGGGATGTAATCTGTGAGATTGATTATATTATTTTGGTCTCTCTTCTTAATAAGAGATATTTTTAAGATTCTTCATTGAGATTAGTTCTAATTGTGAAGCAAATTGTTCATCTTACTTCAGATTTTGATACAATTTTATTTGTCCATATTCCCAAAGAATGGAATAAGGTTGCTGATTTCCTAGCTAAATGGGCCTCCAAAGGGTGGGGGAAATGGAATGTGGTTGATTGGAGAGAGCTGGACTTGAATATTTAAGCAAAAATTTATCTAGATACCTTTATGAGGATCAAAAGGTGTAGCCTTGTGTTTGTGTTCGACTTTCTCTTTTGGTGTTGGTTGGCCTCCTACGCGTCTTCATATGGATCTATTTTGTTGATTGAGGCTACTTTCATTTTAATGAATTTGGCCATTTAGGCCTCGTGTTGTACTTGTATGCTCTTTATTGAATAAAATCTTTTCACCCCCTTTTTAAAAAGAAATTAAAAAAAAAGGATTTCTATTTTTGTGTATAAGATAATATTATGTTCATTCTATACTTTTTGTGTCATCTTTGTATTGGATGAAAATGCATCCCAAGGATGACTACGTTAAGCATTAGAGTCTGAGGTTAAGACTCTATACAACTTACATAATCATTATCAAAACTTGTACTTTATGTTTCTATTAAACTTTCACTATAATAATTTCTATGTAGTTTTTCTTTTCACCAATTTGTAATAATTTAATATTTAGCTTTTGTAATAGACTAGTTTATGTTGTGTTTATCATTTCTTGCATTATAAAAAAGGATAATATGAAAACTTCTTAGGACTGTTGATTCATCTTAATGTACATGAGGTGGATTGACCTCGAAAGTTAATATACTTTAGATGTAAGTTTCAATTTTTATACACTACTATATATATATATATATTGTACCAATAATGTTGATAGAAAAACATTTGACAAAAAAATAAATATTAAAACCTTCTTTTAGAGTTAATTATCACCTCAAATTGAGCGAGAAATCATAAAAACAAATAAAATAAATAAATACATTTTACCATACAAGCTCTTTGTACCTTGTGCCCAAAAGGTGGATATGATTAAAGACAAAGGAATATAGTTAGTTTGACAACATAAGAATGTAATAAATAATTTGTATATGAAAATGGCTTAGGAAGACTAAAGTTATAGACTTATAGGTAGAGAGATTAATGACTATGATATTTTGAGAGATCAAGGGTGAGAATTGAGTTGGTTGGGTAGTTGAGAGATGGATGCTAGATGAAACAAAATATTTAGATTTCTTTTTGATATGTGGGAGATAGTTATGTAATGGAAGGTGGAGAATAAAAGGAATTTTGTAACTCTTTTTATTAATTTTATGTGGTTGAGTGGGAAAGAAGAGTTAATTAATTAATATTCATAAAATCATGTGAAAGGGGGAGGGGAATATGTTATTAGGACTTAGGAAAATGGGATTAGGACCTTGGGAAATAAGTTACAAAATATGTATATTTCTTTCACCAAAAGATCCAATTGAAATCCCTCTAAATGCACCCATACAAAACCTATATGAATTTTCTCCTCAATATCAATTAGTTATAAAAGATGCATGCCTTTCACCAAAAATATCCTATTATCTAACCACTTCTCTCTTTTCTTTGTCACCAAACCATTTTAATACATTAGATGTATTAAAATTTATCACCATTCATGATAAATTTCATAACTTTAAGCATTGAAATATTCCATTGGGTCTTGAGTTTTTTTTCCAATGTATCCAAAATGACATTAAGTTGAATTGAATTCACTAGGTATAACAATACGAGACCTTTGTACAAAGATTTCATCATGACTTGAGATTGGTATCTCATACACCCAAATTATCAAAACCTAGATTAGAAGTCTCAAATTTGAATCTAATGAATACATGCATTCCATTATATGAAGTGTCCACCCCCTCAAATATAGTTTATAAAGTAGGATTGGACCTCTCATAGAAATAATCTAATCATAATCTCCAATTAAAATCTTTAATATAAATTTGAACTACAACAAATTAAATCTATAATAAAATAGGACACCCCTTGAAGAATCACCAAGGCCTCTCAAATATCACTCACATATCTTAAAATTTAGGAAGATCACCAAAATATAGGAATTTTCATTTTATTCTCATTTTAAAATAATATGAAACAAGTGCATATAGTCACTCATATGTATTCCTCCTACACATAAACGTCTATTGTCAATAAATAGGTGAATTGGGCATGGATCCAACTATAATTTATAAAGGGACATCAAAATTCCTTCCCTCCCAAAATTACTTTCCCTCAAATAAGATAATGTTGGATGATCCAAGATAGTAATTGTCTCCTAAGTAGATCCTTATGAGATAATCACATCACTGTATTAGGTACTTTGTTAGCACATGGTTCCTCATCCTGATGATCTAATTCAACACTAGGAATAATATCCTTACATCGTCAAGGGTGGTGAATTGGTTGAAGGTATCAAGTGTTGACCTACTACCTTTCTCAAACTTGATACATGAAATATGTTGTTAATCTAGTTGATAGAAGGAAGATCTTGCTCATATTTCTCCTCATTAATATGTCATATCACTCTATAGGGTCCATAAATTTTCTTCTCCACTTATCTTCAAAGAAGATTTATCATAAGGTTGTAACTTAAGGAAAACCATGTCACCCACCTCAAATTTCTCTAAGTGTGATGTCTATTAATATAGATATTATATCATTTTTTAGCACATCATAAATGATTATATAAACTTGTCAAATATTTCTTAGAATTCTCTATGAAATCATTAGTTGTAGACACCTCTGTCTCTAGAAGAGTTAACTTGGTCAAATTAGGCGTGTCATACTTATATAATTCCATGAACAAATACATGCAATCAATATGTGGTGTACCTAGTTTTATTACAATACTACCCTACATAGAGCTATTTCACTAAATTTGTTTAATGATTTATAGCAAAAAATTACAAATACCCTTCTACCCACTTATTCACTACTTAGTCTAGCCATCAGTCTAGGAATAATAACTAGTATTCAAAGTCAGCTCTATTTTTGTCAACTTCAATAAATCATTCTAGAAAGTAGTCATAAAGTTTTCATCTTGATCACTAACAATGGTATGAGGTAACCTGTGTAGGTGAAATATCTTTATGAAAAAAAATGCTACTTTTGGCACCTTAAAATCAGTGGATATGGAGATGAAGTTTACATATTTCATCAAATGATCTACAACCACAAAATGTAATGCTTTCCTTTGATATGAGGTAAAACTATGATAAATTCTATTGATTCCATCAAGGTAAGGAGGTTCTATCGAATTATCCTACCACACAACCAATTATACTTTATTTAACACAAAGTAAACATTTACAAAATAATCAAATTTAAATCATAATGCTTATTATCTAAATTCTAATTCAAGAGTAATATTAATATCTGCTTATATTACCCTCAACCTCCACCATTCTATTATGATCTTATCTTCTCCCATTACCCCCCCCCCCCCAAACATCATTTTCATCCCCCTTTATATCTCTACGTGTGGAAGTTCAACCAACATCAAATGAAGTTCAATTAATCAAGATTTTGATAGTTTTAGAATCTAAATCATTGCAATGATGCAAAAGTGTAATAGCATGTCAAAATTTTGCAACTATATATGTAAACCAAAAGTATGTAAATTTTAGATGACCTCGAAGTTCCCACAAGTGCAAATGCAGACCAAAGTATAGTTAGATACAAAAAGAAAACCCACAAATATAGTTGTGAATTAAAAGTTCATAATAAAAAAATTTAGACATGAAATCCTATGCAAGTTCAATTTGATAGTAACTTTTTACAATCCATACAAGACAATATCATCGAGATGTGATGTTGATGTCATAGGCGAAATTGTTCACCAGAACATGTTTTGACATTGATAAGTTCATATCACTAGGGTTTCTTTGTAAATGTTCATGGCCACACAATACCTACAAAAATCTAGATGCACATGAAACTTCCACAAAATTTGGATGATTCCAAAGTTCTCGTAAATTCGGATGCATATGGAATCTCTATATGGTGGATGATGTCATGTTTCCCATAATATATGAAAAGCTATCAAAACTGGCTAAGTGTTTTCCTGAAGCAAAGTTTCAATTCACTTAGGAACTTCTAGAAAAGGTTTGTAATGGCCCAAAAGTTGACAAACCATAACATTCTAAAGCCCCACAAATTTCTAGCTTAGATAAAATTCTCCACAAATATAATAGCAGGGTAGAAACCTACAAGACTATAACTTGTTCATTTTTTCTTCCAAATTTCATCAAATTTGTTCTATACCTACCCATTTGGCTCCTCAACAAGATGTCATCATTAGATTATCCCAATTATTTCTAAAATTTCCTCTAGAACAACTAACCAAAACTATGCTACCAAAAGCCAAGCAACTAAAGTGAAATGATAATATTTCTGGGTGATGAAGGATTTCTTGTGGACCCAGATGCTCCTACATCAAACATACTGGGTAAAAAAAAATGTTTCCTGAGTTTAGAAAACTTAGGAACATTTGAAAGTGCATGGTATTGTAATCCTATGTTTTTCATTTATGCACAACTGCTCAAGTTGTCCCCTTGGACCCTACCAGTTCTTCCCTTTTTCTCTTCCTCTCCATTCTCAATGCATAAATCACTTATCCTACTTTTTAAGGTGGAAGCATGAAATTCATGAGTAAATATGTAACTTCCCAACTATACCTTGGGATATGTCCTCTCCAAGCCTCCTCTCTCTTAATAATAATCTGCATCTTTTCTATTATTCCCCTTTCCTTTACATTGTTGCTGCATGAAACCAATATTTTATCCAATCTTTCTATCTGTAATTTGATCCTTAGGCACCTCCATGGAGTTGTGCTCAACTCCTCCAACTTCCTTCATGGCATGATTTTATGCACTACACCAAACTATAAAACTACTTGCCTTTACTTGCTTCTCCTTCTCCTTTAGAGAACTCAAAATATACTTATGTTCATCCTTCACGAAGGTGTACAAATTTCTTTTTCCATAATAGATGTCTTCCATATTGAATTTCCATGGTCTTTCCAACAACACATGACACACATTCATTACCATCACATCACACAAAACATTGTCCTTAAATGACCCAATTTTAAAATTAACTAAACATTGTGCATTCACCATCAACTCATATTCTCTTTACAACTAGGAAACTTTATATAGACTTGGGTGTTTATACCTTTTCAAAACTAGATTTTATACCATCTCCTTAGAAACTAGGTTATCCATACTACCACTATCCACTATGACCTTACAACACTTACCTTTGGACTTGCACACAGTTTGAAAAAGAAACCTACCGTAAGATGGTCCATCTACTTCTCCATTTGGTTTCACCAACACTCTCCTCAACATGAGAGATTCACCTTCTTATGGCTTTGAAAGTTCAGTGATGCTGCACTTTCCTCATCCTCTTGTTCTAAGTGTTTCTTCCTATTCTTTTCTTACTTCCCTTTTGTATTTATAGACATTTAAAGGCCCTCTAACCAACCTCTCCACATTGGAAGAATTTTCCTGAAAACCCCTTGTTCCTACTACCACATCCTCTTGTAGAGTAATCTTTCAATTTTGTGCCTTGCCTTATTTATCTACTCCACTTAGGCTTAGTTTCCTCTTCACTAATTTATTTTCCTTTACTACTACTAGATTGTACTTTATCCACTACAAATTTTCCTCTACTTTTGTATTTTTTTTTACCTTCTAGATATTTTCTCTTTAATATTTAGGTCATATTGATAGGCCTCCTCAAATTTAGTAACCCTCAACATGCTCATTTCATCTTGAATAATAAATCTCAATCCATTTATATACCTGGCCATCTTTTCTCTATCCATTTTTTGTCTTCTAGATTTGATAGCTAGTTTGTAGATCTCCTTTATATAGTCTTTTAAGCACATGCCCTTCTATCTCAAGTTTTGAAGCCCTTTAAACAACTCCATTTCATAATCTACAAGAATAATTTTTTATTTTAATTTGGCTACCATTTGATTCCATCGGGTTATTCTCATCTCACCATTGCCACTCTTTCTCTCTACAACTTCATCCACCATAGATCAACATGCCCTTTGAGTTTAGTTTACACCAAATTCACCCTCTATAGGTCATGGATCTCATCCAAGTAAAATTACTCCTCTATTTCACCTATTTTGTCTATTAACTCTTTAAGGTCGAAGGGTCCATAAAAAAAATGGACCTCCATTCAGTTACCCTTACCAATTTTAGCAAGATCTCTCAAGAATTATTCTTCTCTAGCATCTACTAGTTGCTTGTTTTCTTTCTCATGTCCATCATTCACCACTTCTTCACTCATGTGGTCTTTTTCATTTTATGGGTTTCTCCTCGAGTCTACAACCAACATCCTCAATTTATTTCACATTTTAGTTCAAAATGGATCAAAGATCTCCTTCATCCCAGGGTTTCATCTTATTGGGGGAATTTTCTCAATATTTTCAAAAAATCAAGCACTACCTCAAGTTTCACTATTACTTCACCTTCACAAGTCTCTTACATGTCCTATTACACCTACAAAAAATTCACACACCCACTTATCCTCTAGCCAATAAAGGTTTCTAAAAGACACACCTTTCACTTTCTCTATTCACTCTCTCTTAGTGAAGGAACTCTCTGTTCACTTTATACCTAGCCTCAACCTCTACTAGAGAGGATAGCTTGCAATATCACTATTTCAAGACTCCTACAGTGAACTTTCATAAATTTTTAAATCTCTCACACGAATCTCATCCTAATGAGAAAACTTGGCTATGATACCATCTGATGTAGTTGAGGTAAGGAGGTTCTATCAAAATTCTCTACCACACAAAAAATTACACTTTATTCAGCACAAATTAAATGTTTATAGACTAATCAAATTTAAATCCTAATGCCTGATATCTAAATTACTGTTCAAGAGTACAATTAAGCTATGTGCATATATGCCCCTCAACCTCCACCCTTCTATTCTAAACTTATATTCTCCCATTAGCTCCCCAATCATCACTCCCCCCTTTAGATCTTTGTGTGTGGAAGTTCAACAGATTGGGATTTTGATGGTTTCAACAATCGAATCATTGTAGCAATGCAAAAATACAATAACACATTGGAATTATACCAGAGTAGAGGTAGACCAATTTTTTTGTAAATTTTAGATGACCTCTAAGTTCCTGCAAGTGTAGATGCGTACCGAAAGTCTACAGAGACAGATGTAAGAAGAAAAATCACAAATGTAGTTGTGAATGAAATTGGTAAATTCAGACATGAAATATTGTGCAGGTTTAGTTGTGTTGATGGTGGTTTTAGCACAACTAACTTGCTAGGTAATAATAAATTAATACTCCTCTTGAGAAGTAGAGATTCCTACTCCAAGGTTCCTTTTAGACCAGGTCTTGACCATGATGGATAGCTAAGTGGTTCATTTAAACTTGTTCAACAAGGGTCCTACGTGATTTAGGTATTTTGGAAAATAAGTTCAAGACATGCATCACTGAATATAAACATTCATTTCCTTGAATTCAAAACCAATTGTATATTAGTGAATTATTTCTTTATCAAGTCTATATTATTACTATCCTCTTTTAAAGTGTAGTGTTGTAAATTGTCTCCCTTGACAATTTCACACTAGGTTTTTCTCCTATGTGCTTGGACCTAATTATGCACCTAATTTCCTAAATTACGCATTCCATGGCGTATTTTAAAAATTTATTGGAAATAAAATATGTAAGATCAAAGTATGCATTTAATACTTTGTCCTTGACACTTTGGATCTCAAGAAAAGTGAGATCTGGACTAGGGCGCCCTATGCCATAGTCCTCTTAATTTGGCTCAAAATTTAATTATGTCAGTGTTGGTAATTTATTATTTGAAATTTAAATTCTAATTTTTGGCTATCAAGATTTATTTTTTTGGAAATTAGAAGAATTACATATAAATACATAGTATTTTCACAATTATAATTAACAAGAAGCAAGAAGGGAAATTATTGAGCAAATTGAAGATCCTAAAATCTATCAAGGTCAATCTGTTGGAAGACTAAAATCACGGAGAGGGGGGGGTGAATCAGTGATTTATAAAATTCACAAACTTTATCAAAACCAAGAATTTATGTTTGCTTTTGAACCAAGAGGACAAATGACAGTTTGTGAGGCAAACGTGACTTGTGCATTAATCATGAATTAGGCATATGAATAAAAACAATGACATGGATTGAGAGACAGATTGAACCAAATGAATACTTTTATACTTTCTCTTGTATCAGAGTTCACAACAATAACATAACTTTTATGCATGACATTTTGATATAAACATTGGAAAATATGAAAGACTAATAATTAACAACCATTCAATGTATTTGATGACACATTAAAATCAGACAGATAAGAAATATCACACACATAAAACCATCACATAACACAATATATGTCCTGAGTGGAAAACCCTCTTGAGGAATAAAAACCACTTGAAAAAAATGTTTCTCTTTATTCATTTAGAGCACCAACTCTTCAAAGTTCAGGAGCACCAACTCATAAATTTCAGGAGCACCAACTCCACAAAAATTCAGAAGCACCAACTTCATAAGATATAGTAGCACTAACTCCTTTACAATGCAAAACAGGTATAGTATTCTATTAGAACCCTAGAAGTGCAATTTGCAGCCCTAGAATCTCAATAGAAGACCATATATATTTTCAATAAGCATATTGAAGAATGTTGTATGAAAATGAAAACATCTTCTCTTATACAATAATTTGAGAATCAAAAAGATTTTCAAAGAAATACAATGTCTTATATCTATCAAGATTAAGCCTGAAGTCTCATATATTTTTTCTTGTAGTAAACCGAGAAATGCCAGAAATCCATCTTTTAAAGACACTGCAAAATAATCTCTAAAATCTGCTACCACATAAGCCTATTTCCTTCATCTCACTTGGCGTCTGTTTTGAGCATCGGTGGAGGAATTTATGTTAGAGACGCCCGCGCGACACATAGATGTTCGTGCAACACACTTATGTCCCTAGCAAATTCCTACGGTTGTAGCCTGTAGAGGCATTACACTTCTCATTGGCAGTCAACTTGTAATGCCCTCTTCAACCGACTGACCCGAATATGGTCATTTTCTTCATCTTTCCTTCAAATTCTCTCCTTCTACATGCTTTTCAAATCTTCTAAGCTTTCAACTCAACTTCTTCACACTTTCTTGCACTCACTTCTTGCACTCCCAAGCACTTTTAGCAACACTTTTGCAGTCCATAGCAACAACAACTTCACTCCATCACTTCAGTAGAGCAAGTGTGGGACAACACCATTGCAACAAAGGCTTGAGTACTCTCACTTTCTCCCCCATTAGCCTTGAGTTCTCTTGGTGGAGGTGGTAAGCTTCCCACTCCTCTAATCTATTACTTGGTTGAGTAAGCACACTTACTATTTTGTAGTGTTTTAGTGTTCTCTACCTTACTTTCTTTCTTTATCGTACTCACTTTCTTGATTGTTTGAGGAGGTGGAAACACTTAAATGGGGGTTTGACTAAGGTAGGCCCCTATATAACCACCCAACAATTTTCCTCTTCTTTGTGTGTAGGTGGACATGCTTCTGGGAGGTAGTTGGTGAACGAATTCCTTTGTGAGATTATTCTTTCCATCCTAACTCTTGTGTTTTTACTTAATCATATTAGAGCATATTTTGTTTACTTCATAGCATTGTTTTGGCCCTTTAGAAGTAGTTAGCTGGGTCGTTAGTTTGTTTTCTAAAGTTTGACCTTGTCTCTTTAGTCCTCTGGTCGTACGGATGCTAGTGCACTGTGTTGTCGTCCTGAGACTATGCTTTCATCCTCAAGCAAAGAGCTTCTTGAGGCATAGCGTTGAACCCGAAAATAAACTGGCCTAGCCCCATCTTGAATTTTGGGTCTGTAGAGTGATTGGGGAACTTTATAGTCCTTATCATTCTCGTCCCACATTTCCTAACTCTCCATTAAGCTGAGGTAAGTTAAGGAAACCTTCCGCTCTTGGCTCTTCATGACCTGGGGCCTTGTGACCTGGGGCCTTGAACGTGGTTGGTCCCCCTCTCTTACACATATTTTAGTGAAAAACACTCAAAAAGTGGTAAAATTGCATAGTATTTTTCATTTCAAAAGATCCAAAAGCATTGCTTTTTTGTATTTCATTTTAAAAAATTAGTCAATTGTAGTATTTAATTTCCATAATTATCATTTGAACATATACAATTGTCCTAAAAATATCCAAAATTGCATGCATACATGGACTTCATATAGAAAAATTAGGTTTTGCTACATTTCCAAAAATCTATTCACTTCCAAACTTGAACCTTTGAAGCATACGATCCTCAAACACTATAGATGATTTCCAGAATTTTTTTTTTTTAAAATTACCTCTTTGGTCTAGGGTGCTTGGAACCCTTGTCTAGCCAATTTGAGCCTAAATTTTATGTGTAGAACCTTGCCTCTGGTCTCTATCGAGATCCAGTCTCATTTTTTGAAGATCAATCCTAAAATTGTTTGATTTTGCTAAGCATTGCTAGCTTGATCCATAGGACATTACATAATGTTTTCATTGCAAAATATTTTGTTTTCATAATTCATGTTGTATTGTTAGATCTTGTTAAGAAATTCAAAAAAATGTTACACACATATGAAAATGAGTTTCTCTCTCCTCTTTTGTTATTTTTGATTGATCCCTCTCCTAATATGCCTCATTATTGTGAGGGTAGCTTGGTGCAAGAGAATGCAATCATTGAAAATCATGACAATCATTTTTTTCCTTCTCTTGATATCTCACCTACTTGGGAAGAAGGTACCTTGGTTTCAAAAGATCCAATCATCAAGCATCATGAGCATCTTGTTTGTTTCTCTCCCAATACTTCTCCTACTTGGGAAGATATTGTGGCACAAGAGGATGAAATCATTGATAGTAATATAGATTGCATAGATGAATATGTTAAATTGTCACTAGATCCCCCATCGATAGATCATCAAGAAGTAGTTAACTTTGTTGAAGTTACGAACACATAGTTAAATTTAGATCCCCTTTAATTATTGGACCTCAAAAAATCCTCTAATTATTGAACCTCATAAATCACCTCTCATTATAATACCTCCTAAACCTCATGGCCATATCCTAAACTTTGCAAAACAACTCACTAGTAATCATGTGTTGCACCAAACAAGTTATAATGTAGTTATTCACATATATAACATGAAATAATAAGCAAGAAAATAAAACACCAACATCCATCCCATTACCTCAACCATACCTTCCACCCCCACCTAATATTCCTCAACATAATGGTAAAGAATATTATCTTGTTGAGCAACTATTTAATAGTCCAAAAAAGATCTCCCTTTGGGACTTGATTCAAACATCACTTACATACCACCAAATTCTCCAAGAGGCTTTCCAGAAGATTGATGTCTCAAATTTTTTCAAACCAAATGATGTAGCAACCTTATTTGAGTGTATGCAAGAAAAAAAGTTGGATGTTACATTCCCTCAACATGAATTACCCTTGCTTGAGATCCAAAATAAACATGAAGCTTTTTTTTTTAGTAAAAGAATAAACATGAAGCTTTAATGATAATGGCGGTCATTAATAAAGGTGTTATACATACTCTCATAGATAATGAATCAACTCTAAATATTTGTAGCATTGTTCTTCTAGATAAAATTAGTGTGGATAATAATCTTATAGAACTTAATGATGTTTGTATTCATGGATGATAATGTTAGTAGGCAGCCATTGGGGATGATCACAATACCCATTAAGGTAGGGCTTGTGGTTTTTCCTACCCCTATCCATATCATGCTAAGACCTCTTTCATACAATCTTCTCTTAGGTAGAATATGGATTCATGATAGGAAGGGAGTCCCATCTACTCTCCACCATGAGATGAAGCATGAATATAATAACAAGATATATATGGTAAAAGCAAATGAACAAAGTTACAATTCACAATTTGAAATGTAACATAACACTTCCAATGCTCTTAATAATTTGATTCCTAATTCAAAGGTAGAATCTATACATGTTGAAGATTGTATACCATCTATTAAAAAAAAGTCTTAGATGATGATTGGGGTTCATTATATTTTACACCCTTCTTTGTGGGAGAGTAAAAAATATCATAGTATAAACCTAAAGATTCTTGTGTTTCATTTTCCAATCTTGTTCTACATCAATAGATCCAAAGACATCCTCCGATGAGGGTGATGGGGGATCCTAAACTTTCATCCCTCATGTGTTGAAGATTCCTAACTTTAAAAAACTTAGAAAGGATTTGTGTTCTCACGAAAGATCTAATTCTTCTCATGAGAATTTAGATAAGATTTGTTCATCTAATTTGGAAGGATTTTAAGGGCTTGGATACAAAATTATTTCTAAAAAAAAATATAATGAAAATAAAGAACAAAACAATAAGTATCAAGTGAAGTCTATACCATACTTTTCTAAATAGGGTTTAGGTTTTTGACGTGCATCCCCATCTTCATCTAATGCTCCATCATCTAATATATTTATGACATCTTGTGGTAAGTGTAAGGCCTCAATAATATCTAGTTAACTTAGTGTTAGACACACAATTCAGAGGAGGCTTGTTCCTAGCTGAACAATCCACTAAACCCTTGCAAAGACTCCATTAAATTATCAACCAAGGCTTCATAAGATTTTGATGATGTTGGCGTTGTATGTGCATTCATAGAGTCTACACGGCCCATATCATCAAGTATAGGTATTTTATACATGTATAGGAAAATAATAAAGGTTGGAAATAATTTAATCTGCTACTGATGTTGCTGTAAGGAAAGACTCTAGTGTGGAAATCGCTTTCCTAATGTCAATCAACAGGAGAATAATGTAGGAGTACTTTTAATTTCAAACTACATAGCATTAAGATTCACACATACAAGAATAGACAATAATATCAATAGAGAATAGACACTTGATTTACGTGGGAAAACCCTTTCAAGAGAAAACCCCACCACCAAAGAGAAGTCACTTTATTCATAGTAAAAAAAAATTACAATAAAGTTACAGATCCCTCCTTCATAGGTATTAGTTCTCTGATATTACACAACAACATTACAATTAGCCAACCACATAGTCAATCGCAACACTATTACAATGTTCTTTCAACATACAGTCTGCTCAACAACACAACACCCATCGGTCTTTATTCTTCTTATTTTCTATATTCACTTCGACCCTTCAATTTCCAAGAATCTACTATCCAAACCGATTTGGTTCGCTCAACCGCCAAAAAGCTTAATCGTCAACATTATCCCACATTGGCACGGAATATTAATAGTAATCAGTTTATAAACAAAATCTTGAAGACTTTAGGTATCCACGAGTTAGCCCTTCTGATTACCAACTCACTCGTACTCTCATGGTCAAACCTACCATCGACATGGCCCCACCAAAGTGAACTCCCATCGGTACGTCGCTCAAAATGATAACTTCATAATCACCGCATACAAGTTACAAAGTTACCAATTCCCACGACAAGCCGATACCATTGTCACTCAGTTAGGGAAAACACAAACTTCATAACTCCCACTACTGGTTACAAGTTATAGAAATCACCAATGCTGCAAAAAAAAGGAGATCAGTCAGTCGGGAGGTTACGAAACTTCCAAACTTTGTGACTTAGGTTACGAACTTAAAAACTCCAACGATCAGCCGACAATGAAGACTTGAACATAGATACAAGCCAACAAGTTGAGGTACAATTTCCAACACTCTCCCACTTGATGAAGACTTACTGGCTTCCTCCAAAATTTGAAGTTAATGAAAGTCATGGGCTCCAAGGTTCATCGAACTAACACACCACCTGTACTTGTCTGTGCTCATAGGCTTTGTCAATGCATCTACAACATTTTCCAGAGTATCCACCTTTTCTAAACAAACCTTTCCATCCTCCACCATATCTCGTACAAAATTATACTACACATCAATATGTTTTGCCCTAGCATGGAAAGTTGGATTTTTCGCCAAACAAATAGCACTCTGACTATCACAAAAAATTAAAATTTTCCTTGTACTAAACCCAACATTAGAACTCAAATATGTAAGCCATATAGCTTATTTGCAGGTGTGTGTTGCTGCCATGTATTCAGCTTCAATAGTGGATAAAGCGACTACAACCTGCCACTTGATCATCCAACTAATTGCACCACCATTCAACATGAAAATATATCCACTAGTGGATCTTCTACTATCAACATCCCCTGCCCAATCAGAATCCACATAGCCTCAAATGCTGATAGACCTATTTGAAATATATGAGTTACCATGATAACACAAAGAATACCGTGAAGTACCTTTTAAATATCTAAAAAAAAAATTCACAACATCCCAATGTGGCCTTCTTGGATTTTCCATAAATCTACTAAGTACTCCCACTGCTTGGGAAATGTCTGGCCTTGTACAGACCATTGCATACATTAAATTTCCAACAACACTAGAATAAGACACTCTTGTCATGTCCTCCATCTTAGTAGGGGATTTTGGACAATCTTCAACAGATAGCTTCGTTCCCTGCAAAATTGGAACAACTAGTTGCTTGCAATCAGTCATACAAAATCTCTCGAGAACAGTATTAATGTACTTACTTTGGCTGAGCTAAAGCTTTCTACTCTTTCTATCCTTGGTTATTTCCATCCCTAGAATATACCTAGCCACACCAAGATCTTTCATTTCTAACTTTGTAGACAATTGAGAATTAAGATCAGAAATCATGAGCTTACTATTCCCAATGAACATGTCATCCACATATAGGGCAATAACTAAGACATGATCATTTTCAAATTTGAAATACACACAATGATCAAATTTTGATCTTACAAATCCCAAAGACAAAACAAATGTGTCAAACTTCTGTTACCACATTCTAGGAGATTGTTTTAATCCATACAAAGATTTTTTCAACTTGCATACCAGATGTTCTTTACCTTTTTCCACATAGTGCTCAGGATGGGACATATAAATTTCTTCTTCAAGATCACCATGAAGAAATTTTGTCTTCACATCCATCTATTCAATCTCTAAGTCATACACTACTGCAAGTGACAAAAGAAATCTAATAGATGTCAACTTAGCTATAGGAGAAAATATTTCTCCATAATCAATTCCCTCTACCTGGGAATAACCTTTCGCAACCAACCTCGCCTTATACTTTTCAACGCTGCCATCCAAACCTATTTTATTTTTAAATACACATTTGCAACTAATAGCTTTTTTGTCTTCAAGCAAGGGCACCAAACTCCAATTGTCATTCTTTTCTAATGATGCCATTTCTTCATTCATGCCTTCCAACCAAGAGTTTGCATCAGGCATATTAATTTCCTCTTGAACAGTCCTAGGCTCATCAGTGCTAGTAATCAAAGCATAGGCATAATTAGAATCTAACATAGAAAACACACACCTATCAGGTTGCTTTCTTTCATGTGTTGACCTCCTCAAGGGTTGAGGCTGAGTTTGTTCTTCCTCTTCAGAACTGCTCAAGCTCTCCTCAAATTCAGTTACACTTTGAATTTTTAATTCCTCTTTATCTGGTGTTGGAGGAATTTCAACTAAATCTTTTTTATTTTTTGATTTTATCTTTGGCTGCAGATCCAAAGTAGAAGGTTTCAACTCACGAAAAATAATATTTCTATTGTACAAAACCTTCTCAGTCACAGGGCTCCAAAGCTTGTATCCTTTTATGCCAGCACCATAGCCAATAAATATACATTTAACAACTTTGTTCTCCAACTTAGATCTTTTTTCATTCGACACATATGAATATGCCTCACAACCAAAAATTCTAATATGTCTAAGAGAGGGCTTCTTACCAAACCATGCTTCCAAAGGTGTCTTCTCAACAAGAGCATAATTAGGAGAACAATTTAATAAATAACATGTTGTTGCAACTACCTTAGCCCAGAACTTCTCCTCCATGCTAGCACTACTCAGCATACTTTGTGCCCTTTCCATCATTGTCCTATTGAACCTTTCAAAAAATCCATTTTGATGTGGAGTATAGGGTGTAGTCTTATGTCTTTTAATTCCATGATCTGTATAGTACCTTTTGAACTCATTAGAACAAAACTCACGGCCTTTGTCAGTCCTTAAACATTTTATTTTTTTTCTAGTCTAATTTTCCACAAGGTTTTTAAATTCCTTAAAACAACTGAACACTTCTAATTTACTCTTTAAAAAACACACAAATTCCCTTCTTGAATAGTCATCAATAAAAGAAACATAATATTTAGAATTCGATAATGAAGGAACATTTACTGGACCAAACACATCAAAATGAATGTAATCAGGTATACTAGAAGATTTATGAGGACTGGAATAAAATGAAACATGGTGTTGTTTACCATATATACAATGTTCACAAAATTCGAATTCAAGGTTATAGTCATCAAGCCCTTCAACCAAGTTTTTACTTTTCAAGGTTTTTAAACCTCTTTCTCTAACGTGGCCTAGCCTATGATGCCACAACATTATTTTCTCAACTGGAAGCTTCATCTCCAAAGAATTAGCTCCTATTGAAACAATCACCTCTTTCCCTATAGATTTACATGGTTTTTTAGAAGCACTATTGCATTGAACTGCATTGGCATCCAACTTAAACAGAGTACCAATTCAAGCACCCTTTTTCAACAACATAGAGCCTCTTGTCATTTTACAGACACCATTAGACAAAGAGACCTGTACACCAAAATCATTCAACCTACTAACAAAAAGTAAATTTTGAGCTAGACCTAGTATATGCATAACATCATTGATTCCCTTCACCCTTCAATCAGGAAACTGAATTCTGACTCTTCCACGGCCAACTATATCCAAGGATGAATCAATTTCCAAGTACACCTTTCCACCATCATATTTTTCATACTTTGTGAACCAGTCTCTATGAGATGTCATGTGGAAAGATGCTTTAGAATTAATCAGCCATACATCATCTGATGCCTGAGTTGCCAAGGCTGCATTGAAGGCATCCGTTTTGCTCTAAGAAGAATCATTGTCAGAAGAGTTCTTCTTATTCTTTTTCTCCTCTTTGCAATCCTTTTGGACATGACCAGGCTACCCATAATTCCAACACTTCACCTTGGAATTTTTTCCAAGAGACTTTGATCTCCCTTCTTATTTCAATTTGGATTTCTTGTCCTTCTTCTTGTCTTTTTCTTTTGATGGGCCTCAAACAACAAGAGCCTCCTTCACCATCTCAGAATATTTTCTTCGCATTTCTTCTAATAACAAAGAAGCAACAACATCTTCCATCTTAAAATTGGATGTTGTACTCCCAATGGCCATCACTAAGTGATCCCAAGAATCAAGCAAAGAACATAACAACATACAATGATCTTCTTCTTCAATCTTCACACCCACATATGTTAACTGAGCAATCAGCATGTTAAAATTATTCAAGTGATCAGCAACAAATGTTCCTTCCTGCATTTTCAAAGAATACAACTTCTTCCTCAAGAACTTGTTTACCAAGGACTTTCCCTGATAAATATATCCAAGTCTTTTCCATAAGGAGGCTGCAGTCTTCTATTCATGCACATTAAGAAGAAAAAAGTATGCCAAACAAAGCCTTATCAACCCCTTTGATTTTCAATCTGCAAGATCCCAATCTTCTTGCTCCATGCCAAAAGGTTTCGCTCCAGACACAGTCATCCAAAGATCATGATCAACCAACAAATCTTCCATTTTGAGTTTCCACAACTCAAAATTGCTGCCATTGAATTTCTCAATTTCAATCTTTCTAGATGTACTTGCTAGTGCCATCTCAATCTATAATTTGACAATTACTAGACTTCTACAAGATTCCCACTAAACATAATTGACACAAAAAACCCAACCAACCCACAAGGATAACACAACTGGCCAAGCTCTGATACCACTTTTAAGAAAAGACTCTAGTGCATAAATCACTTTCCTAATGTTAATTCACAAGAGAATAATGGAGTACTTTTAATTTCAAATTACAGAGAATTAAGATTCACACATACAAGAATAGACAATAATATCAACAAAGTAGACACCTGATTTATGTGGGAAAACCCTTTCGGGAGAAAAACCCACCACCAAAGAGAAGTCACTTTATTCACAATAAAAACAAATTACAATAAAGTTACAGATCCCTCCTTCAAAGGTATTAGTTCTTTGATATTACACAACAACATTACAATCAGCCAACCACACAGTCAATCGCAACACTATTACAATGTTCTTTCAACATACGGTCCACTCAACAACACAACACCCATTGGTCTATTGTTATTCTTATTTGCTATATTCAATTCGACCCTTCGATTTCTAGGAATCTACTGTCCAAACCGATTTAGTTCGCTCAACTACCAAGAAGTTCAACCGTCGACATTATCCCACATTGGCACAAAATATTAACAATCATTAGTTTATAAACAAAATCTCGAAGACTTTAGGTATCCATGAGTTATCCCTTTTGATTACCAACTCACGCGTACTCCCGTGGTCAAACCTACCATTGGCATGGCCCCACCAAAGTGAACTCCCATCGACACATCACTCAAAATGATAACTTCATAACCACCGCATACAAGTTATGAAGTTACCAATTCCCACGAAAAGTCGATACCATTGTCACTCAGTCAGGGAAAACACAAACTTCATAACTCCCACTGCTAGTTACGAGTTATAGAAATCACTGATGCTGTGACAGTAAAGGAGATCAGTCATTCGGGAGGTTACGAAACTTCCAAACTCTGCGACTTAGGTTACGAACTTAAGAACTCCAGCGATCGGCTGGCAATGAAGACTTGAATAGAGATACAAGCTAGCAATTTGATGCACAATTTCCAACAATTGCAGGTACCTTCGACTTAACACTGTAACTATTAATTGCTAAACCTGGACTCTGTAATTTCACTAGCACTTTTGATTCTTACTTCTAACTACCTATCTCATTCTGGAGGATGACTCAACGATGCATTACATAACTTAAATCATGAGACTAAATATCATTCATGTGCATGTAATGAAGAAACTACTGAAATGAATGCAATAATATAAACATATAAATTAACAATAGAAATTAAGGTGGGTGAACAGTACCTTGAGTGGCCCTTGCTCAAGCTATTGTGCCCATAGGAGAAATTAAATATGTGCTACTTGATTCAACTAATCATAATAGTAAACTAGAACATCCTTATTGTATATAACTAAACTCTATAATCTAACAAGAATTTTCAATGATTTCTCATTCATGAATGCATAACAAAAAAACTAACAAAGGTATTGTATGTGAAACAAAATTATAACTATCAAAACATATCTTCCAACTAGATATGATCCTCAACCATCGATCCAACTATATAGGTTTGAGAGGAGGTTTATTTGCATAAGGATTGAAAAAGAAAAATGAAGATGTCCACTCTCCTTCAAGATAGAGAGAGACAAAGTCTTTGCAATTGAACCTATAAGTAAAAAAGATAGAACAAGACAAATAGGTTTACAACTCTACTTTAACAACATGATAAAGACATGCTATGTGCAAACAGTCACATCAGTTTCCTAATTAATGCAAACTTCTTCTTTCCTCCATCATCTTATTGAATGCTCTGATGACTCATAGTTGACCAATTCACTGATTTCTTCCATCATTTCTATAATTATCACATTTCCAGTGTCCTTGGAATCTCCCCTACAATTAGCCTAAAATCCCTTAGTTGTAGGTTGAGTTCTCCAGTTGCTACGAGTTGCAATTCTTCTAGCTACAAGGAGTTAGTTTCATCTAAAACATACATACCATTAACAATCATGAATTAAACACAAATTCATATTAAATTTCATACATATTCACTGTTACTGTAGGTTTTTATTTCCTAGTGGGATATTTAATTCCCTTAGTTATAGGTTTTTCTTGCACTTTTATTAAGCTTTCTTAGGATAATAAAGTGGGTTAATTAATTAATAACTAGGAGATAAAGTGATGAGTTTTCCTCCACCTTTTAAGGGTGGAGTATTTACTTTTCCATCACTTTATTTAATGTTGGTGGTTTTGGTGGTCAATTCTCATCGGTTGATTTTCCACCTCCATCCTCTCCTAAGTTCTATGTAAACCCACTACCTAGCTTGTATTTTGCATCCATTCATTCTCTTGCATTGTTGCATACTTAGGCATACATGCACCTTGATGCATGTAGTCATTATTTTGCATCTTTGCATAATAACTACACAGAATTGAGGTCATTTTTATTCATGGAGGAAAATGTGAACATTCATCAGTGCATGCACTATTTCTTTTTTTGTATGCATTAGGTTTAAATTTTCTCTACACCTCATTTCCATTTCAGATCATTTTTCAATCAACTGTAGCTTCATAAATTTGAGGGTTGCATGGTATAGTGGGTGTCCTAGTGTTCCTTGGCATTGGATTTGTTGTTGCTTTATCATGATTCCAACTTGAGTCCTTGAGTGACTCTAAGACTCTAATATGATTTCTAGAAAACAAAATTATCTTTCCTTTGCTTGTTGAATTAAGGATTCTAGTGTTACTTAACAATGTGCTTCTAGTGCTTCTTTGCAATATGTTATCTCATTATGGGGGGGCTATATGGTCTCTCTTATCATCCTTTGTGTGGATGGAGATTTATTGGATTTGTGATGGATAATTTCATTGAAGAGGCACTAAATGGTCTCTTCTTCTTTCTCTCTTATGGGGGTCTTTTTCCTTGAATGAGGTTTTTTCCTCTTTGTTTTGATGGAGAGCATTTTTGAATTTCATCTCTTTTAGGAAGGAGTTTTGTCCCATTGGGTTCTCTCCCTTTCTATGGTTGTGAGAGATTTCTTTTCATTGCACTTGTACATGGGTACCTAACATGACCTCATAGATGGGACCCATCTTTGCATCATTTGCATAATAACTAAACTTCCTAAGTTGCACTTATGGGGGGTGTTGGTGTGAATGGGGTTATTGCCTAACTAGTTATTAGTGAGGACCTATTCACATTATTATAAGTTTACTAGGAGTTAAGTTTCCTAGTTGTCATTTTTAGAAGTTAGTTATAATGGGGCCATGTCCCATTATTTACTTTTAGTTATCTAGGTATTTAATAATTCTCTTATGCATTTAATATGCATTGAGAATTTAATGTGTGTCCTAGGTTGTTATGACTTAGTTGTCTCATGTGATAGAATTAAGACACTTTTTATGATCTTGTCTAATCCTATCTCACTCCTTGCCTATATAAGCAAGGCTTCATATGTACATTTAATCAATCCAAAGATCAATTGAGTGTTGTGTAAGTCTAATATATCATTGCAATATTGAGTATTGCATATCAACCACATCTTGCATCTATTGTTGCAATTTCATGTTCTTTCTTTTCCCTCTTGTGGAAGGTTGTTGTTGGTTTTTGCAAATGATCTTGGAGGCTTGAGTCCTTGAGTGACTCAAACATGTTCTATGAGATATATCTCAGCTCCTACAATCATACATTCATGTATGTGAACATCATCATATCCTAATTATATTTCCACTCACCAAATTCTAGTTTAGATTGCATAAAATATATAAAAGGTATATAAGTTTAGGAATGTATATGAAATAATCAACTTAAAGTGTTTAAAAGATATGAACTAAACAAGAGAAAAATGTCTATTAGTCAGGATCATGATTCCCCCCAACTAAACAATTGATTGTCCTTAAGCAACATTTAGGACCAAAGGTTGTACTGAAGAGTCATTTATCTAAAAATTGTCACCACATCAACTCCCTTAACCTGTCTCAAATAGTAGCCTTTTTGATATGAAATATTTTCTAGCCTTAGATCCTTTGTCATTTGTATTTCATGTCGGCTCTTCCCTCTCCAATGTGGCACTAGGTAGAGAAGAAGAGGTGGATGAAATGTCAATGGAAACCATTTAAGTCCATTATCCTTAGAAATGTCTATATCCTTGTGAGACCTTCTAATAATGGCTATAAAATTATAGAGGGATTAAGGTTCCTTTGTCCTTAATTCATGGGTTAATTCCTCCCATCTTTTCTTCATAAACTGGAAGGCATGATCAATGTGTCCTATAACTAGTTGCTTCATCCTGATGTAGTCACGTTTGCTAACACTCATTATATTCCTTCCTATACCTTTATAGTTCAGAAGCTCTAACAATTCATCAACAAATGCTTTGGGATCTTTAGATTCTTTCTTCAGCTACATAGCAATAGATTTCTCCTTTTCAGTATATTCCTAGAAGATCTCACCCCTTTTTTTTCATTCCTAACATAAGAGGCCAGTTCTTTAATCTATAAGTTCCCCACAAACATTAGAGGATTCCATTTTGTTTGATTTGAGAGCACAATATTATGCAAGTTAAACTTACATAATTGGTCTTGCATATCTAGTAGTCAGAGAAAGTTTCTAAAAACAAAAAAAAATTATTCATTGACATTGGAAAATCACTAATTAGCAAGCTAAATTGAAAAAATAAATACTTCTATTGTAAAAATAATGCATAAAATCTTGTAAGAAATCTACACTTTAGAATTTGTGCAACCTTGTTTGCTACTTCTTCAATCTTCACTTTTAGCCTTTTTTATTTATGTATCTATTTGTTCAAGTGTCCTGGTGTGTTTTGACATCAACTTGACTTTTTATTTTTCCCACTCATTATTCTTCTCAAACTCTTGGGTTCTTTTCCACAATTTCACACCTAAGTTAACTATAGATGGTCCATAGGGAACACAAATTGGAGAAATTGGACCCTGGTGTACTAGTTACTTGTTTCTTACTTCTATGATAGCAAGATGTGCCAATTCATCCAACCTAGACCCATGCTCAAATTTATAATTTTTTCCTCCAACTCTTCAATTCTTTTGTCCCTCTCACTTTCTCTTTGTTGGTGTATTTTTAATAAACCTTCTAATTGCCATATCCTCTCCATAGCCTCCTATAATTCTTTTCCAACATCATTTTGCTAAAAAAAATCTTCTTCATCTCTTTCTAAAAACTAGTCATTCGTCTCACTTGTATGTTCATTACCCTCTAAATCAGGGATCTTTGGGGTTCTTTTTCTTGTTTTACTTGCAACAAAAGTATCCTCTAAATCAGATTCAAAGGTGCTTGTAAAGTGCCATGACTATGCAATAGGTTCATTTCATTACCAAGGGAATTCCCCTTCAATTCTAAATCTATCTCAACCACAACAACATCTCACTCTTTCTACTTTTTAACTGCTCCTCTCATAACACCAAATTCCTCTTCAAGTGGTGTGATTGAATCTTGGGCTGTGTGGATTTCCTCTACCCCCTTGTAGGTGCAGAAGAAGATTCACATTTTCTTTTCTTAGTGTTGGATGTTGTGGTTGTGTTGCTGATATGTGGTTGTCATTGATGTCAACACTATTAGCATTGATGTATTGAAGGTTGTATATGTCAAGGATATTGAGAAAATTGTTAAAAGAAAGAGTTGCAGGTTCCCAGTGGAACAATAAAGGTCATGAAGGTGTCTTGATTAGTGCATTGATGATCAATCATTGTGGACTAAAGGGTTTATTACTGAGAGTATCTAGTTTATCCACTAGAAGTTTCGAAGGTTCACATGAAGTTTTGATTGTGTTATGAACAATTGTGTTCTGACAATTTTTCTGTGGTTTCAGTTAGTATTCCTAAGTGAATTTTATGTGATTCTAGTCATTTCAGTCGCTACAGATGTTTCTATATTGGTTCTTGTTGCTTGTGGATGCTTCTAGATCATTCTCTATCTTTGTTGCATGTCTGCGTTGATCGGTGTGTTTGTGGTCAAATATTTTCTCATGTGTGTTTGGGTTTTCATGTTCTTGGCCAACATGGTGGTTATAACATGTTGTGGATCCTTGGAGATTAAAATTTGAATGTTTGGCATACTTGAGGATGTTGTTTTGGGCCACAACATAATATTGGTCGATAGTGTTTGATTCACATTGAAAATTTATTTGTAAATTTGGTACGACATTGAAAATATGTTTTATATTTTGGCTGACAAAGTTGATGAAATCCATGTTGCAGATATATAAGAGCAGATGGTTGTGTGAAGTTATGCATGTGTGTGGTGTGAAGAAGTTTCAAAGAAAGTGCAAGTGTATGAATAGTGATCTAATCATTTGATTGCAGAGCAGAGTGTGAAGAAGTTTGAGCGAAGTGTGAAGGAGTGTTTCTGTGCTTAACTGTAACTATATCAGGCTTTTGGAGAAGCTATTTTCTCAGTTCATACCTTGCCGATCTAATTTGTATTTCTCTTCTTTGGGAAATGATCCCTCTTGTATTTGAGTAGTGAGCTCTAAGCAATGTGCCTAAATGCATGTGCATTCCCATTATTCTTCTTTATACTTTTAATAGGGTATAATATTGTGGATTGACATCCACCGTGGTTTTTCCCTTAACAGGGTTTCCATGTAAAAAATCTTGGTGTTCTCTGTGTTTCTAATGTGTTGATTGTTTATGGTTTATTGTTCGTGCATTAGATCTGAGATTAGGTTAAGTTTGAAAAGTTTAAATAATCTGTGATAGCTGATTCACCCCCCCTCTCAGTTGTATGTCCTTGTTTTTCCAACACTTAGTTCTTGGTGTTTTTCCAAAGGTAGGGGTTTCTTGTGTACTTTTTCTTGCAGGTTGTTCAGAGGCCACAAGTTGAGTGTCTTACAAGCTCTACTCCTCTGGATCTCCTATATTGTAGGTGGGTGATGCAATAGGGGAGCCAGAGGGAATTTCCCTTTCTGACATAGCATGTTCCTCTACTCTTTCAGGGACAACAGGTTATTCAAGGATGGTGTTAATATGGTTACAATTTAGGAAAATCTCCCAAGAAACATGTGGGAATTGAATTCTCAAACTTCTTTTTATCAACAATGCGAATAAGAAAAAATGTGACAATGTTGTGTTACTCCTCTTCTTTTTATACTTAGAACTCATTGTATTCAACAAATTGTAAAGAAAATTTTGGACATTCACACGCCTATCATGGTGAAGATGGCTGAAAATTTTGAAAGGGACTATATACAACAATGATTTCCTACCACCACAAGTTAAGTATTTGATTATGTAAGAAGCTACTAAAGCCCATATCCAGGGTAAGGATTGTAAGGAAGCTAAGCTAGCAGAACAACTTCCTACACTAATCTTGAGAGGAGAAATACAAAACTTTTATAGATCTTTAATAGTTATAGAAACTTAAATAAAAATAAACACAAATATCATGCATACAACAACATAGTGATTTACCTGGGGAAATCCCTTTTGGGAGAAAAAACGAACACTCCAAAAGTTGCCCAATATATTATTCAAAAATCACAAAGATTATAATATAATTGTAGAGCAAGATTCTCATAGGAGTATCACCAACCAGAGATCCAAAAGCAACACAACCACTATCAGACTCTCAGAATACATCACAATACACAATTGTAATACAATGCCCTCATAAAATAGGGTTTCCTTCTAGGGAAATTCAAGCTAATAAAATATTAGTCGTCAGATATGAGACATAATGATGAATGGTCAAGATTTACAATAATAAAATATAAATAAAATTTTCCTTTCAGGGTTGTTGCTTCCAAGGCTCCGCTAAGGTGTACTACCCTTGGACCCCAGTTGGGGTCATGGGGGGAGACCCCCCTTTACCCCCTCATCATCATTGGTTGAACAATACCTTATGTATCAACAATAACTTATGTAATTGCAAGGTTGAGATATATTTTCTCAACAAGGATAATCTTTTTGTACCTTGAGAAGATGAGTCTAAGTTTTCTTCATGTTCTACGAATTCATTCCTAGTAGCAATGGCATCTTCCCTCACTGGAAACTCTTCTCCTTCCCATGGAAATATTGATACCTCGGCAATGGTAGCTTTTGTAGCATCCTCCCTCAAAAATCTTACAATTGCTTCATTATTTTGTAGCGTAGCAGCAAATTGGTGTGTCATGACTTCATTGAACTTTGTGAGTTTCAAGAAGTACTCTACCTAGACAACTTATCTAAAAATTGGTAAATACCAACCTATCTTCCAATAGCTCAGTGTGTGTTGATGGTTCCCTTTGAATAATGTCACCACCCATGATACTGTTGTTGTTCTCTAATTCCCTTAATTATGCTCTATTTTGCTTCAATTTATGGAATCAATTTCTGCCTATCACACCAACTACACTGCTTCCACTATGTTGTATCTTCTCAATTCAACTTCTTATAGCCCTTCTCTTCTCCTTTGAGCTTGTATTTGTGTAAAAATAGAGGAAAATAGAATGGAGAAAAGGTTGCAGAGAGTTTTTGGTTTCTGAAAATCAAGAAAATGAAGAGTACCTCTGCCCCCAACTAAAGATATTAAGTGTCCTCACTTAATAGTATGGGTCATGGCAGAGGGCTAAATTGTAGGAAGTGAAAATAAAATGAGTTATGAAGCATGCATGAATTAATGTTAAAATGTGTAGAAAATCAAGTATTATTATGCTAATTATGAGAAGTTAATGCCTGTACCTATAGAATTCTTGTGAAATGAAACTTAACTCATGTGAGGTTGTTGATTACTTCTCATAGAAATATTTAATGTGATCATTTGTAATTGAAATTTAAATTGATGGACATGAATGTATGGTGCATGGTAAATGATCATTTGAAAAGGTTGTGAGATGCATGATATGTGACCTAAGCGAAAAAGGTTATGGAAATTCTATGTGTGAGGACGTGTATAGGTTACATGTGTAGCTACATGTATGAAATTATGGAGGTGGAAAGTAGGGATATGTAATGAATTTGGTGGGGATTCTTGAAATGAGTGTCAAAAAATTGCTATGGGTGCCTCCAGTAACATGTCCCTTTCTAAATTTTTCACCTTTAGTATGTTACTACAAGTCCCTACAACTTTGCTAACTATTGCAAAAAATGATTGTTGTTGCTCATCACCTTGTGCAATGTGTTCTTGTGAACTATGGTAAAAATTATACTTGTGTAACATCAATAGGTGAGTTGTGTATCTCCTCTACTAAGTCATGTGTAGAACTTGTAATTTTTATAGTTGAATCGTTAAGTGAAGACTCAAATTGTTGAATTAATGAAAGAAGGAAATCATCCTTCTGTAGTGGTTTCTTATACAACTTTAGTTTTTGTCCATTAACAAATAAGGAGAAAATCACTTCATCAATTGTATGTAGATGTACTACTCCATTGGGAAACACTTATTTGCTTTCATACAGACCAAGCCATCTTGTCTATAACTTTCCATTGTAGTCATGATATCTTGATTCATAAAGTAGAGCCCAATCACCTACACTGAATTCCTTGGTTTTGATAAACTAATCATATACCAATATATTTTTTATTCTAAACAACTTTAGTGTGGTGTATGACTAAACCATTCTAATTTCATCAAGTGCATTAAGGTTGTGTAATCTCTCCTATTGTGATGTTGACAAGTCCATTCCCAATTGAGTAGTTTTTCTTAATTTTTTGTACTCAAATTCAATGAGAAGTATTGTTTTCTTTTCATACACCAATTCATATGGCATAAATCCCATTGTGATTTTCCAAGTTGTCCTATAGGGCCAAACTGCCTCAGACAACCTAGCTGCCCAATCTTTCCTATGAATTTGTATTGTCTTTGTTAGAATGTTTTTAATCTCCCTATTTATGACTTCCACCTATCCATTAGCTTGAGGGAGGTAAGGTGTAGGTTTCATATGTCTAATCTCTATTGGGAAAATGTGTCTCAACCTTGCAATTACATAAGTTACTTTTGATACATAAGGTATTGTTCATAAGATGACGACAAAGTGTAGTGATAATTTACTGCGATAGTCAAAGTGCGATATGTCTAGCCAAGAACCTAAAATTTCATGCCATGACCAAGCACATTGATGTACAATATCATTTTGTTAGAGATATGGTCAAATATGGTAGGGTAAAGTTGGTTAACGTAGGGAATTTGATGAATGTTGTTGATTCTTTAGCTAAAATTATGAGCACAAAGAAGTTAAGATGGTGTTCAAAGACTATGGGCCTTTTAGCCCCTAACAATTAAGAGATGAGGTTTGCACCCTCTTGTTGCTTTTGCAAGGTGTTTTACAAGTGGGAGATTTATTGGGAAAATGTGTCTCAACCTTGCAATTAAATAAGTTTCGGTTGATACATAAGGTACTATTCATATGACGACAATGGGGGGCACGAGGGGGTCCCCCCTCACGAGGGGTCTAGGGGATCATCCCTCCAACTAGGGGTCTAGGGGGTAGCATGCCCTAGTGGGGGCTCGAGGGTAACACCCTCAAAAGCCAAATTTTATGTACACTTTATTATTGTAAATCTAGACCATTCATCATGATGTCTCATATCTAACAGTTGATATTCTTATTGGCTTGATTTTCCCTAGAAGGAAACCCTATTTTATGAGGGAATTGTATTACGACTAGGTATTCTAATGTATTATGAGATTCTAATAGCGTTTATGTTACCTTTGGATCTCTGGTTGGTGATACTCCTATGAGAAGCTTGCTCTACAAGTATATTGTAATCTTTCTGATTTATGAATAAAATATTGGACAACTTTTGGAGTGTGGGGTTTTTCTCCTGAAAGGGTTTTCCCCATGTAAATCACTATGTTGTGGTATGCATAATATTTATGTTTATTTTTTTTTAAGTTTCTATAAATATTAAAGATCTGTAGGAAGTTTCAATGCTACCTTAGCTTCCTTACAATCTTATACTCTTGAACCAATTTTGTGATCAGATCTGGTGTAAACTGGGGTCCTTGGTCTGTAAAAATTTCCCTTGGAACTCCATATCTTGTAAATATGTCTTCATAAAGAAAATTTTCCACATTACCATCCCTAGCAAATTGTAAAGCATTAACCTTCACTCATTTTGTAAGGTAATCTGCGCATACTAGTATGTACTTCTTATTGTTGGATGTTGGTGATATTGGACCAATAAAATATCATCCCCATTTATCAAATGGTGCTATTGTTGATTGTGTATATAATGGCCTTTCATCTATTTTTGTCGGCCTTCCCATTCTCTTAAACCTATCACAGCCCCTTGTGTACTTTACTACATCCTTAT
The DNA here is from genome assembly GCA_007258455.2 of Sequoia sempervirens. Taxonomy (NCBI): domain Eukaryota; kingdom Viridiplantae; phylum Streptophyta; class Pinopsida; order Cupressales; family Cupressaceae; genus Sequoia; species Sequoia sempervirens. Next base: position 162,974,514 of record VDFB02271358.1, on the reverse strand, counting down.
GAAGAGTTGGCCAATAATAGCCAATGGTGAGAACCTTAAGAGTTGTCCTCTTTGTTGTAAAGTGTTCCCCACATGGTTCATCATTGCATGCTCTAAGAATGTCATATACTTCATCTTCTTTGATACATCTCCTCATAATGTTATCTAGGCTTGTGTGAAATAAGTATCTAGCTATCCAAGAGTAGGGAAAACTCTTGTGAACCAATTATATCTTTTCTCTTGGGGAGAAATGAGTTGGCATTTGTCTTGCTACTAGATAGTTGGAAATGTCTGCAACCCAAGGTGTATGCAAAGATAAAGAAAATAAATGCTCATCTAGGAATGAATTAACAACATTTTCTTTTGATTTGGTTGGTAGTTTGGATAGAAAATTTTCCACTACCTTTGCTTTACTTGACTTGTCCATAATGTTAATGTCAAATTCTTGAAGCAATAGTAGCCACTTTACAAGCCAACCACCAACCATTGGTTTTTTCATTAGATACCTAATTTTTGTATGGTTAATGTGTATGAACACTAGATATCCTATAATATAATGCATGAATTTGTTTACTACATATACCACTACCAACATCTCCTTCTCTACCACTGTATAATTGAGTTTTTCCCCTTGTAAATTTTTGTTGATGTAATATATGGTATACTCCTTATTGCCTTCCTTCTGCCTAGGTACAACTCTTATAACAAAATTAGAACATTTGTATGGATATGGAAAGGTAATGTCCAATTTGGTCCTCTCAAGACAAGGGTGTCTTGAGTGTTTCAAAAGAGTTTTGACAACCTGTTATCCATTCAAATTCTACATCTTTGGACAATAAAATAAATAGTGGAGCTGCAAGCTTGCTAAAGTCTTGAATGAATCTCCTATAATACCCAGCATGTCCTAGGAAACTTCTAACATATTTTTGTCTTTGAGGAACAGTGAGTGTTGAGACTACTTCAATTTTGTTGGGGTCCACTTGAATTCCTTCATTTGACAAAAAATGTCCCAATACAATCCCTTATTTCATCATCATGAAACAATTTTCATGACTCAGGGATAAGTTGTGTTCATGACACCTTTTGAGTACCTTCTCTAGATTTCCAAGTGCTTGATCATATGTATTCCCATATGTTGTGAAATCATCCATGTTAACCTTCATGGAATCATGGGAAAAATATGAGAATATATTTAGTACTACCCTCTGGAAAGTGGTTAGTGCATTATATAGGCCAAATGGCAGGACATAATAAGCATATGTGCCCCAAGGGTATGTAAATGCTAATTTTTCTTGGTCTTCTCTAGAAATATTAATTTGGTTGTAGCCACTAAATCCATCCAGAAAGGAGAAGTACTTTTTGCCTACTAATGAATCAAGCACTTAGTCAATGAAGGGGAGTGGAAAGTGTTTCTTCCTAGTTTTAACATTTAATTCTTAATAGTCTACACATACTCTCCACTTTCCTCCTTTCTTTGGAACAATTACTAGAGGTGACACCCATTGACTATCAAAGATAGGATATATAAATTCTACATCAAGTGATTTTTGCAATTCTATTTTAATTATGTAGATCTAATTACAGGGTCCATTCTCCTTTGTGGTTGCCTTTTGGGTTTAAAAACATCATTGATGTAAATCCTACACATGCACAATTTTGGGTCTATCCCCTCATATCATGATAATCCCATGCAAAGGCTATTGCAAGTGCTTGCAACACATTCATTAGTGACGTTTATTATATATCGGTTAATTGATTGTTAACATTAAATTTTTTACCTAACATGATCTCTAAAGTCTTGGATGTTGTTTGCACCTACTATGTTTGGAATATATTGGTGAGGTAAAAAATTGTGAAATATTTGGGAAATTGACTCAAATGAACTGGCAGGGATAATATTTTGCAGAGGATCCTACAAACATGTCAAGTTGTCTTGATGTTGTCATCCCTACCATAGTCATTTTGCATGATGTTTACTATCAATTCATCTTCATCTTGATGTTATAACAATGGATTGTGTTCAATAGTCATCAAGGTTTGCAAGGAGTATTGATCCTCCTCATCTAGGGAAGGCCAAATGGTTTGTTCTAGGTTTGCATGTGGCTGGGCTAGTGGATAAAAAACTAATTTCTTAGTCACATTTCCATTATAAATAATCACATTCCCAAACCTGGAACCTATAAAGGCATTTGTTGTTTCCAACCAAGGTCTTCCTAAAATGAGCGGGTAACTTGCAAGATTAGCCTTTGGCTGCAACATCATGAAATCTGTAGGGTACTCCCATGAATCTAGTGTTATTACCAAGTCTTCAATTATACACTCAGGTTTAACAGTGGACCTATCTGGCAACTATATAACAATAGGTGTAGGTCTGAGTTCCATCAATTGTAAAAAATTCATGGTCTCTTTGGTCATTAGATTGATAGCTTCTCCTAGTCAATTAGGGTGTTCTTAATGAGAGTGACATTTATCTTTACATCCACTATAGGACTCCCAAGGACTACATACTTGGGAACAATTATGTTTTCCAACATAATGTTTGCAAGTTGTCTTAAGACTTGTACCTGGTATGAGGATATTTCCCCTTCCTACCTAGCTTTTTAAGGAAAATTTCTCTCACTATTTTGGTATAGATATGAATCTCATTAATGGCTTGAATAAGTGGTATTTTGATACAAACATCTTTACGTTGTCCCAACAGATCAATTTCAATTTGTGTTTGATTTTTTTGAATTGCTAATATTTCAAGGAATGGGGGCTCTAGACATGGATTGGCTTGGTTAACATGATTTGGATCAAGCCACTTAGGTTGATTGTCCAAGGTTTTTGTTGAGGGTTCTTCATCAATAAATTTAGTAATTTGATGGGATGAAGGTCCAACCAATTGTTTCCCTGATTTGAGGTAGGCATCATTCACCTCTACCCCATAAGTAGGGTATTAAACAACTTCATTAGTGTAGGCCTATTGAACATGATTTTTATTGGGGTTAGGTGCAATTTTTGCTAGTAGTTGAGGTGCTCTAGGTGGCTATGGTGTTGGATTTGTTGGTTTTGGTATAATGGCTTGCAGTTGTGGCTACAAAGGATGTTGTGGATACTAATAATTCATGTTATGGTTTTTCCATTCTTGGCCTCTTTTCCACTAGGGTTGCCATTGGTTTTGTTGGAGTAGAAATTGGGAATTATAGTTAGATCCTTGGTAATTTTGTGATGGCCACATATTTTACTACTAGTGGTTCCAATTGGTTTGAGGAATTTTCCATTGTTGGTTTTTCATATTGGCCCAAGATTGAGGATTCCAATTATGAAGATTTGAATTGTTACTAAGAAATGACATGTTATAATTCAAAGGATCTTAGGGCATACCTTGTCTTGGTTCTCATGGTTTCCTTTGAGCTATGCATAATACTTGTCTATATTCTCCTTCCTATGCATGACATTTTGATGTCCCTTCGGAGATAATTGCCACCTTCTTGCATTTGCAATTAGTCCTTATTTGTCTACAATGTGGGTAGTATTCTATAAGAGTTGTTTTTGCCTCCTCTTGCTTCTTTTTGATATACAGGGTATCTAGCTATGTATCCAAATGGTTGATAATATCCTCCTTCATGTTTGACAAAAGATTACTCAATTCAACTCTAGAGAATCAATTGGATGGTTTGATGATGGAAGATGCCTTGTCTCATCAACCTTCTTTGTGAAAGACCTTGAATAGTTTCGGCATGCCTTGCAAATCTCCTCAAATGGTGCTTGAGAAATATCTCTTGCCCCAATGAGGTTAAGTGCATCCATGCAATCTTCATTAATCCCCCTTAAGAATATCAACTTTAAAGACTCATCAAAGAGTCTATTCTAGTGGGATTTCTTAAGGAAAAATTGAAACCTTTCCATGTAGTCTTACAGGGATTCATCCTCCTTTTGTGACATCCTAAAGATGCCATCTCTTTTTTTGTCTATTCCTTTATAGTAGTCCTAGTACTTCTCCAGGAACTTTATCTTCATGGTATTCCAATTTGGAACAACATCTCTTCCCAAAACCATAAATCATCTCAGAGCAACATCCTTCAAGGTTGCTAGAAACAGTTTGAGTCTATGTGCATCTATAGTATAATCATAACTTTTTCACAGCACATCATACTCAAAAATGAATGTATCTAGGTCCTTCGTGACCAACCCATAGAAGACACGTAATGATGAAGGTGCCATGTTCTTCAATGTAGTTGCTCTCTCCTGGTTGGAAATGGGGAACTCAAAGGTTACATGCTTTGGTAGGTCTTCCACTACAACATCACCCATGGTGATGATATGTGTATGAGAATTCTCCTCTGTATCTAATATGGGTATTGGTGTTAGGGATGATTCTTCTTTAGGAATACCCTCACACTGTTCACTATGATCACCAATATCCTCTAAAGCTTTGTGTGTTCAAGGGAGAAATCTTCCCAAAGTGTCTTGCCACCTTCACATACAATAATTGTGATTCTTTGGAGCAACAACTCCTACACATTGTTAGTAAAGAGTTTTTGTATCAATAACTAAATCCGAAGTACCCTTATGTTGAATAAAAAATTCTAACAAAGAAATCTTTAAATAACATAAGAGAATCCTGAATGTAGCACCATCCCTGACAACGGCACCAAAAATGTAAGGCCTCACTAATGTCCAATCAACTCGGTGTTAGACACACAATTCAAATGAATGGTTCCTAATTGAACAATCCACTAAACCCTTGCAAATACTCCATTAAACTATCAACCAAGGCTTCGTAAGCTTTTGATGATGCTAGCACCGTATGTGCATTCACAAACTCTACATGGCCTATATCATCAAGTATTTAGGTGGTTTACACAAGTGTAGGAAAGCAGTAAAGGCTGGAAAAGGAAAAAAAAAGCATAGACTACAAAATAGTGGAAATAACTTAATCTGTTACTAATGTTGTGGGTGCCTTCAACTTAACACTGTAAATGTTAACTGCTAAACCTGAACTCTACAATTTCATCAACATTTCTAATTCTTACTTCTAACTACTTGACTCACTCCAGAGGATGACTCAATGATGCATTACAAAACTTAAATCATGAGACTAAATGTCATTCACGTGCATGTAATGAAGAATCTGTTAAAATGAATGCAATAATGTAAACATTTAAATTAACAACATAAATTAAGGTGGGTGAACAATACCTTGAGTGGCCCTTGTTGAAGTTGTTATACCCACAAGAGAAACTAAATATGTGCTACTTGATTAAACTAATCATAATAGTAAATTGGAACATCCTTATTGCATATAACTAAACTCTACATTCTGACAAGAATCTTCACAAATTTCTCATTTATAAATACATAATAGAAAACTAACAAATATATTGTTTGTGAAACAAAACAAAACTATCAAAATATATCTTCCAACTAGATCTTCTCCTTAATCATCAATCCAACTATATAGGTCCAGGAGGATGTTTACTTGCATAAGGAATGAAAACATAAATTAAATGAAGATGTCCACTCTCCTTCAAAATAGAGAGAGACAAAGTCTTTGCAACTAAAACTATAAATGAAAAAGATAGAAGAAGACAAATAGGTTTTTGCAACTATGCTTTAACGCCATGATAGAGACATGCTTTGTGTAAACAGTCACATCAGTTTCTTGATTACTATAAACTTATTCTTTCCTCATCATCTTATTGAATCCTTTGATGACTCACAATTGACCAATTCACTGATTGCTTCCATCATTTCTACAATTGTCACATTTCCAGCATCCTTGGAATCTACCTTGCAATTGGATTGGAATCCTTTGGTTGTGGGTTGAGTTCTCCAGTTTTCATGGGTTGCAATTCTTCTAGGCACAAGGAGTTAGTTTCATCTAAAACATACATACCATTTAATAATCATGAATTAAACACAGATTCATATTGAATTTTATACACATTCACACATTCATCCATGCAAACATGATCATATCATAATCATATTTCCACTCATAAAATTTTGGTTTGGATGGCATAAAAGATATAAAAGGTATATAAGTTTAGGAATATATATGAAATAAACATCTTAAAGTGTTTAAAAATATGAACTAAACAAGATAAAACTAACTATTAATTAGGCTCATCAGTAAACAGGCAATATTTTATTCACAAGATAAAAGAATGCCTCATACTGTTGAGCAAGAGCATATTTTGTCGAGGCATCTCAAAGCCCGCTTGATTGCTCTTCCTCTGAAAACATGAAAGAAATTTTATAACAATAACTCGTTTTTCGCATATCATTGAGTGCTTGGTCATTCTACCAATGCATATAAGGCCTTGAGTAATAAAATACAACTTAATGATTTTGGTTCTCTGCCATGTGTTGATACACCTAATCACTAAACAATAATGATCTTTATTATATAGTGTTTCTCCTCACCATGTGGCATTTTTAGCTTCATCATGTTTTCTCATTACCATTCATGGTGGTACAATCTTAAGTGCAACCATATTTTCCATGGAAGCAACACAATAGTCTATTGTGTGGTTTCCCTTGTCTCTACACTTGGGGGCCAAGGATAACTAGCTTTAGGAGGTGTGCATTCTTTTCAAGGATCCCCTCTTCCCCTTTTTCTTCTATAAAATACCAACATAGCAAGTATGTTTACATTTTAAGGAGGAGGGGCATATTCCCCTAGCCATTTCATAAAAATCTTGTGAGATTTGACTTATTGACATACCCATTTAGTGGTATTGTTGTTTTTAACATCCCCAGAGATGTGGTTATCATTTCATCCCCTGTGATGTTAAGCATTTGTTCGTCCCCCATGACATTAAACTTTGTGCACCCCCTAAGGTGATTTTTGTGTGCTTCTTGAAGCATGGTTTGCATATTACTAACATAATGGAGTTTGTTGGTCTATGAGTTTAGAGATTTTTTAACATGATCACCTAGCATAACACAACTTTCTTACCAGTGAAGCCATGTTTTTCATAAGTGTCTTAGCATAACACAACTTGCTAGTCTTGTGAAACCCATCATATTACATGGAAACCTAACATATCAAAGCTTGCTAGCCAATAGATCTATGTAGCTCACGAGTGATTTAACATCCTTATGAGAGCACCATTTTATTTAAATAACACATTTGATGGATGGTGTTTGGTCTTTGAGACAAATTTAAGACTAAGGTCTCTTTGCCTTATCGACACAAATTATTTTAGTACTAACCTTTTGTTTTTATTTTGTGATTATTTTATGCTATGTGTTTTCATCGTGTTTGTGTTTTGTTATTTTTGTATTATATTATGTTATGTGTCTTCATTGTGTATGCTTCATGTTTTCCATACTGCATTTCACTTCACATGTGTGTTCCTTTGTCCTAATCTTGGTTGCCATGAGATCTTGAATCCTGGGGGCTATATTAAATTAATTTAGTGTGAGTTTGATTGTAAGTTCATAATCTCACTAAAGTGGGGGTTAAATGTAGCATCATTAATTGTCTCCCTTGATAATTTCACACTAGGTTTTGTTCCCTCCTATGTGATTGGACCTAATTATGTACCTAATTTCCTAAATTATGCATTTCGTGTCCCATTTGAAACATTTATTGGAAAATCAAATATGCAAGATCAAAGTATGCATCATTTAATATTTCTCCTGACACTTTGGATCCCAAAAAAATTGGGATCTAGACTAGGGTTCCCTACACCCTAGTCCTCTTAATTTGACTCCAAATTTAATTATGTCAGTTTTGGTAATTTATTAGTTGAAAGTCAAATTCTAAGTCGGCTATTGGGATTTAACTTTTGGGAAATTAGAAGAATTGCATATAAATACATAGTATTTTCACAATTTCAATTAACAAGAAACAAGAAGGGAAATTATTGAGAAAATTGAAGATCTCTAAAATTAGTCAAGGACAATCAAGAGCATATTTATCAACATTATCACAACATTATTTTCATTCAAGTATCATTTCAATCCTTTATCATGTATTTTATGTAAGTTTATTCATGTTTTGTGATCATTTATTTTTATGAGCACTATCACTTATAGGTCTTCAAATTAAAATCAATTCAAGTAACAAGGAATCCTTGAATGTGATGAGCATGACTTCTATCCATCCAGTAGATTAAATTTGAGTTGTGAGTTGCAACAAGTTGTCAATTTATTACTCCATTATCATTTAGCCTCTATCCCTCAAAAGGATAAGCTCTCTTTATCATCAATTTTACTATTGTGGAGGTAGAAATACCAACACGGGGTTTGACTAAGGAAATCCCCTATATGGAACAACCCTTTGTGTGTGCAAGTTATAGATCTAAAGGGGATTTAAAGAAGATTGAAGAAAATTTTCTCATTTATACATTTAAGCCCTACAACTTGACAAGATATAGAAACTCCATTATCTCAATGATAGACGAAGATTAGACAATGATATTCAAAGGGAAGGAGCCACATACCAAGGACCAAAAGCTTGTGAAGTAAATTTGTGTTTGTAGATCCCTAGTCTAGGGTGCCCTTCGTGCCCTTGTCCACCTAGATCAAGCTCAAAATTAAATCACAGGTGCATCAATATTTGCTTTGCTGATTTTTGGTCTTCAATTTTGGTTGCCAGTTCCCAATTTATCTATTTTCATCTTAGAATAGTGTATTTCCATAGTTAGCTAGTTGCATCATTTCATTTCATCAAAAAATAGTTCCCAATCCTCAAAGGAATTCAAATCTAAGGTTGATTGACTAACCTTTTAGATTGCAAGTTAATCTCACACCCTTGCTTATCTAAATTCTAATGTTTTGTAAGTGAAAAGTAACTAAATCCTAGTTAGGTCTAGGATCATTTTTCCTATGAAACACAAAGATTTAAATCATTATCAAATAAAGATCAAAATATTTAGGGTTGAAAAATAATTTTAAGGGGAAAACATAAACTAACTAGACAAAGATAACTCTCATTCTATAAATATCAATTCTGAAATGGTTAGGAAAAATCATAATAACCAACATTAAAGTAATCAATATTCACTCAATCACCATTAATACCAATGCAATCTTCAAAGAAAATTTATAATATAAATATTTTTAAGCCACACCAAATTAGATTACCATTAAACATGTGCAAATTTGAGATATGACTCTATTCAATATCACAATAACAAGATTAAATTTACCAATTTATTCAATTCAGATAAATAAAATAGACACACCTTTACCAATAATCAAGATCTATATGTATGCAATATAGGTGTGATCCTTTGATATTTTATAAAATGCTCACAAAAATATAGTAGGAAAGTCCACGATGAAATAGTATTAGTTTCTTGCAAACAAAATAGTTTTTTTATCCTTTAGAATTTCCAGACATCAAAAATATATAGAACCATGCATCCCATAACTTATGGATCTGGAGAAAAGCTAATTGAAACTTCAACTAGGGCAATCAACCCTTATCTAAAAATAAACTTAATTGAACTAAAAAACTAATTCTTGAACTAGAGTCTAATTGAAAATTTAACACCAAATTGGTGCTTTACCACTTGGGACATTGATTTATTATAAAATTAATTCAAATATAATAAATCTCAATTGTTTGATTTAATTTACACTAAGAAAGCTTTTTGAAAAGGCATTAATGACTTAGTTTATTGTGTCCATGGTGGGCCCCTTATGATACTTCAATTTTATCCTTTGGGAAAATGCAGAGTTCTCCAATTTATCTTGCAAATTGGTGAATCTGACAAGTTCCTCTTAGAATGTTTATAGCTCTGCCTTTCGGGTCATCATTTGGTCAATGGTTGTTTGACTGATTTAACCTTAATGCTATAAGATTTCCACAATCCATAATGCTTGTAATTTGTTATTTATGGATTTTGATTGTGTTTGAATTTTTTACATCATTGTTTTGGATCACACCCTATGATCCATCATCGGGATGATTTGACCTTGTAGTGACTCCTCAAATTCTGCAACCCTCTTACTTGGAGTGGCCACTAAGGATGGGGTTTCTCAAAAAGTGCATCCCAAGTTCTCCACAAATTGCTCTATTTTTACCGTAGCTTTTTCACATAGGTTCCTATTGTTGCTCAATTTGTGCTTGCACTTGTTCAAATGGACCTTGAAATGAAGGTCCCTTTTCATTCCTTTTCTAGAAATTTCCATAAAATAAATAAAAAGGGACCTTCATTCGAAGGTCCCTTTTTTTCATTTTTGGAAACTACCTTCATTTGAAGGTTTCAACCTTCGAACAAAGGTCCACCTTTGAATGAAGGTACTTTTTGAAATACCTTCAAACAAAGGTACCTTCATTCGAATAGAAACCTTCAAATGAAGGTAGTTCAAAAAAATTTGCCACTCCCTTCTAAAATTTTCATGTCCCAAGTTTGGGACCCAATATTGTGGGATTACCCACCTTAGCATTCTACTTGAAAAGATGGAGATTGTTAGAGATTATTCTGAGAATATGATCTAATTTGGCTTATCGAAAGGACAATAACCATTCTAAAAACAATTCATCTCTCTCAATATAATTTGCATGTGAATTGTTGCCAACCACCAAACACATGGATTTGATTTCCCAAGTTATCATTTAATTTGTAATCCCATCCACAAGTAGTAGTAGAAACTAAGAAACAATGCAAATAGAGATTGTAATACTTATAATCAACATAAATGATAGTTACAAAGGAAAGAATGCTATGATAGAGAAGTAAACACGCAAAGTTATCTTGTTAACCCCTCAAAAAGGGTTAAACTAGGTTTGATAATGTAAGTGCATTCCTACCAAATTACTATTAAAAGTTAGACAAGTACAACTATTTTTTGATAATGTTGAATACAATCTACTCCTTGATGTACTTGGTTACATACACACTAATAAGTCTGTGGTGTGAAAAATAATGGAATTCTACTTATATATGTTATACAACACTCAAATCTACCTTTGCTTATTATAATTCAACTCCCTCTTGTCCTTATAAAGATGATGGGATTTCCCCCAATGCATTAGAAGGTCACAAAAGTAAAATTAGAACGAGAAATGTCAAATCATCCACTTTAAATTTAATATTCTTAATATTGAAACAAAACTATAGAAAAAACTTTGAAATATCATTTCAAACAAAATAATGGTTTCATTCTACTAACAAAACTAGGTAGTTTCTTATAACTACAACTTCTAGAAGTGCTACCTCTAATCAAGTTTGAGCCTTATTGATCCTTGCGGATTGTCATCCTATCAAAACTACCACTTAGATGTAATATGTTAAAACTATTGTTTTTAAACTAGTCATTTTTTATTTTTTAAATATGAATATTTTTCATGTAAATTGAGTTAATTTATATTTCAATTATCCAATCACTAATTGTTTTTTTAAATGTATTCATAATTAAAAGGAACAATATAAGATTCATTCAAGTTTAACATTGTAGGAAATCTTGTGATGTTGCTTCTTCCATACCTTCTATTATCTTGATTTTTTCTAGAGAACTAAATCAATCTAACACTAAGATTAGAAAGAAAATCCTTAACTAAATAGTTCAAGAAAAAGTTATCTAAAAGCACATGTCTTAGAAGGTAGTAACTTAACCTTCTTGCAAAGGTCCACTTGATTTATGATTAGCAAGCAAAGCCAACTATTGTTAAAAGAAGTTTGAAATCCTATATAGGGACTCACTAAAAGTGGTCTTGCATCTTTACCTCCAAATAAATCTAATGGCCTTAAAGTTTGTTGCTAAATAATCATCCAGTTGTTCCCACGAGAGGTGCACACTAAAAAACTAAAAAACTTAGGGTTGAAACGAAACCCTAAAGGTCTTCCCAAAAAAGCATCTTCAAAATATATGATTAGCAAATTCTTTTGATACACTACATGCTTAAAGAAATCATATCATCAATTTGTGAATCCTTGTTATTAACGACCAATTATGAGGGATTGAGCATAATCCATCCCCAAACCTTATGCCTACAACGAAATCAACATTTCCAAATTAACTGATAGCCTTATCATATTTTTGTTGGTACACCCAACATTTCATTGTCATTTTGTTAAAAGTATATATTAGTAGCTAATAGAGTGGTCCCATGTGGTTGCTTAGTAAATTTTATTTAAAAGTTAGTGATACATATTATTTAATATAATTGTCAAATGTTAATAATAGATATATGTATATTTATGCTGTGAGTGTAACGTTGTGAGAAAAATTTTGGAGGTTAAATTTAAAAGGAAATAAGCATTGATGAAACAAATAATGTGAATAAGGATGTGGTCTATGGAAGGGTTTCACAAATTGTTTTTATTGAAGTCCCTTATGAAATAAATATGCTTTTTAGCTACAAGATAACTTAGAATATAAGTTAATAGGAACCCCTACCTTTTAGTTTTCAAATTTAAGAGTGTGTTTACCAACTTAAAAGATTTTGCTTTTAAATTGAAATTCATACCAATAAATTTAAGAATAATTTTTAGAAGGAAAATTTCTTAATCAACCATTAAAATCCTTAAAAAATTCAACTAAATTATTTAACATTAATTATTTTAAAAAATAATGAAACCACTAACTTCCAAAATTCTAAGAACATATAATAATACCCAACAAGCATGGGATTGCCTCCTTTAAAATACTAAAAATGTTCAAAGCACAATTAAAGTCGAACTAATAAACCCCCCCTCCGATGAAATATTTTAATAGCTTTTTAACTAATAAAGTTATTTTTCCGCTTGCCATTTTCCATTCACTGTTTTCCACCTGTCATTTTCCGTTCACAAGCTCTTGCGCTTCGTGTCATATAGAGAAAACCGCGCACTCATTTTTTATTGTTTTAACGCATGGGGTAAAAGTCATTTACTTTTCATGGTAAAAACAAGAAAATTTATTGTGCTCTAGATTTTCTTTTCACCCCGAATCAGATTTTGGAATAAATATCTTGGAGCTAGGATTGTAAGTTTGCCCACGGTATTTTCATCTTTCCTTTCGTTGCCCGAAACCCTGTTATGTCTGTGTCTCCCTTCGCGCCGCCATGTGAGGCCTCCACATTGCAAACACAAAACAGAAAAAATTACTATTAAATTAGAGAATAGATATAAATATTAAATATCTGATATATTTACTATTCACACTAAAACATGGATAATATTTTAAAAAAATCAATCTCATGTTGTTGATAAACTAGAACTAATCTAACATTCTTAATATTTGTAAACATGGATCATTGTCAATTGTGATAAACAATCAATAACTTAACAATTTACCTCACATTCTTTAGATTTGTAAACATGGATCGTAGAGAAATGTAACCTATAATTGACACATGCCAATTCACTTAACATGCTTAAAATTTGTAATTTTGAATCACAGTCAAATGTAATGTGTAATAGGCATATTGCAACTATAACCCATCATCAAATATAATCCATCATCAATACCATACAACTTTCGTCACATTCTCAAGCCTTTAAACATGGAATACACTTAAATTGGTAGCATACCTTATGCTTCATTGTCATAAAGTTTGTGTGGATCATATGATAAAATGTACTCCATAAATGATACACTACAACTCGTCCTACATTCTTAAGATATGTAAGCATGGCTCACAATCAAATGTAACCCATAATTGGTATCAAAACTTACCCCATATTCTCAAGATTTGAAAACCTAGATTGCATGCAAATTGGTACCATACAATATACACTCACATTCTTCAAACTTATAAACATGGTTTGCAATCAAATCTAACTGCATAATGGGTTCAATAAGAGAAGACATTAATCAAGACAAGGGGAGAAAGAACAAGATGTTTTCTACTTTCCATAGGCATTGTTTACTTAGTCATTAGATGAAGTAGATTTAATAGGAAGGAAAAGGCTTTCTTTCTTTTCAATTTAATACTAGACAGTGATTCATTTCACATTAATTAATCCTCTCTCTCTACATTTCCCTCTAACTATATCTCCCCCACCCTCTTCCTCTCCCCCACCCTCTTTATATCTTTATCTCTCTTTCCCCCTATTTCTCTCTCCATCTCTTCGTCTCTATATGTCTCTCTCTACTTCTCTCTATTTGTCTTATCTTTATCTCTCTTTCCCTATCCCCCTCTCTATATATCTTTATATCTCTCCCTATCTGTCCCTCTCTCTATTCCTCTATATCTCTCTCTATATTTATCTCTCCCCTACCTCTCTGTCTCCCTATTTCTCTCTATCCCTACCTCTATCTTCCTCTCTCCCCCTCTATCTCTAGACATGTGTCTCTCTCTCTCTATCCATCCATCCATCTTTCTCCCTCTCCCTCTCCCTAGACCTCTATATCTATATCTATTTGACTCTCTACCTCTATCCATATTTCTTCTTCCGTCTTTCCCTCTATCTCTATCTCATTATCTCTTCATCTCTCTACCCCTATATCTCTCCCTCTCTCTCTCCTCACTCTATAGATCACTTCCTATCTCTTTCTTTATCTTTCTATCTCTCCCTCTATATATTTACTCTTTCATCTATATTTATCCCTCTCTCCTCTCTTTATCTCTCTCCATCTCTCCATATCCCTCTCCTCTTCCATCTCTATATGTATCTTCCTCTCTATCTCTATATCCTTACCCCTCTCTCTCTCTCTCTTCCCCCCTCTATCTCACCCCCTTTCTATTACTATCTCTCTCTATTGCAAATATAACATGAGCTTGGTAATGGAGACTAATTATCTTCTTGATTCAAAGGTTTTGATTTAGTTGTATTTGGATCCATGTAAGTGGATGCATAATTGATTTGAAGCTATCACTTCTCCATTGAGATCTTTATTACACAAACATCATTTTTTAAATGACCTACCAATTAACCTCATGTATTGCACAAATGTATGCAAAAAATAGGCCAATTTTTTTCCTTATTGACCTTCCACACCTCCTTAGTGTAGCCATTGCACACTAAGATGTGATTGCTAGTAGATATGTGCTTGTGTGTCAATATATATTGTGAAGAGAAATTTTGGAAGTTAAATTTAGAAAGAAACCTAGAAAGAAAGTAAATATGTGCAGTCATATGACACTTTTTTATTAAGCAGCTGCTGCATATTTTAGCTCTTCCTATTTATCCAGAGGTGAAATTACAATCCCTAAACTATAGATGTAGAGCTTTCAAATTATCCTTCGTGCAATTAAAAATTTACATGGGCCCACTTGTATTGTTAAAATATTGGTAATGGAATTGGATTTAAAAGCCTCATTACCTTAACATATGTAACCAGTTAAGCTTCAAATATCGCAGGGGAATTCATAACAGCGAATGATTCTAGTTATCACCATTCATAAAGCTCTTAATTTAAGAAGTATCTCACAACATTTTTGTCACTAATAAAAAAATCAATAAGAATAGCTTCATAATGCTCTAAAGTGTCTCACAACATTTTTGCCACTAATCAAAATTTAATAAGAATAACTATGTATACCATTGAGAGTCAGACTGACTTTCCGTACTCCTGGAGCTGTTGCCTGTTAGTAGGACAGCACTTACCACGAAGATAATCTGGGTTCAAATCTCCAACATGCTTATGCCTACATTTGTGGATTTGATGCTGGTGATGTGCGTGCCTAGCTGGGGGAAGGTTAAAATACTCTCTCCTGCAATAGAAATGACTTTTCCAATCAAAGTATAAAATCACTTACATTTCAGTTTATTTCAAAAATTTCCACGGTGTCATTTTAAAAAGATATATCCATCTTCTGAAGTAGTAAACTGAAGAGGAAGCAAGCTTTCTTCCCCATAATTCTTCACTATTGCTTTATAAATGAGCATGAACGTTAACTGTGAAGACATAAGATTAAACCATTTACAACAATAGAGGATTGACACCACCCTACATATGATTTGCAATTCCGACAAGTAAATTACAGACACAAGACTAAGTTAATGGTGGTCATCATAATTTTATATTCTATGTACAATTTAAAGTGCTCATCTCACAATAGCCTATTAATAATAGGTCCTTCATCGTGTTAGCATCACTATGAGGAGAAGCTTCCTATTCAAGAGAACTATTATGGCGTTGCACAACCAGAACGGAAGCTTTAATTAAAGAAGAGGATGCTAGAGCATCACCAATTGGACCGAGTTCTGGATTCTCGGGTACTTGTTTGCCAGCCAGATCCAAAACCAATGAATGTGTCCCGCATCTGCCACTGCCAACTAGAAAGAGATCAAAATTAGAATGGTGGCCAATGCTGCTAATTACTGAATATGAGTCACCTACTAGACGCTCCTGGAATGCTATAGCACCATCTGGATCTTCAATGTCTGCATTGATATCATGGACTTTTTTGAGACATTTCTCATCCAATTGCTTTTCATCATTCAAATCCACACTAATTGGTACAAACTCATAGCGGTTGCTCAAAGGTTGTGACTGAAGCATTTGGTCAGAAAAGTACCCTGCATTTCCTTGGACAGCAATGTTAACTATTACATGAGATGAGCTCTGTAGAAAGTGAATTACAGTGAGCTTGACACCAGGGTGTTCTGCCATTCGACAACCAAGAACAAGAGCTTCTCTATCATCTGCACCTCCAAAGAATAACACAGCAACCCTGTGATCAACATTACTAGGCGGCAAAGGTGATGAATCCAGAACGCATTTATCGACAAGAATACCGACCGTGCAAGGAGCATGATGTAATACATTCTTGTTTACAGTCCTAAAACCAAGGTTGACGGTTTCCATTGTCTCATCTTGCCTTTGATATTTGTGAAATGGAAGAAGTATTAAGGAAGCATGTTTCTCTGATGCAGTGTTGCATATGTCTTCATGCATATCCTCAAAGTTTGAAATGGCCATCATGGGTCTCACTATTACTTTGCTCAGTTGACCATAAGCTTCAAATGCAACTAGAACACTATCTAAATATAAAGAATTATCACTTGGCCATCCATCTTTCCTGGCTCCACTAACCATCATGATGGAAGATGATCTCTCAGTGATCTCCATGAGATGCATTATGAAAAGCCGAAGCTTACACTTTCTCAAACCTCTTGAAGCTTCTACCAAGTTGATGATTGAAGGCACGTTTCTTGTGCCATGTACACAAGACAAAATCCGCAGTTCATCCTGAGGCTT
This sequence comes from Sequoia sempervirens, assembly GCA_007258455.2. Classification (NCBI taxonomy): domain Eukaryota; kingdom Viridiplantae; phylum Streptophyta; class Pinopsida; order Cupressales; family Cupressaceae; genus Sequoia; species Sequoia sempervirens. The sequence continues at coordinate 162,957,459 of VDFB02271358.1, read as the reverse complement.
GACAAGTTCTACCGCCCTTACAGTGTATGGAGCCTGGTTTCTCGCAGGCTTGTACAAAAGCATAACCACTGGTGTAGTCATGAAAGTGGTCAACAAAGCCATTGACACTAGTACTGTGAAGGTCTCATTATTCAATAACTGCAAGGGAGTTACAAGCACACACTTACATTATACAATTCAGCAATATAGTCTAATGTTGCTCTTCAATCAAACCATTTATGAGAATGAGAATTAACAACATGCTTCTGAGTCCTACTCATAACATTCATCCATACAGAAAAAATGATTATTAACTGAGACCCTTGAATAATTGCTGCCCCCAAAAATCAGTTATCACATATTCCACAGTGAAAAGAAAATTAATACTCTGTTGTCAATGGTTCCTGCCTCAGTACAATCTTGAAGGGACATTTCTATTCTACAAATTGTTACAATCATAGAAAAAGTAAACTATTAGAAGAAAATATATTCCACTAGTTTAGGGAATCTTCTTAGATTTCAATCAGCCGGTTAGTGGACATTATTTCATCATTCATGAATGCTTGTTTTGTATGAGTATGAAGAAGGGATAACAGTAAAAACAGAACAATCTTGCTCCTAAGGGATGACTAATAATATGTTTAAAATCGAGAATACATATGTCAGTGGCATATGCAATTAGAAATGATCACGAACATAATTTTTGAAAGTGTGATTGTATCAATGAAGAGACAGCCAATTTGGGTTTTACATTACGAAATCCTTTGTATAATTATGCATACTCGATAAACTTAAAAGCTTAGATTTCGTAGTAGTACAGTAAACTAGTATCGTCGTATATCTGCATTTCCCTAGTAATGCTTTAATATATTGGCATTCTCATTTAGAGAAACTTCACTTCAGAGAAGGCAACTTGAAGAACAATTCTTGTCAATAATTGCCAAAGATCTTTCACTTAAATTGTAAGTTGAGAGAGTATATCTCTGTAAACATCTCAAAATAATATAGAAAAAACTTTACAAACCTTTCTGTCTCTGCCAATATTGAGCACAATGAGCTCCACTAGCCCTTTTGTATTCATCAGGAAACCCAATGTTAGTGCTTTCTGAGGTGGATTCTTGTATGCCAAGGCAACAAGAAATGTGCCTATAACTTTCCCAAGACATGCAGCTCCAACAACAATTATCAGATTATAGAAGAATCTACCACCATGCAGTGCACCAATAATATTGGTCCGTAAGCCACTGACAACAAAGTATAATGGCAACATCAAAATAGAGATGAAGTCTTCTATCCTCTCTATCAGTACTCTAGAAAATTGGCCATTCTTTGGAATGATGAGACCAAAGATAAATGCACCAAATATTGCATGTACACCTATTGCATCTGTTGCAAATCCAGAAAGGAGTACTCCAGCAAATACGATGCATACGTGGAGTTCATCAACCTGGTCATTGTCAACAGTTTGACAAAACAACCAACTCAACAGAGGCTTCACAACAGTGAACATGAGAATAACAAAACCAATAGCAGAGAGAAAAACCCAAACAGCTATCAAGGGTGTTGTGTCTGAACCTGAAAGTGCAACTGCTATAGCAAGAAGGATCCAAGCAACAACATCATTAACAGCAGCTGCAGATATTGCCATCTGTCCAACATCTGTTGTTAGGAGTTTGCGTTCAGCAAGAATACGAGCAAGAACTGGAAAGGCAGTTATCGACATCGCTACTCCCATGAACAGAATAAATGGAGCAAGTTCTCCATCTTTCTGTATGGTTTTCTTGAGATAAAAGGAGACTCCAACTCCTGCCATAAATGGCAGGGATATCCCTGCAGCTACCATGACCACAGCTTCTTGTCCAGTCTGACAAAGGAGACTGAGATCTAGCTCAAGCCCAACCATAAACATAAAATAAAGAAGACCAATATCAGCAAAGGTTTCCATGAGAGTAATGCTTTGCTCAGGGAAAAAGGTTTCTCTAAAATGAGGAACATATCCGAGAGCAGTTGGTCCAAGAAGAATCCCCACCCTTTCATCAACAAGTCAATACATTCAACAAGTTAGTGTTATTCCTGAACAGAAAACGGTGACATTCTAGAAGCGAACTGTTAGTAACATTTATGAACAGAAGACTGTTGACAATCTAGAAGCTAGTCTGATACTCCTTTGCTATGATGGCAACCATTTCCTGGACAATAATCTTATAACAATTTTTTTAACCAAAAACCATATAATTATAATAGAATAATTTTTTTTTCAACATAAGGCAAGAATTCAAACTTCTTTGGCAATCATCACAAAGTAATTCCTGTTACCAAATATTATTTGATGGAAATTGGAGAAAGATATAAAAGCAAGCTAATCGCCAATTTCTTGTGCATCATAAATACAATCCAACAAATAAAATTGCAAATATTTTAGTCGACTTAAAACATTAAGTGTGCAATGCAAGCACAAAATATTTCTTTTATATCTTTCTTTTATAAAATATTCTAGTTAAGTTTTGCTTTAGATAAATGCGACTGCAATCCTTCATCATTTCACTATTTGCCAATGCCACATATCTATTAAGCCTTTGAAGTTTAGTCTACCCCAAATACAAATTGTTGGCTACAGAATCCCTCCAGAAGTAGAGACGCCTTTTAAAACAAAATCAATAATTCCTTCAACAAGTTCTATTAGTGATGCCTTTGGGAGCAAGAAAATGTATCTTAGATAATCTATGGGGCCATGCAGTAGCTCTCAGTGGTAATGGCCCCTTTGACATTTTTCCACTAGTTGCAATTTCCTTGGTTGAAGGAATCAACAGAAAATTGTAGTAATCTTCAAGAAATACTCATTCATTTTGGTTTCTTCTTTCTAATGCACCTGTACTATTTCTCAAGAAAGTTTTGAAACATATTTATCATTCCAAAAAAAAACCCTTTGAGCCAAATAATCTGTAATTTTTATGTTTCCTTTCAGATTGTTGATCTCTAGAATTTCATACAATCAACATCGTCTAAATACTTAGCAAAAGTTGATGATCCAAGAAATGCCTTTCAAATTTGGATTGCTAATTTAATACCCTGTTGACAAATCAACTTAATCCTGAGCATGTGGTTCAGCAAGATTTTATTTTTCTCGATTAATTGCCTAATTGCTCCAGTGGCTTGCTCAATATCCATTTTTGCTTTTTGTGGATAGATGATGTCATAAAGTTTGAGCTTTGAATTGGCTAAAAGGTGAGCACCCAAATTATTAATTACCATAACATATATATTTATATCATCTTAATTTTTGTTTCTTTTAGTAACAGTATTTGAATAAATATGCGATGACTTAATTGCATGCCTGCTTGACCTCCTCTATTTCCATTTTTTTCTCATATGCAATTATGTTTCCTCCATTTTATTAAAATGGAAACATGATACAATTAACTTCGTCTGATTTTCCTTGTCTTCTCTATTTCCTACTTTTTACACTTGTCATCTAATGATCATTCAAACTATGTTGTGTTTTACATCATGAAGACTTGGAAAAATCAGTGCAGCAGAGAACATTTTGGCCATGAACAAATTGTAATTGTTTGTGTTGAAATATTGTGCAACCTGTGATAAAATGGAGGTAGCATGCCTTCAATCCCAACTTCAAGGAAAATAAATAGGACTGCACTTTTGCCATGTTATTCGAACTAAAATGTTTCTTGTGTCTACAAACCTGCTCTAATTAACATCTACCTTAAAACATTTGGAGCAACACTTCATCCTGCTAGCCTTTACATAACATGGACAATATTATGCTAGGCCAAACAAGTGGTCTTGACACCAAGATCAAAGATAACTTTCTTTATGATTTCCTCATTGCAACACACACTGTCAAATCTAACAGGGATTCTCAAATCATTTCTACTTAACAGTCCCATTTCTGCTTGCTAGTATATTCTAGATAAGATTTTCTTAGGTATTTGTTGTGAACTCTCATACGAGCATAATAGCTGGTTGCTTTAAATTTATGAAGTTGTTTATGATAGTTTAACAATATTTTTTTTTTATATTTTCTAAGGTGCAAGAGCAGGTTTTCTAATTATTAGAGCACAATTTGAGTTCACTTCTCTTACTCTTAAAAAAATTTGAGTTCATATTGAATATTTCATGGGTTTCCTCTTTCTACTCTTCATCTCCTACAATGTTTAGAAGAAAATCAACAAGTTATCTACTTATTCTCACACTTCCACTCTCATTTCCTAATATTTTTCCAATTGTAGGCCTATTTTTGCACAAAGTTTATAACCACAAACAGTTACTCCCTTTTTTAGGGTTGCATAGCAGTTGGAAGAAAACAAGGCACACTCCAAGCCACAAAGGAGCCAGTAGCTTAAGCGATAAAGCAATAATGTGAAGATTCTAAGTTCAATCTCTGTGGAAAATAAAAGAGTATTAGAGTTGTACTAGGACCCCAAGCCTAGAAGAATGGCCTGAGGGGTTGTTGAAAGAAAACAAACAATGCCCTAAAACACAAAGGGGCCAGTAACTGGAGTGATAGAGCACCCCAATATGCCAAGCACAATCATGGGAATGACCGAGATTGTCCTAATTAGCCCATAGAATATAAGTGATTTTCTGTGTCAAAACCTAAAGGCAAAAATGATGCAAACAACTTCTCTATTGAAGCACTTCAACCAAAAGCCAATAAGGTAGCAGAAATGAAATTTCGCTCACCAAGGCAAGCTTTTGTGAAAATTATAACAAAAGCACTTCCACCGTCATGTCCTATTGTTGTCTCACTTGTAGGCCTATCATTCCACTTTTCACAAACATTAAAAGTGAGGAAACTAAAGCTAGACTATAGGTTTGCATTTGAAGAATGAAAGCTAGAATTGATCTAAGACTACATTAAAATATGAATTATTACCTATTACCTAGGCTCTCTCTTGAACCTTGAGCCAAGTGAAGATTTCATTTGAATGATGTTCAACACTCCCCCACACACAACTTCTCTCTTGAAACTACAACCAACCTAATAGAATAATCATCTCTCACTTGGGCATCTTCATTTTTGAGTTTACAACATGTTCAATACTAACTAGGAATCAAACCCCAGACCCTCATTCACCCAACAAGCTACTATCGAGTGTGTTACTTTATAGATAATTTCTTTTCTTTTTTTTATCATAAGGTTTTACACTACTAGAAGGAAGCTAAACCTGAGCATAATAAACGCTGTTTTTTATTTTTTGCTTTTTTTTTCGGTTATAGAACAATATCCACCCTTATATGAAACATAACTCAATGAGAATGACAAACATATTGTAAATAAGTTGACTGACATTTTGAGAACAAGATAGAAGGGAAACGAATAGAAGGGAAACGAAAACAAGCCTACAGAACAAAATTAATAACTAATATATAGTTCCTATCAAAGATCACCTGGGAAATCTGGAAGAAATTAGAAATAAATGAGAAGTTTTATAAACAACATAACAAACACATAATGAAGCTAGTTGACAATTTTGGAAGCAAAGCAAGATGGAACTCTTTGAGGAACATAAATATTTTTGTACATGTGTGTGTATAGAGAGAGATTGCATGGATACAATTGTGTGAATAGATGGATTGTCAAGTATCAGGTTATCCTTAGTTCCATCATGAAGTCAAAACCTGAAAGGTATAAATTTTGAGCAATATATAAGTATAGAAGAAAAGGGTACATTCCTCACCCATTTACCGTCTCGTTCTACACTTGCTTTTGGCCTTTTCGTAAATGCAGTATCCTAATGTCCCGTTTGTCCAATTTTGCATATAAGCTGACCCAAATATAAAAACCATTAGCCTTTCCACCTATACAAGCCCCAAATGATCCAAACCAACTCTCTCTGCTGCCATTCATGTTCTCTAGACTTGGCTGCAGGTACAGATCTGTCCCCTGGACAAAACTTCCCCCACAACTCTGTCCTAATTCAAACCTATTTTACCTCTTTCCTAAGCCTGCTCTTTCAAATAGTTTAACTACAAGATTCAGGATGCCAAAAACTGAAAATCAAACACTGATTACGAAAAGATGGAACAAATACTGATTGTGAATCGACAGAACAAAGATATAAGTGCAAAACAAAATTATGTTACATTAATTGAGCACTCGAACCGCTTACTCTTCCACTCTCATCAGTTACAGAACACCAGTCATAGGCGAGGTGTATCGCCAGTAACCTTCGAATTCCATTAAGACGCCAATTTAAATCATGCACAGTTTTAATGTTCATGGACTGTGCTGCCACTGTAAGAACACCTCTAAGAGTAATTACCTATCGGTTTGCATGCCAAATATTTTGAATTGAGCACCAAGGAACCTATGTTTAAGGACAAGTCCTAGACCATTTGTTTAGCATCAATCAATTGGATCTAATCCACACTACATCACAAAAACTAAAAGCATCACATTAATGCTTGCAAAATAAATTCTTCACTGTCAATATATCAAGACATCTTGTTTTTCCTCATGGTTTGTATTCTAACGTGTTCATTGCCAATAGGGATTAACTAATCACCAAGGAAGTTTTAACACATTCTCTGTCAAAACTAGTAATCTCCCCAAGGTGCTTCTCAAAACCACCCCTCTTTAGTTACACAGGCACACAAGTACCAAAGACCAGATCATAGGTGCAGCCCAAACTAAGAGCAGAGGAAAACATTCTAGGCAAGTTTGTGAAATTGCATGGAATGTTGACCCGATTTCAGAAAGCGAGTTAAATCGTTGATCACAATCCATATTATGGCATCAATTATTGACTACCCAAGAACGGCAAACAAAGCTAAGAACATCCTAACCCTTTCTTTAGCAATTGCATCTTTCAGTCTCAACTCTTAATTCGTTACCTTATATATTGTTCAAATTTGGTACCCTTGAGGTCGTGGATAATCTTATTGTACACTAATTTAGAGTCCGAATAACAGTAACAAAAGAGTGCATAGCAGTCGGATCTAAATATAATAACAGTAACAAAAGAGTGCATAGCAGTCGGATCTAAATATATAAGGTAACGAACAAGATACTGGCCTATAAAAGAAGGTATTTTGAATTTTAATTAATTAATACATAAGAGTGCTGAATAGAGTTTAATTCTACCATTACCTAAAAGACAACTTTGACTTTTCACGCACATATAAGAATGTTTATTTATTTATGGATATAAAGAAAAACACACATATACATATACAATAGACTATCTTTTTCCTCGTCTACGTTAAAATTCTTCCGCTCTATTCCACATAAACAAAAATAAAATAGAAGGCTTAGACTGCTCTTTTTAAGTATACAACTAGAAAAGTCCTAAAACATACAAAGATTCTTCTACATAGTACGCCAAAATGACACAGAAATTCTCAAAGACTCAAACAGACAAAGAACTTTAAAGAAAATTTCAAATAAATTTCCAAAGAAAGAGGATATTTAAAGAAAATTTACAAAGAAATTTCTACAGAAAAGATCAAGCTAAAATAAAATTACAAAAATATTTTCTCGAACAGAAAATGAAGTTTACATGCTTACGATTATTTCAGCGACGACCCCGGGCTGCCTGAGTGGCCTCAGCAGCGCACGCAGCAATCGCGTGAAGAAAATGACGAGCGAAATCTGCAGGGCCAGTAAAGGCAGCGCAAACTTCAATGGTTTGTCACCTTCCCATACTCCACTCGACGTGATGTTCATCATCGTCGGCCGAGAAATATTTTTTATTCGTACCTTCTTTGGTTCTCACACCAGGAAAAAGAAAAAAATTAGGTCTAGAGTTCGACTCTCCAATAAGCAGTACTAGCACTTGTACCAATGAGGTGCAATACTTACGCCGATAGGCTGTTCCTCCACATTATCCTTGGAGAAGAAACAAACCGGAAAAAAGGGGTTTGCATTTAGTAGAAGAAATTTTGGATCAACTTTACAAGGACAATTTGATTAGTGAAATGGAAAACCCTTAAATTAGTAGAGAGAGAATGTAAGCCTCTAAAGGTTAGAAACCTACTTTCAAATATTCTTGCAAGACGTTCAGCTTAGTTGAGTAGGATACATAAGATGAGTGATATTCACCATATATAGAATTTCTCTAAGACAAGACATGTAAAAAGGGAGCATGTTGGTGTAGGAATGCATGTTGGTGTAAGAACGCATGTTAAAAGATTCTTAGCATGAGAAGTGTTGAATACAAAAATAGTATAAAGCTGATAGATTCAACATCCATCGTTGAATGATGTAACTCTATAATGGGTCAAGGTAACAAAGGGGGGTCTATAGTTCATAAATTTTTTGGGTTAGTAAATGAAGCTAACATTGCAAAATATGAATATTATTGTACATATACATGATCAAGTGAGTTCCACTCTTTTAAAAACTCAAATTCAAATTCGTGGACTATTCAAACTAAGTTAGATCATGTATTTTTTTCATGTATAGATTTTAGTTAGAATGAGTGACTCAAAATAGTGGTTTGATTAATGGCACTGTAGAATTTTAAGCCCACTTGAGATGTATCAACTTCCTAGGGGACTACAACTCACAAATATGGAGTCTTCAAATGACTTTGTCCAACTTTTAGATCTAGTTCAACCAAGTATATTATAGATGCATTATTTAATCAAAAATAATATTTTCTCTTATTTTGTAGTATATTGATATCATGTATTGAATTAATTGTTAAATTAAATACATAATTCAATGCAAAGCATATCTATGTAGTTATTGTGAATAAAGATAATGAACATACTATTTGCCACCAAGGAAAAAAATTAGAAGCCCCTATCATATATGAAGAATAGTGAGTGTTCTACAAGATTAGTAGTTGTTAGTAAAACACAAGGCTTAGGAGGTATCTAATAGAGAAATCAGATGTGTAATTCAAAAAAAATTGGCACATATAAAAAAAATTGACCAAATATGGGGTTAGATCATTGAATAAAAAATTGTAATAATTGACCACAAAATACACTTATCCACGAAGATTAGAGTGTCAATATGTGGTTTATTAAAAAATAAATTGGTGGAATGACACAAAGATTGCATATATTTTGTAAGTATGTTTTATACTTATTGATATATTTCAATTTAGTATGCTACGTACTTAAATTCTTTGATTTGACTATGTTGTGTACTTAATTTATTTTATTCAAGCATGTTATATACTTATTAATCTAAGAATTTGATTTGAAAATTCTATTGAATTCTTCAAATGTAGAAATTAATGGTATCAAACAAGCTTCTACATTCTTGTGGTTGGCGTTAGTGCTAAAGAATTTTATAGCCTTGACAAAAAGAGAAGCTTTTAATTTGTGACTAATATAGTGGATCCCTAACTTTGGTTTTCTAGTTATTCTAATGAGTTTGCTTTGATCCTCTTATCCCATCTCCATGTGAAAGAATACATTGTAGAAGTTCCATGGATATGTTGTCCCCCTCTTTAGATAATATCCATGGAAATTTCTCTCCTCTATGGAGTTGGCACAACTTCCAATATATTAACTCACCATTAAGTCCCAACAAATAAAATTACAAATCACCATTGACAAGAAAGAATAATTGTAATCTAATTGATGTTTATGCATCATCCTTTGACCATTTATTACTTATAATTGATCATAAGTACTCATACAATACTTGTATGGTTTATGTATTTATCTTACATTAACATATCTCACTTTAAGAGTTACCACTTTAAACCAATGACATTATTTTTTCCCATTATTATATTATACCTATATCTCCTTTGACCAAGACAATAAATAACCACTTATTACAATCATCTCCATAATAAATAAAACTAAACCAAGGACCTAGTAAGGCTTAATCTCTAGTTTAAAGTTCTTGTGAAAACATATAATAGGGTCAACAATACATGGTATGCAAGAAACCATATTAGCCACATATATAATATTCATATATCTATCAAATAATAGTTTTACATTTGTATAAACCCCCATACTCTTCTAATACTTAACAATTCTAAGATCCACTTTAATGAAATGGGGAAAGCATAATCTAGTAATATTTGTATTAAATACCCTTACCATTTACTTGGGTCCCTATCTTGAGATAACAATAAATTACACAGTATTATGTGATGGTGGGTTCATTTTCATACTCTTTTATCTATCCCCATACAAATTTCCTAATAATTTAATTAATTGCATTACAAATTTTTAAATCCACATTGTGTTGTTTGACAAACAATACAAAGAAAGGAATGTAGTCATTATCATACTCTTACCTAATTATAGAAGATGGTTTAAATTAATTATTCTAGAAGATGGTTTAAAGGAATAGTCATTGTGTTATTTGGTTTGTTTAACCAATTTACAGGATTATTAATTATTTCATGTTAATCCTTCTCAAAGTTCAACTTAATAAAAACAATTAAAAACAAATTAATACATATCATATTTAATCTAATAAAAACATTTAGAACAATTATAGAACATTAAAATAATAACATTTTGCATTATTCAGCTGAACAAAGCAACACTATTTTAACATGATACATTTAGTATAAGCTTCATCCCAACATTAAATGAATAGTTAAGCTTCAAAATATACATAAATAAAATTCATCCTTGAATTAAATGTGTACATAGATCAACTTCGTCCTAGAATTAAATGAACAAAGATTTAAACATTTAAAGGAAAAACACATGTGGTTATGTATTTCTCGCACAATTACGAGTCGCGTCAAGATATAAAATAACTATATGATATTTATTAACGAGTATAGATTAATTATATTTTAAGAGCGTCAATTTTAAATACCACTTTCACTGTTCACACGTACTTTGAGGAAATAAAATAACAATTGTGCATAAATTAATTATATTTAAAGATTGTCAGTTTTCAATCCAGTACACCTTCGAAAATGCCAATTACAGAAAAGATCTGTGTAAATATGACTTAAGCTCTTCTGACAGGCCTTATTTCCTTACAACCAAGACTCGCCACAAATTAAACTTTACCATTAAAAGGGTGCTTTTCTTCATTACCATAGTTCGAAGTAGAAACAACTCAAACTAACAAAAACCATAGAAAGCATGCCCGTGCAAACATTTATAATTTCACATATGTAATTAGACTAAAATATTAAATTGATTCGAACATTAGATGGATGCTATCTAGCAAATATCTAGAAAAACATAAGTATATTTAAACCATCTTCTAGAGTTAAGCCATCCTATAACTGGGATTTGATTTGTATCCTTCCTTTCAGAATAGACTCATAATATATTCATGCAAACATGCATTTCACAAATCATCATAAAATGCTGAGTCCAATTAGAGAAGGTTTCACGTTACAACTGTTCAAAAGTTGCATCTTCAATATAACAGATCATACGCATGATTTGCATATCCCAATTCAGAACAAGAGATAATCAAGAACCAATGGACTGGACGGAACACAAAATGAAGCTAATCTGAACACATACTAGTCTTCCACTAATCTACACACTGCCTACCTATTCGCCATGCTGATTCGCCATTTCTAAAACATATCGCCGAATACTTGCAGCCAACATGAACCCTGCACAAAATAGACCATTTACTGTCTAATAAGTACCGATTCTATATAATTAATCAACATAGAAAAAATAAAGTTACAAGGGTTGTGCAAGATTCACAATAGAGTAGCGTCCACTAACCAGCTCAAGGCTTCTTAGCATGTTTGGCCACCTTCGAATCCTTAGCCCCCACACCGACACCTCCTCCAAGACCGCAACCACAACCAGCACCACCCAGCCCGCTTCCACCTCCTATACCACCACCTAGGCCGCTTCCACCACCTATACCACCACCAAGTCCGCTTCCACCACCTATACCACCACCCAGGCCGCTTCCACCACCGGCACCCCCACCAAGACCACCTCCACATCCAAGACCAAAACCTCCACCCAAACCACCACCAACACCACCTCCAAGGCCAAACCCTCCACCAAATCCACCACCGGCACCACCTCCGCCTCCAAGCCTGGAACCTCCACCAAACCCACCTCCACTGCCTCCCGCTCCCCCACCAAACCCAGAACCAGCCCCAAGACCTGAACCGCCTCCTAAACCCCCTCCACCCCCTAAGCCACTACCACCTCCGATACCGCCACCGACTCCACTTCCTATACCACCACCAATGCCCGGGATATTATCTGTATGATAAGCGGCCTTCTTCTCGGCACTGGCTATGCAGGAGATAATTTGCACCGATGGCCATGCCCTTCGATGTCCATGCCATACGTACTTGCTGCTGCTGCTAACTGTCAATGATTAAATGCACGTACCATCGTTTTCAGAGCCTGGTTTTGGAAACTGCGTAGTTGTACATTGGTGGCAAACATCCTTCTCCGTGCTGCGTACTCTCACTGCAATGACTCGTTGTATAAGAGTTAAAATTTAAAAAGTATAACTTATGATTTTTTTGTTTTCAAATTTCATTATTAACTTTAATGTTTTTATTTGATAATTTATAATATAAAAAATAATATATAATAAATATAATAATAATATTTTAGTTTCAACATTTACCTAAGAACTAAATAGATGCACAGGGCATCTATGCATTAATACATATAGTAATTATTATCAAAAAACTTAATATATAATTTTTTTAATAATATTTTAAATTTTATTTTGTATTTATCTTCAAAATATTTAAAATTATTTATTATATATTATATTTATATAATGTAAATTTATTTTTTATATTTTATATAATGTAAATTTAATCTTTAAAATATTATTATTATATTTATTATATATTATTTTTTATATTATAAATTATCAAATAAAAACATTAAAGTTAATAATGAAATTTGAAAACAAAAAAATCATAAGTTATACTTTTTAAATTTTAACTCTTATACAACGAGTCATTGCAGTGAGAGTACGCAGCACGGAGAAGGATGTCTGCCACCAATGTACAACTACGCAGTTTCCAAAACCAGGCTCTAAAAACGATGGTACGTGCATTTAATCATTGACAGTTAGCAGCAGCAGCAAGTACGTATGGCATGGACATCGAAGGGCATGGCCATCGGTGCAAATTATCTCCTGCATAGCCAGTGCCCTTCTTCTCAACGTTCCTGGCACAAGTTCCTAAGCCTAAGAGAGCGCAGACGCTCATCATAACCAACACAGCCCTAATACTCCCCATTTTCTACCCTCTACTGCCTCTATGCCTTGTACTGCCTCCGTGCCTTGTACAAGATCAGACGGTGGATAGCTATGACGGGATGTGAAATCCCTAAAATGACAGCGACCATGAGATCTCACCAGTTATAGGTGAAAGAACACGGCGAGAGGACCGTGTCGCGGACAGATAAACAACAACCAAGTATTAAATGGACCGAGCAATGCACCAATCTATACAATGAACGCCGACCAAGCTTTGAAAACAAAACTTAAACCTGCAATTGAAAGATGTGACGTTGTCGCAGGTGATGTACACGTACTGCGGAATGGCTACAAGATCCCTCGGCAAATGAACCGGCTAAGATTGCATACCACCCAAACTAGTCGAGTAATAATGTGAGATGACACCGGTTAATGCCAAACTGCAGACCGCCTACAAATACATAGTACGGTGATGCCAAGAATAGTATGCCGACGGGAAAAATGAAGGCAATGAAGTACGCCGAAGAAGAAGACGCACTTTAAAACGACGTGACAGGTACTAGCCAGCCGGAATAGTTTGTGGGGTCCCGCCGGCGTCAGACTGCTGGAAATGCCGGTGGGGTTCCCCCACATATAATAGCCTATCGGCTAATAAAGAAGCATACCAGAGCCATTTCTTCAAGAGATAAGAAAAAATAGCATTTGCAGAAGTGATAATAATCATTATTGTAAGAGAATTCATGAATTCGAGAAAGTAATGGCTGGACACGACGACAGATTTTGGCTCAAGGTGATGTGATGGCAGCGAGAAATTTGGAAACCATTCATTGATGAGCTCGTAAATGGGCGTCTATTAACAGAATCGTATTTGCTGACGTGGCGTGTTCGATATATACAGAAATTTGCTGTCGCGCCGACAATTCTGTCCGGCTATATCATATCATATCGTATAACCTCTATTCTTTGGTTTTTATTCTTTTTTTTTAAATTAATGAAAAGAGTATATATTTGTAAGAGAATTCATGAATTCGAGAAAGTAATGGCTGGACACGACGACAGATTTTGGCTCAAGGTGATGTGATGGCAGCGAGAAATTTGGAAACCATTCATTGATGAGCTCGTAAATGGGCGTCTATTAACAGAATCGTATTTGCTGACGTGGCGTGTTCGATGTATACAGAAATTTGCTGTCGCGCCGACAATTCTGTCCGGCTATATCAGATCATATCGTATCACCTCTATTCTTTGGTTTTTATTCTTTTTTTTAATATCACCTCTATTCTTTGGTTTTTATTCTTTTTTTTAACATTAATGAAAAGAGTATATATTTAAATAAATGTTGTACGGTTAAATCTTTTAAAAAGTTGGTGTTAAAGAGATAAAGTTTTGAAGATAGGGGAGAGGGCCCAATAGTCGTGTGGGGTCCAATAGTCGTGCACCCAATCGTAAATATAATACCCAATAGTTGTGATATGACTACCCATAATTAAACAAAATGTATGCTTTTGATCTAAAAAGCAACCAATCATGTGATACCACATCAGCGCTCAACTACTCATGATGTAATGCACGAGAATTGGTCTCACTATTTTTTGGGGCCTTTTTGGACACCTTGACAAAAACGCATGCTGATGTGGCATCATATTTGATGATGTGGCCTTGAAACCTTAGTTATAAGCAGAGAACTTGCCAAGAAAGCTGCTGTAAAAAATTGATAGTGATTTGAAATTTCGACGTAGGATAATTAGAAGCGCGAAGTTAGGGTGCATGACTACTGGGCCCTCTCCCCTAAGTTGGTAAAAGATGTGAGCAAAATAAGAAAGACATTGTTTCAAAATGAGAACATGACACAACATAAAGTAAATTAGTTATGGCACCTTCTGCAATGGGTATGTCGAAGACGTGTGGAAAGTTAATTAAGAAAAATTGGTTTATTTTTTGCACACATTTGTTCAGTACATGAGATCAGTTGGTAGGTCATTTAGAAAATGATTTTAATATTATTATTAATTTTATTTTATTTTTTTATTATATATAATATATATGTGATGAATAGATAGCTATCTATTTTAAATTAAGATAAAGATATATATTCACAAAAAAAGATATGTGGTAAGAAGGCACACCTCAAGAGTCATATGGGCAGCGTCCAGAAAAACCAAAAGATCACATGGGCCGAGTTCGGAAGTCCATGATTACAAAACACATAAAAAGAGGGTCATTAAGCGGCCAAAGCAGTGCCAGCAGAGCCATGAGGGTCTTTGTCATCCATGTTCTTCCCCCATACATCAGCGGGGTCTGGAATGACATCAGGAGGACCCCAACCATTATCAACATTTTTTTCTTTCTATTTATCTTTATCTTCGCGTTGGGGCGAGATTGCAAGTGCTAAACACATAAAACTTTTACCAGTATCTGGCCAACTAGAGCCAGAAGCAGAAGGGTCATTAGAGGGCCACCCGAAACCGCCACAGTCACTCCCCGAAGCACTGCCAGAAGGCCACCCCTAGCTAGCCCGCGGCAGAGGAGAGTGGAATCACCGAGGAGTGCGAGAATCCCGCCGAAGCGAAGGTTGAGAGTGGGGACACGCAGAACCACTCCGTTGTCGACCCTGAGAAGGCGATCGATTGCAGGAAGAGGTGAGCGAAGCGAGCACCCGAGCAACAGTACATGGGGCATTGCCCCAATGATCCAACAACACTTGCAGGTGAACAACTTCAAGTGCAACTTTGTTAGCTTGCACCTAAATCTTTAAAAGCACGCTAGAACAAATAATAGTTTTAGCATATAAAGATATAGTAATATCCATTTGAGAATGAGCAAATATGCAAGCATTTCTGTCTTTCCAAATATTTAAGAGAATTTCCACCCTAAAAGTGTGCCAAAGCTAGTAAATTTAGTAGGAATTTTGGGAGAATCTCCCAGCAGAACCATATGCCAGGAGAAAGGCTCTGGCCTAAAGGGCCGAAAGAATTCATGAATCCAAGTCCAAAGTTGTTGAGCTTTGGGACAAAACCGGAAAAGATGCTTAAAAGTCTCAACTTGCCCACAAAAAGGGCAATGAGGGTCCTAGACTCCCAGGTGAACAAGACGAGAACCCACAGGCAAGTCTTGGAAAAGAATACACCAAGCAAAGTGGGCAAGTTTCAGCTCAACACTTGCAGATCAAGTGGAAGCAAATATTTTACGCCAGACATGAGGAGGAGATTGAAGAAGCCACCTCTAGTTCAAACTCTAAATCATAGGAAAGTGTGGTGAAAGCCACCTATAACCAAGCTGAGGCTTGTAATTCCTAAAAGGAGTGTCTAGATACCACTTCCAATCTTTCCACTAGGGTTTGGTCTCATGAATTCCAACCTTATGAAGCATCTCTGCAGGAATAGCATTCACCAAACCATCATAAGTAGCATGGTTCTGGTTATGAAGCCTGTATAGGGCACAAAAAACTTCCCACAACATAATATGCATTGTGGGTCTATGAAATAACTGTTACAAGGTCTGGATACCCTTCTTGTGGAATCTGAGCGCCTTAAGGCAAGGCGACTTAGCCAACGACTGACCATTACAAGCAAAAGGAGGCGACCACCAAATATTCTATTGGTTGAGTGAAATCCCATCACAAAAACTAGAGCTAGCCCAACGGAGTCAGGGCTTGACAGCCTCCCAAGCTCGCCAGATACTTTTGGCCTCAAAAGTCTTTATAATTTCGACTGGTTCCTCCATGACCAGAAGGGTTTGAAAGCCAATCCCCTTCTAGGCGGGTCTATGGATAAGAAAGCCTGATTAAATACAATGCCTGAGAAGAATTTTCTAGGCCTCGTCCCCAGTAAGGGCACAAATAATCCATTTAACACATAAAGTAGTCCCTTGTCATTGAGTGGAGAGCAACCCAAGTCCTCCAGAATCTCTAGGAAGGTAGCAAAATTCCCAAGCAACACGGTGAAACCCTCTATGGAATTTAGAGGAGGCTCACAGAAAATCTCGGAGCAATTTTTCAAGTTTGTCATAGGCAGCTTTGGAAGGGACCCAACAAGAAGAATAATAGACATGGGTAGTTGCCATAACTTTGGAGCACACCTGAAATTTCCCCACTAGAGAGAGGGGCTTGGTAATCCAGTAAGCAAGTTTTTGCTCAACTCGAGAGAGCACAGCTTGCCATAGCTCAACCGAGGATGCGTGGAAAGCAAAGGGAATGCCCAGGAACCAAAAAATCTCTCCTGGCCCAATCCACTTCCAACTATACTACTACAACCAAGGAGGAGAACGCAAGATAGACTGTCTGTAACACAAAGTTTTGTGTCACTGAATGTCAGAACCAGAAGCAAGACAAAAGATGTTAAGACAATCCAAGGTTTCTTTAATAGTTTCTTCTTCCTCTAGGAGAGTGAGGAAAGAGTCATCAGCAAAATGGCCATTAACTAGTTGAGCCTAAGTTTTGGGAAAAGAGATGCCATTGACACGCTGATGGAAAACCGCGTTGGCCAGAAGGTAGTCAAATCCCTCAACAACAAGCAAATACAGAGAGGGGGCAAGCAGGCACCCTTCTGAATGGAACGATAGATTCCAAAGGCAGAGGATTGACGACTATTAATGGTGATGCAAGCAAAGGCATCCACAAAGAGCATTCGAACAGTCTAAATGAAGTTAGGCCCAAAACCCAAAGCTTGCAACATAGCAAGAATAAGAGTCCATTCAATACGGTCATAGGCCTTCGCAAAGTCAATTTTGATAAACATGGTTTTTTGGTTTGAACAACTGACCCATTCCATGCCTTCCTAAACAACAATGATATTGTCCAGAATAAACCTGGATTTGATAAACCCAGTTTGCTCCAAGCACACAATCTAAGGTAAAAAATGGCGGATCTTCAGAGCCAAAGCCTTGGTGATGATCTTGTAGGAGACATTGAGAAGCATGATAGGTCTCTAATTGCAAATTTCCTCTGGATCACCAGACTTAGATATGAATTTTATATTTCCTTTATTTATTAGGTTACCTAGAGAATTAGCATGAAAAGCCTCTAAGTAAATATGATGAAGATCTTGCCCAACACAGTCCCAAAGGCCCTTGTAGAATTCACAAGTGAATCCATCAATCCCTAGGGCTTTGTCATCAGCCATGGAATGGACAACCTCTTTGAGATAATCAATTGTTAACAATTGATCACAAAAAAAAATTGGGTTGAGGAAAGCCTATTTGACACAACAGCAAGGCAATCCTAAAGGGCTTGTTGTCGCACAGGCATGGGCTCCTGTGTAGTGAAAACCTCTCATAATGATGCACAAAAGCCTTGAGAATGTCAAGAAGCTCATAAAGCACCTAAACGCCATCTTTAATTTTTTTAATGCCCGAGGATGAGTGTCTAGCACGCAGAGCCAAAAAAAACTTTTTGGAGGCACAATCACCAATTTTTAACCAATGTAACCGAGCTTTGATTTTCGCACCTCTGGCAGCATAATTGTCTGCAACTTGCTTTTTGTGCCTTAATTCCGCCACCCTGACTTGCAATGATGGAGAAAAAGGGTTGGCCGCCAAAGCCTCAGTAGCTGAGCGGAGGTCAGCAGTAGTAGCCTCATAAGACCGCCAACAAAAGATAGGCAGTTGGATCCCATAAGTGCGCAAAAATCTAGTCATGCAAGTGATAGCATGATTCCACCAAGTAATCCAGCTTGTATGATGAGCTGGCCTGAACTCCAAATTCTAGACTGCAAATGTGGGTCAGGGTAGGCTTGTGGTAGAGTAAAGATGTGTTTAGAAAGAAATGAGCTTTACACATGCGAGGCTGGCGAGTCTCCCATTCAATGCAAAAAGAAATGGGGAAGTGGTCTAACAAAGTCACATCCACTAATAGCTTAACCGGGAGAGAAGAGTTGTCAAAAGAGAAAAAAGATTGAGCCAAGATCATGGCACGATCAAGGCACTTAATATTTTGTCAGAACCGGCCCTGTAATTACACCAAGTGTGCCAGAGTGAATGAGAATGGCGGTGGCCAATGTTGGGATCAAAGAGCCCCAATTTATTGCGCATGTAAAAAAAAGCCTATCTTTCGCCAGTTGCCCATCTAAATGGCAAGGTGCCATCTTTTTCATATGCCATCTCAACCATATTGAAATCTCCACATAGTAACCAAGTAGCAACTGACAATGAATTAACAATCTAGCACCAAACCGAAGAATGTTCCACAGCATCATTAGAAGCATAGACATTAATAATCTCAAAGGAATGATTATCAATGTTGAGAAGGATCCAAACGAGCTGATGAGTGGGGTTAGATCCGTGGTCGACCACATAAGAGTGCCACTGTGGGGACAAAAGGGTGACAGCTCCGCCATGCCCAACATTATGAGCAATACAAAACATTTTACTGGCTGGCCAAACAAAGCGACAAGTCGAAGCAAGCAAAAAACCAAAAAAATTAACTTCTTGGAGACAAAGCACTTTAATACCAGAATACTTATGCAAGGTATCCCTTTCAAAATACTTTCTGGAGAGGTCTGTCAAACCTCGAACATTCTATGAGAGGAAATCCATGAATTAAACTCCTCCATATTATCGAAGTCTAGTTCCTCTTCATTCAGAGAAGAGAAATGATTCTGCAAAAATTATGGCGGAACTAACCCAATCTGGATAGAAGGAGAGGAAAATATTTGCTTTTCTTGAACATATTCCCCTTCTTCCCTAGGTGGAGAAGGGTTGTGAGACCACCTTTGGGCTCCCGTCACGGGGGGAGAAACATTCGGTTGTGCTATCATGACAGCAACAGGCTGAGGCATTGCCTTTGGCCTAGGCTGCGGCAGAACATAATCAGCCCCAACAGGAGCTTCCTTCCCCTTCACTGAAGGGTTTGAAACAACTTTCACTGGTTCAGAGGCCTTGGGGGCCGACCCAGAACCAGTGGACTTATTCTTACGGTTCATAACCGTAGTCCATTTCTCATCAAGTTTAGTAGTAGAAGCATCTATTGAATGATGCTTTTCAACATCTCATGGCGAAGAAGGTGTACAAGGCACTGCTAAAGGGCAGTCCTTGATCTTGTGGTCTGCAGATTGACACCTATAACACGTGTTGGGAAGATTAAAATAAATAACCTTTTGGGTATGTCGAAGAACTCCAATTTGGATATCAATGGAGTCTTTCAAATCTTTGGAAAGGTCCACTTCCACACAAACCCTTTTCTGGGGTCGGGCCTAAAAGAACCTATCTAGCCCAACACAAATAACCCTCCCCAGCGAGGAAGCAATATGATTCAAAAAAGGAACACAAGGCAAGGGTAAACCAGGAAATTCAATCCATACCAGAACCTGCAACTTGGTGTCATCCGAAACAACAAAGTCTCGGGTCCATGCTTGGAAAACTAACAAAGAAGACTAAACATACCAGGGACCATGGGTTAAGATAGTCTGGACATGATTGACCTCTGCAAAGCGGAACAAAAAGAAACCCTTGGTTAAATTTTGGACCATGTCAAGGTAGACCCCATGAGGGACCCAAGCCTTGCTAACCCACTCTTTAAGCACACTTTCAGGGGGAGTTCTCCCAACAAAATACCCGACAAGGGTACGTTGCTCTAGCCATTGACAAACAGAATCAAAATCTGGTAAAGGAAAAACCACATTAGTTGGTGAGTTAGAACACTTACCTCATGAAAGACTTTCAGAACAAATTTTTGGGGTTGTTTGTTGGGAGGAGCCATTGAGCAAAGTCAACGAACCGCTAACACTAGCATGAACTGTCAAGTTAGATCCGGTTGAAGGCATATTAAAACACAAAAACCACACTAAATGCGGTCGTACAAACAAGAAAAGAGGAGTTTCCTATGCTAACAACACAATATGATGCAAGAGGGGCCAAGAATGACTACAGACAACACAAAACCCTAGTAGAGCTCATACACCTCATTTGTCCTGTTACCGTTAGCAAATCTTTATATTTATATATTTTTTAATATGCAAAGAAGTAATTGTTATATATATCATAGCATAATATATATACATTTTGACAATAAATAATTGAACATTACATGTGAAATTCGACCTCTTGTTTGATAGAATATACATCATAGCATTTATAATACCACTAAAAGTAATCTAAAATTTTCATTGGAACATTAAAAAATAAATAGCATTTATAGTACTAAAAATAAATTCAGAGAGTTCAATTTGCAATGGAACTTTTTTGGGGCAATTCTGGTTTAATAGCATGAGGAATACGTTTTTATCAAAGGATAGAGGCACTTTGGGTTTTGGATCTTTTTAGGCATGAGAAATTATTGAAAGATTGTTACAATAGACTATAGAATTTCTCCTTTTCACACCTGCCTAAATTAACTATAAAAGTAATCTTGTTTTTACATTCATTTTTAAAACCGCACAAACCGTGAACTCTGCAGTGCCATGAAATCTCAACCCATGTAATTTTCCAACTGCCATTTTGCAAATTGAGGTTGTATAATCTCATGTTGTCATCAATATCCAGTGTCAATCTTCTAAGGGGCCCTTCACCATAGTCCCAAGCCTCAAAACTGAACTCATCGCTTGAGTTGAACCCACTAGATCCGTCTAGAACTGCTACATGAGTAATATTATAAATGTTTATGTCAATATCAACTGGATATTGCCCTAGATCAAGCCAATACTTGTTGGAGACATCCAACCCTTCATAAATGAGCTTGAGACAGTTGTCATCGTTGAAATATAAACGATAGTAGCCAGAACTGTAGTTTTTCAATCCCATTTTGGAAATGAGCTGACTGTCCTTTGTGAAGTGTTGGTGGGGAAGGAGCTTATCAGTAGGCCATTCGAAGCTTTTCCAAATTATTTCTCCAGAATAGCCACGTAGAACCATATTTTTTGTTTCTTAGAAGCACCGCTTCTTTCACACGAAGGCATTTAGTCAAGTCGTTGTCCATATAGTGCTTCCATTTGCATCCAAAAGTATGAAATCTTTGTCTTTCTGAAGAAAAAGACGGGAATCATTTCCATTTATAGGTTGGTCCTTGTTGGCCATCCAAGAAACTATATAAGGGAAGGGAGTTTGAGAATACCATATTGCAAAACCATAGGTGTTGATCCCAACGACATAAAACCCAGCCGAAAATGTGTCATCAACAGACTGTAGGCTAGTTTGATTTCTTTCCGGTGAGATGGAATGTCCCAATTTCAGCCTGTGTAATCCATGAATCTGTTGTGCAGAGATTAGGGAAAGGAAAAAAAGTGCAGAGAGTATAGAGCGTAGACGTAGAATGAAATAAAAAGAACCCATTGTAGAGAAGCTCACTTTAACCCTGCAACAAAGGATTGTTTAGAGGATGGTAGTACATATAGGAAAACTACAAAGAAAGTCTTCCCATTGAACCAATTGGTAGGAAAAATGAATTTAAAAATGAGTGCTAGAAAAGGCATGTTGCAAAGTGTGCGAGTGAACAAAAAAAATCAATTACTTTTACGGTTAATTCAGGCAAGCATGAAAAGGAGAAATTTTGTAGTCTTTTGTAACAAGTTTCCTTCGGCAGCTCTGATCATTGCAATGCTCATCCTTTACCTCAAATACAATTTACACCCTCGATCTTCACTTGACACTGTATGAGATGTTGATGGCTGACAAAATGGCAAAAAATGATGCACGACTCAAATTTATTTAACCCCCTTGTAGGGCCTCTTGGGGCTTGTGAACCCTTGATAGGAAAAGTGAGCTTCACAAGAACATATAGGACACACCCTCAGCATAACTACAAGTTATTAGATTAATATAATTATGAAAAAGAACATCAAGCGACAAAGATAATCTTAAAAGTAAGAGTATCAAGATTATACCACTTACCACTCTACAAATCTCTACCACTATCCATTAGCTCCCATCTATCATTAATAGTAGTATTTTTTATCCTAACAAGAATTTAGTCATTTCAAGGCAGAGAGATAGCCAACTAGAGTTGAGAGGATTTCATATTATTAAGAGGGACCCATTCATGTTGTTGTGAAGAAATGGATGAGTGATGTGACAATGGAGACCTCCCTCCATGGTAGCCAAAAGGTAGAGGAGGAGGGGGTGTGCATCTAGAATTTTATCTCATAAGCAATGGTAGGAGTAGTGTGGTAGTCCTACAACAAATTTCTTAGTAACAATTGATAGAATTGAAGTGATTGCACCTCTTGGAATGATGGGGGCATCTGGCATGAGTTAGTAAAGGTGACACCATGGTTGTTGTGCAAGGAGAATTTTTCTAGTAGTCAATCAAATTTTGGAGATGCTAGAGCACGAATAACACCTTGTTGACTTGAACTTGAATCTGCAAGAGCACATTAGAGATAACCAATAATTTGGAGTGAGTAGAAAAATTCATATCCAAAGAAGATTTAATTAAATTTATAGAATTTATCTTTCCAAATGCAAAAAATCTCTAGTCTAAAAGCATGCCATAGCTAGCAAAACTCAACCATAAATTTGGCCTCAACTCCCAAGATGGAATTGGTGCAATGCAGGGGTCACAACTCAATCAATTGTAGTCACACACCACACCCATGGGATTCATTCTTCCCAATAACTAACCTTCAAGACAACTTTCCTTTACAAGGCAACTTAAAACTTACAAACTCTCAAACCCACAACCAGGTTACTCACCACCTTAGCAACATCAAAATGACTGATTCAAACCCTATCACTAACTTAAACATATCAAGTATGTGAACTTTCAAGGTAGACTATCTAACATCAACTAGGCCCATTTAGGCCACATACACAAGACAACTCCAAACTCCAAGCCCAATTTCCTTTGTGGAAGCCACAAACGTGTTCAAATACATCTATAAAAATCAATAAAACCATCTTTCCACACTTTACTCAAGTCATTTTATCAAACACCTATTCTAAACCTCTTTCTTGACTCCAAAATAGGACTATGACAACTCTACCATAATAGGAAAGACTTTTAAATGGATTCAAATTCTGATCAATCCACCAAACCCTATCAAGAAATGGACTCACAATAAACCTAAGAACCTTTTAGAAACAATATCACCAATGAAGGACTTAAAAACCATAATCAAAACTCCTTAAATATCCATTGTTCATAGTTTTACTAGTCTTTTACACCATTTACAAACCTAGGGCTTCATTGAATCAGCCCAAGACCACAACCTCAGACTCTGCAACCTTGAGGTCACTTAAAATACATATCAAAATAACTTATTTCCAATTTATAGAATATTTCATTAGTTAAATTTGGAGAAACACAATTTTGAATACACATTGTTACCCTAGATTAGGGTTTTCACCTACCTAGACAAAATTGTTGATAACTTCTTCAAACCTACATGAATTTAAATGAAACCAAAAGAACATTGAAGGATATTCACAAGGATTTTATCTACTATGGAGGAGTAGAGGATTTAAGCACAAAATGTGATTGTACAATGGCCTGAAATCAGATAAAATGTTGGCAAATAACATAAATATGAGAATTACATTGAACTTCTTCCTCATACATCATCCTCCAGCCTTCCTCGAAGTTTGTGAAGCTTCAAAATGCTTATATAAACCAAAAGCAATGACTCAACCTAACTCTCCAACTACTTGACCCTTCACATTCCTCTATTTGGCATTTTTTGCATGTTTACAATATTGTTTGACAACATTTTGTCAATTTGTGCAACTTTTACATTATATGCCCAATGGATCCAAAATAACTAAGACCTATTACAAGCTAAATGTGGCCATTAAGACCTTATTAAATCATGAAATCATCAACACCAAATCAAAAAACTAATTGCCTCATGGAGGCATGTTCATGCTAGGGTGCTCTTGCACTAGGCATTGTGCCAAGTGATAATTCAAGCCTTAAAGGCAAAAAATATTAGGCATTTTGGGCACAAGCACAATACCAGAAGAGGTGTAAAATATTTTTAGGTTTCCTACAAAAAGAACATCTTGGATTGGAAACACCAAGATGCACAAAATAGGTGGGCCAAAAGGTAAGGCCTAATATAGCAAGCACCATGCAAACTCAACCAATTTGGGCTCAACAATAGCCCCCAAGATTGTATGAAATCTTTTGTCCTAGATGAAAATAAGTGACTTACAAGAAACCATCTATCATTCAACTTGTTCATTGTTGGAATATAAGGTGAGAGCCACTTACATAACCTTTCCTTGAAGTGTAATTACTAAACGGAGTGTCGAAATACCACTTATAATCCTTCCACTAAGGCTTGAGAGATCTCATAAAGATTGTGTGCAAGTGTTGAGGAGCGAAGTCAATTACAACTTAACATCTTAGAAAATCAACTCGTCTTATGTTGAACTTCACTCTAACCTGAGGTGAAGAAAACCAATTATAAAGATCCTACAGATGTTAGACTCCTCTCCTAAAGAACTTGAGGGAATGAATCCAAGTAGTGGTTGAGTAATTTCTCTTAAAACAAGTGTCACATCTCGATTTTTCTTACATAAAACTTTATTTGATTATCAATAGAACTAGATGAGACCATTGGACAATATGTGATTAATGTATTTATGTGGATGATAAATTAGATGATATCTTAAATGCATGATTATTGTGATTAAAATGATGATGAATTATTATTATGTGAATATTTTTATTATGGATTATAGTTTTATGGACTAACCTATTGACATAAATCTAAGTGCAAATGAGTGTAGAAACATGTTGAAGGCGAGAACACGGCTGAGGTAGAAGTATCCTAGTCACTTGGTAATGATTAGCATGATGGAAACCCGATGCACATACACTCAAATAGTTGTATTCATCCCGCATTGTGTATGATTATGATTGCATTGTGAATATGTCAATTGTGTGTTATGATTTAATCAATGACTATGTTTATGGTTATTATGTTTATGAAAATAAAATTAATTGGAAAAATAAAAGATGTTACTTTCAAATGGTTGATAATAATAATTTGCATAAATTATATTTATATATATTAAAGAATATAATAAAGATATATATATATGTATGTATGTATGTATGTATGTATGTATGTATGTATGTATGTATGTATATATATATATATATATATATATATATATATATATGTATGTATGTATGTATGTATGTATATATATATATGTGTGTGTGTGTGTGTGTGTGTGTGTATGTATGTATATATATGTATATATATATATATGTATGTATGTATGTATTTATGTATGTATGTATGTATGTATGTATAAATATTTTAATATGTTTTAGGTATTTGCATGATTATTAATAAAAATAAATTAAATTAAATAAATAATTTCTAAATTCAAATTTAACAATTCAATTCAGCAAACTCCATGAGATATCATATGATCTTGACATAAAAGAGATCATATGATTGTGAGGGTAATCATAAGCTCGGTGTCCCTTTTCCCCACACCAAATATAAGTTACTCTAAAACCTTCTCTTCACCTCCTCTACTGGATCTTCCTCTTTCTCTTGAATCTTGATCATGGAAGTAATATGATCATCATTTTTATGATTTTATTGTTGCTATAGTCTTCATTTTTCTGATTTGTTTGACTACTACTGGATCCTTTGTTCTCTTCTTGATCTTCACTTCCAATTCTTCCACCACAACCCCTTCCTCTTTTCTTATTTTCAAATTTTCTATTTAATCCTTCTTCCACCTTTAGTGCAAATTGATATGCATAGTCTATGGTGTACATTCTCACTAATTCCAATTCCTCTTGTATTCTAGGCTTCAACCCATCGATGTATCAAGCTAATTTCTCCTTATTTGCTTCAACATGTCTGGTTCTAATAAGGACTTTGTGGAATTATTCAATATACTCTTTACAGTTTTCATTCCTTCTCTCAGAATCTACATGTTCTTGAGTAACTCAAGTTCTTAATCTAAAAGAATGAATTGCCTCTCCATCCTTTCCACAATTCTATCTCACCTTGTGATTTTATATTTTCCTCTCTGTCGTCTTTCTAAATGGACTTCTCTCCACCAAATGCTAACATGTCCCTTCAATTTTGTTTTTGCAAAATTCACTTTGTAAGGGTCTTCAATCTCTTAAAACTCAAAGAATTATTCCATGTCATTTATCCAATCTATGAGATCCTCTAGATTTAAGCTTCCATTAAATGTTCAAACTTCCATCTTTGGTCTTTTTCCAATTTTTGTTAATGCAACAATTAGAGGGTCATTTGCAATAGCTACTGCTACATCTCATCCACCACTTGACTAACTAGATGTCTCAGAAGATTCATCTTCTTCTTCACTCTCAGGTTCTCTTCCTCTATGTTTAACTCTTTTGTGTAGCTCTTCCTACAATGTCTCTACTTGCCTTTTAAGGGCTTTGAAATAATCACCACAAACAACATCAAGAGGATTTCTACCTCCACCTCTACCATGTTGGGCTACTCTTGGAGGTATCTTCTCACAACCCACAACTCACAGACCGTCCTACTGCAAACTACCTCACTTCGACACTCTACTTGCAAACTCAAGAACTCCTTCTTTGATGCCATTAATGCAAGATGGGTCTCACACAATCCTCACACAAAATCTTTCAACACTAGCAACAATAAACATGATGCAACAAATTTTCAACAATAGATTTAATCTTCACTATTCAACTTGCAACAATGTTTCACAATTTCAAATAAATCTGATTACATAAGTTTTTGCAACCATACAGGCTGAAGAAAATCATTACAAAGCAGATATAAATCTTCTATATGACAAAAAAACAATATCAAAAACAAACTACTCAAATAATTAGCCTACACTACGAAATTGACTCTCCAATTTGCAATCTTCAATAATTAACTTTGTTGATCTTCAATCATGGATATCAAAATCTATTTGTTGTTGCAACACACCTTCAAAACCTCCAAAAAAATGTATTCTCCTTCTTCTCCAAGAACAACCATTCCTCCTCTTCTCCTCTCCAAAAATATGGAAGAATAATGAATTCAAAATTATCATGTAACCTTCAATAATGCATCCACTATATCCATTTCATGTAACCTCCATCTCTCACACCCAGCCTGGAAAAATCCTTGAAAATGCATGGAAGAAAATATTAAATGCTCAAGAAAATAAAAATAAAAACCACTCCCATGAAATTTCCAATAGTAAGTAACAAATTGGATTCCCACTCCTATCAAATAGGTCCAATCTTGCAAAAGCAACAGTCAACACGACATGAGCACCCAAACTTTCCACGCTATAGTTGAGGAGCTTTAATGAGTTGTATCCATTTGTAACTCCCCAAAAATCCATGCCCAGATTTCCATGCTATGGCATTTGCGCCAATAGGATATGATTTACCATGGAAACAAGGTGCTAATCCTTCTTTTCTTTGTTGTGGATCTATAAAGGTGATAGCTTCTTCATTGATAAGATAGCTTTCCCTGAAAAAGGTCAATGATCCAAGCTTATAAGCGATAGGATCCTCCATATGTAGGATAACTTCCTAATTGATATCTTTGGCTTGATCTTGTGAAATATCAAATTTTAATGCTTCTTCGAGAGGTGTTGATGATTCACTATCCACATAAAATTCTTCCTCGTGATTCATTTTTTATATGCCTTCACAGGATGTTTCCAATTCACAACTTCTGTAGAAGTCTTCTTCATGATCCATTTATGATATGTCTCTAGATTTTTCTATATCTCGATCATGTGTACAGATGTTAAGAGTAGGAGACTCTTGTTCCTTGGTAATGATATCAAGAGTATGAGACTCTTGTTTTGAATGAAGATCATCTACATGTCCATTAGGAGTAAGCATCTCATGGGTAGGTGTATGTGTGCTTGGTGTATGGATTTGTTCTTCTTTCAGAAAACATTAGATGTCTTGGAAGATATCTGCCAAGTCATTATAGTATCTTGATGATAGGGATTCTTGATATTGACTTTATGTGGTATTATCTTCGATATGCTTTGGTTTGTGCTCTTGACATGAATCAATTTCAAAGAAGTGATTTCTAGTAAAGGATCCTTGGATTTCCTTGAAATGTGGAGATATGGGTGATAGCTCTTGTCTTAGATTTTCTGCATTGGGTATAAGTGTTGGATTAAGAGTCTCTTGATCATCAATATGTACTACCATGAGGTTGGATGATGTCAATATATCTTGGACTAAATCATTGCTAGACTTGGGTGATTGATTTTGATCATGCTTGGGATTAAATTCTTGATGTATGTCCTCTTGCTCATTGGATAATGTAGATTCATTGTCAATGTGATTAGTGGTAGATGGATTTTGATCATTGTTTTCAACATTCAAGTTTGAGATATTCTCAATGTTGTCACTGGTAGATAGTCCTTGAATGTCATCTTCAATAGTTATTTCTCCTTGATCAATAAGGTCTTGGATGATATTTTTGAGTGTAACACATTTTGATGTATCATGACCTTTTACTCCATGGTATTTATAGTAGACCTTGTCATCGTACCATGGGAATTTGATGCTAGGTTCACCACTTTGTGGCAGTTTTGGAAGTGTAATAAGTTTAGAATTGACTAATTTGTTTAATACCCTCTCAATTGGCTCCCCTAAAAGAGTGTATTTACATTCAGTAGTGTGGTTGGATTGTGAGGTTTGTTGTGGTGGAGATGATTGTTGCATTTGAGATGAAATTTTTTGTTGGTTTTGAGATTGATGATTTTGATGTGGATATTGCTAATTTGGGGTTTGATATTGTTGATAGATTTGATTTTGATGTTAGGTGATCTAATTTTGATTTTGTGACCATTGATGTTGATTCACTTGATGTTGTGGAAATAGGCTTTGTTGTTGATATGCATCAATGTTTTGATGATGTGGGAAGGGTTGTTGATGGGGATATTAAGGTGTTTGTGGAATGATGTTCATTTGTTGTGGATATGTAATGTCTTGACATTGAACATGTTGATGATACGTCGTATTTTGATTCCATTCAAGTTCATCAATCATTTTCTCAAGTGCATTAATGGCATTTTATTGTTATAGATTTAGTCCTTGATGGTGACTTTGAAACCCTTGATAAGAGAGATTTTGATATAGATGAGGATTTTGATTGAAATATTCCATGTTACAAGATGTGCTAAAACCTTGATTAGGGGAATCCATAATTGATATATGGGTATGTGCAGGATCATGGGGGTCCAAACTAGGCCTCTAAGTGGCGATGAAAATTCAAAAAATCAGAGTTAGGTAGCTTGACATAAAAATTTGAATAGATTATTAACATAATTTGAAAAATATGAAATAACAAAATTTGTAGAAAATTGAATGTAGTTTATAGGATA
Organism: Sequoia sempervirens; assembly: GCA_007258455.2. Taxonomy (NCBI): domain Eukaryota; kingdom Viridiplantae; phylum Streptophyta; class Pinopsida; order Cupressales; family Cupressaceae; genus Sequoia; species Sequoia sempervirens. The sequence continues at coordinate 162,927,119 of VDFB02271358.1, read as the reverse complement.
CTAGTCCTTTTTTGGAAAAAGGTAAATTTGTTTTGAGAAATTTTGAAATTTCAATGTAGTGGTACTAAATTTTCAGGAAAAAGATAAGAATCAGGTGTGTCTCTGACCACCCTAAGTACAAGAAAAACATAATATTTTTTTCTAATTTTTTAAATACAAGTAGACACATATCTGGATGTGCCATATTTTTTTGTAATTTTTTTCCACATAAATAATTAGTTATGATTTTTTTACTAGAAATTTTCATAATTATTAAAACATCCGTGTCTGACCAAAATAACTTGGTCAAAAAATTATGAAATTCAATTTTTTTTTATCCTATAGTAGGCAAAGCATAGAATGTGGTGCATCTTGTAGATTTGAAAAATGTTAAGTAGTTTGAAAGTTATAGAAGTTTTCCAATCAGCTTATCAATCAGGACTTTAGACGTAATGTAGGTAGAAAATCAATAATAATTATTTATTTAATTCAAAATAAGGCAAAAGTTATATTGGTGGAAAGCTGACAATTTTTTCTATAAACCCTTTTCCTTTGATGAAGATCGGGTCAAAAAAAAGTCGTCAGCCACAAGGGCAAACTTCAGAAAACTAAACAAATTTTGAAAAACATGTTTTTTGGGTTGACTTTCCAACCCAAACCAAATCCTAAATGGATATCCATTATATTATTATATTATACTTTATAATACATATTTCTTGTATAGTATACTAAATATTATATATAGTATACATATTAATTATTATATATAGCATATAGTATATATATGAAATATTATATATTATATTAATATTATGTAATATATATTATATAATATATTTAATACCTAGTATATATTATATATTTATTGATGTGTGGCCAATTCACAAGAGAGAGAGAGAGGGAGGTATTATAATATATTATATAATATAATATATAATATATTTAATATATATTATATAATATATTGAATACATTGTCTCCCTTTGAAAATGAGGCGAGCTTTTTCTAAGTAGAATTAGAAAAAGGTTGTCACATCAATCATATCCTATATTAGGTAACACTATTATTAGATAGATTTCCCATCACTTGCAATAATGGCAGGATTTGAAATATAACTTGTATGGCCTTATAAATGCTTACAGAAAACTTAAAAGCAGCTAAATATTAATAATGACAAGATTTCCCATCAATTTTCCCACCAAGGAAGATGAGTTGTAAAGAAAACTTAAAAGCAACTAAGTATTAATAACAACAAGGAAAATGTACCACCACTAACAAAATTATTGATGTGCAGCCAATTCACGAGAGAGAGAGAGAGTGGGGGGGGGGGGACTTGAGAGAGAGGGATAGAGAAAGACTTGAGAGGAAGAGGGGGAGAGAGTCTTGAGAGGGAGATGGAGAGAGGGAGGGACAGAGGAAGGGAGAGTCTTGAGAGAGAGAGAGAGAGGGAGGGAGAGATTCCAAGAGAGAGAGAGAGAGTTGATCTAGGGAGAGATAGAGACTTGAGAGAGAGAGAGAGAGATACTTGATCTAGGGAGAGATAGAGACTTGAGAGGGAGAAAGGGAGGGAGAGAGGAAGCTTTGAGAGACTTGAGAGAGATAGAGGGAGGGGTGGGAGGAACCTCAGAGTGAGAGAGAGAGAGATAGACGAAGATTTGAGACAAAGAAAGGGACAGAGAGATAGAGAGAGAGGGAGAGAGGGGGAGAGAGAGATTTGAGAGGAAGAGTGTTTTCCCGTGTTGGGACGGGCTCTAGAATAAGAAGTGATACAACCATCAAACAAAACCATTACAACTCAATTCAACATTCATGCCATCAAAACCTTCAAGTTTAATAACATGTCATTAGATCATTCATGTAGAAGACCATAAAATCATCATGAATAAGAATCACTATCTTCCGATCATAGTACATAAACAAGAACATTATGCAACTTTCAAACAAAATCCTTAGAAGACATCAAGATACATGTTAATTAGATTGTCCATGTGAAATCTATATAATGATTATGATCAACAAATAAGTCATCAATCAACCATGATGCATGAGTAAACACTATATATACACACTATATACATTAACAAACACTAAATTATTAGATTATTTAATATGTATTACTAAATTTTTGTCTCATCATTATACTATTAAATATTCATAAATTCAACACTAAAAATATCCATCTAACCAAATTCTTTATAAAATATCCATCCAACAAAATTCTTTATAAAATATCCATCAAAGATCATTTTTTTTATAAATATAAGATCATTGTCTTAATAAAGTTTTGCGGCTCTTAGTTGCATCTATTCATTTCTTTATGTTTTCCTCTTTAGATTGGGACTATCTCCTTTCCTCTAGTCATCGTTGATGCTCGTCTAAGTCCACTTCCATGGACCTACATGCATCAACAATAGTTTGCATTTTTTATGCAAAATGCCTAAATAATGGGTGAGCACATTCTTCATTTTGAATAGCATTAACTTGATCCTTAATGGTTCTAACATTGACATCGACTTGTTCTCGAAAGTGAGCACCATCAGGTGTAGGTGGTGGAGGTGGGGAGTTTTGAGGTGGAGTGGTTGGAGCTGGAGGGCGTGGATCCACGATTTAAATATAAGTGAATATGCATTAAATTTGTAATTGAAAAATGTAAGATAAATGTTTAAAATCCCCTCAAACCATTCAATATAAATGACTTAATTGAATGCAAATGAAAAAATGTGTAAAGATCATTTATGTCTAAGGCGTGTAAATGGAAAACAAATAATTGTTAAAGTGATGTGGAATCTCATTTAAAAATACATTAAATTTTTACCTTGTTGCAATGTGGAAGTGTTAAGCTCCAAATTGCCAATACTAAGTGAATCTGTATGCATAGTTAGTTAAAAAGAAACTTGTCCCTGCAGCCATAGGGAAATGGGAAAATTTAATGGTTAATAATCGATGGGTTGTACGGGAGGATATCATTTGTATATGATTCAATATAATATCCTCCTGCATAGCACATCGATTATTACCCATTCACTTCGCCCATTTTTCTATGGTTGTAGGGACAAGTTTTGTCTGGTCAATACTAACAATGGATCCAGATTCACCAAGAATTGGAAATTTAAATCACTTCCAACAAGGATGCTTTCTATTTTGAGAGATGAAGAGAGTCAAAATTAACGATTAAAAAATTAAAAACCAAATTGTTTAGCAAAGAAATACTAATTTAAAAATAATAAACAAAGCAAACATTTAAGAAACATGAAAATAAGTCATAAAGAATAATGAAAAATAGACAAGAATGTAAAACGGTTTTAAAAAATGGAGAAAGGAGGTAATGAAAGTTCTATTTTATGTTTTTTTAGTATGCTAGGTTCAATTTTATGGCTTTTTTCTAGTAATAAAGGTTCCATTTTTTTGTTTGATGTTTTTTTTTTGTTTTTCACTAACTAGGGTTTCAAATTTTGTTGTAACTTTAAATAGAAATGAAAAAATTCAAAAATCTACAAAGAATGCAAAAAAAATCTTAAATTTATCACTAATTACCAAAAAAAATGCAAAAAAACATAAAGGTCGCTGCTCGACTGCTGCGTCGCCAAAATGAGGACTAGTTCATGAAAATGAGGAAGAATTTGCATTATAAAGTCCTCAAAGAAATGGATATCTGTTACAAACGAATATTCATTTCATGGAAGTATATTATATTCCCATGTGGCTTCAATTAATTGGATCAAAAACGAATATTTGTTAATAACGGATATCCATTACTAATGGATATCCATTTATTATATCATAAATTTATTGTATATATATTATATATTATAATATATATTATTATATAAATTATAGAATATATATTATATATTATATATTATATATACATTGTCTTTGTTTGAAAATGAGAGAACAAAACAGTTATCAGGTAAAAATGGATATTTGTTAATATCGGATATCAGCTATGCAACACCATATTGATTTTCACGGGGCATCAATATCCAAAGGAGTTAATAACGGATATCCTTTTGGAACGGATATCCCTTTTTTAAATTATAAATTTATTACATATAAATATACTATATATTATATAATATATATATTATAGTATATACTATATATAAAATATATTATAGTATATGTTATATATAATATATATTATTTATATTCTAGATATATTGTATATATATTAAATATATTATATAATATAATCAATACATCGTATCCCTTTGAAGCCTCCATCTCCCTTTCAGATATATTGTTTAGGGTTTAGGGAGAGAGGGAAAGTGGGGGAGAGGGAGAGAGTGGGAGAGAGTGGGAGAGAGTGGGAGAGTGGAGAGTGGGAGAGGGTGGGAGAGAGGGAGAGGGTGGGAGAGAGGGGTGGGGAGGGGAGAGAGGAGAGAGTTGGAGAGTGGAGAGAGGGGAGAGAAGGTGGAGAGGGGTAGGAGAGTTGGAGACTAGGGAGAGTGGAGTGGGCGGGAGGAGTGGAAGGTGGAGGGGTGGAAGGGTGGAATGGAGGGTGGAAGGAAGGAGGAATGGAGGGGGTGGATGGAGGGTGGATGGAGGGGAAGAGGTGACATCAGCAAGATGGTGGGAGATGGTGGAAGATGGTGGGAGACTATGGGAGAGAGGGTGAGAGAGGGTGGCAGAGGGTGGGAGAAGGTAGGGGAAGGTGGAAGAGGGTGGGAGAGGGTGCGAGAGGGTGTAGGGTTTATAGAAAGGGATACTATATATTATTTATTTACTATATTAATTATATTAATATATAGTATATATATATTAATATATATATTAATATAATATCAATATATATATATATATATATTAATACATAATAAATATATATCATATGTCAAAAGAAATTATAATTCTTAAATTTCAAAAAATAGATATCCATTATTTTTAGATATCCGTTTTGTGTATTACTGGTTTACACACTTGGATGAGCAGCAAAATATATTAATATTAATTTATATTAACATATAATATATAATATTATAGAATATAAAATATATATTATATAACATATGATATGTAATAATAGAGGTGACAGATATCCATTATTAATGGATATATGTTTTTTGTATTAGTGTGTTATACACTTGGACGAGCAACAATATATATATTAAAATATAATATATATTATATATTATATACTAATATATAATATATATTATATATTGAAATATATTATATATTGATATATGATATATAGTATATAACATATGACATTATAATAACACTAGAGGTGACAGATATTTGTCTATAACGGATATCCCTTATAGACGAATATATGTTTGCTAGGTGTGAATTGTTAAGACTTCATGTCGGTTAGATCACATAATGGATATCCGTTTCGTAATGAATATCCATTTAATAACGGATATCCATTTTGTAAGTTATATAAAAAACAAATAAGGGACTGTTTTGAGTATTTCAATGGTCCCTACATTCAAATTGTCATGAAAATCTCATGAATTTTGTCTGCATCTAATGAAATTCAGATTTTCAAAGATTCTCTTACACTTTTTGTAGAATTCCAATCATTTGTGTGTGTGTTTTTGTTTGTGCAATGGGAAGCAGCAATCGGTGTAAGAGAAAAGGTAAAAGGAAACTTACAGTAGAACAAATTGAAGCATATAGAGCAAAAGATAGAGAAATTCATAGGAAAAGAAGACAAGGTATGCAAAATATTCAAATTGAAGCTTCTTCTAAACCATTGAATGTTAATTCAAGTGAAGATGAAATAGGAATTGAAAATACTGAACATCATATTCATATTGAAATTGAAAATGTGCAAATTGAAAATGAAAATGTGAACAACATTAAGAATGAAAATGTTGTTGAAAATGATATTCAAAATGATGTTGTTTTTGAAAATGTTGAAAATGAACCTTATGCAACACATAATTACAAAAGAACCCCTAAATGGTTGGTTGAAATAGATGAGAACATAATTGATAATCTTCAAGGGAAAAGGTCACAACGAATGGTTCATTTGTGGGCTACGAAATTGTTCAATGAATTATTTTCCAATAAGACATAACCGAAAAATGCCAACTTTCTGTGCAATTACTTAAGATTTACAAAATGAGACCATTATAAAAAAATTAAAGATTTGTCTCACAAAAAAAATAAAAAAAAATAGTCTTATTGTAAAAAATCATTTTAATGCTCTAACCTCTATTGGAAAGACTAACAAGGAAAAAGATAAAAGGGCTGCTTGAAGAGTGATCACAACCTCACTAGTAAGCCATCATTTGAAAAATGATCGTTTAATGAGACAAACTTGTATTGATTTTGTGATATCAAAATGTTTAACCTATTCTAAACAACTAAAATGCAATGGAAAACATAATGAAACACCTCATGATTAGCCTAAGGAATTTGTAAAATGCAAAGAGGAAAGTGTCAAAATGAAGATAAGTGGTTATACCTTCCTTCTTACAGCTGAAACTCCTTGGTTGGCCCTTGATTTGGATTGATTTGTATGCTCCTTGATGGCTCTTGATGTGGATAAATGGAGGATTTGACTATGTGCTTGGATGCAAATAAAAATGGATGAAATTAATGGCTAAATGAGTGCACAAAATGGCAGCATTTAGTTGCAAAATGGCTAAGTGTAGATTGAGAAACAAAACTGCAAGAGTTTGGCTAGCAAAATGATCTCTCCCTAAATGAGAGAAAAGAGGGGTATTTATAGAGATTTTAGAAATCTCTAGGGAAATGGATGGCCAAGATTGAGCCACCAATGATCAAGATGTAGGGCTAAGGTGGGTTGAGAACCCACAATTCCTCACATCTTGACATATGGCATGTGATATAGCCCTAAAAGGTGAAGTGGACATGAGGTGGAAGGACAAGTACCTTCCAAGTACTTTGATGTGACCTTTCAATGATCACATGGGGAGAGGGAAAGCTTTGGGATAATAAAAGTGAATTTTAAATTCACAATGATTGGAAGAATCTAGTGGATAAGACAATGTTCTCAAAAGGTGGGAGTTTGTCACATGTGACTTGATGTGACAAGTCAAAGATTCTAGAAGATGCATGGGAAAAGGGGATTCTTGGAGGAATAAAAATAAATTAAAAATTCCTTGGGGGATGGAGAGAGTTGACCAAGGTACTAATTAAGATTAATTAATTAGTAATTAAAAGATAAATGAGGATTAGAAGCCAACTTGCAAAATTTGGAGGATGTGACACATCCTAATCAAGGATTAGGCATGTACACATCCCTAATGAAAAAATTAGGAGATGGATTAAGATTAGATGAAAATGACATGTGAGGAATTAAATAAATGTAATATTTATTTAATTTATTTGATGAAAAGAGGATTAAGGAGGGTAAGGTATTATTAAATACCTTAGGGATTTGGTAGAATTAAATATATTAATTAAATAATAATAATATTACTTAATTAACTCAGATAAGAGGATGTTTAGATGAAAAGTGATAAATTTGGATAAATTAAGTGTCCAAATTTGGATGTCTACATTTTTCCCCTCTTTGAGATGGTGTTATGAAGTAGCATTATTTCAAAGAATATTAAAATGTAGAACCCAGAAGGAAATGGTTAGATTGAGAAGTATGCCCCAGTCATCAAACAGATGACTAGGAAGAAAGATGATGGGGGTGAAGATGAAGAGTAGGGATTGAGGATGCCCCCTTGAGAGGACATGTGGGTTCAAGAGAACACAGATGTGCTCTTGAAATGGATAAGATGAAGAAATGGGAGATGAGGAAGAGGATGCAAAGGGATGGATATGAAAGGATGAAAAGGTGGTAGGAGGTTGGGAAGCACAAATGGATGCAAGCACGAAGATAATGTTGCCCTAGTCAAGGTACAAGCCAAAAGGGGTTGAGGATAGGGAAGGATACATACCAATGAGTGGTATTGATGAGGGAAGGATATACCCCAAAACACCACTAAAGGATAGGGAAGAGTACCTCCCGATGATGATGATGAAAGTGTTGTTGACGAGGGAAGGAGACATCCCAAACAACACCGAAGGGATATGGAAGACTAAAATGGGATGAGGATGATTGGATCCAGGCTTGTAACAAGACTGAGAACAAGACCAAGGATATGATTAGATGATTTAGGCTAAAGGGAATGGATAAGGGGTGGATAAATAGGTGAGATAAGGATGAAGGATGAATGGATGGGGGGATTTTGATAGATGAGAGGATGGGGGATGCATGCAAGATGATAGAAATGAAATGCAATCCTAAGACAATTTTTCATCTTCGGAGCACTGATTTTTGCTATAGCATAAGACACCAAGTACCAAGGTATGTGGAACCAAGGCGTATTAGTCTCTAATGTATGAAACAAACACAATAGACAAGAAGGTTATCCCAACACCCCAAAGTCATGAAGACCTTTGTCGGGCCAGGTATTGAGATAACCATAAGCACAAAAGGATGCCCTAGCGTAACACAAGACCACAAGGATCTTGGTGGTTACTACGTGGGACAACCAAGAAGACATAAATAAAAATAAAAGATCAAGATATGCCCCTATGTGGACCAATAAAAACAAGCTATAATATGATAGATCATGGCGGCCTTGACAAGTGACGATAGGGAGCTCAAATGATAAACAAAAGCCAAAAGCATCAAAAGATCGCAATCAATGTCAAATGTCCTTTGCCATAGGATCAAGGGGATAGATGGGATTGATGAGGTCTGTTAGGAAGGATGCATCCTGTTGAGATCGATGATGGATAAAAAGATTGATATGACGTAGGATATTCAGAACTGATTGGATCTGATGATACAAGTGAATCTTGTTGGTTAAGAACCAACTAGATAAGGGCATAGCTTGACGACATGACATGAGAGACATGACACAAGATAGGAGACCTCGATGGATGATAAAGACGGGACAGACAATAGGAACAAGAGATGAAGAATGATGATAGATGATAAAGGATCAGATGGACAAAGTAGAAAGACCGATGATGGAACCCCGGGGGTGGATCAAATGGTCTACCTTGCCTATGTGAAAGCACAGAGCCCTCGTAGTTCAACAAAAGGCTGACGACTGACCATGGATAAAAGCAGAAAGAGGATGATGAAGACTGATGGTGGATGGAAAAGACTAGATAGACAAAAGTAGAAAGGTCGATGACAGATGATAGAGGAACAGACGGACAAAGCCCCGGGGGCGGATCAAATGAGCAACCTTGCCTATGTGAAAGCGCAGGGATAACGCAGTTCGATCGATGACCAATGACAAACGATAAAGAAAATGATGGGACCGATATGATGAGACAAGATAGACCTTTCAGAGTGGATTGGAGGATGATGGGTGGTCGTGAAGCTCAGGGATGGGATAGTTATCCAAATCATCAAAAGATGAATTGGGCAGATGATGCGATGGAGAGATGAGTGATGAAAAGTGAGAGGGGATTGGAAAGGATGTGCAAAAGAAGCGGAAGCGATGATGATAAGATAGATGGCATTGGATTGCATGGGGAGTAGCCAATAGCTAGATACCAATGACAAGGGATTATGAGATGGGATGAAGAGAGAGAGAGAAATAAACAGGGATGGAGGATAGGGGTAGGGATGGATAAAGGGGATTGGCTAGGTAGATGGATAGATGCTAGGATGGATGTAGAAGGATAAGGGGGGTAAAAGGATAAGACAAGGATAAGGAGACGTAAGGGATTGGTAGGAAGACAAGGATAGGGATATGAAAGGGGTTGGTTGGGGGGATGGATAGGAGGATAAGGATGGGGATAGAGATATAATGATAAGGAAATGAGGATAGGGGAATGGAAGGGAGTGATTTGATGGGATGAATGATGGCTCCAAGGACTATATCACAAAGGAAGATAGATGCCCCCACTCTAGATATGTCGTGTGCGGGGAGGCATGAGGGATGCAATACAAAAGGATAGGAAAATAAAGGAGCGAAATAGATGAAGATAGGATGGATGGATAAAAAAGTGTGACGGGTGGATTAGGAAGGTAGACGAGTGCGAATGAGGAGTAGGATAGTGTGTGGATGAGGGGAATGTCTACCAAGAGGTTTCCAAAGCATGTTTATATGTTTTCCCCTATTGATATTATGATCACAAGGAGGATGGAAGGATTGGGATAAATGAGATATGCCAAGCTACTATGATGTGTAAGAGAGGGAGGATGGAGGGGATGAATGAAAAGGATGTATAGGATGGAGACGGGTGCATAGCTGGAAGCATAGAAAGAAGCAAAGCGAATGGAGGGGATGCAAATCAAGAAGTTTCCCCCAAGTGTAGATGGGGATCTACACATGACCCCTATTTGCCAAGTTTTCATCATGGTACTTATCCAAGGCGCTTGTTTGCCAAGTTTTCACCATTGGATGAATTATTTCTCTTTACTATTTTATTTTTCTTTTCTAGATTTTTTGACTTTTTTTGGATTTTTTGACTTTTCTAGATTTTTTGACTTTTTTGGATTTTTTTGACTTTTTTGGATTTTTTGACTTTTCTGGATGTTTTGACTTTTTTGGATTTTTTTGACTTTTCTCGATTTTTTGGATAGCATGCAGAAGGAGATGGATAAAGATAGGGAGGTGAATAAGTGGATTTTAGAAGACATGCAATAAGGATATGAATGAAGGACTCAAGCATCAAGTTCTATATCAGGTATTAAGAGCCCATGTTCGAACCGACTATTGGTTGTTGGTACAATCTTATGAGGATAAATGGATTATGCAAGAGGATGAATTAGAGGGATTTGATTGGGGAGATACGTGGGATAATGGGTGGGATGTTAGAAAGTGTATGGATGGAATGATGAGGTGGATATGTGATGGGGAGATGTGTTCAGGACCAACATTGGCACATGTGGTGGTGGATGTGAAAAGATAAGAGGATTAATGGATGGAGAATGCAGGGATAATGGAGGAGACAGAATAGTGAATTTTGGGACATAGGGATCCAAAATAGATTTAGGAGGGGGTGGATGAAAATGATTAGCTTTTGGATGAGTAACTTTGGATGTTCTTACAAATTTTTCATTTAATGGTATTATGTCTTTTTTCTTTGGGATCCACATGGTTTTGATCTTTTCTTTGGTGGCTCTTTGTGAGCTATAGATTTGTTTTTTATTTTTTATTTTGTTTTCCTTTTCTTTACCATGTCTTTTATAGGGGACAAGGGAAGCTTTAGATTCATGCATTTTTGTTTTAGCATCTAAAGTGCTTGTACTAGCAATGGGATGGGTGTGAGGAGATGGATGATGTGGAGTGATGGAAGTAGGATAATGAGGATTATGTGTAGATGGAGTATGTGTAGGTATGTGCCTTTGTTGATCCTGATTATGGGATATGCGAGACGGATGTTTATGATGGATGACATGGATAAGCGTTGGATGGATGAAAGGATGAGATGGAGGAGGTGATTTTGGGATATACTGATCCAAAGTAGACGAAGTGGGTGGAGGGACATAAGAACCCAAGATGGATGGAGTAGATGAAGGATGGGATATGGTGGATGAAGGGATGTAAAGACCCAAGATGGATGGAGTAGATGAAGGAGGAATATGGATGGTCATTTTGAGGTGATACGATAGGGGAGGAGGGATGGCAGCATATGATTTGGTGGAGCGATGGGAAGAGCTGACATTTCTTTTGGAAAAGGCTCATTGAGGATGTCTAGGGGTTGTACCAACATCTTTAGATTGTGAGTCTTGGGGAATAGATCCAAGACCGTTCATGTAGATTTTTTCTTTGACTTGGATGGGCTCTAAAATACCTTGCTCATGAAGACCTAGACCTTTGCCTTGATAGTTCATTTTCTTGAGCATGTGATCCATGATAGGATTTGTGTTATTCTGAAAATATGATGTGAGTCCATTATTAAGTGGAGGATGATGGGTGGTAAATACAGTATGTTTTTCTTCTATGAGAAGGCCACCATGGAAGAATGTGAGAGTACCAAGGGGATATGCAAGCAATGTGGGGGTAGTAGTTTTAGGCAATGATGGGGGATTATAAGAGGGAGATGATGGGGTAGCAACATTTGGATGGGTGGTATCAGGAAAGGGATTAGGGGATATGATGGAATCTGGATTTGTGGTAGCGGGCTCATGCGATGGAGATGGAGATGGAGCGGTGGAGTCTTGAATGACAAGGGGATCATGGGATGGAATGGATGGGGGACTGTGATCTTGAGTTGGACTAGATGGGATGGTAGGATCTTGATCTAGAGAAGGGGATATGTTTGCATGATTTGGATTAGACTCTTGGCATGACTCATCGTGTGCGGGAGGCATGATAATGGAGTCTTGTTGGGACTCTTCAAGTGGGGAAGATGGAGGGATGGAAGATTCATGAGGTTCATTGGAATGGGTTTTGGTGCTACTAGGGGTGGGAGGAGTGGATTGGATTTGGGTGGATCTAGGAGTAGAGGGAGTGGATTGGAATTGGGTGTCTTCGATGGATTCAATGGTTCTTGGAGTAGGAGATGGGGGTTCAATTAATTTAGTGGGTTCAATGGTTTCAATGGTTTGAGCAGTACCAAGGGTGGTTACAACAATAATAGGTGTGGTATGGAGAAGGGTCTCATCACTAGTGACCGTGGATGATGGATCTAGATGGCATGGTTCCATGACTTCAAGATGTGGAGTTGGGGATGGCTTCTTTGTAATGAGTCCTTGGAAAACTTTTGAAATGAGAGACTTACATATGGTTGGCTTGGCTAGGGTGGTAGAAATGGATGAGGGATTATGGATTGGTGGACTAGGGTTAGATGGAGGAATGGGATTGAATGTAGGACTATGAGTAGATGGGGGATTAGGATTGGATGGAGGACTAGGAGTAGATGGATGAATGGGATTGGATGGAGGACTAGGAGTAGATGGAGGACTAGGATTGGATGGAGGGTTAAGGTAAGGATATTGGAGTGGTGAATTAAGATAGGGGGACATGGATTGTGGATTAGGACAAGAGGATATAGGTGGTGTAGTGGGACACGAAGATGTGGGCGATGGATTATAATAAAGGTATTGGGATGATGGATTAGGATGAGGAGACATGGATGTAGGATTAAGGTAAAAGGGTGCAGATGTAGGATTAGTATGGGAAGATTGGGAAAGAGGATTACGATAGGGGGACATGGATGGGGAGTTGTAATAGGAGTATTGGGATGGAAAATTAGGATAAGAGGATGTAGATGTTGTATAAGGGGATGATGTAGATGAAGGACATGACAAATATGGGGATGAAGAAGATACTAGATATCCATTGTCAAAGGTGGCATAAGGAGCATGATTAGGCACGGATGAAGACATAAAGGGATAGCTCATAGGAGTAATTGGATTTTGGAAAGTGGGTGGAGAAAGCTTACTAGATATGATAGTGTCAAGGGGATCTATGTCATATACCTCTTGATCGACAAGACTTTCGTTATCGTTGTCGACATAATTAGGGTTTCTCTTGACCACTATTGATGGAGGATAAGGACTCATGATGGTGAAAGGATAAAGAGGATGGATAAAATATTTTTGATGGGAACGGATTAAAGCTCAAATTGGGATTTAAGTCAAGCTTAGATCAGGATTGGATTAAAGTTCAGATTAGGATGATTGGATGATGAGATGGGATTGATTATGATGATTGGATTGGATTACCAAAGGATGACCTCGACACCAAATCTGCTCTAAGATGGAAGTAGATTGATTGGGTTGAAGGTGATTGGATAGGGATGCGATTGGATTGAATTGGATATGATCAATCGATGGTTGATGAGATGAACTAATGGATCGGATAGGATGACGAAAGGGACCTTAAACCTCGATCAAAGATTACCCTAGGTGACTTAGGATGTTGATTGATCGGATTAAATGATAAAGAGATGATTGCAGCAACGAATCCACTTTGAGATTGAAAATGGATTGATTGGGCCGACGATAATGATTAACTTAGGATGGATGACAATCCCAAGTGGATGTTGATGATGGCGATTAGATCAGATACTTCGGTCAATTTGGATAATAACCCAAGATGAAGTTCAAGGGATTTGGATGGGGAAAACGATGATTTGATTAGGGAAATGGATGATAGAAATGGACAAATGACTGATCAAAACAAGTGAACGGCTACTCAGAACGAGTAAACGACTACTCACAATGGATGAATGATTCTTGAAACAAGAAGATGAAGGCTTGGAATAGATGAAAGATCGCTTGAAACGAGTAAACGGATGATCAGAATGGAGTTTGCGATGATAGACGAAGGTCTGAAATAGATGAATGTTTACTCGGAATGAGCAAATGAATGATTGGAATGATAGAACAAGAGTTTGAAATGATAGACCAAGATGTGAAATGGATGAATGTTTACTCGGAACAAGGAGAGGAAGACTCAGAATGGGTGATCGAAACGGATGAATGATTCTCCGAATGAGGGGAGGAAGACTCGGAACGAGCGAATGAGTTCTCGAAACGGATGAATGACTCTCAGAACAAGGGGAGGAAGACTTAGAACAAGCGAAAGAGTGCTCAAAATGGATGAATGGCTCTCAGAACGAGGGGAGGAAGACTCAGAACGAGCGAAAGAGTGCTCAAAATGGATGAATGACTCTCAGAACGAGGGGAGGAAGACTCGAAATGAGCGAAAGAGTGCTCGGAATGGATGAATGACTCTCGAAACGAGGGGAGGAGGACTCAGAATGAGTGAAAGAGTGCTTGGAACAGATGAATGACTCTCGGAATGAGGAGATAGAGGTTCAGAATGGATGGAGGACTCAGAATAGATGAACAGATGTTTGGATGTTCATTTAGGATGGTGAATGGACGTATGGACATTTAGAAAAGGGAGATGGGATGAAAAAGGGGAAAACTTCTCAAAAGTATGGAGTGGTATATGTCATTGGAAAGAGCACGAAAATTTGAGAAGAATTGTTTTTGAACGGAGTCAATCGGATAAATGGTGTGGAAATAGCAGCCTCGGGAAGAAAGAGTAGAAGGTCAGGTCCACCACAGCATGAGGTCAGGTCCGCCATAGCATAAGGTCAGGTCCGCCATAGCATGAGGTTAGGTCCACCACAGCATGAGGTCAGGTCCACCACAGTATGAGGTCAAGTCTGCCAAAGCATGAGTTTAAGCTTGATTTTTGGATGGATGAGTAAGGCAAAGGACCCAAAATATAGCAAACATTGATAAAAAGATTTGGCTAAACTGAAAATGACTGGTTTTGCACGAGAAAGACAATTCAGACAGCACAACCCTAAGATTAGTAGAAATGGGTATGGCCAACAAAGTCTTCTACTCTAGGATGAACATGGTTGCTAAGGAGTCCTCGATATACACTCAGTACGTAGGCCCAAATCATGAACACCAACCCGTTACAAGCATAAGTCGGGAACTTTAGCAAGATACTAAAGGCTCGGACCAACTCTTCACGTCATCCCGATGCTTCACCAATTACAACATGGTTAGATTGAGGTACAGTTTTCGCTCTCCCCCCTTTATATACCCCGTCGGTACGCGTGGTTGGAATCATCCCTTGGGGTGATGAAATCCCCAAGTAGGTCCCACTAAGAAAATGAAAATAGGGTGACTCAAAGGACTTGGAAAGCTACGATTTCTCGTCACCCAGGATCACCAAATGGCGTAAGGGGATTGGATACGTCAAATAGCCTTCCACAAGCACGCCAAACAAGGTTTGTTGACTCCCCTAATTAGACTATGTGTCTAAGTTATTGAAGAACAATTGGTAAAAACTAGAAATTTCACCTTCAGGAGGTCAGGTCTGCCACTAGAGGTCAGGGCCACCACCAGAGAAGGTCTCGGGAAACTTTTTCAAAAGTAGGGAGTGGTATATGTCATCGGAAAGAGCACAAAAAACTGAGAAGAACTACCTTAGAACGGAGTCAATCGGACAAACAGTGTGGAAATGGCGGCCTTGGGAAGAAAGAGCAGAAGGTCAAATCCGCCACTAGAGAAGGATAGGTCCACCACCGGAGGTCAGGTCCGCCACCGAAGAAGGTCAGGTCTGCCACCGGAGAGGTCAGGTTCACCACCAGAGGTCAGATCTGCCACCGGAGAAGGTCAGGTCTGCCACTGGAGGTTAGGTCTGCCAATCTATAACCTAAACCTGCGAAAATACAAAAAAACAGCAAATGTGAAAGAAAAAGACCCATTTGTGAGTCCCACCAGGCGTGCCAGAAATGTGATATCAAAATGTTTAACCTATTCTAAACAACTAAAATTCAATGGAAAACATAATGAAACACCTCATGATTAGCCTAAGGAATTTGTAAAATGCAAAGAGGAAAGTGTCAAAATGAAGATAAGTGGTTATACCTTCCTTCTTGCAGCTAAAACTCCTTGGTTGGCCCTTGATTTGGATTGATTTGTATGCTCCTTGAAGGCTTTTGATGTGGCTAAATGGAGGATTTGACTATGTGCTTGGATGCAAATGAAAATGGATGAAATTAATGGTAAATGAGTGCACAAAATGGGTAAGTGTAGATTGAAAAACAAAACTGCAAGAGTTTGGCTAGCAAAATGATCTCTCCCTAAATGAGAGAAAAGAGGGGGTATTTATAGAGATTTTAGAAATCTCTAGGGAAATGGATGGCCAAGATTGAGCCACCAATGATCAAGATGTAGGGCTAAGGTGGGTTGAGAACCTACAATCCCTCACATCTTGATATATGGCATGTGATATAGCCCTAAAAGGTGAAGTGGACATGATGTGGAAGGACAAGAACCTTCCAAGTACTTTGATGTGACCTTTCAATGATCACATGGGGAGAGGGAAAGCTTTGGGAGAATAAAAGTGAATTTTAAATTCACAATTATTGGAAGAATCTAGTGGATAAGACAATGTTCCCAAAAGGTGGGAGTTTATCACATGTGACTTGATGTGACAAGTCAAAGATTCTAGAAGATGCATGGGAAAAGGGGATTCTTTGGGGAAAAGGGGATTCTTTGAGGAATAAAAATGAATTAAAAGTTCCTTGGGGGATGGAGAGAGTTGACCAAGGTACTGATTAAGATTAATTAATTAGTAATTAGAAGATAAATGGGGATTAGAAGCCAACTTGCAAAAGTTGGAGAATGTGACACATCCTAATCAAGGATTAGGCATGTGCACATCCCTAATGAAGAAATTAAGAGATGGATTAAGATTAGATGAAAATGACATGTGAGGAATTAAATAAATATAATTTATTTGATGAAAAGAGGATTAAGGAGGGGATTTGGTAGAATTAAAGATATTAATTAAATAATAATAATATTACTTAATTAACTCAGATAAGAGGATGTTTAGATGAAAAGTGATAAATTTGGATAAATTAAGTGTCCAAATTTGGATGTCTACAGATTTTAACTTAAATCGTAAAATATTAAATATAGCACTATCAAGAAAAGGAAGAATCGATAGTGCTCTTCAAAATGATACATGGGCTTTTAGTGGGAGGCTTCCACGTGTTGATAAAAAACTAACTGATAACATAAAGATGCAAATTGAACAATATTGGAATTCTCACTCTAGAGCATCACCGAACGTAAAGGATGTTTTAAAGTTATGAATTCTCAATAGAAATCGTACACTGCATCCTAAACATTTTTTGGAATGTAGCCAAATAATTTTCTACAAACAATTTTGTCAAGAACATCCACATTTGCAAATCTCACAAAGGGATTTTGAGTCTTGCAAACCATTTTATTGTGTTCCTATTAAGGTTCGTAATACATGTTGTAAATACCATGTTGAGTTTTCAATGTATCATGAATTGTGATGCCATATACATTCTACTATGCATACTGATCAAATGTCCCAAGAGTGTCATGTAGTGCAACTTCCCAAGTCATCCAAGGAGTTGTTAGATTCATTTTATGCATTAGAGGTGATGGTTGCTTATTTTATAAAAATGATTGTTTAAATGGAATGTGTTTGCAATGTGGTGGTTTATCAAAGTTTGTAACATTATTTCATGAGGGCAATGATCATGATTTTGGTAATAAAATTGTTGAGAAAAATGAATATGAGACAGTGAAATACACATGGAAGAGTGGAGGTGAGGGTTCTAGATGCGAGTTGGTTGCAAGAGAGGTAAGTATTTCTGATTTTATTTTAGACTTTAAGAAAATTCTTTTCTATGAGTATGCAAGGCATAGCCACAGGTCGTAGTGGTTGGATCAGAAATTCAGGATGTGTAAGGACTCTTTCCCCATTGGAACTATTGTATCTATAGTTGATTTTGCTGAAAATTACACATTGCAACCACAAAATGAAGTTCAATCACAATATTATAATTATATTCAAATTGCTATTTTTGTCCACATAACATATAGGCATGCCTCTGATAGTACAAAAGAGGATAGGAAGATAATCAGGGAGTACCATTTTTACATGAGTGATGATAGATCGCATTCATCTGAGTTTGTACAACATTGTTTTGAAAACTTTTTTGAGTTCTTGCAGGATAAAGGAATTGCAATGGGTCAACATTTGATTTGGTCAGATAGCTGCACAAGGCAATTCAAGAATGCTCGCATGTTTTATTGGTTGAGCAGGATGCATATAGAGAGGGGTGTACCACATATTTAGAGTTTTTTCAAAGTTGGGCATGGAAAAGGTGAGCATGATGGTGCAAGTCCATGTGTGAAGAGAGCTTTGGTTAAGGAACAAATGAAGATTAGAGGAGGTGCAACATTCACTGATGCTCATTCCATTGTGGTTTGGTGTACCTATGCACTGTCACAAGGAGCGACACTTGATTCACAAGTTAGTAGGTTCTTTTGGTTGGTTGAGGAGGGCACAGTGGGAGACAAAATGGAATGCCAAATAATTAGAGATTATTCAAATATGCATTTAGTTCGAAGCTCAAATGTGAGTGCATGGACCATATGGACACGAGAGATGGCTTGTTTTTGTTAGAATTGTATTCAGTGTGATTGGGATTAGTGCGAGTCAAGTGAATGGGTAGATACATGGATTCCATAGTACCTAACCCCTTTATTTGTAGCACAATCCTCATTACAAGATGTAATGGAAATTTCACTTGACTATGATCATCTTTCAGATCTCGTACAACTAGGACATGTCTATGCAGTTGTAGCACTGCAGGGGAATGAAGAGGGATCAGACTATTGGTTGGCACGATGTGTACAAGGAAAGAAAAGGATAACACAACCGATGATAGATGATGATGGCTCCATGTATCCTACAAGTTTAGTTTTTGTTTTTCAAACTTGGTTGCATTACCATTTCACCATTGTTTAGGTTGTTTACAATAATATAGATTTTTTATTCTAAGTATATTTAGATGTTGATAAAAAAATTATGATCACATAGGTTCAGTTGTTGTTTTCAGAACTTGGTTGGGAACATATATGATTAGAAAGAATGACATACCTGCATTTGAAGACTATGAGAAACACAAAACCATTCTAATGTATTTGTACCTTGTTAGAGCAACAAATGTTAAGTTATTGAGACATCATGCTAGACCAAAAACAAAAAAACTATGGACAATTAGAAGTGTTGATCATGAAGCATTACTAGAAACTCTAAAGGTAAGATATGACCTTGCAAGGACACTTGAGTAGCAGATCATTTGTTGTATGGGATAGGTATGATATTATTCATCACATTTTGACATTATTTATCTAGTAAGGGTCATTATTTAGGTTGTTTAGAATAATATAGATTGGTTATTCTAAGCATCTTTTATAGTTTTCATTACCAATTCATCACCATTCATGTTGGTTAGAATAATATAGATTTGTTAGTCTAAGCATTTTTTCTATTGTGACATTATAGATATCTCATTTGAAGTATATTGTGATGTTCCTAATTCGATAGATCATGGACCTGCTGCAACAATAGCCAACTCTAATCATTTGGGAGAGGTATGCGACATATTAGAATAATATAGATTGGTTATTCTAAGCATCTTTTATAGTTTGCATTACCATTTCATCATCATTTAGGATGTTTAGAATAATATAGATTTGTTAGTCTAAGCATCTTTTCTATTGTGACAATATAGATTTCTTATTTGAAGTATATTGTGATGTTCCTAGCACGATAGATCATGGACTTACTGCAACAATAGCCAGCTTTGATCCTTTGCGAGAGGTATGCGAGAGATTAGAATAATATAGATTGGTTATTCTAAACATCTTTTATAGTTTGCATTACCATTTCATCATCAATTAGGTCATTTAGAATAATATATATTTGTTATTCTAAGCATCTTTTCTATTGTATGTAGTTTGACTGTTACCTTAAGGGTTTGTATAGGTGGTTCACTCCAGAATGTCAACATGCTACTCTTGTGGAAGAGTGTGTCGACCGCGAAGGAAATGCAAGCTTTATTTCCTTCCCCTATTGGGAAATGACTATGTATTAGGGTAATTTGTTGTATGCCTACATGGCATTTTGTAAATCCTAGATTTGATAGCAATTATTGAATGATAATATCATGCATATTGTGTACACTTTATGTGTATTCAAGTGTATACTTTACAACTTATCTGTATACTTTCTCACGTATGACTATTGCAATGTATACTTTACAACATATGTTTTAAAGCGTATACTTTCTATTCATGTGTTTAGTTCATGACTTAATTGTATTTGAGTAAATGAATCACTTTTTCACTTACTGACAAGGAACAAAACAAACCCCAAACCCCTTTGCACCTTTACATCACATCGATCTGACCCTTTTTCCATCAACTGAAAACTCATCACCGCGAAAAAATGCATCTCAAATAGCAAAAATGAAGAGAGGTTATTGTAGAGGATCCCAACACGATCCCATAGCCTCAAACAGAGAGTTTGTAGGTGTCACATTTTTCAAGAAATAGAGATTCAAAGATTACTATCTTTTAGCACTTTGGACTCTTAAGGGAAATCGTCAGTCCAATGTAGCTTAGAGTGATTCGGCATATTCGGGTACAAAATAGGACCATCCCTAGCGTAAATGTACCCATCCGTACATTTTGGAACAAACCGTTTGGTCCTATGAGTTGCAGAACGAAAGTTGCACCACTTTGCAACTTTACATTGCTTGCATCTAACAACTTTTTCCTCAACTGAAAAACTCGTCACCGCAAGAAAACGTCTCTAAAATAGAAAATTATGAGAGAGGTTATTGTAGAGGGTCTCAACATGATCCCATATCCTTAGACGGAGAGTCTTTAGGTGTCATGGTTTTTGAGAAATAGCCCTTCAAAGATTGTTGTTTTTTAGCACTTTGGACTCTTAAGGGAAATCATCGGTCCAATGTAGCTCGGAGTGATTCAGCGTATTTGGGTGCAAAAGAGGACCATCCCTAGCGTAAACATACCCATCTAGATAGGTTGGAATAGTTAATTTTTTCCTACGAGTTGCAAAACGAAAGATGCACAACTTTGCGACTTTACACTACTTCCATTTGACAACTTTTTCCTCAACTGAAAACTCATCACCGCGAGAAAAAACCTCCAAGATAGAAAAATATGAGAGAGGTTATTGTAGAGGGTCCCAACACAATCCCATAGCCTTAGACAGAGAGTATGTAAGTGTCATGGTTTCTAAGAAATATCCCTTCAAAGATTGCTACCTTTTAGCACTTTCGACTCTTAAGGGAAATCGTCGATCCAATGTAGCTCGAAGAGATTCAAAGTATTTGGGTGAAAAAGAGGACCATCCCTAGTGTAAACATACCCATCCTGATGTGTTGGAATAGTCTGTTTGATCCTACGAGTTGCAAAACGAA
Organism: Sequoia sempervirens; assembly: GCA_007258455.2. Lineage (NCBI taxonomy): Eukaryota > Viridiplantae > Streptophyta > Pinopsida > Cupressales > Cupressaceae > Sequoia > Sequoia sempervirens. The sequence goes on along the minus strand of VDFB02271358.1, from coordinate 162,905,435 downwards.
AGTCGCACCAATTTGCAACTTTACATTGCTTGCATCTAACAGCTTTTTTCTCAACTGAAAACTGGTCATCACGGGAAAAAACCTCTAAGATAGCAAAATCTGAGAGAGGTTATGGTAGAGGGTCCCAACATGATCCCATAGCCTCAGATAGAGAGTCTATAGGAATCACATTTTCTAAGAAATAGCCCTTCAAAGATTGTTGTCTTTTAGCACTTTCGAGTCTTAAGGGAAATCATCGGTCCAATATAACTCAGAGAGATTCAGAGTATTTGGGTGCAAAAGAGGACCATCTCTAGTGTAAATGTACCCATTCGGATGTGTTGGAACAATCTATTTGGTCCTATGAGTTGCAAAATGAAATTTGCACCACTTTGCAGCTTTACACTGCTTGCATCTAATAACTTTTCCCTCAACTAAAAACTAGTCACTGCGAAAAATCACCTTCGAGATAGAAAAATACGAGAGAGGTTATTGTAGAGGGTCCCAACACAATCCCATAGCCTTAGACAAAGATTCTATAGGCATCACGATTTCTGAGAAATATCCCTTCAAAGATTGTTGTCTTTTAGCACTTTGGACTTTTAAGGGAAATCGTTGGTCCAATGTAGCTTGGAGTGATTCAACGTATTTGGGTGCAAAAGAGGACCATCTCTAGCGTAAACGTACCCATCCAAATGTGTTGGAATAGTTTGTTTGTTCTTATGAGTTGTAAAACAAAAGTTACACCACTTTGCAACTTTACACTAGTCAAAATTGCAACTTATTGTCAAATGATGGAAGTTCAAGAGTCATCTTGTTGTAGTTCATTGGAAAACAGCTGGAATTTGTTTGGTCATGGCCCAATTCGGTGGGAATTAGATGTTAGAAGGGTTTAGGAGAGCAAGGGATGTCAATCGAGGTTTGGGTATGATGCCCTAGATGTGAAAAGTGTGGTCTTTGAGTGAAATCGGGAGGTTTAAGGGTGTTAGTGATTGAAATCTGTTATGGTGGAAATTTATAAAGGTGTATTAAGCATATGCAGACTTCTATAAACATGTTTGAGGTGTTGTTTGAGTGAGATAAGTGTGGAAATGCATACTTTCAATTAACCCCCTTATAATCTAAGCAAAATGAGGGTTACATGATTGAGTGACTTAGATGGCGTTTACAAGGGTGATATTTGTGGAATTTGGATGTTTATAGCTTGGTGAGATACTGTCCAAAGGAATCTTGGAGGGGCAACAATTTTAAAGATGAGTTGTTTTGCAAATTTGGGCTAATTGGAGCCTTGTTCAGCATAGTAGTTCAATTTCAATGGGGTTGTTCCAAAACAAGCACATTAGGTTTTGAGATATGTTGAACAAAAGGGTAATGGGTGTCTTTCACAACCTTTTGTTTTTGGGTTTGAGTTGATTTTGTGAGGATATTGATTCTTACTCGATGATTTTATACCTTTTACATGTTATTATGCTTCAATGAACATTAAGTGACATTGATTTTTATCTAGATGATTATACTACTTTCAAATGAACAATATAACATGAAATGCATTTCATTAAGTTGTATCCACTTTTCATTTTTGTTAACTTTTTTTGAAATAAAAATCAGCTGCACACTTCATTACACGAGTTTAAAAAACAAAATAATGTCAAATGTAAATTCATTCAACAGAGCTTGAAATCATGGGTATTCTAAAAGTGAGTGTTTGATAAAAATGTATTGGTAGACATATATGAAAAATGTGGTACAATAGAAAAGGAAATTCATTGTTTGAAAAATATCCTCAAAGAAATAGATGGATTACCAATTGTAATTCATAAGTTCTATTAAAATGTTATTTTGTTAATCTAGAACATACATTATCAATCATAACTTTAAACAATTCTAAGATAATTATACATTTCATCTTGAAAATTCAAAGTAGAAAGACATGCACACGAGAAACAAATTATATCAAATATCAATTCTTATATATCAAACTGTAGAATAATTGTGTTTGTGCATATACAAATTTGGCATATGCCTACTCAGAACAAGTTTTACAAATTGTGGCATATATGCCATCTCAAGATCTATCAAACCCTAAGTACATGTCGATCTATATCATATCTTAATCCTGTGTTGGACCATCAAAATCAAGCCTCCTCGAAGAAGTTAGATGCTTTGCAGTTTCCTACACAATAACATTTCAAACCACAAATTAGATTATGTGAATGGTTGACAAGATAGACTAGTAAATAGAAACTTATTTACCATCATTTATAAATTACAAATTTAACATCAAAATCAGTATACATGTACTATATTATATCAATAATGCAATTCTTGTTTACCTTTAATCTTGCTCTCTTTTTTGCAAGATGTTTTGCATATGATTGTCCCCTAGGACGATCAGGAATCCTCCTATAAAGTAATGGTCTCTCACTCATCCCAATGTTGGGTCAAACAGAGGACTATAGTAGATAAAATAAAAATGAAACAAATTAAAATATAATTGTTGACAAATAATCATATCTACTAATCACATATCTACTCCTATCTAAATGTAAATGATCTGCAATATAAAATAAACTAATACCTGTTGTGATGCTATGACACTAGATGGGTTCATAGTGGATGGATTAGCTAAGATGCTTTCCTATATAAAAAATGACAAAAATGTAAATGCACATGCACATATAATTATAATGTCGACAATAAAAAAGATATATAGTTGTTGTGCAACTTCATCCAATGGGTTAGACTCGGTCAACAAGGTTGTATAAGAACCAGATTGCTGCATAAAAAGATAAGATTACTTTAGACTATCAATATATGTAGTACATGTATTTAAACATATTAGATTTCAAAGATTAACATCTAAAATAACAATTTAAATTATTTATTGTGTATTGATTGTCTAAGGAAAATGAAATGGCAGTATGTGTAGCCTGCTGCACTTCTGACAATTGCTCCTCTGTCAACAACTATTAAAGATTCTAGTACATAAACATATATTAATAGAAATATCCTTCATAAAATATGAAATAATTTACATAAAAAACACTATGAAATTGCTTTAAGACTTGTTGATGCTCCCATATCATCCCTGGTAGTTGATGTCTCTCCTTCAAATGCTCCACTCTATACTCTATCAACTCCTACATCTGGCATATCATGAACCTCAAAGTCAGATGTCTCTATGGGAGCCTCAGTGAACCGTCAGAGAGGACCAAAACATAAATTGTTGCATGTTATGCAACGATGAGGCACACAAATATGTCCCAAAGAGGATGGTGTACTAGTCAGAGTTGATGGTTGTGTACCAGTGGGAGTTGTTGTAGCAGGTACACCACCATCATGATGGGATGTATTAGGTTCAGCACCACCGTGATGGGATGCACCATCAAATGGTTGTGCAACATGATGTCTTTGCCTCACGAAATGATCACTCAATGAATGTAATGCATAAATGCTCATGGTCCCCGCATTTACAACAATCTCTAGGTAAAGTAGTGGAGTCGAAGCAGAAATAGGTGGAGGAGGACGAACTGGGGTGACTCAACATGCCCTAGGTCTATCTTGTGGCATACCTCTACCAACACCCTAGAAATCTCATATGTCAAAGTAATTGACATGTTTCCCTAGCACAAACTCAGCATATAATTTTCGGAGAAAATATTGAGGGACATCAAGGTTGTTGTTGGGTGGTTTAGTGAAAACCATCCACCGTCTCCAAAATTATCTAATATTCATCTATGGGTGCACCATTTAATTGAAAATTTTGGTTTCCGCACATTAATAGGTTGTCCAGTTCTATGATCTATGAATAATTGGGCTAACTGGCCTTTTTCAATATCAAGAGCCTCCACCTCATCATATGATAACCCATCAGCATAAAATTTCCTTTTTTCCTCTCGCCATTGTGCAAATCTATTATGTTGAATTGCCAAAGTTTGAACATTTACAATGATTGTTTCCAAAGTGTTTTTCATATCTGATAGTTCATCGAGTGTTCGAACATAGATTTGACATACTTTTCTTAATTGATCTAAATTCCTATGAATAGACTTGTGTATTGTTGGCACATTTTCATTCAGAAACAATGGTTGCGGTGGAGGGTTTGGAGGGTATTCATTTTCTGTAGGATTAAGGTTTTCATTTTGTGCAAGGTTAGGATTTTCATTTTGATCCATTTTTAACCTGTTAATTGATAAAAAACAAAAAAATTAACAATGGTTATAATCTAATAAAAAATCTATCAAATATACCCTATTTTTGACTAAAATTCAAAAAAAAAAAAGCAAAATGAATATAAATTGTACAAAAATTGAAAAAACCAAACATACCTTACAAATTTGGTGATTTTTTTGGTAATTTTATCTCCCCCAAACGGATATCTGAGTCGCCCTCCTAAAACCCACGCGCACGCCCTTGTAAAAATATAGCTCTTGAATTTTTTTGGGTTTGTATATAATACAGGAAACGGATATTCGTTTATAATGGATATTTGTTTCCTTATTTACATCTTTTTAAATAAATGGTCGGGTCCATGACCCGACCATAGTATTTTTTTTTTAAATATCGATTATTTAATATAAAATATATTATATTATAGTAGAATATATATTATATTATATATAATATATATTCTATTATAATATAATATATATTATAAATTGTATTATTATATATAATATATAATATACATATACATATATAATATATTATATATATTAGAATAATATTTATATAATATTATATTATATTATAATATTATATAATATGACCTCTCGGGGATTTTTAATTATAACACAAATAACGGATATTCATTTTTTATTTATAGACTTTTTAATAAAATGGTCGGGTCCGAGACTCAAGAATATTTAATTGTGCCTATTTTTAAAAAAATATTTAATATAATATATAATTTATATTATAATATATAATATATATTATATAATATAATATTATAATATTATATTATATTATATTATATTATAATATTATAATATTATAATATAATAGATGTATTATATTATAATATATAATAATACATATATAATATTATATAATATGACCTCTTGGGGTTTTTTTTTTAATTATAACACAAATAACAGATATTTGTTATATAGAATATAATACTTGGTCGGATCGGACCCAACACAATTATAAATTATGTCTTAAACGAAACGGATATCCATTTCATATCGGATATTCGTTTTAAATAAAGGATATTTGTTCATTACGAACGGATATTTTTTTTGGTTTAGTATTACCAAACCAAAATGGATATTATACTTGGACTTGCAAAAATTCAAAGGCATGAATTTCACATTTCTAGACATTTTAAATATGCCTTTTTTCACATCGCCACTTTTTGGACCCCCATGATCTTGCATAGACCCATATCATTGACATTTTTGGCATATGATGTCCCCATGGGTGTATAGAGTGGAACTGGATTTGGGTAATGTTACCCATAAATTTTCCTAAATCTTTATTCAGGATGTTATCTTACTATTTTGCCTAAGTATTAGACCTAATCTACGTTCGGGCAATGTTTTGTTGTTGCTTTCAAAATTGGGCGGTGTTTTGTTAGGTTTGTCAAACCTCCCATTTTACTACCTACCTTATTTGTCCTTCATTGGGCAATGTTCTCTTGTCATATCCAAGCTTCCTTTATCTACCAAATTGCATGTACGAAACCGATTGAGCCATGAGTCAAAGTTTGGAAACTTCATTCACAAGTTATACCTTGGCAGCATTCTCTAAGTCATTTTAAACCCGGGCGGGGTTTTGTTAAGTTATGTGAACCATCATTTTTTCTGCTTATGAAGAATTATATTTGATTAATCCAAATTATTGCCAGTTTGGTTACTTAATTAGGATGTTATATAGAAGGAAGCTAATATTTTCCAAGCATAATACGAACAGAAACAAGCGAGCCATACATGTAAAAGCACAGATAACACGAAAAAGAGATATTTTATTCATATATGATTTTTTTTACATTATGCTAGCATAGCCACAATCACTTGGTTCGAGTACAAAAACCTAGGTTGGAGGACACAAAAAGAGGTAAAAGAAAGACATTGCAGGTGCACAAGGCAAACATTGCGACATGGATGCTCTCAGTAACAACCTGCAGGCATTCAATTTAAGCCAGTGATAGCAGGTTCTCGTGCAACTGGAGGAATTGCATGAACAATCCCATGTCATTCCTCACTACTCCAGTGCGCAGCAGAGCCACGGCCTCCTCTAGAGTCTCGTCCTAGATATAAAATTCAATGCAAATGGCATCAACTATCAGCCCAATTTGAGGGTAATAGTTGATTCCATTTATCGCCACCCTAATGCGGTGATGGAATTCAGGTTTCACCAAACGCTCCACTGCTCTCACGCCCTAGTCTCGATGGCCAAAAGTCCTGACAACTGTGTAAATGAATTGCTCTAGGATAGTGGAATTATGCACATGATCTTGGCTCAGAAACGCCTTGCCCAGGATACTTCAGAGCACTTCTTCCTCCACTTCGCTCTGCACCACAAAGACCTCTTTCAGCTGATCAAAAGTGTGCCTGAACAACGAGTTGCACTCAATTTCCTCCAGAATAATGTAGTTGTTTGCAAAATTTCCATCACTTTGGGAGCTCGCCATGTTGGATGCAATTGATTGTGAAAGGAAGGTGGCACTGCTTGAATTTATAGAATTTTGATTAGACATGGGTGCATTCTTATGAGATTGATAAGATGTAAATGTAATTCACATTTATGGCCTACTTGCGTCGATTGAATTACAATTTCTCATCAGACAGCTCGCACGTGCCACCGCTTGGTATCCTCATACGTTGCATTAAAGATTGGTGAAATGATTGGTCCTTGGCGGCTGTTGCTCAGGTGATGATCGATTTTCTCTGTCAATATCTATTCCTAGCAAAATTTCCATTGTTCTTATCAACTTCTCGATAAAGGCTTGGGATACAAAAAGTCGCTAATTTATTAATGGCTTTAGTGTCCATTCAATGGCTTTAGCCATATTATAAATTAGAGGTTAAGCATGAAAGAAGGAGCTTTTGATCTCTTCAGATACACCTAGGGGTGTTTTCGAGAAAAAATAACATTTATTATAGACTGCAATAGCTTGTAATTAATGTGTTACGAATTAAAAATTTTGAAGTATATGTTGATCTTGGTGTTATGTGTACGATATATAGTTGTGTTTTCTTTGAAAGATGAGCTATATATCTTTTTTTTATTGTAGTCTCATTCATTTACATTAATTAGATTTGATAGTAATGATTTTCAGTCTTTGTATTGATCATAGATGGCTATGTCCTCTGCCCTCACACTAGTTTCATTTTTATGAGCTAGTGTTAGTTGTCTTTACTACTTTCTGGTTAAAAGAACACACTAGTTTTAATTCATTGAAAATCATAAGAGGGAGTTCTACTTCGATAAAATTCAGAGAAAAGCCACAAATGCAATTGTGAGCTTTTAAGAGCTATTAACAAATTTAAATCAGAGCCAATTTGGGTTTAGAGTCATTACTTGATTTATCTATCAAAGGTTATTTCATTCGTTAATAGATTTTTGGCGACTCCGTTGGGGAAAAAATTAGTCAAAAGTCTAACAATCACCATTATGTCATGCAACAAGATGGTACTTTCACATAATGATGTATTCCCTATTTTGCAGCCAAATTTAGATTGGGTTGGAGTAGAGCAAGAAGATATCATATCACAATTAAATACACTCGTGTGGAGATAAAGGAGCGTGGTAGATTATATGCGAGTGAATTTTATCTTGGAAGAAGAAGAGGAACGAGCCCAACAGCCACCTATACATGTGATTGAACCACTCCCAAGATTGATATTTGAATATTACGATGACCTGCCTTGTCATAATCGTCAACCCAATCCGCCACCACGTCAACCAAGGGACCCACCTACATATCAGCCTCAGAATCCACCTCCGGCTCATCCACCATAGTAATCTTCTTTTTCTAACCTTACTCTAGGTGAGTTGGCGACTCTGTTTGTTGTTTATGGCTTCAAATCTCTAGTGCAACCAAGTTGGTCCCCTTGCTTTATCACAATATCATAATCTACCTAAAGGATCCCTGAGGAGATTTCCTAAATTCTCAAGTCATAATGAACAAGATCCTAAGGACCATATTTTAGCTATGATGACTATAAGTGTAGTTTTAGGAATCCAGGATGAAGATGTGTTTGTAAGGATTTTATTGAAAGTTTGATTGAGAAAGTTGTTGAATGGTTCAAAGGACTTGAAAAAGGGAGCATTACTAGTTGGCATGTCCTTAAGACAAAATTTCTCCAACACTATAGAACCCCAACTAATGTTGCAGCTACCCTGCGTCACTTCTTCCAAATTATGAAAAACAGAGCTGAAATGATGAGGGATTTTGTCTACCGCTTCAACCAGTCTCTTCAAAAGATTCTTGCCCTAGAAAAATCCAGTGCAAAGATTCAATACCACATTCATTTATGCTCTTGAACCAGACATACAATTACTCCTAAAAAGAGATAAAATTTGAGGAATTGGCAAGCTTAGCAGGAGGCAGTGAAGGTTGAAGATTATTTCATTGTAGTTGGCAAGTGGAAAGTAAAATTCAAGCAAGAAGCTCGAAACCAGTTATAAAACTTTTCCCAAGCTTCCAATTAAATTCCAGCCTACTGCGAAAACTATGAATTTAACAATTCTTGATAATCTACATCAACCTAACGATAGGCATAACCACCCCTACATTGATTTATCCTTGAACTTATGCACCTCTATTGAAATTGAAAGTGATTATAGTTCATCTAGTGATGATGAAGATGAGAAGCTGTCGATAAAGCCACTATTGACACCAACCCCTTCTTCTAATAAACTCTCTCTTTCAGAGGCTAGCTCAAAAGATATGTTATTGACCTCTCTTCTTTCTCTGGAATATGAACTTTTCCATTTTAAAGAGGTGGAGAATAAGGATATGCTTAATTTTGGAAGGAGATGATGATTCTAGGAATGATGATCTTCAGAAGAAAGAATGGTGGTCAATTCATCTTAACCCTCTCTTTGATTTTGATGAATTCAAAATACATGATAACCCTCTTTTCATAAATTTAGAAGATCAATTAATGTTAAAAGAAGGTCATTTACTCGGAGCTGCAGTTGATCATGACCAGAGACAAAAAGAGGAAAATACTAATCTCCCAACTGAAGGAGAAAATAAAGATCAACTCCAAAAGGCAATTGAATCTTCAAACATCTTCTTTCCTGGAACACAAATTAGTCATGAGAGGTTCAAGTTTTCCAGTGAAATCTTTGAAGGCAGGGCAATTGTAAATGAAGCAATTGAACAATTCATTTCAAAATCTTTTCATTTTGAAAGGAACATTATACAAGATTCAAGGGCATCAGTACAATTATTAGAATCAACGTATGGAGTGGATGAAATTGAAAGAGGAACTATGATTGATGAATCAACAGTGGAATCTAGCAAGTCTTATGTTGTACAAACTACAAATTGGGGTCCTAAACCTTTAGACAATATAATTGCTTCTACACACAATGATCAGGAATTCCCTTCACCTCATAATGTATATGTGGGGTGTCCATTTCGAGGGCTCTTTTCTTCTTATTCAGAGTGTCAAGTATAGGACATGCAGAACAATCTTAAATTGGATGTTGTGTAGGAAGATTCAAGTGAGCATACATAGGGAAGCATTAATATGAGTCATTTGACTACTGAGTTTGCTATACACACAGTTTTCAATCACCCAACATTCTTTTGCACAGACAGCTACTTCTCCCAACCTGTCAATGGATTTGCATAATTATCTCGAGTTTCACTTGAGGTAGGATCATCCTACCATGTACATAGTTGAAATTTTGTTGTGTTGGTAGTTTAGGTGTTTATTTCCTTGTTTTGTCCCATTTTGGCTTGCTTTAGTTGTTCCTTCTCCTTGACTCTGTGCCCAATGGAAAGGACTGGCCTATGCTTATGATTTTGGGTTCATTGCTTCGTCCTTCATAGTCCTTGTCCCTAGCTAGAGCCACTGTTACCCATAAATTTTCCTATATCTTTATTCGGGATGTTATCTTACTGTTTTGCCTAAGTTTTAGACCTAATCTATGTTCGAGTGATCTTTTGTTGTTGCTTTCAAAATTGGGCGTTGTTTTGTTAGGTTTGTAAAACCTCCCATTTTATCACCTACCTTATTTGTCCTTCATTGGGTAGTGTTCTCTTATCATATCTAAACTTCTTTTTCTCCCAAAGTGCATGTACGAAACCAATTGAGCCATGAGTCAAAGTTTGGAAACTTCATTTACAAGTTATACCTCAGACGACATTCTCTAAGTCATTTTGAACTTGGGCAGGGTTTTGTTAAGTTATGTGAATCATCAATTTTTCCGCCTATGAAGAATTATATTGATTAATCCAAATTATTGCCAATCTAGTTACTTAATTAAGATGTTATACATAAGGAAGCTAGTATTTTCCAAGCATAATATGAACAGAAACAAGTGATCCATACGTGTAAAAGCATAGATAATACCAAAAAGAGATATTTTATTCATATATGAATGTTTTTACATTATGCTGGCATAGCCACAATCGCTTGGTTTGAGTACAAAAATCCATGTTAGCGGACACAAAAAGAGGTAAAAGAAAGGCATTTCAAGTGCACAAGGAAAACATTAGGACATAGATACTCTCAGTAACAACCTGCAAGTGTTCAATTTGAGCTAGTGATAGCAAGTTCTTGTGCAAGTGGAGGAATTGCACGAAAAGTCTCATGTCATTCCTCACTACTCCAATGCACAACAAAGCCATGGCCTCCTCCAGAGTCTCATCCTAGATAGCAGATGCAATGTAAATGGAATCAGCTATTAGCCCAATTCGAGGATAATAGTTGAGTCCATTTATCGCCACCCTGACATGGTGATGGAATTCAGGTTTCACCAAATGCTCTAGTGCTCTCACGCCCCAGTCTCAACGGCCAGAAGTCCTGACAACTGTGTAAATGAATTGCTCCAACATAGTGGTATTATGCACATGAGCTTGACTTAGAAATACCTCGCCCAGGATACTTTAGAGCACTTCTTCCTCCACTTTGCTCTGCACCACAAAGACCTTTTTTAGCTTATCAGAAGTGTGCCTAAACAGCGGACTACACTCAATTTCCTCCAGAATAATGTAGTCGTTTGCATAATTTCCATCACTCTAGGAGCTCACCATGTTAGATGCAATTGATTGTGAAAGGAAGGTAACACTGCTTGAATTTATAGAATTTTGGTTAAACATGGGCGCATTCTTTTGAGATTGATAAGATGTAAATTTAATTCACATTTATGGCCTACTATCGTCGATTGAATTACAATTTCTCATCAGACAGCTCGCACGTGCCACCACTTGGTATCCTCATACGTTGCATTAAAGATCGGTGAAATGATTTTTCTTTGGCAGCTGTTGCTCGGGTGATGATCGATTTTCTCTGTCAATATCCATTCTTGGAAAAATTTCCATTGTTCTTATCAACTTCCCGATAAACGCTTGGGATACAAGAAGTCGCTAATTTAGTAATGGCTTTAGTGTCCATTCAATGGCCTTAGCCATATTATAAATTAGAGGTTAAGCATGAAAGAAGGAGTTTTTGATCTCTTTAGATACACCTAGGGGTGTTTTCGAGAAGGAATTGCATTTATTACATACTGCAATAGCTTGTAATCGGTGTGTTACGAATTAAAAGATTTGAAGTATGCTAATCTTGGTGTTATGTGTACGATATATAGTTGTGTTTTCTTTGAAAGATGAGCTATATATCTTTTATTTATTGCAGTCACATTCATTTACATTAATTAGATTTGATAGTAATGATTTTCAATCTTTGTATTGATCATAGATGTCTATGTCCTCTCCCCTCGGGCTAGTTTCATTTTTATGAGCTAGTGTTAGTTGTCTTTACTGCTTTCTAGTTAAAAGAACACACTAGTTTTAATTCATTGAAGATCATAAGAGGGAGTTGTACCTCGAAAAATTTAGAGAAAAGCCACAAATGCAATTGTGAGCTTTTCAGAGCTATTAGTGGATTTAAATCGATGCCAATTTGGGTTTAGAGTCATTACTTGATTTATCTATCAAAGGTTATTTCATTCGTTAACACGTAATAGATTGACATGTTTTGGGGATGTTATGGTTGCATGTTTGGGATGTTGTGATGCAAAACTTATAGCATTAGCAGCCCCTGTTTTTGTTTGTGACTGGTAACAAAGATCTCAAAAGCAGTAAGTTTTGGAAAAAGCGGTTTTATTTGTGTTAATAGTGGCAAAGGTTTTTTTGACAACTATGGTAGATTCAACAAAAGCAACCTCTATTGCAAGTTTCAAGATCAAGTGAATAGTGAATACAAAAGCAACCATCTTGATCAAAAGCGATTATTTTTAGCAATAGTGGATGTTTTGAGCAATAGCTACTATTTTGTCAAAAGCTAATGTTTTAAGCAATAGTTATTGTTTTAAGCAATAGCAGTTGTTTTGTCAAAAGCAACTATTTTAATCAGTAGCTATTGTTTTAAGCAATAGCTATTGTTTTAAGCAGTTGTTATTGTTTTAAGCAATTGCTATTATTTTGTCAAAGCTATTGTTTTAAGTAATTGCTATTGTTTTGTCAAAAGCTATTGTTTTAAGCAATTGCTACTATTTTATCAAAAGCTATTATTTTAAGGAATTGCTACTATTTTTTCAAAATCTATTGTATTAAGTAATTGCTACTATTTTTAATGCAATAGAGGTTGTTTTGTCAAAAGCGGCTAGATTTTTGTCAATAGCGGCTAGATTTTTGTCAATAGCAGTCAAGTCTTGAGGACAATTGCGGTAAGATTTTTCAAAAGTGAACTTTGTTTGTAATTTTTCTAACTAGCAAATTTTTGCAGGCAAATGCAACTGTTTTTGTCAAGAGTGGCCAGTTTTTAGTCAATTGGGGCCAAGAAAAATTGTCAAGTGCGGCACAAAAAAGATCAACTACAACAATTTTTTAGATCAGGTGCATTTACTTTAGCAAAAGCGACAAGTTTTTACCAGTTACTGTCATAAGATAGAGAGCAAAAGAAAAAGATTTTTTTGTCAATTGCGGCCAACTACACCAAAAATAAAAGCAAAAGTGGCCTCTGTTCAATTTTGTTTTCTAATTTCTACTTTGGCAGTAGCTTGGATAAATTTTCTTGATCTGACTTGAGATTTTGGAAAGTGATATCATGCAACACAATAATCAAAACTATTTGACCCTAAATGTCTACAACTTTAAACATGTTTTATTCCAAAAAATCTCAAAGTTCTTGGAGGTTGAAATGCTAAAGTCATAGCTTCCAATGTTAACTTATTTCTTAATGTGACTTGAAATGTGAGCCTAAATATCTGGAAACCTTTAAAGATATTGTTTTAAGATATCCTTAAGGAGTGCAAATATAGGGCTCTTTTCAAAGGATTCACACTAAGTCAAAAGGGTTTGAAGTTTTGGAATCAAAGTAACTTCTCATAATCAAAGTTTCGATGCACCACTTCAAAGAATGTGTTTGGCTAAAAAGGGGTGGCTTCTACAACATTGGTTCTTAGTCATGTTTTGGGATAATCGGGTGTCTATACATGTGGTGATTCACTCATTTAAGAGGTCTCCTAGCCCTTGCAGATTTTTACATATCTCACATATACTGAGGGAGACTTTCATCAGTATAGAACATCTACACTAGGTGATTGATGACTTTCGTCACACCCACAATTATTTATATAGCAGACCAAAACAAAAGTACCACTTGAGTCACCTTTGAGTTCTCCAATGTGAGATGTGTCTCAAAAGGAAGACCCTCTAAAGGTAGTGCTTTGAAATGAAAACAATGTGTGAAACTCAAGATGTTTTTTGTCACCCAAGATCGTTGAAAAGGCATGAGGGTAGAGGATAGACACCTAGCTTTCCAAACATAGAATACACAGTATACACTTCATTGCAATGTTCTTTTTAAGCCCCTCGAGCAGCGCTATCCAAAAAAAAAGAAATAAAGTATATACAAGATAGCAGATTGTTCTTTTTATGTGCACCAAAGTGAAGTATTATGTATTTCAGACAAAGAGATAGCAATATGCAAACTCAAAAAGCATTTGTCCAATTTTAATCACCAATTGAAGTGTTTCTAAAGCCTTGTCTTAATTGGTCGAAAAAAGTAAATTGATTGTTTCGTCAACGTGTTGAAAGTGTTTTGGTTGAAAGAAAACATTTTTTAGAGCACCAAAACAAAGTGTTTGTTCTAATCTAGAAAGCTTTGTAAAAATTCTTTTTTAGAGCACCAATTTGAAGTCTCGTTCTATACTAGAAAGCTTTTAAACCTTCTTTTTAAAGCACCAAGTTAAAATCTTATCCTAGACTAGAAAGAATTTTGAACGTTCTTTTTAGAGAACAAAATTGAAAACGTGCAAGTTGTGGGGTTCATTTTATGCACCAAATTGAAAGTTTTCTAATCTAAGAAGCTTCTAAAAAATTAAAAGCTTTGACCGTTCACCTTCTCTACAATAAATGTGTTCATTTTTCTTGGATAAACACATGCCATGCTTCTATAAATCCTACATAAATAATGTTAGCACATTTCCAACATTCAAACCAAGCAACCGTTAGCGTTAGAAATCAAAAAATCACTTGCATCTTTCAGATCAAAAAATAACAAAGGAAAAGCGAAAATTTAAATCAAAAGTGGCCTTGTCAATTTTGCAAATGCGGTTAGAAAAGCCAAAAGTGGCCCAAAAATGCAACTACGGTCCAAATGTCAAAAGTTGCCCAAGAATGCAACTACGGACTTGCTTTTGTCCAAAGCAGTCCAAATGTCAAAAGCGGTCAATTTTAGTTCAACTGCGGCCAAAAAAAGTCAACTCTAAAAAAAAGTGAAATTTTCTTGTAGCTTTTGCGTGAATTTTTTCAAATGTGTTTCTGGAAAATGCAACCCTGTTTTGAAACTTGCAATTGCTCAAATAAACTCATAGAAACGTTAATGTTAAGGACCGTGGTCCCACTAGGCGTGCTAGAATATGTAAGGGGGAAATCGAGGAATGCAATATTATCAAAATGGATGAATAGTGACTAATCTAATTCAAACAAAAACATGATTCATGCACATTACTCACAAAATGAAACCACAAAGAACAAGTTCAAATGATGCAAATTAAAAGAGACAAACACAAAATGAATTTAATAAACGTGGCGTTGATGTTGGATTGTTCATATCAATGTGAAGCCTCCATTTGTGCGTGCAAAAGCTTCAAAAGGTCGATTATGATTTTTGCATTACTTCATTATGCAAAATATGTTGATTCTCCAATTTTTTTTAGGAAGAAATGAGGTTGTTATATAGAATTTGTGTTTCGAAATGAATGCTCAAGATTGCATAGTAGAATATCCTGATCAATGATTGAAAGATGTTGAGAGGAAATAGATGGGAATAATCAATGCAATTTTATTAGGTAATCGATGTGATTGAAGAAATCTTTTTGAGAGTCCATTGGAATTGAGGAAATAGATTTCAAAGAATCTATGGGATTGAAGAAATAGATGGAGCAATCTTTGAAATTGAAGAAATCATTTTGAGCCTTTAGTGGGATTGAAGAACTGACATGAATTAGTCAGGAATAGAGTGAGCAATCGAGGGGTCATAATTTTCTCAATCATGAAAGTGGGTGAGGATAATTAATTAATTGATTTAATTAATTAATCTTTTTGAGTTGACCGTGCAAATCAAGTTTGACTTTTGCAAACAAAGTTGTATTTGTTTGTTTTGCTCTTTTGATGATGTTTTGAATAATTTATTTAATTATTCAAGTTTGGGGGAAAGTGATTTAATTAAATTATTAAGTATTAATAATTCAATTGACTTAAGGGAATAAAGTGAATTAGCGACATAATTAAATAATTGATGTTATTTAATTAATTAGGAGGAACAATGTTAGATTAGGACTTTATTAAATAAATGAAATGTATTTAATTAGTCAAAAATGGTGAAAAATTGAATCAATTAAATAATGTTATATTATTCAATTAATAGAGGAAAATATGGTTTTTGATGTAATTGATGAATATTAGTGTTAAAATGTTAGTTCGCAAGCTAGGAAAATTTTAGGTGTCTATAGTTATATCAAAATTTTCATGTCAATAATCCTTCTCCAAAGAATGTTAGAAGTGATAGAGTACTAGACTGTGTTAGGGAAGTGCAAAGTGGTTCAAAAGATTTGTTGGAATGCTCTGCATTCCACCACACGTGAAGTTTTGGTCAAGCATTTTTGAGGACATACTTAGTAATGTCTAAAGTATGTTATATTGAAGTTTCAAGTGATATGGTGCTTCACAAGCTCAGTTTACAAAGTGTTAGAGTGATACAGTTGGTTCTGAATGCTTAATCTTCATCAAAAGAAGTGTTTGAATACTTGCACTAGCAGAGGTTTGTGAAGCTCAATTGTATGAGTTTGTGTGGACACTCCAAATGTCTCATAGTGTCTAAGGTATGAAGTGCATGAATATCTTTCTTTCTTCCAGTACTGCATAGTATTTCAAGTCATTTCATGAAGTTATGTTTTTTGCTGAGGTTGACTAAGGTATGTTGATGATGTGTGCCACTAGTTCAAGATTGAGCAGAGCTTAAGGAGTGATTGAAGGTGTTGTATGGGTCATGTTGAATCATCTAGGAGAAATGTAAATAATGTTTTATGATTCTTGTGTACCGCTAATGGGTGTGAAGGTCCACATGCTACATGTTACATGTTTTCTTGTTTATGGTCGACCTAATTATATTTGCAAAGTGTGCAAATGATGTTTATAGAAGATCAAAGTTGTGAAGACTGTTTTGGGACCAAGTTAAGTGTGTGTTGGGATCCATAAGACATTTTCCTCTTCCTAGTGTTGTGTGTAGTCTTTTGGGTCTTTCTCTCTACATGTTTCATGTTGTTTGATTTATCCTTGGCCGACTTATAGATGTAATATTTTTGTTGTTGTAAACCAACATGTCAAATGCAATCAATGTAATATCATGTATAAATTATAAACCTAAGGTGTGGCATGATGGAAATTGTGTAAGTGATTGAAAGAGAAAGAGCAGTTGTGGTAGATCCTATCTGATTTCATTTTGATCATATCCCTATGATAGAAGGCATGTGAAAAAGTGTGTTCAATTTTTTGTTGGAGGTAGTGAACTAAAGGCAATAACTTCTTAAAATGTTGAAATTAGTGAGCTAGTAGGCAACTAAGAAGACATTTGGAGCATCTACATTGTAGAATTGCAATCATCAAAAGGGAGTGATCTTAATTGTCATTTTTAGACAATGGAAGGACTTCCATTCTGTAATCATTCTTGAGTGTGTGTGTGCTCAAATCAGGGAGTTGTAGCTTCCTTAGGTGTAACCCTAAAATTGTAATCAGGGATTTGTAGCTTCCTTGGGTTGTATCCCCAAAACAAAGTTGTAAATGTTCATTTTGTGAGGACAGATTAGGATAGTAACTCCTAGCAGCTTTTCTCATTGTGGTTTTTCCCCTGTGGGGTTTTCCACGTGCATTTGGTGTTATGTTGTGCATTTTCTTCATCTTTCATGTTCTTTTTTATGCAGTAGAGTTTAAAGTGTCTATTTTTTCCAAAAGGTTTGAGATTTGATAGAATATTGATTCATCCCCCCTCTCAGTTTTGAGTGTGTTCAACATAATATATAAATTTAGTTTACATTTTCTAAACAACTTTATTAGATTTAATTTAATGTACACATGTGTGTATGTAAAGTTAGTTCAAAGTTGTGTACTTTCAATGTGTGATTGTACAATAAATATACTATAGATACCTCATTATGATGCATACGATCATCAGCATGTTGAAAATCTCCAAATCCTAGAAAAATATTATGATACTCCTAGAAGTTTTCAAATACATGATTTCAATCAAGATTTAGAACTAGTTTAAAATTGATTTTAAAAAATACATGTGAATTTTTTGAACATAATATATATAAATTATTTGTACCTACACTGCATTCTAGAGGACTTTACCAACATGACCTTCATGATCCTAATATTAATGTGGCTACTAGAAGTGTCGATTCTTCTTCTCATTTAACCGATGTGATGGTTTTGAGAGTTCAATTGGTTCAGGTTCATCCTTCATAGCACATGCAAACATTGTGAGCATGTTGTGGCATGAACGTTTTGGTCATGTCAATTAGAGATATCTCTAGCAGATGAGTACATAGGAATTAGTGTTTAGGCTACTTGATATTTCTTGTACTAATGGTGTTTGTCGAGGATGTGTTCTTGGAAAACATCATTGAGATTATTTTCCTACGGGTAGATCCACACATGCCAAGGCACCTTTAGAGTTGGTTCATAGAGACATGTCATTTCCAAATTCTTCATTTTCAGGTGCCAAATATGTGCTCACATTTATTAATGACTTCTCCAAGTGTACATGGGTGTACTTTCTTAAGTACAAGAGTGATGCCTTTGATTCTTTCAGGATCTTTAAAGCATTTGTGGAGAAGCAATTTGGTCTTTCTATCAGAAAAATACACATAGATAATGGGGGAGTATGTTAATCAAACTTCCAGGGAGTTTTGCACTAAGCATGGTTTGCAACATTAGCTTACAATTCCATACACCCTCAACAAAATGGTGTTGCTAAGTTAAAGCAAAACTTTACGAGAGATGACCAGCTGTATGATTCAGTCATGAGATATGCATTCTTCGTTTTGGGTTGAGGTAGTTAATTGTGCCAATTATATTCAAAATTGTATGCCTCACAAGGCATTACGACATATGACTCCTGAGGAGGCTTGGTCCCATGTCAAGCCCGATATATATTCATTCAGAGTCTTTGGTAGTGAGGCTTGGGTATTCATTCTTGAAGCTCAGCAAAAATCCATGGAGAGAAAGATTCAACCACTCATTTTTTTGGTTGTTGTGAGGATGTTAAGGCGCACAGGTTGTTTGATCCTAATTCCAAAGAGGTCTTATTTTGACGAGATGCCCAGTTTTATGAGTGCTTTCCTCTTATGGATTCTCCATCTCTAGCTTATCCCTTATCACCTACTACTCACTCCTCATTTCTTGAGGATTACTCATCTCTTGAGGATGAGGATGATGCTCCAACTATCCCTTCACTGCAACACTATTGATGCAGCTAAACCTTTGGTAGGTGATCCTTCAAACTCCCATCACACTCATGCACAAACATCAGGTGTTAGTATTTTGAGTCATACCATTTTGGACGATCCTCAAAAGTTTTCAGAGCCAATTGGTATTCCTGAGTGGGATAGTGTTATGGTAGATGAGTATTCTTCTTTGATGAAGAATCATACTTGGGATCTAGTTCCTCTTCCTAAGGGAAGAAATTTGGTTTGATGCAAGTGGGTGTGTAGTACCAAATATGTTGTAGATGGTTCTATTGATAAGTATAAGGCTTGTCTTGTTGTAAAGGGTTTCTCTTAGGTTGAAGGCATTGATTATTCAGAGACCTTTTCCCCTGTTTCCAAGATGAATTTTATTTGACTTGTACTTTCCCTTACAACTTCATAGGGATGGTTTGTATTTCAGATGGATGTGAGGAGTGCCTTCCTTCATGGTGATCTTCATGAGGAGATTTATAAGGAGTTGTCACATGATTTATTAAGAACTCTTTGCTAGTTTGCAGACTTCGTCGTTCACTATATGGCCTCAAACAGGTCCCTTGGGCTTTGTATGAGAAGATGGACACTTTTCTGCTTTCTTATGGATTCACATGATGTCATTATGATCCCACAGTTTACATTCAGAGACAAGAGGGCGATCTTTTGATCCTTGTGTTGTATGTGGATGATTTTATCCTTACAAGCAATTCATCCTCCATGATCCAAAATTTTCAAAGAACTTTGATGGAGCAGTTTGAGATGAAAAATCTTGGCCTTTTGCACTAATTTCTTGGTTTACAGGTTATTTAGTCTTCAGATGGGATTTCCATATTTCAGCAGAAGTATGCTCTTCACATGCTTTAGAGATTTGGCATGCTTGATTGCAAGCCTGTCCCCACACTATTCCAGTCAAGTGTTGTATTGTCTTCCACTTGTACTACTCCTTCAGTAGATGCTACATTATACAAGCAGTTGGTTGGCAGTCTTTTTTACCTAACACATTCATGTCTTGATCTTTCGTTTGTAGTTATTTTTGTCTCTCAATTCTCACATGATCCACATGAGAGTCGTTAGCAAGCTTCCAAATAAATTTTGAGATATATTCAGGGCACCTCACATTATAACATTCACTATACATTAGGAGATCCTCGGATAATTGGCTTCACTAACTCAGATTGGATTGGTGATGTCAATGATAGGAAGTCCACATCTGGAGTTATTTTTTTCCTTGGTTTTGGCCCCATTACATGGTCTTGCAAGAATCAATCTGCTATTGCATTATCATCCACAGAGGTTGAGTATCGTGTAGCGATTTTGGCCACCTAGGAGGTTTTGTGGCTTTGGCGGTCATTGATTGAGTTTGGTTTTTCTCCTGATAGTTCCACTATTCTTCGGTGTGACAGTCATAGTTCCATTCACATTTTTTGCAATCAACTAGAGCATCAACATACTAAGCACATAGAGATCCACATGCACTTCATATGGCAGTCGATTCAAGATGGTTTTCTCTCCTTGGAGTACATTCCTACAGAGGAGTAAATTGCAAACATTTTTATGAAACATTTAGCATCACCTCGTTACCTTCAGTTGTGATCGATGCTCGGGGTGAACGAAGTTGTCCTTGGGGGGTCTTCATAAGGCCTCCTTCCTTCATGTTTTCATCTCTCTTTAGTAGAGGAGATTTTCCCATGATGTTTCCTCCTTTTCTCTAGTTATGAGAGATTTCTTTGATTGTACTCGGTACCTTATCAGGCCAAGTTGTTAGGACCAATTCATGCTTTCTTTTCTCTTTATGCATTGGATTTAGATTTATTTTTCTACTCCTAAGCTAAAATTAGGGGGTGTTAGAGTTGTCATTTATTAGATAATAATTAATTATTATTCTAATTCTCATGTACTTAAGCTAAACTTATGATAGCTTTATTAGTTAATTAAATGTTTTATTTATGTTGTTAACTGGAGAGCTAATATTAGATCATTTTATCTCATCACACAGGATGTTGACACTTGTCTTGATCTAATCCCTTTATTATTAGGGTTACTCTTATAAAGCATTCTCTCTCTCTTGTATTATTCATTCTATAAGTATTTTCTTTTTGAGGAATACAAAATCTTTATTTTGTAGAGCTCTTGCATGGAAGGTTTTTTGTTCATTGTTTGATCCTATGTCTCATGTTATTCACAAATATAGCATCTCTCTCTCCCTCTCTCTCTCTCTCTCATCCTTATCTCTCCCTCTCTCGCCCTCTCTCTCTCCCCTCACTCCCTATCACTCCCTCTTTCTATGTCTCTATTTCTCCTCGCCTCTCTATTTCTCTTCGTCCCTCTCCCTCCCTCCCTCTCTCTCTCATATACACAGACTCCTTGTTCCATCCTCCCTATCTCTATCTCTCTATCATTCCGCCCTCTCTCTCTGTTAGGGTTAGAAATGGCTTATATCTAACAATTAAATGCAAATCTATATAATAAACAGAGAAACTAAAATACACACAGAATAAATCATAACACAAATAATTTAACGTGGTTCACCCAATCCGGGCTACATCCACCAAACCGCAGCCATCCAATACTTTTATTATCCAGTGTAAAACCTATTACAATCTTGCGAATAATCGCGTTTTTCATCATACTGAAATACCCATTCGAACCCCTTTTATCAAGCTTAGAAGCTTCCAGATTTTTTTTTGGGTTCTACAAAATAGGGGCTAGGGTGTACAGTATACCATGGGCTATACAGTATAGCATGATTAGTCGCCACATACCAGCAATCTCCCACTTGATTCCATACCTCTATTTATTTATCCACCCCCACCTTCCCCCTTCCTTCCTCCACTCCTCTCTCCATCCACTGCCTCCCTATCTCCTTTCCCTATATCTTCCTCTATCTATATCCTCCCTCTCCCTCTATATATTGGCTCCTCTCTCTACATATCTTTCTATCTCCACTGTCTCTCTATCTATTTCCCTATCCTCTCTATCTCTCTCTATACCCCCCTCTATCTATATATCCTCTCCCTCTTTCTCCTCTATCTCCACTGTTTCTCCTCCTCCATCCTATTTCCTCTACTCTCTATTTGTCTCTGTCTCTCTCCCTCCTTCCCTATCTTCCATCTCTTTATTTATCCTCCTATATCCTGTCTCCCTCTTTGTTCCCTCTATATCTCTTCCTCCAATCTCCCTCTTTATCTCTCCACCTCTATATCTCTCCTTTCCTATCTCTTCCTCTATCTTCCTCTCTCCCCCTCTATCTTTAGACATGTCTCCCTCTCTATATCCATCCATCTTTCTCCCTCTTCCTTGACCTCTATATCTATATATATTTTCCTCTCTATCTCTATCTCTCCATATTTCTTCTTCCATCTCTCCCTCTATCTCTATCTCATTATATATCACTTTTTATCTCTTTCTTTATCTTTCTATCTCTCCCTCTCTCATTCTCTCCCTCTCTATATATTTATCTCTTCCATCTCTATCTATCTATCTATCTTCTCTTTATCTCTCCCCCCCTCCCCCTCTCTCTTTCGCCCCCCTTCTACTGCTATCTCTACCTATTACAAACATAACATGAGCTTGTTGGTAATGGAGAGTAATTGTCTTATTGATTCAAAGTTTTAGTTTCAATCATGTTTGGATATAAGTGGATGCATAGTTGATTTGAAGCTATCACTTCTCCATTGAAACCTTTGTTGCACAAACATCATTTTCTAAATGACCTACCAATTGACCTCATGTACTACACAAATGTACGCACAAAATAGACCAAAATTTTCCCTAATTGACCTTCCACACCTCTTCAACGTACCCATTGCACATAAGGTGCAATTGCTAGTAGATATGTGCTTATGTGTGTCAATATATATTGTAAAGAGAAATTTTGAAAGTTAAATTTAGAAAGAAACCTAAAGAAAATGAAAGTAAATATGTGCAATATAAAACATTTTTCATTAAGCACCTGCTGCATAATTTTAGCTCTTCCTATTTATCCACGGGTGAAATTCAAATCCTTAAACTATAGATGGTAGAGATTTTAAATTATCCTTTCTGCAATTAAAAATTTACATGGGCTCACTTGTATGCTTAAAAATTAAGCAGAATGCAGCCACATAAAACCACTCTGTGAGAAAAATATTTTGAAGGTTTAAATTTTTTTAAAAATATTGGTAACGAAGATGGATTTAAAAGCCTTAGTAACTAAACATAGGTAACTAATTAAGCTTCATATATCAGAGGAAACTTCATAACAGCGAATGATTCTTGTTATCACCATTCATAATGCTCTTAATTACAAAGTATTTCACAACATTTTTGCCACTAACCAAACTTCAATAAGAATAACTAATGGAAAATAACTTACTTTCCGTATGTCCCTGGAGCTGTTGCCTGTTAGTAGGAGAGCGCTTACCATGAAGATAATCTCCAACATGCTTATGCCTACATTCTTGTGGATTTGATGCTGGTGATGTGCGTGCCTGGCTGGGGGAAAGTTAAAATACTCTCTCCTGTACTAAAAATGGCTTTCCCAATCAAAAAATAAAATCACTTACATTTCAGTTTATTTCAAAAATTTCCATGGTGTCATTTTAAAAAGATATATCCATCTCCTGAAGTAGTAAATTGAAGAGCAAGCAAGCTTTCTTCCCCATAATTCTTCACTATTGTTTTATAAATGAGCATGAACGTTAACCGTGAAGACATTAGATTAAACCATTTACAACATAGAGGGCATTCCTACAAGTAAATTACAAGCACAAGACTTGCTAAAATGGTAAAGCAAATACAGAAAACCATATTAAACCATTATTGCTCAATAGAACATAAAATAAATTTGATTGATGATTCATGAGATAATTTACAATATGTTCATTGTAAATGTTTATAAAGCATTGCATTCCTCTTAATAAACACTTTAAATTTTCTTATGGAAATAACTCTCTAAAGCTAACAACTAACTATTAACTAATTATTAAATGTAAATCTTAATTTCCTAACAACCTCCCTTAAGGTTTACATAATAGAAAAACAAAAAAAACAATGATAATGATGTAAACCATAAATTCCTAACCTTTCCCCCCTTAAGGTTTACATTACAAAAAAGAAAACTAGCATCAACCTAAACTTCTTTGTCTAGGCAAATGGTCTGATTAGCCAACCCTACATCAACATCAACCCAAACTCTTTTGTCTAGGCAAATGTTTTGAGCATCAACCCAAGCTCCTTATGTCTAGGTAAATGTTTTGATTATCCAAATCTACATCAACATCAACCCAAACTCCTCATGTCTGGGTAAATGTTTTGATTATCCAATGTTTACCTATGAATCGAAACACACTCCACTGTTTACAAGAAAATCACCAACTGTGAATCGAGACTCGCTCCATTATCCACAGTAACACTCCTCCATTTGTGGATCGAGACTTACTCAATTATCAACAAATACACATCTGCAAAACTATGGATCAAGACAAACTCAATTATCCATAGCCAATTTGTGGATTTAACTATCCACAAACCAACAACTACTCACCAAGTTTGTGAATTCAACTTTCCACAAACTAACAAATCACTTCATGCCCCATCTTGCTTCTTAAAGGAATAAAGATGAAACAAATGTTTCTCATGCAAGGAATCATCCCTGGTCAAGAAGCTAGCTCGAGATGATAGATGTCCTACCTCCATTTCCTCCAACCTCCAATTCCACCTATTTAATTCTTAGAGAACATATACATTTTCATTGTCTTAATCACACAATGCAATATTACAGCTTTCTCCCTTTGTTTTAGTAGCAATTAAAGCATTATCTATCTTTAACTTGCCATCAATAAGATCTCTAGCACATTGAATACAATTCATGTATCCCCTTTGGTTACAATAGAAACATTTGAATTTATTCTTTCCTGTTGAAGCATTAGTTTTCCTTTTGACAAAGAAAGTAGATTCCGCAAAAGTTGAGCGAGTTTTAGAGACTTTTTTCTCTTCATCAATTAAATAAGATATCACATTCTCTAAGTTCGGGCTTGGATTCAATTTGTTTAACGTAAACACAATATTGTCAAAACTTGAGGGCATAGTATTTAATAAAATAGCTTTGGCATCATCATCACCAACTCTACATTTTATTCCAGCAAGTTGATTAAGAAGATAACAAAATGTACCAATGCATTGAACAATACTGTCACCCTCATTCATTTTCAAACCAAAATTTTTTTGCTTCATTCCCATTTTAGCACTTGAAGCCTCTGAACCAAATAAAGAAGGTTCTCCCATATTTGGTTTGAGGTTTTTGTCAAATCAATATAATGTAAATATGCATCAAATAATCCAAGACCAATAATTGCAATGACTTTACGATATTTTGTTGTCTATTTTAATGCTTCATCTATATCTTGAGGTTTTTTAATAGTTCCATTAACAATCTCCTGAGATCTTTTTCTATTAAAACTATTTACACTTTGACTTGTCATGTATGAAATTCATGACCTTCAAAGTTTGAAATACAATATGATTTCTCAATTTTAAATAAATTCAATAATAATACTTATCACTCCAATATGATCAGAAAAATTATGCATCAAACTTCAAACAATGATTTGGTTTTAAAAAAAAAAAAAACTCATATCTTCTTCTTGTCCAAATGAAACCCTACCGTCGATGCCATTGAATCAGACAACAAATAATAAACAAATCCAGATGGGTTACAATTTCTATGACCAGCTGCTCCGGTAGCCAACAAACACTCTAGCATCAACGCTTGTTAAGGAATTCCAGTGTAGTTGTTTGCTGTGTGTTCACTCTTCCTTAGCATCTGAATAGTAGGCAGCATCTCAAAATATATTCTTCATTACATGTATACTAGCAGCAGCACACAGTCACGCCATAGAGAGATTAAACACTGGTGGCTTGCATTTAAACAAAAACTTATCAACGTCTTTTGTGTGGCATCCTAAAAAAAAACATCTGCAACCAACACCTTCTTATGCTATGCAGATATAATCAAGCCTAGAAGTCAAACACCTCTACAGATTTACCACACCATTCTCACCAAGCCTGAGATCATAGCCGCTTGATACCATGTTAAAATTTAACATGGTAAATCATTATTGCTTAATAAAACATAAAATTAATTTGATTAATGATTCATCGGATAATTTACAATGTTCATTGCAAATGCTTATAAAGCATTGCATTCCTATAAATAACCATTCCATATTCCCTTATGAAAATAACTCCCTAGAACGAACGACATGGGAATGGTGGTCATCCTTATTTTATAGTCTATGCTCAACCCATAATAGCCTATTAATAATAGGTCCTCCATGTGGCAGCATCTCTATGAGGAGAAGCTTCCTATTCAAGAGAACTATTATGGCGCTGCACAACCAGAACGGAAGCTTTAATTAAAGGAGAGGATGCTAGAGTATACCAATTGGACCAAGTTCTGAATTCTCGGGCACTTGTTTGGCAGCCAGATCCAAAATCAATGAAGGTGCCCCATATCTGCCACAGCCAACTATTAAGAGATCAAAATTAGAATGGCGGCCAATGCTGCTAATTACTGAATATGGGTCACCTACTAGACACTCTTGAAATGCTATAGCACCATCTGGATCTTCAATGTCTGCATTGATATCATGAACTTTGTTGAGACAATTCTCATCCAATCGCTTTTCATCATTCAAATCCACACTAGTTGGTACAAACTCATAGCAGTTGCTCGAAGGTTTTGACTCAAACATTTGGTCAGAAAAATACCCTGCATCTCCTTGGACAGCAATGTTAACTCTTACATGAGACGAGCTCTGTAGAAAGTGAATTACAGTGAGCTTGACACCAGGGTGTTCTGCCATTCGACAACCAAGAACAAGAGCTTCTCTATCATCTGCACCTCCAAAGAATAACACAGCAACCCTGTGATCAACTTTACTAGGTGGCAAAGGTGATGAACCGCATTTATCAACAAGAATACCAATTGTGCAAGGAGCATGATGCAATACATTCTTGTTTACAGTCCTAAAACCAAGGTTGACGGTTTCCATTGTCCCATCTTGCCTTTGATATTTGTGAAATGGAAGAAGTATTAAGGAAGCACGTTTCTCTGATGCAGTGTTGCATATGTCCTCATGCATATCCTCAAAGTTTGAAATGGACATCATTGGTCTCACTATTACTTTGCTCAGTTGACCATAAGCTTCAAATGCAACTAGAACACTATCTAAATATAAAGAGTTATCACTTGGCCATCCATCTTTCCTGTGTCGACTAACCATCATGATGGAAGATGATCTCTCAGTGATCTCCATGAGATGCATTATGAAAAGCCGAAGCTTAGACTTTCTCAAACCTCTTGAAGCTTCTACCAAATTGATGATTGAAGGTACGTTTCTTGTTCCATGTACACAAGACAAAATCCGCAGTTCATCCTGAGGCTTGACAAGTTCTACTGCCCTTAGAGTGTATGGAGTCTGGTTTCTTGCAGGCTTGTGCAAAAACATAACCACTGGTGTAGTCATGAAAGTGGTCAATAAAGCCATTGACACTAGTACTGTGAAGGTCTCATTATTCAATACCTGCAAGGGAGTTGCAAGCGCACACTTATATTATACAATTCAGCCATATAGTCTAAGGGTGCTCTTCAATCTTATGAGAATGAGACTTAACAAAATGCTTCTGATTCCTACTCTCAACATTCATCCATACAGAAAAAATGATTATTAACTGAGACCCTTGAATAATTGTTGTCCCCAAAAATCAGTTATCAAATATTCCGCACTGATAAAAATAAATAAATACTCTGTTGTCAATGGTCCCTGCCTCAGTACAATCTTGAAGGAACTTTTCTATTCTACAAATTGTTATAATCATAGAAAAAGTAAACTATTAGAAGAAAATATTTTCCACTAGTTTAGGGGATCTTCTTAGATTTCAATCAGCCGGTTAGTGGACATTATGTCATCATTCATGAATGCTTGTTTTGTATGAGTATGAAGAAGGGATAACAGTAAAAACAGAACAATCTTGCTCCTAAGGGATGATTAATAATATGTTTAATAATGAGAATACAGATGTCAGTGGCATATGCAATTAGAAATGATCATGAACATAATTTTTGACAGTGTGTGATTGTATCAATGAAGAGAAAGCCAATTCGGGTTTTACTTTACGAAATCCTTTGTATAATTATGCATACTCGATAAACTTAAAAGCTTAGATTTCGTACTAGTACAGTAAACTAGTATCGTCGTATATCTGCATTTCCCTAGTAATGCTTTAATATATTGGCATTCTCATTTAAAGAAATTTCACTTCAGAGAAGGCAACTTGAAGAACAATTCTTGTCAATAATTGCCAAATGACTTTCACTTAAATTGTAAGTTGAGGGAGTAAATCTCTGTAAACATCTCAAAATAATATAGCAAAAGCTTTTACAAACCTTTCTGTCTCTGCCAATATTGAGCACAATGAGCTCCACTAGCCCTTTTGTATTCATCAGGAAACCCAATGTTAGTGCTTTCTGAGGTGGATTCTTGTATGCTAAGGCAACAAGAAATGTACCTGTAACTTTCCCAAGACATGCAGCTCCAACAACAATTATCAGATTATAGAAGAATGTACCACCACGCATTGCATCAATAATATTGGTCCGTAAGCCACTGACAACAAAGTATAATGGCAACATCAAAATAGAGATGAAGTCTTCTATTCTCTTTGTCAGTACTCTAGAAAATTGGCCATTCTTTGGAATGATGAGACCAAAGATAAATGCACCAAATATTGCATGTACACCTATTGCATCTGTTGCAAATCCAGAAAGGAGTACTCCAACAAATACGATGCATACATAGAGCTCATCAACATGGTCATTGTCAAGAGTTTGACAAGATAACCAACTCATCAGAAGCTTTACAACAGTGAACATGAGAATAACAAAACCAATAGCAGAGAGAAAAATCCAAACAACTATCAAGGGTGTTGTGCCTGAACCTGAAAGTGCAACTGCGATAGCAAGAAGGATCCAAGCAACAACATCATTAACAGCAGCTGCAGCTATTGCCTTCTGTCCAACATCTGTTGTTAGGAGTTTGCGTTCAGCAAGAATACGAGCAAGAACTGGAAAAGCAGTTATCGACATCGCCACTCCCATGAACAGAATAAATGGACCAAGTTCTCCATTTTTCTGTATGGTTTTCTTGAGATAAAAGGAGATTCCAACTCCTGCCATAAATGGCAGGGATATCCCTGCAGCTGCCATGACCATAGTTTCTTTCCCAGTCCGACAAAGGAGACTGAGATCTAGCTCAAGCCCAACCATAAACATAAAATAAAGAAGACCAATATCAGCAAAGGTTTCCATGAGAGTAATGCTTTTCTCAGGGAAAAATGTTTCTCTAAAATGAGGCACATATCCGAGAGCAGTTGGTCCAAGAAGAATCCCACCCTTGCATCAACAATTCAATACATTCAACAAGTTAGTGTTATTCCTGAATAAAAAACGGTAACATTTCTGAACAGAAGACTGTTGACAATCTAGAAGCTAGTTTCATACTCCTTTGGTATGATGGCAACCATTTCCTGGACGATAATCTTAAAACAATTTTCTTAACCAAAAACCAGTAAACAATAGAATAAATATTTTTCAACATAAGGTAATAATTCAAACTTCTTTAAAATCTTCACAAAGTAATTTCTGTTATCAAATATTATTTGATGGAAATTGGAGAAAGATATTAAACCAAGCTAATCGCCAATTTCTTGTGCATAACAAAAATACAAGCCATCAAATAAAATTGCAAAAAGTCTAGTCAAGTTAAAACATTAAAACATTAAGTATGTCTTTGCTTTGTACTTCTTTCTTTTAGTTTGGATTTTTACCCTTCTTTTAGTTTAAGTTAAAACATTAAGTATGCAATGTAAGCAGAAAATATTTTTAAAATTATGGACTTAGTGAAATTTGAATGTAAGCGCTGATCGAATAGCTTCCACAACATGTGGTTTCTGCTTTAGATAAATGTGACTGCAATCCTTCATCATTTCACTATTTGCCAATGCCACATATCGATTAAGCCTTTCAAGTTTAGTCTACCCCAAATACAAATTGTTGGCTCCAAAATCTCTCCAGAAGTAGAGACGCCTTTTAAAATAAAATTGATAATTCCTTCAGTAAGTTATATTAATGATGTCTTTGGGAGCAAGAAAATGTCCTCGCGTTGACCATTGTTTGAGGACATTTTCTTTTGCAGACTTGTTTTGAACTTACACTATATCTTTTCCATTTGACATTGCTAGTAAGCTTCTAGATAATTGGAAAGGAAACCCCGTGAACCAAAACCTGTGAGCTTCATGAAATGGCATGGCAGAAATGATGATCACTGTAGACACCTAAAAATGCCCATTTCCTAACATCACCTATCACATACCTGCTTTCCACTAATTGAATCCCCTAAAGTCCTAATCCCATTTCCATAAGTCCTAATAACCTAATTCCCTTCCCACTTCACATGATTATTTATTAAATCCCACCTTTTTCCAGTCAAAAATCTAAAAAGAAATTAAAAATCTATTTTTATCTCCACCTCCATCTCATAACAACACCATAAAAGGATAAAACAATTTAATAATTCCTTTTTCCTCCACCCTCTATGTCACAACTACCCAACCAACACAATCTCAACCATTAATTGTCCATCTAATCTTGACCATTGATCAACCCAATTTCAAACCTATAAATCTACCCATTCCTAAGCCATTTTCTACGGTCGTCAATATGAAATGCATCATCATACTGCTTCTGTGAGCAACCACATCTCATTATTCATTTAAACAGCAATCAATCGAGCATATTTGTTTATTTCATTCATATTTTTACAAGTTTCTCACGTGTGTGTTAGACGTGAAGTGGGATTTACTATTAAGATTTTATTGTGCATTTTCATTCATATTTGGTCGTACATAGTCACATTTCAATTTTAGACTTGAGGGATTTCAATTATCGTAATTGATATGCCTCACTTCAAAGGACTACTCAATCTCAAGTACAGTAAATAGGAGCAACTGTGTTAACTGACACAGATATAGAAATTCTCTTAGATAATCTATGGGGACATGCAGTAGCTCTCAGTGATAATGGTCCGTTCGACATTTTTACACTAGTTGCAATTTCCTTGGTTGAAGGAATTATACTGAAAATTGTAGCAGTCTTCAAGAAATACTCATTCATTTTGGTTTCTTGTTTCTAATGCACCTGTACTATTTCTCAAGCAAGTTCTGAAACATATTTATTATTCCAAAAAAAATCATTACCTTCTGAGCCAAATAATCTGTAATTTTTATGTTCCCTTTCAGATTGTTGATCTCTAGAATTTCATACAATCAACATCGTCTAAATACTTAGCAAAAGTTGATGATCCAAGAAATGCTTTTCAACTTTGGATTGCTAATTTAATCCCCTGTTTGACACATCAACTTAATCCTGAGCATGTGGTTCACCGTTCAGCAATATTTTATTTTTCTCGAATAATTGCCCCATTGCTCCAGTGGCTTGCTCAATATCAAATTTTGTTTTTTGTGGATAGATGATGTCATAAAACTTGAGCTTTGAATTGGCTAAAAGGAGAGCACCCAAATCATTAATTACCATAACATAGATATTTCTATCATCTCAATTCCTTGTTTCTTTTAGTAACAATATTTGAATAAATATGTGATGACTTAATTGCATGTCTGCTTGACCTCCTCTATTTCCCTTTTTCTCTCATATGCAATTATGTTTCCTCCATTTTCTTAAAATGCAAACGTGATACAATTAACTTGTCTGATTTTCCTTGTCTTCTCTATTTCCTACTTTTTACACTTGTCATCTAATGATCATTCAAACTATGCTGTGTTTTACACTATTAAGATTTGGAAAATTCAGTGCAGCGAGAATATTTTGGCCATGAACAGATTATAATTGTTTGCGTTGAAATATTGTGCAGCCTGCGATAAAATAGAGGTTCCTAGTTTTAAATTCTCTACAGCATGCCTAAAATCCCAACTTTAAGGAAAATAATTTATAGGACTACACTATTGCCATGTGTATTCGAACTAAAATGTTTCTTGTGTCTACAAACCTGCTCTAATTAACATCTACCTTTAAACAATTGGAGCAACACTTCATCCTGCTAGCCACATAACATGGGCAGTATTATGCTAGGCCAAACAAGTGGTCTTCACACCAAGATCAAAGATATTTTTCTTTATGATTTCCCCACTGCAACACACACTGTCAAATCTAACAAGGATTCTCAAATCATTTCTACTTAACAGTCCCATTTCTGCTTGCTAGTATATTCTAGGTAAGATTTTCTTACGTATATGTTGTGAACTCTCGTATGAGCCTAACAGCTGGTTGCTTTAAATTTATGAAGTTGTTTAGGATAGCTTAACAATATTTTCCTTCATATTTCCTAAGGTGCAAGAGCAGGTTTTCTGATTATTAGAAACAATTTGAGTTCAATTCTCTTACTCTAAAAAAACTGAGTTCATATTGAAAATTTCATGGATTTTCTCTTTCACTCTTCATCTCCCTCAATGTTTCGAAGAAAATCAATAAGTTATCTACTTATTCTCACACTTCCACTCTCATTTCTTAATATTTTCTCAATTGTAGGCCTTTTTTTGCACAAAGTTTATAACCACAAACAATTACTCTCATTTTTACAATTGCATAGCAGTTGGAAGAAAACAAAGCACACTCCAAGCCACAAAGGATCTAGTAGCTCACGCGATAAAGCAACCATGAAAAGATTCTAAGTTCAATCTCTATAGAAAATAACATAGTATTAGAGTTGTACTAGGACCCCAAGCCTAGAAGAATGGTCTAGGGAGTTGTTGAAAGAAAACAAACAATACCCTCAAACACAAAAAGGCCAGTAACTTGAGTGATAGAGCACCCCAATATGCCAAGCACAGTCCTTAGGAAGGACCTAGATTGTCCTAGTTAGCCCATAGAATATAAGTGATTTTCTTTGAGTGTCAAAACCTAGGAAGCAACTTCTCTCTTGAAACACTTCAACCTAAAGCCAATAAGGTGGCAGAGATTAAATTTTTCTCACCAAGGCAAGCTTTTGTTTGTTGCCAATATGCAAATTATAACAAAAGCACTTCCACCGTCATGTCCTATTGTTGTCTAACTTGTAGGCCTATCATTCCACATTTCACAACCATTAAAAGTTTATATTTGCAGAGAGGAAACTAAAGCTAGATTATAGGCTTGCATTTGAGGAACGGAAGCTAGAATTGACCTAAGGCTACGTTCAAATGTGAATTATTATTTATTACCTAGGCTCTCTCTTGAACCTAGAGCCAAAGGAAGATTTCATTTGAATGATGTTCAACACTCCCCCACACAATTTCTCTCTTGAAGCTACAACCAACCTAATAGAATAATCATCTCTCACTTGGGCATCTTCATTTTTGAGTTTACAACATGCTCAATTGTTTAGACTAACTAGGAATCAAACCCTAGGGCCTTATTCACCCAACAAGCTACTATCAATTATGTTATATAAGGGGACTTGAGGATCTATTTTCATGGAGCAAGGGTCACATGAAGCAAAAGAAAAATTGTGCTAAAAAAAATTATGATAGACGTTTTATTAGAATATTTTCCTGAAAAATAGCAGCCCCTACTTTTTAGGATCTATTTTAAATTTTGGAGCTTAAATGTTTAAGCTAAACTACATTATTAAGCTCATGGGACCGCTGACTTTAAAATATTCCAAAAAAATCTCAGCAGCACCCACAGAAATTTTTTAGGAAGCCCCCCTCCATGAGACCTTACCCTAAGCCATGAAAAAAAAAGGGGGGCTGAAAATAAGCAGCAAGTGCATATTGTCAAAAATCCATGTGGCTCCACAAGTTTTTTTCCCTCTTTTTTAATATTTGCTTTTAATTTTTTTTTCTATTTTTTTATTACACAAATCATATTAATATTATAAAAACAAAGCCACCAACTCCACAAGTAATTCCTAAATAAGTTGAACCGCTAGCCAAAATAAGCTAGGCAATGGCATGGAGACCTACCCTAAACTAGTGTAAGTTGTATTTATTTCCCCACAATAAAATAATTCAAATAAGGTCCATTTATAGATTTATAAAATAATGTATTGAATATTGGATAGAGTTTGAGTGGACCATTATCTAAAAGACAACTTGTATTTTTCACACATAAAATAAATTTAATGCTGAATAGAATTTGACTGGACTATTACCTAAAAGACAATTTGTATTTTTCACACATTTAAAAACTTCCTATATCCAGAAAAAACACTTAAGTGCCCCATCGAGTTTGACCAGACCATTATTTAAAAGACAATTTGGACTTTTCACACATATAAAAAATGTTTATATACCCAAGAAAATCACACATTAGCTGTTGGACGTTAAAATTCTTCCTCTATTCTAAAAAAATAAAATAGAAGGCTTACTAGACTGCTCATTTTAAGCATACAACTAAAAAATCCTAAAACATAATTATTCTACATAGCACGCCGGAAAGAACGGGGCCCTGCATTATGTAGTAATCATAATAAAACTAAAAGAAAATGACAGAAATTGTCAAAGAGAACATGAATTTTAAAATAAATTTCCAAAGAAAGAGGATATTTAAGGAAAATTACAGAGAAATTTCTACAGAAAAGATAAAGCTAAAGAAAATTCAAAGGAAAAATTGACGTTTAAGAAAATTTCCAAACAGAAAATGAAGTTTACATGCTTACGATTATTTCAGCGACGACCCCGGGCTGCCGGAGTGGCCTCAACAGCGCACGCAGCGCTCGCGTCAAGAAAATGACGAGAGAAATCTGCAGGGCCAGTAACGGCAGTGCAAACTTCAACGGTTTGTCACCTTCCCATACTCCACTCGACGTGCTGTTCACCATCGCCAGCCGAGAAATATTTGTATTCGTCCCTTCTTTGGTTCTTACCCCAGGAAAATGGACAAATTTGGAGGTTTAGAGTTCGACTCTTCCAAAACGGTATATAAAGAAGAATACAAGTGATAATAATTATTATCGTGAAGACTAAGGGAGAGAGCCGGATGGTGGAGTGAGCTCTATGTGAAGTGATAAATGGTTATAATTATTATTGTAAGGCTAAGGGATAGCGATGGTGTAGTGGGTTCTATGGGGATAAAACATTTGAGAAGTAAATAATTATTATTGTAAGACTAAAGGAGAGGGTCTCATGGTGGAGGAGAGGGTCTCATGTTTTTATCCTACGATACAATTTTGAGCGATGGTGTAGTGGGTTCTATGGGGATAAAACATTTAAGAAGTAAATAATTATTATTGTAAGACTAAAGGAGAGGGCCTCATGGTGGAGTTTGTTTTTATCCTACGATACAATTTTGATAGAACTGGTAATAATTATTATTGTAAGACTAAGGCAGAGGACAATTATTATTGTAAGACTAAGGGAGAGGGCTCGATGGTGCAGTGGGTACCTATCTGGAGGTGACAGCTGGACCTCATTTAATAACAATGTAAGATCCAATTTTTTTTGCAATTATATTAATATGATGTACCAGGGGTCCTATCTGGAGATAGGAGCTGACAGCTTGGGCCTCATTTAATAACAATGTAAGATCTATTTTTTTTTTTGCAAATAGTTATATTAATATGATATATATCAAAAAAATGTCCTATTAATGATAGAGTAAATACTTTCCACCTTCCCAAATTTAGGTGAATGCAAATAGAATTTTTTTTGCATAATAAATGCACTAATGCATTAAAACTCATTGACATGTACATAACCCATTTACATTTCAACCACCATAAATTCAACAAGTGACCAACTTGGAAATACATTTATGTACACTTGAAATATGACCTAACCCAACCACACCTCATTTTAGCCTATCTTAGCACATTAATTAATTAAATAGTTAATTTACTTAGCACCATTATCCCACTTTATCCTAGCCAATTAATTAATTTAACCTACCTCCTTTATCCTAATAAAGCTAACATTTTTCCACATTCGTTTAAAATCTCTTAATCCCATTTAAGTTAATTATTCCATAATTAATTAACCTTATCTTCTTCATAACCCTCATTAACTCAACCTAGTCATATCAAATCAATTGATATTTCATTAATTGATCTAACCCTCACCCCTAATCCTCATTATCACTATTTCCTAATTTTAAATTCCTACATCTCAACTACCCCCACTAACCTCTTACACACTCTCTTCCCAATGTGTGTTCACAAATGTGTGAGCACGCTTCCCCATCACATAGGCTAATCCTTCTCCATTCCATGATTCAAACCTATCTCTCTTTTAATCCCAACCCTCCAACCGATCAATCCTAGCCCTTAGTTCCTCTCACCAATTTTTTATATAATGAGGCCTTGGCTCTCATTCTTTGCATTCACCTTTATGTGACTTTTTTCCCAAGAGAAGAGAAACCTATGAATAACCCCTTGAAATTAAAAGGGAGATATAAAGTAAAGGATATTATGATCCTTTGGATAAAAGAGAGATTAATGAAGAATATATATATACACTCTTTAAAAAAGAAGAAATTTTATTTATTTAAATAATTTTTAAAAGGCAACATTTTGTGAAAGGGTGTGATGGTTTGGAAACCACCCTTTAAAAAAATATATAAATCATTCATGTGAGAGGGTGATCCCACAATAGTGGTTTACAATTTTGGGCCAAAGTGGACACTGAAATAATATTTTTTAACTAAATCTTCACTTTTGGGCACCTAGATCAACTAAACCATGAGGAATTTGAAGATGATGTAAATTAAATTTCATTACATTTTTTCTATAAATTCTAAATATATTTTTTTCAATTTTTTTGGAATCAAATTGCACCTTTTTTTTCCATCTCCCTCGAAAACTAGTTTTTTTTTCAGAAAACAACATTTTTAAAAAGTGACGCTCACCGTGTAATGCATAATTTTTTTTCCATGAAGGATAAAATTCTAATTCTTTCAAATTTAGATTCATAACTTTGATATCTAGTGCTTCCACTTGGTTAGATAGTTTTTTATTGAATATTTTTTCTTTAATCAAGTTTTAAATTCAAACCAATTATAATTCAAACATAGTGCGACCGTATAACGCGTAACTTTTTTGTATGTATCAAAATTCTTTTTCTTTGTTGGGTCAAGGAATTTAATATTTGGTGCACTAATATTTTCAATTTATTTTTTTAATAATATGCTATTTTTCCACATGTGCAGAACATAGAGCTTGATTTTGGTGAAAAACCTACATTCACAAGAAATAAAAAATTAATATAATAATTAAATTTATTTTTTTAAAAAATTATACTTTTTGGGAAGCTTATAATAAGGACTACATACTTGCAAAAAATAAATTTTAAATGAATTCATTTGATCCCCCAAAAGGTAAACCAAAAGTGGTTTTTTATCAGCATTTTGATAGGTGTAAAGGAGACTTTGTTATAAGTATGGTAGCGGGGTTCTATCCAAGGGGGTTTGATTTAAGGTAGTTTGATCAAACCCTCTTCAATTGGAATTCTTTAAATAGAATCTTTTAAGGCTTAAATCATTATATTTCCTAAAAATATGTGATTTTAACAAAAATCAGTTCCTTCCAGAAATTGTAAACCAGCTTTGTGGGATTACCTGAGACATGGAAAAAACATTCAAGGAGAGAAGAGAAAAAAGGAAAGAGGAACTAAAAGTGCACAAAGGAGTAAAGGTTAGGGTTTAGGTGGGCATTTAAACATTTGGAGAAGGGGAAAACAATGTGTGTCCAACTCGGGGTACAACGTACACCTAGGAGTGTCTTAATCAGGGCTAAGTTTATGTCATGAGGGCAGGTTGGTTCTATGCAAGAACTAATTCCTCTGGGGGTGTTTGTGCTGGAAAACAGTCTAGATATATAACCATTCTTCTGAGTGTTGGATAGCAATCTTTCCATGACTTTAAGATAAGTATTGAGAACCATGGATTCAATAATATTGAAAATATTGTCTATACGATTTGGTGCTAATATGATTAATCTATGTGGAGGTGTTGTTCCATTTACTATGTTGATTATTTAATTCTCACATGTTTCTAGCTTACATTAATTATCCACATTTATTTTGATAATATTGTCTATTATAAATTATATTAACTCTAATATTTGTTATATTAAATATGTTGCTAATACTTAATAATAGTAAGAGGAAAAGTGAAATTACATTTGGTATTGATCAGCCCCTCTTATCTTTGAAATTTTCATTATTATTAATTATCCAAAAATAAATAAATGGAGTATTAACATTATATAATTTAAGGATGAAAATTTTTATTTTTAACAAAGAGTGTAACTATTGGAAAATTGAAAAGATAAAATTGAAATTCAATCTACATTACACATAATGGGTAGTAAAAGTTTAAATAAATAAATAAAGCTCATATACTTCCCTCAAAAGACTCTATCACTATAATATATCTCCAACATCATGATGGAACAAACTAAAAGTCAACATCACAAAGGTAGAGAAATATGAGTCTTATTGTGAAGTATTGCCTAAATTGATAAAAAAATAATAATTATAAAATATGAATCATTGTAGGAGGGTAAAAGCACAAAGTTGTGTCACACTTTATAAAAGAAATGGTCAATGTTGATCCAACTTTTAAACTTGAATTACTAAAAAGTGGCATTTATGTTTTGAATTTTGAAATGATGTAAACCAATAAAATATGTATTTTTTATTCTATTTTATGTTTTTATTTATTTTAAACTAGTTTTTAATAAATTAATACTATAATTTAATTGCTGATAAAATGCTAAAAAATGAAGTTGCGTAACATTTTATGATAAATTTTATAAAAAAAAAATTCAAATTTTTTGTGTGTATTTATAACTTGAAACTTTAGTGCATGGGTATATTTTTTTCCAATTTTGATAAATATATATTTTTAAATAAATATTAAAATGTGTGAATCAAAAATAGTTGTTTTCATTAGGCGTCAACTTTTATATTATATATTTATCTAAAGTGGAAAAAAAATATACCATCTTGAAATAGATTCTTTTATCTAGTGTATCATATTTTTTTCAAATTTTTTAAATAAGTTTTAGTATTTTTACTTGGCATGGTAATCAACCTAATATTTTGTACTAACAACCTACTTTTAGTAAAATAAAATAAAAATATATAAATAATAATTAAACTATTAAAATAAATATATTTTTGAAAAGCACACTTATGTATCTACAAAAGGGTATTTTTATATTTTTAAAAATATGTTATTTACATTAGCAAGAGTTATTGAAATTTCAAGTTTTTCAAATAATTTTTTATTTTGGTAAATTGGACTCAAAGTGGTGCTCCATATATTTTTAGCCAACAATTTTAGTTGAAAAAGTTGTAGAAGTATCTAACTTAGCTAGAATGAACCTTACTAGATCATATGTTTGACCAAAAATGATTTTTAGTTAAAAACACTTAAATTTAGTTGTGTTGATAAGTTGGTTGAAAGTGTGACACAACTTTGCGCTTTTACCCGGGAATGTGTCATTCCTTTCTATATCACCATTCAATAGTTCATAATTTTAATCATTCTACTAACTATCACTATGTCTCTAGTTCATACATTTCATATGGGCAAGGCTAACTTTATGTAACTTCTCAATCAAATAGTATCCATCTCTAGTTGTCAAAATTTATTCTAACAAAAAGATAGAAGGAAATACTTATGATGAACCCTAACTCCAACATATAATTTTTCCCCACATAATTCTTGTCATATATCTAAGATGATACTATTACTATATTATAACGAGAATAATATAAATAGTTTAAATAGAGTATGTTAGGGTTAGAGATGGCAGATATCTAACAATTAAATGCAGATTTAATTCATAAACAAAGAAACTAAAACACACACAGAATAAATCATAACACAGAGAATTTAACGTGGTTCACCCAATCCGGGCTACATCCACCAAACCGCAGTCATCCAATACTTTTATTATCCAGTGCAAAAACCTTATCACAATCTTGCAAATAATCGCATTTTTCATCATACTGTAATACCCAACTGAACACATTTTTAACAATCTTAGAAGCTTCCAAATTTTGGGTTCTACAAAATCGGATTTTTCTTTTTTTCATTGATTTTTTCCTTTTTCGATGATGACGCGAAAAAGTAGGAAGAAAATCTTTACCCCAAACCCCGACAAGGATACATGTCGGAGTGTACAATATACCATGGGCTATACACTATAGCATAATCAGTCGCCACACACCAACAGAGTACACTATTTTTTGATTGAGTATATGAATGTTGATTTCCTTGCACAATCAAACCACTATATCTAGTCTCTTTATGCTATTTTATTTCCAAAAGTTGTATAGATTCACCAGGGTCACGATCTTTTCTTAAAACTCTCACCAAAATATTTACCAATCATTTATATGTCAACCATTCCTTTAGGAAATAAAACTGGATGGCATAAACCCTTGTGTGGAAGCACCACTTGTTGAAATAGATAGACGACTCTCTGATCTTATCGACATGTTCTAGTTTATGATATTGCTATCAAGATTCAATCATGTAGTTTTTATGAGTCGAACTCATTGACCCATGATTTACAAGTCAAACTTATTGATCCATTGAATCATGGGTCAATGAGTTTGACTCGTAAAAACTACATGGTTGAATCATGATAGCAATATCACAATTTGACATGCTATGGAAAATCCCACCTACTTATCAATGTTCTAGTTTAGTCATATTACAAGGAAAAGCCTCTATAACACGAAGCATAGACATAGATGGGGACCAAAATGGCAACGAATCCTCTCCTATCCAAATCTTAACTTCAAATGTGTGAAGTTGTATTTTGACCACGTTTAGCAATGATTGAAAACTATAACTAAATTTGGTGACCACAGTTCAATATCTAACAATTATGTCTTGATCATAAGAACTCCTTGAATAACCTTTGTAACCTGCTTCCGGAGCTCAACCAAGCCACACCAATTGGCCATATGTAGTTCCAACATAAAGAGGAGTGTCATCAACATATTAATCCATTCAAGCTATGATTGCGTCAAAGCTTGTTTCTACATACCTGGGAACATTTTCAGTGATGAATATTACAACATTTTCTAAATTTACCACCTCTTTAACCATAATAGCTAGAAATGATAGAATAGACACACTCCTCATTACAAGGTTGCATGGGTTGATGTTAAGGTTTTGAGGAAAGGTTGTTTATGTTTAATTTCTTATAAAAATGCCTCCTCGCTAGCATTCTTCTTCAAACTCATTCACAGTTCGTTGTGTCTTTTCTCCAACTACTCTAATCCTTCAAGGATTGCATACCTGACTCACAAGTCGATCACACATCCATTGTAACTCTTTTCCATTTTCGCAATAATTGGACAGTGGGTTCCATCATTTATATTATGGATTCTTTTCTTTTCATTCTTTAGGTTTTTTTTTTAAGAGTAATTTGTTCTTATCTTAGGGTTCCAATATATAACCTTAATCTTTTCCTTCATGCATGTTTTTCTCATGATGATTATAAATTGGTTGACAATGTATAACTTTATTCTTAGACCACTAATCTTAATAAAGAGCATTGTTGGAACTTGGATTGACGATAGTGATCTAGATGCTAGTAGTATCTTAGGGAAATGAGCCTGATTTGTTAGAAACATAGATATGTATTAAGGACAAATAAATGAAAACATTGCACACTAAATTATGATTGAATGAAGAATAAAGTTTTACAAAATAAGGAGAGATATTTTGATCTAGGTATTGCCCCATGAAGATCATTGGCTTCATCAATATAGTTATTTACTAGCTCTAGATGTCAATTGCAACTATCCCTAGGATAAGAAAGACTCCTTGACAATGTTGGCAATTGCTTAAGTATTATTGGTTGCCTTTGTTCTTATTCTTTTTATATTTCAAGTAAAATATTTTCTATCATTTAATTTTTGTTTTCTTAAAGTACCTCTAGTATTAAGGTGGAATTGAAATAAATTCATAAAAAGCATTTTATTGAAAATTTATATAACTTTCAATACATCTTTAAAAATATATTCACTATCATTTACATAAAATTCCCCTTGACCAAACATAGGTTGAATCCCATTAAGTGAGGATCCATAATTATTGTTCAAGTTGATTGAAAGGTGTAGAAATCATTATTCTAGTCTACATCTTTTACAAATTCATTGGTGTTACAAGCCTCTAGATCTCAAGAGTATTAATGTGTGGCTTACCTAATTTACCTAATTTAACATATTATTTGGTTTCATCCTCTTTGAAAAGGTTTAACATTTTTTTCTCTCTATCAAGAACTTGACCATTAGGAAAGACACTGGTCTATTAAGACCAAATTCTCAAATTTTATCAAACATAGACTTCATAAAAATTATTATTCAATAATATGAATAAAGACAACTCTATTAAAATGCATTGAGTACACATTTAATTGATCATACACAAGTCAAATAGAAGACACATTCTTATTTAAATTATTATTGTCCAGAGCTTTAGTTGGTCACCCAAATCTTAATAGATTTGATCAAGAAGCAAGGTAGATAAGGGGATGATAGAGATCATGAAGCATAATTATCTCTTAAAGAGTAAATCAAATAGAAGCAAAAATGTTTCTCATAAATAAAGAGTTACATGTGAGCACAATATTTGCACCTAAATCCAACCCATGAAACAAAAATGGTACCTCTAGTCAATAATTAGGAATCATGTTGAATTGAAATTATAGGATCAATCAATGAATAACAAGGTTTCTTTTTCATTTAAGTTTCACCAAACAAATGGAAAGCTTAATTTTACATTATAGAACCCTAAATATCAAATTTTTATCAAGGTCTTGGAAGATTGAATTATCACGAGATTTAAAATAAGATATGATCAATATAGTAGTATTAAGTTCATATTTTTATTTAGATAGTGCACTCTTATATAAGGACTTGTATTTGGAATAACAATTAGTGTAGATCAATATTCTTTTTTTCAAGTGATTTGTGAATATCCATGATAATTTTATCTATATTGAGTTATTTTACTATGTTTGTTATGTAAGTTACGTTATGGGCACATAACCCATAGGTCCTTGGACTCACATCTTAAACTTGGAAAATTGACGTTGTGTTTGAAATGAGTTTGTTAGAA
Source organism: Sequoia sempervirens (assembly GCA_007258455.2). Taxonomy (NCBI): domain Eukaryota; kingdom Viridiplantae; phylum Streptophyta; class Pinopsida; order Cupressales; family Cupressaceae; genus Sequoia; species Sequoia sempervirens. The sequence goes on along the minus strand of VDFB02271358.1, from coordinate 162,862,126 downwards.
TAACACCATGTTGTCATAAGATATGAAACCAAATAGGCTCTTAGGCTTAGACATGGAGACATGTCGATTCTTACAAGGGTAGAGGCTATCTATTCCAACCTTTTCTAGGATATACAAGTAGGTTATGTGATGTTTAAATCTTTCACATTTTTTTAAAAATCATTTTAGTGAATTTTCCTATGTTGTCAAACTTATATGGTTATTGAATATTCATATCAATAATTTGGACCTAGTATTTTTATCAAGTACCTTTTGGGTAGTCATAACCTATTGTTGTTTTCTTTGCTTAAGGTGATTAAAGGGATTTTTTTATATTTTCTATTTTACTTTGTTATTGGATTTGATCAACCCAATAACCTTGTACAATTGCCTTATTATACTAAGATTTTATTTGTACATTGATTTTGATATATGAAAAGAGGATATTCATGTAGTTTGGAATGCATGAACATCACCTTGGAATGTATGTTGAATTTATAGATTATAATTTTATAAATTATGAGTGACCACATAGTATTGGACATGTATAGTAATTATTATGTGATTACATTGTAATACTTTAATAATTTAAAGGAGTTACATGAGTGAGTAAAACGATAGTGTTGAAGGATAGGAGGTTAAGTACATAAACTATAATTATCTTTTCAATTATAAATTCATGATATATTTCATAAGAAATCTATATAGTTCTCATCATAATTTGGATTGGAAAAGTTATTTTATTAAAATTTGTTAGTGTAATTAAAAGTGTTGTACCTTGTCCTAAGTCATAATTACACCTTACTTAAGTTTATTTAGGGACCACATGGGAGGTAGTTGGAGAATTTCCACTTTTGGTGGACACATCATGTGATTACATCTCCACCTTTTGTAGGAGATCCGCCTTTTGTGGTGATTATCACATTATCACTTGTCCAACTTAGGTGGAGTGATAGCTTTTCATAGTTGTCTCATGTCATAAGATTACAACACTTGTCATAATCTTATGCCCTTCTATGTTCTCACTTTGGATATATAACCAAGGGGTCTCTCTCATTGTAAACAATCATATCATATCATTGACATTGAATACAGTTTATTCTTGTCATATTCATCTCTCTCTTTTGTGCTTTCCATTTAGTCCATAGATCTTGGCAGCCATAGCCAACATGGTATCAAAGCAGATTAGGTGTCATTGGAGAGTCTTTTTCTGAAGAGAGATACCATATTTAGGGAGGTTCCATTTTTGGCTCTTTGTCATAGGTTCATATTGGAGCTTGTTGGTGCAAATCTAAGCTCACCATTGCGTCTAGAAGGTTCAAGAAAGTTATTTTTTCCTTTGTTTCATCCAAATCGGACATTCAAGGCAAAATCTATGAGGGTTTGAAGTTAAGGAGTCACTGCCAGATCCAAAAGGTAGCTGTAATTCTGGAGCATTTTGGGTCAAACTGACCTTGCCATCGCGTCCAGAAGGCCCAAAAACCCTAAAATTGACTATCAATTCATCCATTTTGGAGCAGTTGTCTGCTGAGGCAAAAAAAAAATCTTAGAGAGCCATACAGCCCCTAAGGCATCATTATTGCACAACGGTACAAAAAAAAAAAAAGTTTTTATTTTCTACGAATATTTTTTTCAAAAATTTTGTAGTTTTTATTTTTCATATTGTAAAGTTTTTTTAAAAAAAATAAAAAAGCAAAAATTTTGCAAACTTTAAGTTTGCACTCTACGTATGACCTGCGCAGAGTAGGTACGAGCAGCAGGCCCACGTTGTCACGTAGCATTCCCCCATCCGCCCACTCGGATCCTCATAATCTTTGGCGGTCACCCATTGAAAACCGGTGAAAGTCTTTCAAATCCCGACATACAACTAGGACAGACCACATGTTGATCATCAATCACATCAGAAGATTCTGGAAAAGATTCTTTTGACCTGAGGTGACCAGTGAAGTTCCTGTGCACATCAATTTTAATCCAAGAGTAAGAGAATATTCGACCCAGGAGCATATTCCCTTGATGGCCGCATGAACGTCAAATTTAACATCGTGTGTTGCTGACATCAGCCATGCATCAGCATTGCATCATCATTTTTCAAAAAAATTATACCCCCTCTCCATTGAGCTTCTTGATTTTGGAGGCGAACTTCAAATGATGATATCTTGTTCATTTTGGCTCCTTTTTTGTAGCAATTTTTTTTTATTTGGGCTAATTTTTCATGCTCTTCACAGTGGTGTAGTTATTTTTTGGTTTTGGTGCCTAGGTTTTTTAGAATTTTCAGATTCTCACAAGTGTTGTTGCTTCGTCCTCATTTTGGGAACTTCGGGAGCTCATATCTTGCTCCCACGGTAACATTTTTGGGTGCAATTTTTTTTAAAGTGCATTATTTTTCATTTACTTCTCAATGGTATGATCAAATTTATCTCATTTTGTACCAAAAATTGTACTTAATTATGTGGCCTATTTTGGCATTTGCATGTACCAAGATCAAAGACCAATTCATTGTTTTTGGAAAGTGGCAACTGTAAATGCACTAAATATAAAGTGCCAAATCAGATATTGCTTGGGGGGTTTCTTGATTGAGTGATTTGGGGGGTAATCTTGCAGTGATTGCTTGCATTTTCTTGCTTGGTTTTTATTCTTGCAATGGGGAAATATCAAATTGAATGCCTAACTCCATATAATTATGCTACATGGAGAAAATCAATATGGAACTATCTCATGATGAAAGGTCTAATAGGTCATCTAAAGGAAAACATTCAAAAACCTACTGATGCTAAAGAATTGGCAAGGTGGGAGATTGATCGTGAAAAAACACTTGGATGCATATGTTCATTAGTCTCTTTTGATTTGCAATTTCATATTGAATCATGTAATACACCTAAAGAAGCATGGGAGAATTTTAAAAAATTGTATAGTAAAACAAATAAGATTAGAGGATATCAGATTGATAATGATTTGATAAATCTTGATCCTAAATGTTTTGACTACATCCAAGACTACATCTCCAAAATCAAGTAATTAAGAACACAATTGAAAGAATGTAGTATTGAAAAAGAGGATTTACAATTGATTTTAAATGTGTTATCCAAGCTTGGTCCTGAGTATTCAGAATTTTTTCTGGCTTTCATACCCATCGACTTTCTATGGGAGCATCATATGTTGATCCTAAGTTTGATGACTTTGCAAATCTCCTAATTCAAGAGGAAGCTAAGTTAATGAACATGGGTCTAATCAAATCTTCCAAGTCACATGCATTAGTCGCTAGTGAGTCTAAGGTATGGAAAGAATCAGGGAATCTTGATAAGAAGCAAAACAAGAAAAAGAACAAGCCACATAAAGAATTAGAATCCTCATCCTCAAAAGGAGAAAAATCTAAGAAGGAGAGGCCTTTTTGTGCATATTGCAAGAAGGATGGACATGAAGAACATTATTGTTATAAGAAGGATATTGATGAGTTGAAAAATATTCTCAAAAAGAATCACATTGATTTGCCTTCTAGAATGTCTGAATCATCTTCTTCTCCTTCTACTTCAAAACAGTCTAAAAAGGACAAAGGTAAAGCTTCATCATTAGAATATAAAGGTCAAGCTCTTTGTGCTCTTTCAGGTCCAGGATCAGGGAGATGGCTTCTAGATTTAGGAGCATCTCATCATATGGCATCTTCATAAACTATCTTCTCTTCATTTTAGCCTTGTGTTATGTCTCCTATCTTGATGGGAAGCAATACATACATGAGTGTAACAAGGAAGGGATCTATTAGCATTGGGGAACACTTTTCAAGATGTCTTGTGTGTTCCTCATTTGACAAACAATCTTCTTTCCATTTATCAGATTACACATGGTGGCGATGGGAGAACTGTGGAGTTCACACCTAATTTTTTCATCATTTGAGACTTGGAGACTAGAGAGATCATTGCTACTAGGGTAGTTGATCATTCATCTCGGTTGTATACCTTTGCATAGTTTGCTTCTAATAGTGACAATGTTCCTTTGACTGTTGATCATATGAACCATGATTCAGAGGAGACATTTGGATTTTTGAACTTGGGAGTTCTCACATCAGATCTAGTACTTAAGCCATGTATTCCATCTCCTCCATCTACTATTGTACTTGATGATGCTTTTGTTGCTATAGTTTTGGCTCCTAGTGATTCAATGCAGCAGGACATAGTCTTCCAAATATGGCTACTTTGGATGAATTCTTGACAAATATTTTAGACTTGTTTGTGGAGTCACATCTTGCAGATTTGGGAGACACCATCGATAGCATTCATCTTCTCTTTGATGAAGATGAACCTTCTTCAGTTGTTGTGAGGGAACACCTTGACCCTCTTGTTCATTCTCTACATGATCATTCTTCACAAATTGGAATGAGTTTGGATTCTTTTGGACAACATTTGGAGGAGATTTCTTTGTCTTTAGAGGGGATATCTTTGTCTTTGGATTATGTTCTACATCAGTCTCTACTAGATGTTGGATTTTCCTCTTCAACAGTGTGGCCTAGAATGCCTGTTTGGAGCGTTTCAACTTTCAACATCGACATGGAGACAATTGAGCATGCTTCAGAGACATCATACATCATCTATATTATTGATATCCTGCATACATCCAAGGTTTTGTTTCTTCCTAAGGGGAGGAACGTTGTTCGGCGAGATTGGATCATCTTTAGCATTCAATGTCGAGCTTCTACCATCATTACAGGAGACTCAACATTGAGGGGGGGCAACCTTGTCTCTCTTCTAGTTCTCTCTTATGGGGGGGTCTTTTTCCTCACATGGAGTTTTTACCTTCTCATTCATCATTGAGAGTATTTCTATTTTGTATTTCATCTGTCTTGTGGGGAGGAGTTTTGACCCATTGGGTTTTCTCCTTTTCTCCATTTGTGAGAGATTGCATTGATTTCATTTGCATTGTACATGGGTACCTAACATGGCCTAGTAGTCGGGACCCATCATTGCATCTTTATGTCATTTGCATAATAATCTGCTATTCCCTAAGTTTCACTTAAGGGGGGGTGTTGGTGTAATTAAAAGTGTTGTACCTTGTCCTAGGTCATAATTACACCTTAGTTAAGTTTACTTAGGGACCACATAGGAGGTAGTTGGAGAATTTCCACTTTTGGTGGACACATCATGTGATTACATCTCCACCTTTTGTGGGAGATCCACCTTTTATGGTGATTATCACATTATCACTTTTCCACCTAAGGTGGAGTGATAGCTTTCCATAGTTGTCTCATGTCATAAGATTATGAGACTTGTCATAATCTTATGCCCTTCTATGTTCTCACCTTAGCTATATAACCAAGGGGTATCTCTCATTGTAAACAATCATCTCATTTCATTGACATTGAATACAATTTATTCTTGTCATATTTATCTCTCTTTTGTGATTTCCATTTGGTCCATAGATCTTGGCAGCTATAGCCAATTCTAACAAAATTACTTGTGAATTTACAAGAGAAAATAATTTAGATAAAGTAAGTATTATGAAAAATATATGTATTCAATGCTAGTATCTTCAATTACTAGTCATGTGCTTCTTTGAGTTGTGATGAAAATGCATCTTATGCTACAGGATAGTAGTTAATTTATAGGGGGAGAATTATTATGTGATTTTTTTTCCGAGAGAATAGAAACCTACGAATAACCCTTTAAAATTAAAAAGGAGATATAAAATAAAGGATATTATGATCCTTTGGATAAAAGAGAGATTAATAAAGAATATGTATAAACAATCTTTAAAAAGAAGAAAAAATATTTATTTAAATAATTATTAAAAGGTAACCTTTTGTGAAAGGGTGTGATGGTTTGGAAACCACCCCTTAAAAGGATATATAAATAATCCATGTGAGGCATGGAAAAAAAATTCAAGGATGGAAAACATTCAAGGAGAGAAGAGAAAAAGGAAAAAGAAACAAAAAGTGCACAAAGGAGTGATGGTTAGGGTCTACATGGGGATCTAAACATTTGGAAAAGGGGTACACAATGTGTGTCTAAGTTTATGTTGTGAAGGCAGGTTGGTTAAGTGCAAGAACTGGTTCCTTTGGGGGTGTTTGTGTCAGGAAACAACCTAGATCTATAACCATTCCTCTAAGTGTTGGATAGCAGTCTTTCCATGACTTTAAGATAAGTATTGAGAACCATTGATTTAATAATATTGGGAATATTGTCTATATGATTTGGTGTTAACATGAGTAATCTATGTGGAGGTTTTTTTTAATTTACTATGTTGATTATTTAATTGGCACATGTTTGTAGCTCACATTAATTATTTACATTTATTTTGATAATATTGTCTATTATAAATTATATTAACTCTAATATTTGTTATATTAAATCTGTTGCTAATACTTAATAGCAATAAGAGGAAAAGTGACATTACATTCACATTCACCACATCCTTATATTCTCCAAATATGTATCAAATCTACTAGAATTGGCTATGGATGCCAAGATCTATAGACCAAATGGAAAGCACAAAAAGAGAGAAAGAATGTGACAAGAATAAACTCTATTCAATGTCAATAATATGATATGATTGTTTACAATGAGAGAGACCCCTTGGTTATATAGCAAAGGTGAGAACATAGAAGGGCATAAGATTATTACAAGTGTCGTAATCTTATGACATGAGACAATTATGAAAGGCTATCACTCCACCTAAGGTGGAGAGATAATCACATGATGTGTCCACAAAAGATGGAAGTGATAAAGTAATGACATGTCAAGTCCACCAAAGTGGAAATTCTCCAACAACCTCCTATGTGGTCCCTAAGTAAACTTAACTAAGGTGTAATTATGACCTAGGACAAGGTACAATGCATTTAATTACACCAACAAAATATTTCTCTATCCTACCATCATGCTACCTAAATATTGAGCAACCACATCCACTACCAACATTGGAGTAAATCTACAAGATTAGGGTGCATCTTGTGAGCTCAATCCATGAGGAGGGATACTATGAAGGTATAATATATTATTTGTGTATTTTTTTATGCATTTTTTCTATTTTCCTTCATATTCTATTTTTCCTTCATTTTGGCATGCCCATGGGCTACCCCCCATTTTTCTGACAATTTGGTAATTTTTTTATGAGTTTTTAGTTTACAAGTTCCAGAATCATGCCTTGTTTGTAGAATTATGCCTACGTCCCAAATCATCATGCCTACATCCTAAATTGTCATGCCTACATTGCAAATCATTGTGCCTATGTCGCAAATCATCGCACTTAAGTCGAAAATCACTGCGATTATGTTTTTCTGATAGTTTTTATTATTTTGACTCAAATTCAAGGTATTTCTAACATTTTAGGTCTTGTCTTATAGGGTATCATTATTCTAACATTTTTTTTGTAGGTGGAATCATCATTTTCATGCTTAAACGAGGCCTTTTTATGGTTTTCAAAGTTAGGGTTTCTTGCAAAGTTTCTAGATCAACTGGGGTTTTCTTATTTTACAATATTTTTTATCACACTATTGTGCATATTTTGGCAAGATCCTCATGTATTAGGTCTTTTTCATACTCATCTATTTTTTCCCCCACCTATCTTGGTGAAAAACATTTCCTTTTGACTCTTGGAAGCTATTTTATGCTCGTATCTATAAAGTTGTGCCTCTATTTCATAGAGTGGCACCTCTATTTTAACAGAAGCGTAGCTTTGTGTAGAGAATTGTGCCTATGTTTTTGGGTGAATATTTTAAGTTTTTTTAGTTGTTTTCTACATCTAACCTTCATTTTTGAGTCACTACTTGCACGATCAAGTTATTTTCTTAGGTGGGTTACTAGAAAACATCATCTTTTGATCTCTAGAAGCTAATTTTTGGGCCTATCTTTAAAGTCATTCCTCCATAAAAAATTGTGGCACCTCTACCAAAAAGAGTGTGGGCTCTATTTTAATAGAAGCAAAAAAAAAATCTATGAAGTTACATCTATGTTTTAGATTAAATTTATAAGGCTTTGGTCAGTTGTTTTCTTCATCTAATCTCTATTTTGAGTTACTAATGCATGTTGCAGGGGTTTAATGCTTATCTAAGGTTGGAATGATCTAATTTATATGGTTACCTTCATGCTAACATTCATTTTATGTGATCATTTTATCATCTAATCCCTTTGTAATCAAGCTTGAAATCACTTGTCAAAGGAAAAAATCATTAAACTGCTAACATATAATTTATTGCAGATTTGCTTGTCCAATGCTTTCTTTTTTCCATTAATCTAGGCACATTTAAATTTCTTAAGGTTAATGAACATTTGTTTGATGTGTCTTTGAGTGATTGGTGTGTATGCTCTCCTCTCGCACCTAGTGTGATCTTGAGGATCAACAACATCATTTTTTATTTTTATTTTGTTATCCCAAGGAACCCAACATGTGTATGCTCTCCACTTATGCTTTGTGAAATCTTGGGTGACCAAAAACACCTGGATCATTCCTTTTAGGGATCTTCCTAGGGATTTCATCACCTTAGGGGACAACCTCAACTCTCATGTTTTGACAAAGTATAAAGAGAGGGAGGTGAATTGAAAGACACCTCTCTTAGAAGTGGAATCTTGTCAATTTGGGCTAAGCCTCCAAGAACTTTATACCTTGGATAAGTGAAGTTGGAGAGTGGGTTACCCTCTCCTCCCAACTATTTAGCATTATTCCCTTTCATCTACATATTTTTCCCTCACATACCTTTGAGGTATTTGGAGGACTTCCTAATAGCCTTATGTATCCTAGATTAAGACCTTTTGGTCGTAGCTTAGTATGGTGCAAAGGATGTGAAATGTACCCTGAAGTTAATCACCATGTACTCCCTTAGGTTGAGATAGAAATCTTTGGGTGAACTACAATAGTTCCTAGGTAGAGAGAGAAGGTGTTTCCATGGCATATGTTGACGTTTGACCCTATGTCACTAGATCTCTACCTATCTACCTTCATGGGAAAGGGTGCTCCACCCAAGTATCAAGAAGTATTAACCCCTCGGGGTGGTGGGCCTACACTACGTTATAATCCCACTTGAATAATTTAGGTTTGTGCAAATTCTTGGTGTGTCTTCTTGTGTTAAACCAATGAATGCATATCTCTCCAATTCCTCCTAGCCACTTTGTTTGCTTGTGTGTTTTTAATTCTGTCTCATATTCGAGTAAGCCAAAATTCCACCTCATCTCAACCAATTCCTCCTATAAAAATCACCCTTCAACATCCTAATCATGCCACCTTTCCACCCTAATCATCCATTTCCATCTTAATCATCTTATCCTAATCATTCCATCCTAATTGTCCATTATCATTCTAATCATCCCTCATAATTGTTCCAACTATCCCTTCTCATCCTAATCATCCATTTTTATCCTATTCACCTCTTCTTTCTGATCATCCTTCATTATAATCATCCCTTCTAATCCTAATCATTCTAATCACCCATCTTGTCCAAATCATCCCCTAATCTGTATCTGATCTATCCTTAATCCATCGTTTATGACCCTAATCCTAATTTTTTTAATCCATTTGAGGTCCTAATCACTATCCTAGTCACCCCCCATTTGAAGTCCTAATCCATTTGAGGTAAAAAAAAAATTCAAATCTCACCCACATCCTTACCACCCATGTCATCCATATCTACCACCATCAATTTTATCCTCAACCACTACTTCAATAATGATATGGATTCCATGGTTAGATATCTCCTTGGCATTGGTGCTAAAATTCCATTCTCCCCACCTTCATCCAATCCCAATCCATCTCCTCTGGCTTATCATTTCCCCTCCTTTGACAAGGGAAACCAAGCCTCTAGCCAAAATTTCCCTCCAACCCCATCCACATCCCAAATCCCTATCTCCAAGTTTTTTTCAAGTTCCTCATCCTCATCCTCAATTTTTTAATCATGGAATCTTCCACCTCTTATTCTACTTATTCATCTCCCACACCCCCACAATCCATATCACCCCAATCTTACCAATCCACATCATCCCATGTCTCTCATAACAATTTCCTCCAAGGACTATTTGAAAAATTTGCTAATTCCCCAATGCCAAAATAAAGTTGTGCAATCTTCCCATGTCATGCATCCACCTTCATCATCTCCACATTAATATAAATCCCACTCCCCTATATCTCATGAACCTCCTATCACTCCACATATCCATGTTATCCAACCTTCATCCCCCATCACACCATCCACATCAAATGAAATATGTACAACTCCTAATCCAAAGCATGCTAGCATAGACTCCCCTCCATATAAAGATCAAGTAACCCTTTCTCCTCCATCATATGATCCCCTTCCATCTCATGATCCCATATCCAATCAAGAACATGTCATATCCCAATTTTTTTTATTCATCTAAATTATAATATGTTAACTTGAACAATTGAGGAAATTCAATATGTTGAATGATAAATTTGATATTTTGAAAATGTTTGAAAGAAGTTGACTATCTTTTGACTATGTGATCTTTTGAACTATCTTATACTTTATCATTATTGAATATTACTAATGATTTGTGCAAGTGCAAGTGTTTGCAAATACAGGAAATAGGTTGAAGGACGAGAACACAGTTGAGGTAGGATCGTTTAGCCAGTTTAAATAGTAAGCTTGATGCAATCTGAGTGCACATACCACTAAACGACATGATATCTGCATTTAAAATTTCATTCAGAATATTATATTGATTTTATTCGAAATGATTCAATGATTGAAAAAAATAGGCTTGCGGAATGTTATATATGTGATTTCTTATTCAATTTGTCTATTTTGATCTCATGTTTTTGAAATTTAAAAGAAAGCAATAACATGGTTAAACATATAGGCATGTATTTAAAAAGGCATACTTAAAGGATAAGAAAATAGTTACTTCATTTAGAAGCTATCATTTGAGTAAAATAAAAGTTCATTCTTTATTTAAAAGTGATTAAACATTATATTGTTAAATAGTGATATATATATATATATATGTATACATATATATTCCTTATAAAAATAATATGGGATTGAATTTATCAAATATTATTGTTGAACTTAAATAATATTTGTAAAGAAAATAAAAAGTAGAGTGGTTTGCATTTGAATTGAAGGCTAAGATTTTCGAATGTAGTAGTGGGGGCTAGTTAATGGTAATAATGAAGTGAAACGGCCCCTTAATGGAGCGAATAGGTAAGGGAGAACATGTTACCATTTTTGGTGGTACGAAATTCTTGCAAGGAATTGGGGAGAGTACTGACTGTGGCAATGAGGATTTAGGGAAAAAAAGGCAAGAGAATCGACCCAGCTGGGAAGGAGGAAAAGGCCCATGAATAGAGGTAATTCGATGGCTTTTCTATATGCTTGATTTCCTAGTATAGTCTATTCGCAAACTTGCATTTCCTTCATATTGTTGATTCCATTTGAAATGGTGTTAAACTATTAGATGTTCGTTTATATGCAAGTGTATTTTGATTTGATGCTAGGAAGTCATTGTATGAAAGTGATAATATTTGTTGTCTTGTTGCAAGGGCCTTATTGGCCATCCTTTGCATGCACAAGATTTATGCATACTCTCCCTATCGTCATGATAGTCAATCATGTCTATGCAAGTTGTATGTTATATGTAATTGTTCCTCTATTTGTATTATCTCTTGCATGCATGTTCCATTAGCCATTTTCATGGCTATTCAATTTCAACCAATAGCCAGAGTATTCTTGATTTGTAACAATTTTAAAATCATTTACCATTTCCCTCTAAGGGAAGCGGCAGCTTTCTCGGCTATAAATCAATGGAAAATCAATGTTGACAAAAGGCGATAGGAATTTAGAGGCACATATTTTCATGATACACTTGTTCATTAGATCTCTTCATTAGCATCTTTGTGCTCAAGGAATGACAACAATCATGTTTGATAATTATAGGTGCTTGGCTTGTGACTAAGATACTTGTCTAGGTCTTCTCCTCTTGTCTTGAAAACAATCTTGTTATGCTTTATGGCACAAAAATTTATCACAAATAGGTCAAGACACATGTGCACATAGATCCCTACAAGTTACATTATAATTAGACTAGGTTGCATTAAAAAGACTAGGTCATATGATGAAACCTTGTTCAAGACCAAGCCACAAACATGAGCTCATTTGTATAAGATAGGATTGATTGCTCTTAGTAAATGAATGACCTCCTCACATTTTATATTATGTTCAAATATGGGCCCATATTTGAATCAAGCTTGACTTTTGAAAAAAGGACAAATTGACTTTTAAGAAAATTTCCAAATAGAGAATGAAGTTTACATGCTTACGATTATTTCAACGACAACCCTGAGTTTCCTGAGTGGCCTCAGTAGTGCATGCAGCGCTCGTGTCAGGAAAATGAAGAGAGAAATCTGCAGGGCCAGTAAAGGCAGTGCAAACTTCAATAGTTTGTCTCCTCCCCATACTCCACTCGACGTGTTGTTCACCATCGCTGGTCGAGAAATATTTGTATCTGTCCCTTCTTTGCTTCTTACCCCAAGAAAAAGGAAAAATTTGGAGGTTTAGAGTTCGACTCTTCGAGAAGTGGTATATAAAGAAGCATAGAAGTGATAATAATTATTATTGTGAAGACTAAGGGAGAGAGCCGGAGGGTGGAGTGAGCTCTATGTGAAGTGATAAATGGTTATAATTATTATTGTAAGGCTAAGAGATAGAGATGGTGAAGTGGATTCTATGGGGATAAAGCATTTGACAAGTGAATAATTATTATTGTAAGACTAAAGGAGAAGGCCTCATGGTTGAGTTTGTTTTTATCCTACAATAAAATTTTGATAGAATTGGTAATAATTATTATTGTAAGACTAAGGCAGAGGACAATTATTATTGTAAGACTAAGGGAGAGAGCTCGATGGTGGAGTGGGTTCCTATTTGGAGAAAGGAGCTGACAGTTGGACCTCATTTAATAACAATGTAAGATCCTTTTTTTTTGCAATTATATTAATATGATGTACCAAGGTTCCTATTTGGAGATAGGAGCTGATAGCGTGGGCCTCATTTAATAACAATGTAAGATCCAAAAAAAAATTGCAAATAGTTATATTAATATGATATAAATCAAAAAAATGTCCTATTAATGATAGAGTAAATACTTTCCACCTTCCCAAATTTAGGTGAATGCAAATAGATATTTTTTATGCATAATAAATGCACTAATGCATTAAAACTCATTGACATGTACATAACCCATTTACATTTCAACCACCATAAATTCAACAAGTGACCAACTTGGAAATACATTTATGTACACTTGAAATATGACCTAACCCAACCACACCTCATTTTAGCCTATCTTAACACATTAATTAATTAAATAATTAATTTACTTATCACCATTATCCCACTTTATCCTAGCCAATTAATTAATTTAACCTACCTCCTTTATCCTAATAAAGCTAACATTTTTCCACATTCGTTTAAAATCTCTTAATCCCACTTAAGTTAATTATTCCATAATTAATTAACCTTATCTACTTCATAACCCTCATTAACTCAACCTAGTCATATTAAATCAATTGATATTTCATAAATTAATCTAACCCTCATCCCTAATCCTCATTATCACTATTTCCTAATTTTAAATTCCTACATCTCACCTACCCCCACTAACCTCTTACTCAAGCCACCCTGTGAGCCACCCTACCTCTTACACACTCTCTTCCCAATGTGTGTTCACAAATGTGTGAGCGCGCCTCCCCATCACACAAGCTAATCCTTCTCCATTCCATGATTCAAACCTGTCTCTCTTTTAATCTCAACCCTCCAACCAATCAATCCTAGCCCTTGGTTCCTCTCATCAATTTTTTATATAATGAGGCATTGGCTCTCATTCTTCGCATTCACCTTTATATGACTTTTCTCCCAAGAGAAGAGAAACCTATGAATAACCCCTTGAAATTAAAAGGGAGATATAAAGTAGAGGATATTATGATCCTTTGGATAAAAGAGAGATTAATGAAGAATATATATAAACACTCTTTAAAAAGGAAGAAAAAATATTTAGTTAAATAATTTTTAAAAGGAAACATTTTGTGAAAGGGTGTGATGGTTTGGAAACCACCCCTTAAAAAGATCTATAAATCATTCATGTGAGACATGGAAAAAACATTCAAGGATGGAAAACATTCAAGAAGAGAAGAGAAAAAAGAAAGAGGAATTAAAAGTGCACACAAAGGAATTAAAAGGGAGATATAAAGTAGAGAATATTATGATCCTTTGGATAAAAGAGAGATTAATGAAGAATATATATAAACACTCTTTAAAAAGGAAGAAAAATTATTTAGTTAAATAATTTTTAAAAGGAAACATTTTGTGAAAGGGTGTGATGGTTTGGAAACCACCCCTTAAAAAGATCTATAAATCATTCATGTGAGACATGGAAAAAACATTCAAGGATGGAAAACATTCAAGAAGAGAAGAGAAAAAAGAAAGAGGAATTAAAAGTGCACAAAGGAGTGAAGGTTAGGGTTTAGGTGGGCATTTACACATTTGGAGAAGAGGCACACAACGTGTGTCCAACTCGGGGTACAATGTACACCTAGGAGTGTCCTAGTCAAGGCTAATTTTATGTCATGAAGGCAGGTTGGTTCTATGCAAGAACTAATTCCTCTGGGGGGTGTTTGTGGTGGGAAACAGTCTAGATCTATAGCCATTCTTTTGAGTGTTGGATAGCAATTTTTCCATGACTTTAAGATAAGTATTGAGAACCATGGATTCAATAATATTTGAGAATATTGTCTATATGATTTGGTGCTAATATGATTAATCTATGTGGAGGTGTTGTTCCATTTACTATATTGATTATTTAATTGTCACATGTTTCTTTTTTTTTGAAAACAAAGGGGTAAAAACTTTATTAGAAATCAGAAAAGAGCATTACAATAATAACCAAGGGACCCAGCCCCAGAAAACAAGGTGAAAACCCCACAGCATAAAATAACATCAACTATCCCCATGTATCCTCCTATCCTCCTCCAAGAACTGTTCTAAATCCAAATGCAGCTCAGGGATAACCTGATCCCAATCCTCAACCTTCCAACCACTATCATGCTCAAAGGCCCATTTGGCCAAGCAGTCGGCAGCATGATTCCACTCCCTCGGGATGTGAACAAAGGATGCCTCCTCCATCCGAGAACTAACCTGAAGAATCTATTGAACCACCGAAGCCAACTGTCAATTTATATCAGATATCTTTCGCTCATTCAAGAGATTAATCAAAATCTATGAATCAGCTTCACATATAACCTTTCTCCATCCCAAAGCAAGGGCCCTCTCAATAGCATGAAGAATTGCCAGATCCTCCATGAAATTAACAATCTTCACCCCCTCATGTATAGAGAATAGAAAAATCACGGACCCAACTGAGTCCCTGCCAACCCCACCAATTCCAGCAGGCCCAGGATTTCCCCTAGAAGAACCATCAATATTGATCTTTAAAAATCCATTGGGAGGAGGTAACCACCTTCCAACCCGTTGAACCCTCTTTTTCCCATGCCTACAGTTCCTGGAACTAACAAAAGATGAATGAATTTCTTGAAGACCCAGTCTGGCCACCAACTCAGCATCACCTCTCTCCAAGAGGAAAACCACATCACATTTAGCTAAAACTAACTCCTGCACCATTCCTAGCATACACATCCAAACTTGTTGATCCACCAACTTCTGATCACGAAAAATTTGGCTGTTCCGCTCTAGCCAAATCTGCCAAAGCAGAAAGGTAGGGCCCATGAACCAAACTTCCTACAAAAAGGAAGCCATAGAAGGAGGTCTTCCCATACTATCCCAGAATTCAACCAAAGAGCATGCATGAATACAAGGAAGCTTCCACACTTCCCACCACCAATGCCAAAGCTGCACAACAAAGGGGCACCGGAAGAACAAATGCGAAGAATCCTCTTCCGCTCCCCCACACAAAACACAAATTGAAGGTCCTTGAAATCCCCGTTTAGGAATGTTATCCTAGGTCAAGCACCTATTCCAAGCCAAAGTCCAAACAAAGCAATTGCATTTAGGCCACGAGAGTTTATTCCACACCCTTTTCCACCAATGAACCTCTGCCTTAGTTAGCTTTTGAGCCAATAACACCTGATAACCAGAAGCAACAGAGTAAACCCCCTTAGGATTATGGGTCCAAGCAAGAATATCCTCTTCCAGAAGAGAACTACAACTCCTACTATGAAGAATCTTGTGAAGCTCAGCACTTTCTTCTGCAAGTCCCAAATCTGGCCACATTGCGGGACCTTCCAATGAGCTACCTCCAACTGACCAAAAGAAGCAACAAACTTGAAGTCACTCACCCTAGCCCAACTAGCCTCGAGAAATCTTTGGCACAAAGGAAGTAGGTTGGGGAACTGAGAAGTAAGTGGAGGGAATCCATCCCAAGAATCTGACTAGAAGAGAGCTTCAGTTCCCCGTCTACAAATCCAAAATAAACCTTCCTTGATAAGCTTTGCACCCTTCTGACGAGTATTCCAAATCACTGAACCTTTCCCCTCAAGAGGGTAATGAGGGAGATCCTATCATGGAATCCCTGGGAAATACTTATGAGATAATATCCTGGCCCACGACTGATCCTTTTCCACACACCATCTCAAAAATAGCTTAGCAGCCACAGCCACTCCGGATAACGCAGACTGTCGAAGACCAAGACCACCAAATTGCTTTGGGCTGCACACAACATCCCACTTGACCAAGCTCCACTTGGAGGATGAAAAACTTCCCACCCATAAGAACTGCCTTTCAAGAGAATCCAGCTCCCTCAAAAAACCCATCGGAGCCACCTGAAGCATACATCTGTAGGTAGGGAGAGCCTGCACCACCGACTTGAGAAGTTGAACCCGCCCCACAAAAGACAACCATTTATGGGTCCAATGATTAAATTTTTCATGAAGCTTATCAATAATATTCTGCCAAGAACCCTTGGGAAGATGGCGAACAAAAATTGGGAAACCCAGATACGTCAAAGGGAGAACCCCTATCTGAAACCTCAAGATATTAGCAATTCTTCTCTGTATGGGGGTCAGTGTAAATGAAGAAGAATATGGAAGACTTCTCATTAATTAATTGTCCTGAAGCAACAAGATATATGTCCAACACCTGCCTCAAGTTAGTAGCTTCCCTAACAATAGCCATCCCCATCAGGGCAGATCATCAACAAACTACAAATGAGATTGCGGAGGCAAGTCTCCACCCCATCGCCAACCCTGAATGATGCCAAGCTCCACCATTTTTTTCAACAAACATCCAAGGCCTTCCACATGAAGCAGAAAAATATACAGAGAAAGAAGATCCCCTTGGCGCAAACCCCTTGAGGCACCAAAAAGTTCAGAATGATCTCCATTTATCAAAACTGAGAAGGAAACAGACGTGACACAGCTCATGACCCATTGGATCCACTCCTCACCAAAACCAAAAGAAACAAGCATCTTCTGCAAAAAAGACCATCTAACCCTGTCATAAGCCTTAGCCATATCCAGCTTAATGAACATAGCCTTCTCGTGGGAGTTGTCCATGGAGTGGATGGTCTCCGTAGCAATGACAACCCCGTCAAGAATCTGTCGACCCGCCACAAATCCACTCTATTCCTCTAAAATCAGCACTTTAAGCCACTTCTTCAATCTCTTAGCCAATAACTTAGAAATGATTTTATAAGCCACATTGCAAAGAGAGATAGGTTGGAACTAAGATAACCTATCAGCCCCTTCACACTTGGGTATGAGAGCAAGGAAGGTGGAATTCAGAGCACGAAGCATCTGTTTATTCCTCTGGGACTCAAGGAC
Organism: Sequoia sempervirens; assembly: GCA_007258455.2. Taxonomy (NCBI): domain Eukaryota; kingdom Viridiplantae; phylum Streptophyta; class Pinopsida; order Cupressales; family Cupressaceae; genus Sequoia; species Sequoia sempervirens. Next base: position 162,844,387 of record VDFB02271358.1, on the reverse strand, counting down.
AACCGCCAGAAGATCCAACTTTATGATATCCCAGAATTCCTGAAAAAAATCAATCGAGAAACCATCGGGACTAGGAGCTTTACCCTTCTTCATTTGAAACACAATCCCCTCCAGCTCATCAAGAGAGATATCTTTCATCAAATACTCATTCGCCTCCCTGGAGACCAACTGAGGAATACAAGAAAGAACTTGTGCTTCCTCAACAGAGCCCCCTTGTGAATCCTCCCTAAATAAAGTAGCAAAATATTGAGATGCCTCAGTAGAATTTCTTGAAATTAGGCAAGACATTCACCCCTATCATTCACCAGAATAGGAATGGAATTACCATGCCTCCTATCCTTCATAGAATTGAAGAAGAAGGCGGTGTTTTTATCACCTTCCTGTAACCATTCAACCCAGGCCTTTTGCTTCCAATAGATTTCTTCCCGCAATTCAAATTCCTCAACCACTTTCAAAGTCTTAGCCTCCTCCCTTAGAAGATCCTCAAAGGCCCCATTCTCATGAATCAACCGCATAATATTATTCAACTCCTCTTGGGCATCAACCTTAGCATGAAAGATATTACCAAAACATCACTGATTCCACCTTTTAAGCTAATATTTGACAAACTGAAGAAGCTTGGAGAATGTGTACATTGTCGTACCAAAAGTTGGTCTACCAATCTGCCACCACTCAGCCACATGTTCATGAAGAGTAGGATCCCGTAACCACATAAGCTAGAACTTGAATGAGGGAGAATGAGGCCCCCGAGAAGAGATAATACTAAGCTTAATAGGCCAATGATCAGAACCTCTCTAATCAAGAATTTCAAATCGAGTGGACCATAAGTCTCCAACCCAATAACAGGAAACCAAGAATCGATCTAGCCTCTCAGCAACACAACTCTCACCATTTCTCCTATTATTCCAAGTGAAGCGACCATTACTTGGCAAAACATCAATAAGATTTAATTCAGAAATGCTATCTCTGAATAACAGAGCAGAAGGCTCCAACCTAGGAATTCCACCTCTTTTCTCAGACAACTCCACAATAGCATTAAAATCGCCAGCCATAACCCATGGATGGTAAGGAGCTAAGCTACGAACAAAACGAAGATGGGACCATAGAAGTTGTTTACCCAAAAACTCAACAAGAGCATACACATTAGAGAGGAGAATACACTCACCAGTCTCATACCAAGAGGCGACTAGGGATATAGAGGATTTAGAGGACATCCACCAGAGAGGGAAAATCTTTTGAGGGTTCCAAAAGCAAGCCACCCCTCCAAAAGCACCAAGAGCCCCCACACATTGGCATTCACCATATTTCCACAACTTAGGAGCCATGGCCAACATATTATCTACATATAATTTAGTATCCTGAAGAAAAAGAACATCTGGAGAATGATTCCTAACCAAATCACAAACAACTTTTTGTCGAGGGCCACTGTTCAAGCCCCTTACATTCCATGAGAGAACAATCATTTTTGGGGGCATGAAAAATGTGAATCCAGAGTCTTGACTGACCCTGACTCCACCAAAGTTTCCCCAGTTAATTTAATCTTCTCCATATCCTTTTTCCTTCCCAGCTTGGAAGTCCTGTCACCAACCCCTTTCTTCAGTTCATTTTGTTGAATACCCAAACGAGAGGAGGCCAAAGAGCTCTTCCCCACATCCTTGCCTCCTTTCAGGGGCAATGGGGAACCACCTCCACCACTCTTCGAAGCTCCAATAGAAGATTTTTGTTCAGTCTGGACAATCAATTGTTGATCTGTATCCATCTGCCCAACCCCAATCTCCTGCACAACCTTCATGGCCTCCAATGGTGGCCCATCCTGTCCTATACCCAAAGTTCCCTGATCCAAGTTCAGCAACCCCGGATTCACTTCCTCCTGGCTGAGATCATCCAGCACCTCAAACCTATTAAAATTTTCATCATCTTGCCTCTCCCTCAAGGTTCGCTTTTGGCTCGATTCCTATTGCGAGCCTTGACAGGGACATAACTATCATCTCCATTACCATCACCCGGAATAGGCTCCTTACCATTATCAGGCCTAGGTGGATTACGAGAAGGCTGAGAAGGTTGGGGCACCATAGGCTTAGCCCTAGGGCACCTACACTGCAAGTGACCATATTCATGACAAAGACGACACTGAAAAGGTAGGGTTTCGTAATCTAGCTGTTGCACCCAAGTATATGATCCAACACTCACTTCAACAAAATCGAGCAATGGCTTGCTTAAATCAATTTCTACATAGATATGAGAAAAAGTCATTACCTTTTTATACTGTGTCTGTTGTGAAGACCCAACAGGTTTACCGAGCATTGAAGCCACCAAATGCAACACGTCATCCCACCAACACTCAACTGGAAACCACGGCAACTGAACCCAAACTGGGATTCGACTCGGTATTGCCTCAGTCGAGTTGAAGCCAGCATGCCATGGCTTGATAAACAAACCCACCTGGTTATAAAAATAGGGGCCACCCTCAAAGACCTTATTCTGATCTACCATGCAATCAAAAGAGACCATAAAAAAGTTGTCCACAAGGAGCCTAATCTCCATCTCCCTCTTCGGCATCCAAGTCCGCTAAGCCCAGGATTCCAAAAATTGCAACGAGACTCTCAAACCCATGAACTTGCAATAAAAAGAGTGCCTTGAATAGTATTCAATATCATCTGCAAGCATTTCCATCGAGATAATCAACTTCAGTCGCTCTTTGCATCTTTCCAAACACCCATTAATCTTCATTATTCAAGAACCACTAACCGATCCTAGATCATTCATCTCCATCTCTAAAGAAAATAGTGTATTATCAAAAACATTCACTCCATGCGCCGAAGGCTTTGAACCAAATGCTGATCAGAAATCCAATTTGGGGCTAGCCCCAAAAGTTTCCCCACCCAGCATAGCAAAAAACAAGATCCCCAGCAGGCATGCAAACCCCCAGGACACTTTTGCAAGAAATGGAAAAAAAGAAAAGACCCCAAGGGAAGGATCAAAACCCTTCCACCCACAAGCCACCCAAACGGCAGCAAGAAGGCCTCCAGAAAAGAAAAAACCCCACCACCACAACCCCAATAGCTTCAAAAAACCCCCCCACAACGCAAAAGCGAGCAACACAGAGAATGAGCTAGGGCATGGTCACCCTCACTCAGCTTGCAAAGCACGCGAATGCCATCTCCAAAAATTTTGTTATCCTGTTCTCATGTCAATTGTCACATGTTTCTAGCTTACATTAATTATCCACATTTATTTTGATAATATTGTCTATTATAAATTATATTAACTCTAATATTTGTTATATTAAATTTGTTGCTAATACTTAATAACCATAAGAGGAAAAGTGAAATTACATTTGGTATTGCTCAAGCCCTCTTATCTTTGAAATTTTCATTATTATTAATTATCCAAAAATAAATAAATAAAGTATTAACATTATATAATTTAAGGATGAAAAAAAATATTTTTAACAAAGAGTGTAACTAGTGGAAAATTGAAAAGATAAAATTGAAATTCAATCTACATTACACATATGGGTAGTAAAAGTTTAAATAAATAAATAAAGCTCATATACTTCCCTCAAAAGACTCTATCACTATAATATATCTCCAACATCATGATGGAACAAACTAAAAGTCAACATCACAAAAGTAGAGAAATATGAGTCTTATTGTGAAGTATTGCTTAAATTGATAAAAAATAATAATTATAAAATATGAATCATTGTAGGAGGGTAAAAGCACAAAGTTGTGTCACACTTTATAAAGGAAATGATCAATGTTGATCCAACTTTTAAACTTGAATTACTAAAAAGTGGCATATATGTTTTGAATTTTGAAAAGATGTAAACTAATAAAATATGTATTTTTTATTCTATTTTATGTTTTTATTTTTTTAAACTATTTTTTAATAAATTAACAATATAATTTAATTGTTGATAAAATGCTAAAAAATGAAGTTGCATAACTTTTTATAGTAACTTTTATATTTTTTCTTTCAAATTTTTTGTGTGTATTTATAACTTGAAACTTTAGTGCATGGATATATTTTTTTCGAATTTTGGTAAATATATTATTTTAAATAAATATTAAAATGTGTGTGAATCAAAAATAGTTGTTTCCATCAAGCATCAACTTTTATATTATATATTTATCTAAAATGGAAAAAAATATATATATCTTCAAATAGATTCTTTTATCTAGTTCATCATATTTTTTTCAAATTTTTTAAATAAGTTTTAGTATTTTTACTTGGCATGGTAATCAACCTAATATTTTGTGCTAACAACCTACTTTTAGTAAAAATAAAATAAAATATAAATAATAATTAAATTATTAAAATAAATATATTTTTTGAAAAGCACACTTATGGATCTACAAAAGGGTATTTTTATATTTTTTTAAATGTGTTATTTACATTAGCAAGAGTTATTGAAACTTCAAGTTTTTCAAATAATTTTTTATTTTGGTAAATTGGATTCAAAGTGGTGCTCCATATATTTTTAGCCAATGATTTTAGTTGAAAAAGTTGTAAAAGTATCTAACTTAGCTAGAATGAACCTTACTAGATCATATGTTTGACCAAAATTGATTTTTAGTTAGAAATACTTAAATTCAGTTGTGTTGATAAGTTGGTTGAAAGTGCGACACAACTTTGTGCTTTTACCTAGGAATGTGTCATTTCTTTCTATATCACCATTCAATAGTTCATAATTTTAATCATTCTACTAACTATCATTATGTCTAGTTCATACATTTCATTTGGGCAAGGCTAACTTTATTTAACTTCTCAATCAAATAGCATCCATCTCTAGCTCTCAAAATTTATTCTAACAAAAAAATAGAAGGAAATACTTATGATGAACCCTAACTCCAACATATAATTTTTCCTCACATAATTATTGTCATACATCTAAGATGATACTATTACTATATTATAACGAGAGTAATAGAAATAGTTTAAATAGAGTACACTATTTTTTGATTGAGTATATAAATGTTGATTTCCTTGCCCAATCAGACCACTATATCTAGTCTCTTTATGCTCTTTTATTTCCAAAAGTTGTATAGATTCACAAGAGTCACAATCTTTTCTTAAAACTCTCACCAAAACATTTACCAATCATCTATATGTCAACCATTCCTTCAGGAAATAAAACTGGAGGGCATAAACCCTTGTATGGAAGCACAGTTTGTTGAACTAGATAGACGACTCTCTGATTTTATCGACATGTTCTAGTTTATGATATTGCTATCAAGATTCAATCATGTAGTTTTTACGAGTCGAACTCATTGACCCATGATTTACAAGTCAAACTCATTGATCCATTGAATCATGGGTCATTGAGTTTGTCTCGTAAAAACTACATGGTTGAATCCTGATAGAAATATCACAATTTGACACGCTATGGAAAATCCCACCTACTTATCAATGTTCTAGTTTAGTCATATTACAAGGAAAAGCCTATGTAACACAAAGCATAGACATAGATGGGGACCAAAATGGCAACGAATCCTCTCTTACCCAAATCTTAACTTCAAATGTGTGATAGTTGTATTTTGACCACGTTTAGCAATGATTGAAAACTGCAACTAAATTTGGTGACCACAGTTCAATATCTAACAATTATGTCTTGATCATAAGAACTCCTTGAATAACCTTTGTAACCTTCTTCCGGAGCTCAACCAAGCCACACTAATTGGCCATATGTAGTTCCAACATAAAGAGGAGTGTCATCAACATATTAATCCAGTCGAGCTACGACTGCATCAAAGCTTGTTTCTACATACCTGGGAACATTTTCAGTGATGAATATTACAACATTTTCTAAATTTATCACCTCTTTCACCATAATAGCTAGAAATGATAGAATAGACACACTCCTCATTACAAGGTTGCATGGGTTGATGTTAAGGTTTTGAGGAAAGGTTGTTTATGTTTAATTTCTTATAAAAATGCCTCCTCGCTAGCATTCTTCTTCAAACTCGTTCATAGTTCGTTGTGTCTTTTCTCCAACAACTCTAATCCTTCAAGGATTTGATACTGGACTCACAAGTTGATCACACATCCATTGTAACTCCCTTCCATTTTCACAATAATGGGACAGTGGGTTCCATCATTTCTATCATGGATTATTTTCTTTTCATTCTTTAGGTTTTTTTTTTTAAGAGTAATTTTTTCTCATCTTAGGGTTCCAAAATATGACCTGAAGCTTCTCCTTCATGCATGTTTTTCTCATGTCAATTATAAATTGGTTGAAAATGTATAACTTTATTCTTAGACCACTAATCTTAATAAAAAGCATTGTTGGAACTTGGATTGACAATAGTGATCTAGATGCTAGTAGTATCTTAGGGAAATGAACCTAATTTGTTAGAAACATAGATATGTATTAAGGACAAATAAATGAAAACATTGCACACTAAATTATGATTGAATGAAGAATAAAGTTTTACAAAATAAAGAGAGATATTTTGATCTAGGTATTGCCCCATCAAGATCATTGGCTTCATAAATATAGTTATTTACTAGCTTTACATGTCAATTGCAACTATCCCTAGGATAAGAAAGACTCCTTGAAAATGTTGGCAATTGCTTAAGTATTATTGGTTGCCTTTGATCTTATTCTTTTTATATTTCAAGTAAAATATTTTCTATCATTTAATTTTTGTTTTCTTAAAGTACCTCTAGTATTAAGGTGGATTTGAAATAAATTCATAAAAAACATTTTATTGAAAATTTATATAAATTTCAATACATCTTTAAAAAAATATTCACTCTCATTTACATAGAATTCCCCTTGACTGAACACAGGTTGAAGCCCATTAAGTGAGGATCCATAATTATTGTTCAAGTTGATTGAAAGGTGTAGAAATCATTATTCTAGTCTACATCTTTTACAAATTCATTGGTGTTACAAGCCTCTAGATCTCAAGAGTCTTAATGTGTGGCTTACCTAATTTACCTAATTTAACATATTATTTGGTTTCATCCTCTTTGAAAAGGTTTAACATTTTTTTCTCTCTATCAAGAACTTGGCCATTAGCAAAGACACGGGTCTATTAAAAACAAATTCTCAAATTTTATCAAACATAGACTTCATAAAAATTATTGTTCAATAATATGAATAAAGACAACTCTATTAAAATGCATTGAGTACACATTTAATTGATCATACACAAGTCAAATAGAAGACACGTTCTTATTTAAATTATTACTATCCATAGCTTTAGTTGGTCACCCAAATCTTAATAGATTTGATCAAGAAGCAAGGTAGATAAGGGGATGATAGAGATCATGAAGCATAATTATCTCTTAAAGAGTAAATCAAGTAGAAGAAAAAATGTTTCTCATAAATAAAGAGTTACATGTGAGCACAATATTTGCACCTAAATCCAACCCATGAAATAAAAATGGTACCTCTAGTCAATAATTAGGAATCATATTGAATTGAAATTATAGGATCAATCAATGAATAACAAGGTTTCTTTTTCATTTAAGTTTCACCAAACAAAAGGAAAGCTTAATTTTACATTATAGAACCCTAAATATCAATTTTTTATCAAGGTCTTGGATGATTGAATTATCACAAGATTTAAAATAAGAAATGATCAATATAGTAGTATTAAGTTCATATTTTTATTTAGATAGTGCACTCTTCTATAAGGACTCATATTTGGAATAAGAGTTAGTGTAGATCAGTATTCTTTTTTTCAAGTGATTTGTTAATATCCATGATAAATTTTATATCTATATTGAGTTATTTTACTATGTTTTTAATGTAAGTTGCGTTATGGGCCCATAACCCATAGGTCCTTGGACTCACATCTTAAACTTGGAAAATTGACGTTGTGAGAATAACACCATGTTGTTATAAGATATGAAACCAAATAGGCTCTTAGGCTTAGACATGGAGACATGTTGAATCTTACAGGGGTAGAGGCTATCTATTCCAACCTTTTCTAGGATATACAAGTAGGTTATGTGATGTTTAGATCTTTCACATATTTTTTTTTAAATCATTTTAGTGAATTTTCCTATGTTGTAAAACTTATATGGTTATTGAATATTCATATCAATAATTTGGACCTAGTATTTTTATCAAGTACCTTGTGGGTAGTCATAACCTATTGTTGTTTTCTTTGCTTAAGGTTCTTAAAGGGTTTTTTTCTATTGTCTATTGTACTTTGATATTGGACTTGATCAACCCAATAACCTTGTACAATTGCCTTATTCTACTAAGATTTTATTTGTACATTGATTTTGATAAATGAAAAGAGGATATTCATGTAGTTTGGAATGCATGAACATCATCTTGGAATGTATGTTAAATTTATAGATTATAATTTTATAAATTATGAGTGACCACATAGTATTGGACATGTATAGTAATTATTATGTGATTACATTGTAATACTTTAATAATTTAAAGGAGTTACATGAGTGAGAAAAATGATAGTGTTGAAGGATAGGAGGTTAAGTACATAAACTATAATTATCTTTTCAATTATAAATTCATGATATATTTCATAAGAAATCTATATAGTTCTCATCATAATTTGGATTGGAAAAGTTATTTTATTAAAATTTGTTGGTGTAATTAAAAGTGTTGTACCTTGTCCTAGGTCATAATTACACCTTAGTTAAGTTTACTTAGGAACCACATAGGAGGTAGTTGGAGAATTTCCACTTTTGGTGGACACATCATGTGATTACATCTCCACCTTTTGTAGGAGATCCACCTTTTGTGGTGATTATCATATTATCACTTTTCCACCTTAGGTGGAGTGATAGCTTTTCATAGTTGTCTCATGTCATAATATTACAACACTTGTCATAATCTTATGCCCTTCCATGTTCTCACCTTGGCTATATAACCAAGGGGTCTCTCTCATTGTAAACAATCATCTCATATCATTAACATTGAATACAGTTTATTCTTGTCATATTCATCTCTCTTTTGTGCTTTCCATTTGGTCTATAGATCTTGGAAGCCATAGCCAATTCTAACATGGTATCAGAGCAAATTGGGTGCCATTGGAGAGTCTTTTTCTAAAGAAAGATACCAGATTTGGGGAGATTCCATTTTTGGCTCTTTGTTACAAGTTCATATCAGAGCTTGTTGGTGCAAATCTAAGCTCACCATTGCGTCTGGAAGGTTCAAGAAAGTCAATTTTTCCTTTTGTTTCGTCCAAAATGTACATTCAAGGCCAAATCTATGAGGGTTTGAAGCTGAAGAGTCGTTGCCAAATCTAGAAGATAGCTGCAATTTTGGAGCATTTTGTGTCAAATCTGACCCTACCATCGTGTCCAAAAGGGTCAAAAACCCTAAAATCGACTGTCAATTCATCCATTTTGGAGCAGTTGTCTGGTGAGGCAAAAAAATTGCCCAAAGAGCCAGATGGCCCCCCAAGGCGTCATTATTGCATGATGGTACAAAACAAAAAGTTTTTATTTTCTGCGAATAGTTTTTTCAAAAAATTTATCAAAAATTTCTCAGTTTTTATTTTTCATATTGTAAAGTTTTTTTTAAAAATCAAAATCAATAAAAAAATAAAAAGCAAAAAAGTATGCACTCTGTGTACGACCTACACAAAGTAGGTACGAGCCGCGAGCCCGCGTTGCCATGTAGCATTCCCCCATTCGCCCATGTGGATCCTCATAATCTCCGGCGATCACACATTGAAAACTGGAAAAAGTATTTCAAATCTCAATGTACAACTAGGACAGACCACATGTCGGTCATCAATCACATCAGAAGATTCTAGAAAAGATTCTTTTTACCCAAGGTGACTAGTGAAGTTCCTGCACACGTTAATTTTAAGCCAGGAGTAAGAGAATATTCGTCCCAAGAGCATATTCCCTTGACGGTCACATGAATGTCAAATTTAACATCGTGGTTTGCTTACATCAGCCACGCATTAGCACGGTGTCATCATTTTTCAAAAAAATTCTACCACCTCTCCATTAAGCTTCTTGATTTTGGAGGCGAACTTCAAACGACGATATCTTGTTCATTTTGGCTCCTTTTTTCAAGCAATTTTTTTTTATTTGGGCTAATTTTTCATGCTCTTCATAGTGGTGTAGTAATTTTTTTGTTTTTGTGCCTGATTTTTTAAGAATTTTCAGATTCTCATAGGTGTTGTTGCTTCATCCTCATTTTGGGAACTTCGGGAGCTCATCACTTGCTCCTACGGTAACATTTTTGGGTGTAGTTTTTTTTGAAAGTGCATGATTTTTCATTTACTTCTCAATGGTATGATCAAATTGATATCATTTTTTACCAAAAATTGTACTTGATTATGTGGCCTATTTTGGCATTTGCATGTACTAAGATCAAAGACCACTTGATTGTTTTTGGAAAGTGGCAACTATAAACGCACTAAATATAAAGTGCCAAATCAGATATTGCTTGGGGGATTTCTTGATTGAGTGATTTGGGGGGGGTAATCTTGCAGTGACTGCTTGTGTTCTCTTGCTTGGTTTGTGTTCTTGCAATGGGGAAATCTCAAATTGAACACCTAAATCCATATAATTATGCTACATGGAGAAAATCAATATGGAACTATCTCATGATGAAAGGTCTAATAGGTCATCTAAAGGACACAATTCAAAAACCTACTGATGCTAAAGAATTGGCAAGGTGGGAGATTGATCGTGAGAAAACACTTGGATGCATATGTTCATTAGTCTCTTTTGATTTGCAATTTCATATTGAATCATGTAATACACCTAAAGGAGCATGGGATACTTTTGAAAAATTGTATGGTAAAACAGATAAGATTAGAGGATATCATATTGATAATGATTTGATAAATCTTGATCCTAAATGTTTTGACCACATCCAAGACTACATCTCCAAAATCAACCAATTAAGAACACAATTGAAAGAATGTAGTATTGAAAAAGAGGATTTACAATTGATTCTGAATGTGTTATCCAAGCTTGGTCCTAAGTATTCAGTATTTGTTTCTGGCTTTCATACCCATCAACTTTCTATGGGAGCATCGTATGTTGATCCTAAGTTTGATGACTTTGCAAATCTCCTAATTCAAGAGGAAGCTAAGTTAATGAACATGGGTCTAATCAAATCCTCCAAGTCACATGCATTGGTCGCTAGTGAGTCTAAGGTATAGAAAGAATTAGGGAATCTTGATAAGAAGCAAAAGAAGAAAAAGAACAAGCCACATAAAGAATTAGAATTCTCATCCTCAAAAGGAGAAACATCTAAGAAGGAGAGGCCTTTTTGTGCATATTGCAAGAAGGATGGACATGAAGAACATTATTGTTATAAGAAGGATATTGATGAGTTGAAAATTTTCTCAAAAAATATCACATTGATTTTTCTTCTAGAATGTTTGAATCATCTTCTTCTCCTACTTCAAAATAGTCTAAAAAGGACAAAGGTAAAGCTTCATCATCAGAATATAAAGGTCAAGCTCTTTGTGCTCTTTCAAGTCCAGGATCAGGGAGATGGCTTCTAGATTTAGGAGCATCTCATCATATGGAATCTTCATAAACTATCTTCTCTTCATTTTAGCCTTGTGTTATGTCTCCTATCTTGATGGGAAGAAATACATACATGAGTGTAACAGGGAAGGGATCTATTAGCATTGGGGACCACTTTTCAGGATGTCTTGTGTGTTCCTCATTTGACAAACAATCTTCTTTCCATTTATCAGATTACACATGGTGGCGATGGGAGAACTGTGGAGTTCACACCTAATTTTTTCATCATTTGAGACTTGGAGACTAGAGAGATCATTGCTACTAGGGTAGTTGATCATTTATCTCGGTTGTATACCTTTGCACAGTTTGCTTCTGATAGTGACAATGTTCCTTCGACTGTTGATCATATGAACCATGATTCAGAGGAGACATTTGGATTTTTGAACTTGGGAGTTCTCACATCAGATCTAGTACTTGAGCCATGTATTTCATCTCCTCCATCTACTATTGTACCTGATGATGCTTGTGTTGATACAATTTTGGCTCCTAGTGATTTAGTACAATAGGACATACATAGTCTTCCAGATATGGCTACTTTGGATAACTTCTTGACAAGTATTTCAGACTTGTTTGTGGAGTCACATCTTGTAGATTTGGGAGACACCATCGATAGCATTCATCTTCTCTTTGATGAATATGAACCTTCTTCAGTTGTTGTGAGGGAACACCTTGACGCCCTTGTTCATTCCCTACATGTTCATTCTTCACAGATTGGCGTGAGTGTGGATTCTTTTGGAAAGCATTTGGAGGAGGTTTCTTTGTCTTTAGAGGGGATATCTTTGTCTTCGGATTATGTTCTACATCAGTCTCATTGTCCTCTTCAGTAGTGTGGCCTAGAATGCCTATTTGGAGTGTTTCAGCTTTCAGCATTGATATGGAGACACTTGAGCATGCTTCAAAGACATCATACATGATCTATATTCTTGATATCTTGCATACATCCATGGTTTTGTTTCTTCCTAAGGGGAGGAATGTTGTTCAGTGAGGGGGGGTATCCTTGTCTCTCTTCTACTTCTCTCTTATGGGGGGGTCTTTTTCCTCACATGGGGTTTTTACCTTCTCATTCATCATTAAGAGTATTTCTTTTTTGTATTTCATCTCTCTTTTGGGGAGGAGTTTTGTCCAATTGGGTTTTCTCATTTTCTTCGTTTGTGAGAAATTGCATTGATTTCATTTGCATTGTACATGGGTACCTAACATGGCCTAGTAGTTGGGACCCATCATTGCATCTTTGTGTCATTTGCATAATAATCTGCTACTCCCTAAGTTGCACTTAAGGGGGGTGTTGGTGTAATTAAAAATGTTGTACCTTGTCCTAGGTCATAATTACACCTTAGTTAAGTTTACTTAGGGACCACACAGGAGGTAGTTGGAGAATTTCCACTTTTAGTGGACACATCATGTGATTACATCTCCACCTTTTTTGGGAGATCCACCTTTTGTTGTGATTATCACATTATCACTTTTCCACCTTAGGTGGAGTGATAGCTTTGCATAGTTGTCTCATTTCATAAGATTATGAAACTTATCATAATCTTATGCCCTTCTATGTTCTCACCTTAGCTATATAACCAAGGGGTCTCTCTCATTGTAAACAATCATCTCATATCATGGACATTGAATAAAATTTATTTTGTCATATTCATCTCTCTCTTTTGTGCTTTCCATTTGGTCCATAGATCTTGACGGCCATAGCCAATTCTAACAAAATTACTTGTGAATTTACAGGAGAAAATAATTTAGATAAAGTAAGTATTATGAAAAATATATGTATTCAATGTTAGTATCTTCAATTACTAATCATGTGCTTCTTTGAGTTGTGATGAAAATGCATCTTATGCTATTGAGGACAGTAGTTAATTTACAAGGGGAGAATTATTATGTGATTTTTTCCCCACGAGAATAGAAACCTATCAATAACCCTTTAAAATTAAAAAGGAGAGGATATTATGATCCTTTGGATAAAAGAGAGATTAATAAAGAATATGTATAAACATTCTTTAAAAGAAGAAAAAATATTTATTTAAATAATTATTTAAAGGTAACCTTTTGTGAAAGGGTGTGATGGTTTGGAAACCACCCCTTAAAAGGATATATAAATAATCCATGTGAAGAAAAAGGAAAAAGAAACTAAAAGTGCACAAAGGAGTGATGGTTAGGGTCTACATGGGGATCTAATCATTTGGAGAAGGGGTACACAATGTGTGTCTGAGTTTATGTTGTGAAGGAAAGTTGGTTAAGTGCAAGAACCCATTCCTCTGGGGGTGTTTGTGTCGGGAAACAACCTAGATCTATAACCATTCCTCTAAGTGTTGGATAGCAGTCTTTCCGTGACTTTAAAATAAGTATTGAGAACCACTGATTCAATAATATTGGGAATATTATCTATATGATTTGGTGTTAACATGATTAATCTATGTGGAGGTGTTGTTTCATTTACTATGTTGATTATTTAATTGGCACATGTTTGTAGCTCACATTAATTATTCACATTTATTTTGATATTATTATCTATTATAAATTATATTAACTCTAATATTTGTTATATTAAATTTGTTGCTAATACTTAATAGCAATAAGAGGAAAAGTGACATTACATTCACATTCACCACATCCTTATACTATCCAAATATGTATCAAATCCATCTCTATCCTACCATCATGCTACCTAAATATTGAGCAACCACATCCACTACCAACATTAGAGCAAATCTACAAGATTAGGGTGCATCTTGTGAGCTTAATCCATGAGGAGGGAGACTATGAAGGTATAATATATTGTTTGTGTATTTTTTTATGCATTTTTTCTATTTTCCTTCATATTCTATTTTTCTTTCATTTTGGCATGCCCATGGGTTACCCCCCATTTTTTTGACAATTTGGTAAATTTTTTATGAGTTTTTAGTTTGCAAGTTCCAGAATCATGCTTTGTTTGTAGAATTATGCCTACGTCCCAAATCATCATACCTACTCGTAAATCTTTGTGCCTGCATTGCAAATCGTTGTGCTTATGTCGCAAATCATCATGCTTAAGTCAAAAATCACTGCGCTTATGTTTTTCTAATAGTTTTTATTGTTTTGACTCAAATTCAAGGTATTTCTAACATTTTAGGTCTTGTCTTATAGGGTATCATTATTCTAAAAAAAAATTTGTAGGTGGAATCATCATTTTCATGCTTAAACTAGGCCTTTTTAGGGTTTTCAAAGTTAGGGTTTCTTGCAAAGTTTCTAGATCAACTAGGATTTTCTTATTTTACAATCTTTTTTATCACACTATTTTGCATATTTTGGCAAGATCCTCATGTATTAGGTCTTTTTCATACTCATCTATTTGTTTCCCACCTGGCTTGGTGAAAAACATTTCCTTTTGACTCTTGGAAGCTATTTTATGCTCGTATCTATAAAGTTGTGCCTCTATTTCATAGAGTGGCACCTCTATTTTAACAAAAGAATAGCTTTGTGTAGAGAATTGTGCCTATGTTTTTGGGTGCATATTTTTAGTTTTTTTAGTTTTTTTCTACATCTAACCTTCATTTTTGAGTCACTACTTGCATGATCAAGTTATTTTCTTAGGTGGGTTACCAAAAAACATCATCTTTTGATCTCTAGAAGTTGATTTTTGGGCCTATCTTTAAAGTCATGCCTCTATAAAAAATTGTGGAACCTCTATTTAAAATTGTGGCACCTCTACCAAAAAGAGTGGGGCCTCTATTTTAATAGCACAAATTTTTCTATGAAGTTGCACCTGTGTTTTAGATTAAATTTATAAGGCTTTGGTTAGATGTTTTCTTCATCTAATCTCTATTTTGAGTTACTAATGCATGTTGCAGGGGTTTAATGCTTATCTAAGGTTGGAATCATCTAATTTATATGGTTACCTTCATGCTAATATTCATTTTATGTGATCATTTTATCATCTAACCCATTTGTAATCAAGCTTGAAATCACTTGTCAAAGGAAAAAATCATCAAACTACTAACATATTTATTGTAGATTTTCTTGTCCAAGGCTTTCTTTTTTCCACTAATCTAGGCACACTTAAATTTCTTAAGGTTAATGAACATTTGTTTGATGTGTCTTTGAGTGAGTGGTGTGTATGCTCTCCTCTTGCACCTCATGTGATCTTGAGGATCAACAACATTATTTTTTTATTTTCTTTTCTTTGTTATCCCAAGGAACCCAACATGTGTATGCTCTCCCCTTGTGCTTTGTGCAATCTCGGGTGACCAGAAACACTTGGATCATTCATTTTAGGGATCTTCCTAGGGATTTCATCACCTTAGGCGACAACCTCAACTCTCGTGTTTTGACAAAGTATAAAGAGCAAGAGGTGAATTGAAAGGCACCTCTCTTAGAAGTGGAATCTTGTCAATTTGGGCTAAGCCTCCAAGAACTTTATACCTTGGATAAATGAAGTTGGAGAGTGGGTTACCCTCTCCTCCTGACTATTTAGCATTATTCCCTTTCATCTACAGATTTTTTCCTCACATACCTTTGAGGTATTTGGAGGACTTCCTAACAGCCTTATGTATCCTAGATTAAGACCTTTTGGTTGTAGCTTAGTGTGGTGCAAAGGATGTGAAATGTACCCTAAAGTTACTCACCATGTACTCCCTCAGGTTGAGATAGAAAACTTTGGGTGAACTAAGATAGTTCCTAGGGAGAGAGAAGGTGTTTTTGTGGTGTATGTTGACATTTGACCCTATGTCACTGGATCTCTACCTATCTACCTTCATGGGAAAGGGTGCTCCACCTAAGTATCAAGAAGTATTAACCCCTCGGGGTGGTGGGCCTGCACTAAGTTATAATCCCACTTGAATAATTTAGGTTTGTGCAAATTCTTGGCGTGTATTCTTGTGTTAAACCAATGAATGCATATCTCTCCAATTCCTCCTAGCCACTTTGTTTGCGTGTGTTTTTTTAATTCTATCGCCTAGTGAAGTAAGCCAAACTTCCACCTCATCTCAACTAATTCCT
This sequence comes from Sequoia sempervirens, assembly GCA_007258455.2. NCBI lineage: Eukaryota > Viridiplantae > Streptophyta > Pinopsida > Cupressales > Cupressaceae > Sequoia > Sequoia sempervirens. Next base: position 162,827,920 of record VDFB02271358.1, on the reverse strand, counting down.
CCTATCAAAATCACCCTTCCACATCCTAATCATGCCACCTTTCCATCCTAATCATCCCTTCCCATCTTAATCATCTTATCCTAATCATTCCATCCTAATTTTCAATTATCATTCTAATCATCCCTCATAAATGTTCCAACTATCCCTTCTCATCCTAATCATCCATTTTTATCCTATTCACCTCTTCTTTCTAATCATCTGTCATTATAATCACCCCTTCTAATTGTAACCATTCTAATCACCCATCATGTCCAAATCATCCCCTAACCTATATCTGATCTATCCTTAAACCATCATTTATGACCCTAATCCTAATTTTTTTAATCCATTTGAGGTCCCAATCACTATCCTAGTCACCCCCCATTTGAGGTCCTCATCCATTTGAGGTCAAAATTTCTCTTCAAATCTCACCCACATCCTTACCACCCATGTCATCCCTATCTACCACCATCAATTTTATCCTCACCCACTACTTCAATAATGATATGGATTCCATGGTTAGATATCTCCTTGGCATTGGTGCTAAAATTCCATTCTTCCCACCTTCATCCAATCCCAATCTATCTCCTCTTGCCTATGATTTCCCCTCCTTTGACAAGGGAAACCAAGCCTCTAGCCAAAATTTCCCTCCAACCCCATCCACATCCCAAATCCCTATCTCCAAGTTTTTTTCAAGTTCCTCATCCTCATCCTCAATTTTCCAATCATGGAATCTTCCACCTCTTATTCTACTTATTCATCTCCCACATCCCCACAATCCATATCACCCCAATCTTACCAATTCACATCATCCCATGTCTCTCATAACAATTTCCTTCAAGAACTATTTGAAAAATTTACTAATTCCCCAATGCCAAAATAAAGTTGTGCAATCCTCCCATGTCATGCATCCACCTTCATCACCTCCACATCAATATAAATCCCACTCCCCTATATCTCATGAACCTCCTATCACTCCACCTATCCATGTTATCCAACCTTCCTCCCCCATCACACCATCCACATCAAATGAAATATGTACAACTCCTAATCCAAAGCATGCTAGCATAGATTCCCCTCCATATAAAGATCAAGTAACCCTTTTTCCTCCATCATATGATCCCCTTCCATCTCATGATCCCATATCCAATCAAGAACATGTCATATCCCAAATTTTTGTATTTCATTTAAATTATAATATGTCAACTTGAACAATTGGGGAAATTCAATATGTTGAATGATAAATTTGATATTTTGAAAATGTTTGAAAGAAGTTGACTATCTTTTGACTATGTGATCTTTTGAACTATCTTATACTTTATCATGATTGAATATTACTAATGATATGTGCAAGTGCAAGTGTGTGCAAATGCAGGAAACAGGTTGAAGGATGATAACACAATTAAGGTAGGATCGTTTAGCCAGTTTAAATAGTAAGCTTGATGCAATCTAAGTGCACATACCACTAAACGACATGATATCTGCATTTAAATTTTCACTTAGAATATTATATTGATTTGATTCGAAATGATTCAATGATTGAAAAAAATAAGTTTGTGGAATGTTATATATGTGATGTCTTATTCAATTTGTCTATTTTGATCTCATGTTTTCAAAATTTAAAAGAAAACAATAACATGGTTAAACATATAGGTATGCATTTAAAAAGGAATACGTAAAGGATAAGAATAGTGATATATGTGTGTGTGTGTGTGTGTGTGCATACATATATATTCCTTATAAAAATAATATGGGATTGAATTTATCAAATATTATTGTTGAACTCAAATAATATTTGTAAAGAAAATAAAAAGTAGAGTGGTTTGCATTCAAATTGAAGGCTAAGATTTTTGAATGCAGTAGTGGGGGCTAGTTAATGGTAATAATGGAGTTAAACGGCCCCTTAATGGAGCGAACAAGTAAGGGAGAACATGTTACCATTTTTGGTGGTATGAAATTCTTGCAAGGAATTGGGGAGAATATTGATTGTGGCAATGAGGATTGAGGAAAAAGAAGGCAAGAGAATCAACCTAGCTGGGAAGGAGGAAAAAGCCCATGAATAGAGGTAAATCGATGGCTTTTCTATATACTTGATTTCCTAGTATAGTCTATTCGTAAACTTGCATTTCCTTCACATTGTATATTCCATTTGAAATGGTGTTAAACTATTAGATGTTCATTTATAAGCAAGTGTATTTTGCTTTGATGCTAGTAAGTCATTGTATGAAAGTGATAATATTTGTTGTCTTGTTGCAAGGGCCTTATCGGCCATCCTTTGCATGCACAATATTTGTGCATACTCTCCCTATCAGCATGATAGTCAATCATGTTTATGCACTGTATGTTATATGTAATTGTTCCTCTATTTGTATTATCTCTTGCATGCATGTTTCATTAGCCATTTTCATGGCTATTCAATTTCAACCAATAGCCAGAGTATTCTTGATTTGTAACAATTTTAAAATCGTTTACCATTTCCCTCTAAGGGAAGCGACAGCTTTCTCGGCTGTAAATCAATGGAAAATCAACATTGACAAAAGTCAATAGGAATTTAGAAGCACATATTTTCATTATACACTTGTTCACTAGATCTCTTCATTAGCATCTGTGTACTCAAGGAATGACAACAATCATGTTTGATAATTATAGGTGCTTGGCTTGTGACTAAGATACTTGTCTAGGTCTTCTCCTCTTGTCTTGAAAACAATCTTGTTATGCTTTTTGGCACAAAAAATAATCACAAATAGGTCAAGACACATATGCACATAGATCCCTACAAGTTACATTATAATTAGACTAGGTTGCATTGAAAAGACTAGGTCATATGATGAAACCTTGTTCAAAACCAAGCCACAAACATGACCTCAAATCTAGGATTGATCGCTCTTAGTAAATGAATGATCTCCTCACATTTTATATTATGTTGAAAAATGGGCCCATATTTGAATCAAACTTGACTTTTGAAAAAAGGAAAATTTGACTTTCAAGAAAATTTCCAAACAGAGAATGAAGTTTACATGCTTACGATTATTTCAACGACGACCTCAGGTTGCCTGAGTGGCCTCAGCAGTGCATGCAGCCCTCGCATCAGGAAAATGACGAGAGAAATCAGTAGGGCCAATAAAGGCAGTGCAAACTTCAATAGTTTGTCTCCTCCCCATACTCCACTCGACGTATTGTTCACCATCGTCGGCCGAGAAATATTTGTATTCGTACCTTGTTTGGTTCTTACCCCAGGAAAAAGGAAAAATTTGGAGGTTTAGAGTTCGACTCTTCGAGAAGCGGTATATAAAGAAGCATAGAACTGATAATAATTATTATTGTAAAGACTAAGGGAGAGGGCCAGATGGTGGAGTGAGCTCTATCTGAAGTAATAAATAATTATTATTGTAATCTACTGATGATAGGGATGGTGTAGTGGGTTCTATTGGGGATAAAACATTTGAGAAATAACAATTATTATTGTAAGGCTAAAGGAGAGGGCCTCATGGTGGAGTTTGTTTTTATCTCAGGATACAATTTTGACAGAAGTGGTAATAATTATTATTTTAAGACTAAGGCAGAGGACAATTATTATTGTAAGACTAAGGGAGAGGGCTCGATGGTGGAGTGGGTTCCTATATGGAGATAGAAGCTGACAGCCAGCTGGACCTCATTTAATAACAATGTAAGATCCAATTTTTTTTTCAAATAGTTATATTAATATGAAATACTAGGGGTCCTATCTGGAGATAGGAGCAACAGCCTGAGCCTCATTTAATAACAATGTAAGATCCAAATTTTTTTTGCAAATAGTTATATTAATATGATATACCAGGTACGTATTAAATCAAAAAAATCTCCTATCAATGATAGAGTAAATACTTTCCACCTTCCCAAATTTAGGTGAATGCAAATAGATATTTTTATTTGCATAATATATGCACTAATACATTAAAATTGAGTTGACATGTACATAACCCATTTACATTTCAACCACCATAGATTTGACAATTGACCAACTTGGAAATACATTTGTGTAGACACCTGAAATATGACCTAACCCAACCACACCTCTTTTTAGCCTATCTTAACACATTAATTAATTAAATAATTAATTTACTTATCACCTTCATCCCACTTTATCCTATCCAATTAATTAATTTAACCTACCTCCTTTATCCTAATAAAGCTAACATTTTTCCACATTTTTTTAAAATCCCCTAATCCCACTTAAGTTAATTATTCATTGATTAATTAACCTTATCTACTTCCTAACCCTCATTAACTCAGTCTCCAACTTTTAACTCAACCTAGTCATATTAAATCAATTAATATTTCATTAATTGGTCTAACCCTTATCCCTAATCCTCATTATCATTATTTTCCTAATTTTAAATTCCTACAACTCACCTACCCCCACTAACCTCCTACACAAGCCACCCTATGAGCCACCCTACCTCTTACACACTTTCTTCCCAATGTGTGCTCACACCTCCCCATCATACAGGCTAATCCTTCTTCATTCCATGATCCTAACCTATCTCTCTTTTAATCTCAACCCTCCATCAACTAATCAATCTTAGCCCTTGGTTCCTCTCACCAAACTTTTATATAATGAGGCCTTGGCTCTCATTCTTCACATTCACTGTTATGTGACTTTTTCCCCAAGAGAAGAGAAACCTATGAATAAACCCTTAAAATTAAAACAGAGATATAAAGTAAAGGATATTATGATCCTTTGGATAAAAGAGAGATTAATGAAGAATATATTAACACTCTTTAAAAAGGAAGAAAACTTATTTATTTAAATAATTATTAAAAGGCAACCTTTTGTGAAAGGGTGTGATGGTTTGGAAACCACCCCTTAAAAAGATATATAAATCATTCATGTGAGGCATGGAAAAAACATTCAAGGATGGAAAACATTCAAGGAGAGAAGAGAAAAAGGAAAGAGGAACTAAAAATGCACAAAGGAGTGAAGGTTAGGGTCTAGGTGGGAGTTTAAACATTTGGAGAAGGGGCACACAGCGTGTGTCCAATTTGGGGTATAGCATACACCTAGGAGTGTCCTAGTCAAGGCTGAGGTTATGTCGTGAAGGCAAGTTGGTTATGTGCAAGAATTGATTCCTCTGGGGGTGTTTGTGCTAGAAAACAATCTCTATAACCATTCCTCTAAGTGTCAAATAGCAGCCTTTCCATAACTTTAAGATAGGTATTGAGAACCATTGATTCAATAGTATTAAGAATATTGTATGTATGATTTGGTGCTAATATGATTAATCTGTGTGGAGGTGTTCTTCCATTTACTATGTTGATTATTTAATTGTCAAATGTTTGTAGCTTACATTAATTATTCGCATTTATTTTGATAATATTGTCTATTATAAATTATATTAACTCTAATAATCATTATATTAAATCCATTGCTAATACTTAATAACCATAAGAGGAAAAGTGACATTACATTTGGTATCAAAGCCTAATGATCAGGCCCTCCTATCTTTGAAATTTTCATTATTATTAATTATCAGAAAAATAAATAAATGGAGTATTAACATTATATTTAAGGATGAAAATTTTTATTTTTGATGAAGAGTGTAACTAGTGGAAAAAATAAAAAGATAAAATTGAAATTCAATCTACATTACACATAATAGATAGTAAAAGTTGAAATAAATAAATAAATAAAGCCCATATACTTCCCTCAAAAGACTCTAGCACTACAATATATCTCCAACGTCATGATGGAACAAACTAAAAGCCAACATCACAAAAGTAGAGAAATATGAGTCTTACCGTGAAGTATTGCTTAAAATGATAATATAAAATAAAAATTATAAAATATGAATCATTGTAGGAATGTGTCATTCTTTTCTATATCACCATTCAATATTTCATAATTTTAATCATTCTACTAACTATCACTATGTGTGTTTCATACATTTCATTTGGACAAGGCTAACTTTATGTAACTTCTCAATCGAATAGCATCCATCTCTAGTTTTCAAAATTTATTCTAAAAAAAAGATAGAAGGAAATACTTATAATTCTTGTCATATATCTAAGATGATACTATTACTATATTATAATGAAAATAATAGAAATAGATTAAATAGAGTACACTATTTTTTGATTGAGTATATGAACGTTGATTTCCTTGCACAATCGGACCACTATATCTAGTGTCTTTTTTCTCTTTTATTTCCAAAAGTTGTATAGATTCACAAGAGTCACGTTATTTGCTTAAAACTCTCACCATAATATTTACCAATCATCTATATGTCAACTATTACTTCAGGAAAGATAATACCGGATGGCATAAACCCTTGCATGGAAGCGCAGTCTGTTGAAATAGATAGACAACTCTCTGATCTTATCGACATGTTCTAGTTTATGATATTGCTATGAGGATTCAACCATGTAGTTTTTACGAGTCGAACTCATTGACGCATGATTTACGAGTCGAACTCATTGACCTATTGAATCATGGATCAATAAATTCGACTCGTAAAAACTACGTGGTTGAATCCTGATAGAAACATCACAATTTGACACGTGGAAAATCCCTCCTACTTATCAATGTTCTAGTTTAGTACCATGATAGGGGGAAGGAAAGCCTCTATAACAGGAAGCATAGACATAGATGGGGACCAAAATGGCAACGAATCCTCTCTTACCCAAATCTTAACTTCAAATGTGTGATAATTGTATTTTGACCACGTTTGGCAACGATTGAAAACTGCAACTAAATTTGGCGACCACAGTTCAATATCTAACAGTTATGTCTTGATCATAAGAACTCCTTGAATAACCTTTGTAACCTGCTTCCGGAGCTCAACTAAGCCACACTAATTGGCCATATGTAGTTCCAACATAAAGGGGAGCGTCGTCAACATATTAATCCAGTCGAGCTCTGACTGCGTCAAAGCTTGTTTCTGCATACCTGCGAACATTTTCAGTGATGAATATTACAACATTTTCTAAATTTATCACCTCTTTAACCATAATAGCTAGAAATGTTAAAATAGACACACTCCCCGTTACAAGGTTGCATGGGTTGGTGTTAAGGTTTTGAGGAAAGGTTGTTTATGTTTAATTTCTTCTAAAAATGCCTCCTTGCTAGCATTCTTCTTCAAACTCGTTCACAGTTCAGTGTGTCTTTTCACCAACTACTCTAATCCTTCAAGGATTGGATACCTGACTTGACTCACAAGTTGATCACACATCCATTGTAACTCTCTTCCATTTTTGCAATAATGGGACACTAGGTTCCATCATTTTTATTCTGGATTCTTTTCTTTTCATTCCTTAGGTTTTTTTTGAAGAGTAATTTGTTCTCATCTTAGGGTTCCAAAATATGACCTGAATCTTGCTATATATTTCATGCTTCTCCTTCATGCATGTTTTTCTTATGTCGACTATAAATTGGTTGACAATGTATTGCTTTATTCTCGGACCACTAATCCTAATAAAGAGCATTGTTGGAACTTGGATCGACGACACTGATCTAGATGCTAGTAGTATCTTAGGGAAATTAACCTAACTTGTTAGAAACCTAGATATGTATTAAGGACAAATAAATGAAAACATTGCACACTAAACTATACTAAATGAAGAATTAAATTTTACAAAAGAAAGAGAGATATTTTGATCTAGGTATTGCCCCATCAAGATTATTGGCTTCATCAATATAGTTATTTACTAGCTCTAGATGTCGACTATAGCTATCCCTAGGATATGAAAGACTCCTTGACAATGTTGGCAATTGTTTAAGTATTACTGGTTTCCTTTGATCTTATTCTTTTTATATTTCAAGTAAAATATTTTTCTATCATTTAGTTTTTGTTTTCTTAAAGTACCTCTAGTATTAAGGTGGATTTGAAATAAATTCATAAAAACCTTTTATTGAAAATTTATATAACTTTCAATACATCTTTAAAAAAATATTTACGCTCATTTACATAGAATTCCCCTTGACCAAACATAGGTTGAATCCCATTAAGTGAGGATCCATAATTGCTATTCAAGTTGATTGAAAGGTGTAGAAATCATTATTCTAGTCTACATTTTTTACAAATTCATTGGTGTTACAAGCCTCTAGACCTCAAGAGTCTTGATGTGTGGCTTACCTAATTTACCTAATTTAACATATTATTTGGTTTCATCCTCTTTGAAAAGGTTTAACATTTTTTTCTCTCTATCAAGAAATTGGCCATTAGGAAAGACACGGGTCTATTAAGACCAAATTCTCAAATTAAAATCAAACATAGACTTCATAAAAATTATTATTCAATAATATAAATAAAGACAACTCTATTAAAAGGCATTGAGTACACATTTAATGGATCATACACAAGTCAAATAGAAGACACATTCTTATTTAAATTATTATTATCTAGATCTTTAGTTGGTCACCCAAATCTTAATAGATTTGATCAAGAAGCAAGGTAGATAAGGGGATGATAGAGATCACGAAGCATAATTATCTCTTCAAGAATAAATCAAATAGAAGCAAAAAAGTTTCTCATAAATAAAGAGTTACATGTGAGCACGATATTTGCACTAAATCCAACCCATGAAATAAAAATGGTACCTCTAGTCAATAGTTAGGAATCATGTTGAATTGAAATCATAGGATCAATCAATGAATAACAAGGTTTCTTTTTCATTTAAGTTTCACCAAACAAAAAGGGAAGCTTAATTTTACATGATTATAGAACCTTAAATATCACATTTTTTATAAAGGTCTTGGAAGATTGAATTATCACAAGATTTAAAATAAGATATGATCAATATAGTAGTATTAATTTCATATTTTTATTTAGGTAGTGCACTCTTATATAAGGACTCGTATTTGGAATAAGAGTTAGGGCATCAGTATTCTTTTTTTAAAGTAATTTGTGTATATACATGATAATTTTATTTATATTGAGTGATTTTACTATGTTTGTTATGTAAGTTACATTATGGGCCCATAACCCACAGGCCCTTGGATTCACATCTTAAACTTGGATAATTTGCATTGTGTTTGAAATGAGTTGGTGAGAATAAATCCATGTTGTTATAAGATATGAAACCAAATAGGCTCTTAGGCTTAGATATGGGGACATGTTGAATCTTAGAGGGGTAGAGGCTATCTATTCCAACCTTTTCTAGGATCTGCAAGTAGGTTATGTGATGTTTAAATCTTTCACATATTTCTTTTATAAATCATTTTAGTGAATTTTCCTATGTTGTCAAACTTATAGGGTTATTGAATATTCATATCAATAATTTGGACCTAGTATTTTTATCAAGTACCTTGTGGGTATTCATAACTTATTGTTGTTTTCTTTGCTTAAGGTGCTTAATGGGAATTCTTTCTATTTTCTATTGTACTTTTTTATTGGACTTGATCAACCCAATAACCTTGTGCAATTTCCTTATTATACTAAGATTCTATTTGTACATTGATTTTGATATATGAAAAGAGGATATTCATGTAGTTTAGAATGCATGAATATCATCTTGGAATGTATGTTGAATTTATAGATTATCATTTTATAAATTATGAGTGACCACATAGTATTGGACATGTATAGTAATTATTATGTGATTACATTGTAATACTTTAATAATTTAAAGGAGTTACATGAGTGAGTAAAATGATAAACTATAATTATCTTTTCAATTATAAATTCATGATATATTTCATAAGAAATCTATATAGTTCTCATCATAATTTGGATTGGAAAAGTTATTTTATTAAAATTACTTGTGAATTTACAGAAGAAAATAATTTAGATAAAGTAAGTATTATGAAAAATATAAGTATTCAATGTTAGTATCTTCAATTATTAAATCATGTGCTTCTTTGAGTTGTGATGCAGATGCATCTTATGCTACTGAGGACAATAGTTAATTTTTAGGGGAAGAATTATTATGTGAATTTTTTCCCAAGAGAAGAGAAACCTATGAATAACCCTTTAAAATTAAAAAGTAGATATAAAATAAAGGATATTATGATCCTTTGGATATAAAAGAGAGATTAATAAAGAATGTGCATAAACACTCTTTAAAAAGGAAGATAAATTATTTATTTAAATCATTATTAAAAGACAACCTTTTGTGAAAGGGTGTGATGGTTTGGAAACCACCCCTTAAAAGGATATATAAATCATTCATGTGAGATGTGGAAAAAACATTCAAGGATGGAAAACATTCAAGGAGAGAAGAGAAAAAGGAAATTGGAACTAAAAGTGCCCAAAGGACTGAAGGTTAGGTTCTACGTGGGGATTTAAACATTTGGAGAAGGGGCACACAATGTGTGTCCAACTCAGGGTACAACATACACTCGGGAGTGTCCTAGCCAGGGCTAAGTTTATATTGCGAAGACAAGTTGGTTATGTGCAAGAACTGGTTCCTTTAGGGGTGTTTGTGTTGGGAAACAACCTAGATCTATAACCATTCATCTAAGTGTTGGATAGCAATCTTTCCATGGCTTTAAGATAAGTATTGAGAACCATTGATTCAATAATATTGAGAATATTGTCTATATGATTTGGTATTAACATGATTAATCTATGTGGAGGTGTTGTTTCATTTACTATGTTGATTATTTAATTGTCACATGTTTATAGCTTACATTAATTATTCACATTTATTTTGATAATGTTATCTATTATAAATTATATTAACTTTAATATTTGTTATATTAAATTTGTTGCTAATACTTAATAACAATAAGAAGAAAAGTGACATTACATTCACATTCACCACATCCTTATGTTGCCCAAATATCTATCAAATCCATCTATATCTTACCATCATGCTACCTAAATATTGAGCAACCACATCCACTTCTAGCATTGGAGTAAATCTGCAAGACTAGGGTGCACCTTGTAGCTCAATCCATGAGGAGGGAGATTATGAAGGTATAATATATTATTTGTGTATTTTTATATGTATTTTTTCTATTTTCCTTCATATATTCTATTTTTTCTTCATTTTGGCACGCCCATGGGTTACCCCCCACTTTTCTAACAATTTGGTAATTTTTTTATGATTTTTTAGTTTAGATGTTCTAGAATCATGCCTTCTCTGCAAAACTACACCTACGTCACAAATCATCACACCTACATCGTAAATTGTCATGCCTATGTTGCAAACAGTTGTGCCTATGTTGCAAATCATTGCACTTCAATCAAAAATCACTGCGCACTTACGTTTTTTCTGATAGTTTTTATTATTTTGACTCAAATTGAAGGTATTTATAACATTTTAGGTGTTTTCTTATAAGGTATCATCATTCTAACATTTTTTTTGTAGGTGGAATCATCATTTTCATGCTTAAACTAGGCCTTTTTAGGGTTTTCAAAGTTAGGGTTTCTTGCAAAGTTTCTATATCAACTAGGGTTTTTCTTATTTTACAATCTTTTTTATCACGCTATTGGGAATATTTTGGTAAGATCCTCATGTATTAGGTCTTTTTCATACTCATCTATATGTTTCCCCACTTGACTTGGCAAAAAAAATTTCCTTTTGACTCCTGGAAGTTGTTTTCTGCTCATATCTATAAAGTTGTGCCTTTGTTTCACAGAGTGGCACCTCTATTTTAACAAAAGTGTAGCTTTGTGAAAAGAGTTGTGCCTATGTTTGTAGGTGCATATTTTAAGGTTTTTTAGGTGTTTTATGCATCTAACCTTCATTTTTCAGTCACTACCTACATGATCAAATATTTTCTTAGGTGGGTTACCAGATAACATCATCTTTTAATCTCTAGAAGCTGATTTTTAGGCCTATCTTCAAAGTGGTGCCTCTGTCAAAAATTGTGGTGCCTCTATCAAAAATTGTGGTGCCTCTGTTAAAAATTTTGGAACCTCTACCAAAAAGAGTGGGGCCTCTTTTTTAATATAAGCACAATTTTTTTTGCAAAGCTACGCCTGTGTTTTAGATTAAATTTTTAAGGCTTTGGTCAGTTGTTTTCTTCATCTCATCTCTATTTTGAGTTACTAATGCATGTTGCAGGGGTTCAATGCTTATCTAAGGTTGGAATCATCTAATTTATATGGTTACCTTCATGCTAACATTCATTTTATGTGATCATTTTATCATTTAACCCCATGTGATGTAGCTTGAAATCACTTGTCAAAGGCAAAAATCATCAAACTACTAACATATTTATTGCAGATTTGCTTGTACAAGGCTTTCTTTTTTCCACTAATCTAGGAACATTTCATTTTCTTAAGGTTAATGAACATTTTTTTGATGTGCTTTTGAGTGAGTGGTGTGTATGCTCTCCTCTCACACCTAGTGTGATCTTGAGGATCAACAACATCACTTACTCTTTTATTTTCTTTTCTTTGTTATCCCAAGGAACCCAACATGTGCATGCTCTCCCCTTGCGCTTCGTGCGATCTTGGGTGACCAAAAACACTTGGATCATTTCTTTTAGGGGATCTTCCTAGGTATTTCATCACCTTAGGGGATGACCTCAACTCCTTTGTTTGGGCGGAGTATAAAGAGTAGGAGGTGAATCAAAAGACACCTCTCTTAGAAGTAGAATCTTGTCAATCTGGGCTAAAACTCCAAGAACTTTATACCTTGGATAAGTGAAGTTGGAGAGTGGGTTACCCTCTCCTCTTGACTATTTGGCATTATTCCCTTTCATCTATGGATTTTTGCCTCACATACCCTTGAGGTATTTGGAGGACTCCCTATTAGCCTTGTGTATCCTAGATTAAGACCTTTTGATCATAGCTTAGTGTGGTACAAGGGATGCGGATTGTACCCTGAAGTTACTCACCATGTACTCCCTTAGGTTGAGATAGAAATATTTGGGTGAACTAAGATAGTTCCCAAGGAGAGAGAGAGAAGCTGTGTCTATGGCATATGTTGACGACCCTATATCACTAGATCTCTACCTATCTGCCTTCACGGGAAAGGGTGCTCCACCCAAGTATCAAGAAGTATTAACCCCTCGGGGTGGTGGGCCTGCACTAAGTTATAATCCAAGTTGAATAATTTAGGTTTGTGCAAATTCTTGGTGTGTCTTCTTGTGTTAAACCAGTGAATGCATATCTCCCCAATTCCTCCTAGCCGCTTTGTTTGTTTGTGTGCTTTTAATTCTATCTCCTAGTCAAGTAATCCAAACTTCCACCTCATCTCAACCAATTCCTCCTATCAAAACCACCCTTCCACATCCTAATCATGCCACCTTTCCATCCTAATCATCCCTTTCCATCTTAATGATCTTATCCTCATCATTCCATCCTAATTTCCCATTATCATTCTAATCATCCCTCATAATTGTTCCAACTATCCATTTTTATCCTATTCACCCCTTCTTTATAATCATCCTTCATTCTAATCATCCCTTCTAATCCTAATCATTCTAATCACCCATCGTGTCCAAATCATCACCTAATCTATATCCAATATATCCTTAATCCATCATTTATGACCCTAATCCTAATTTTTTTAATCCATTTGAGGTCCTAATCATTATCCTAGTCACCCCCCATAATCCACATCAAAATCCCTTTTTCTTAATCCATTTTCATCATTTATCCATGATCATCATCCTTAATCCACATCCTTCACTATCATCCTTATTCTTCATCCTTCATCATCATCTTAATTCAATCCTCTAGTCAACCTAATCCCATTCCAATATTAATCCTAATCATCCCCTAACTCATCCTAACCATCCCTTCTCATCCTAATAATCCATTATCCATCTATATTTTTCAATCATACATCCAATCCATAATCTGCATCCAAAATCAACCCCAAATCTTCTTCCAAACAATCCTCCACCATGTCTAATCACCTAATTTATCCTCCATCCACCCTAATCTATTCTAATCCACCTTCATCCATTCTAACCCAATCTAATATCATGAACCCATATCCTATCCCAACAAGCCCAAAAATCACAATCAAAGCCAACCCCAATCATATTGATGATGATGAGGATAACCTTGTTGACCAACCTGAATATGATCCCTATGATAATAGTGGGAGTATTTTGGATCACCTTGAATCCATTATCATTAGAAAAAATCATCCAAGCTTCCACAAATTACCTATCCAAAGTTCTCCTCAAATCTCACCCACATCCTTACCACCCATGTCATCCCTATCTACCACCACTGAATTTATCCTCACCAACTACTTCAATAATAATATGGATTCCATGGTTAGATATATCCTTGGAATTGGTGCTAAAATTCCATCCTCCTCACCTTCATCCAATCCCAATCCATCTCATCTTGCTTATCCTTTCCCCTCCTTTGACAAGGGAAACCAAGCCTCTAGCCAAAATTTCCCTCTAACCCCATCCACATCCCAAATCCCTATCTCCAAATTATTTTCAAGGTCCTCATCCTCATCCTCAATTTTCCAATCCATGGAATATTCCACCTCTTATTCTACTTGTTCATCTCCCACATCCCCACAATCCATATCACCCCAATCTTACCAATCCACATCATCCCATGTCTCTCATAAAAATTGCCTCCAAGAACTATTTGAAAAATTTGCTAATTCCCCATGCAAAAATAAAGTTGTGCAATCTTCCCATGTCATGCATCCACCTTCATCACCTCCACATCAATATAAACCCCACTCCCCTAAATCTCGTGAACCTCCTATCACTCCACCTATCCAAGTTATCCAACCTTCCTCCCCCATCACACCATCCACATCAAATGAAATATGTACATCTCCTAATCCAAAGCATGCTACCATAGATTCCCCTCCATATAAAGATCAAGTAACCCTTTCTCCTTCATCATATGATCCCCTTCCATATCATGATCCCATATCTAATCAAGAACAACATGTCATATCCCAAATTTTTTTATTTCATTTAAATTATAATTTGTTAAGTTGAACAATTGAGGAAATTCAATATGTTGAAAGATAAATTTGATATTTTGAAAATGTTTGAAAGAAGTTGACTATATTTTGACTATGTGATCTTTTTAACTGTCTTCTACTTTATGATGATTGAATGTTATTGATGAACTGTGCAAATGCAAGTGTGTGCAAATGTAGGAAACAAATTGAAAGATGAGAACACGGTTGAGGTAGGATCATTTAGCTAGATTGAACGGTAAGCTTGATGGAATCTGGGTGCACACACCACTAAATAGCATGATATTTGCATTTAAAATTTTATTTAGAATATTATATTGATCTAATTCAAAATGATTCAATGATTGAAATTATTAGGCTTGTGGAATGTTATACATGTGATTTCTTATTCAATTTTTTTATTTTGATCTCGTGTTTTCGAATTTAAAAGAAATGATAGCATGGTTAAACATATAGGTATGTATTTAAAAAGGAATACTTAAAGGATAAGAAAACAACTTCATTTAGAAGCTATTATTTGAGTAAAATAAAAGTTTGTTCTTTATTTAAAAGTGATTAAACACTATATTGTTATAAAATAAAATAGTGATATATATATACATATATATATATATGCATACTTATATATAAACATATATATTCCTTATAAAAAGAATATGGGATCGAATTTATCAAATATTATTGTTGGACTCAAATAACATTTGCAAAGAAAATAAAAATTTTAATAATATCATAAAGAAGATATTATGGTAGAGTGGTCTGCATTCAAATTGAAGGCTAAGATTTTGAATGCAGTAGTGGGCAGCTAGTTAATGGTACTAATGAAGTGAAACGGCCCCTTAATAGAGCTAACAGGTAAGGGAGAACATGTTACCATTTTTGGTGGTACGAAATTCTTGCAAGGAATCAGGGAGAAGACTGACTGTGGCAACAAAGATTGAGGAAAAAGAAAGCAAGAGAATCGACCCAGTTGGGAAGGAGGAAAATTTTGAGGAAAAATCCCACGAATAGAAGAAAATCAATGGCTTTTGTATATGCTTGATTTCCCAGTATAATCTATTCGCAAACTTGCATTTCCTTCATATTGTTAATTCCATTTGAAATGGTGTTAAACCATTATATGTTTGCTTATATGCAAGTGTATTTTGCTTTGATGTTAGGAAGTCATTGTATGGAAGTGATAATATCTGATGTCTTGTTGCAAGGGCCTTATTGGCCATTCTTTGCATGCACAAGATTTGTGCATACTCTCCCTATCGGCATGATAGCCGATCATGTTTATGCACTGTATGTTATATGTAATCGTCCCTCTATTCGTATTATCTCTTGCATGCATGTTTCATTAGCCATTTTCATGGCTATTCGGTTTCAACTGATAGCCAGAGTATTCTTGATTTGTAACAATTTTAAAATTGTTTAGTGTTTCCCTCTAAGGGAAGCGACAGCTTTCTCCACTACTATCCTCCATATTTTTGTTGTTCTCTATGTTGACAAGACTGAGTAGGTATACCACACCATATGGGTGTGTGGGTCTAAGTAATCATTCATAGAACGATGGACAATTATCATTTTTCTTTAACCATATCCCATCATTCACAATGAATGGTGGTCAAACAATTGTATCGTTCTACTTTTATTTATATTGGCACAATCACTAAGATCGTATAACAATATGCCATTAGAACAAAGATTTAATCGTTCTTCAAAACGATTACCATCATAGGTGATCTCAAGCGATGCTTGTAATGTTAGTGTTCACCAGTCTTTCTTGCATGCACATTATCGTTCCCTGCAATGATACTTAAATAATTCTTTAGAACGATTACCATGAGTAAGCCTTACCAACATTGTCGTTCAAGCAAAGAAGGTCGATGATCGGCATTCATAAGGGTTTTGACTATACTTATTGTTAAGAATAAAAAAAAGCAGTCATTAGACTATTAGTCATTCCTTAGAATGGTAGTGGCATGAATATATTTTATAACTATTAGAAATATGAACGTGGGTTTCTCCATAACCTGAACAATAATAACATTATTTCAACTTTATATGTGTATTATTTTTTTTAAAACAACAAGCATGTCGTTTGATTCCTTTACTTCACACAAAATGATACCAGTATCGTTTAATTTCTTTATATATATTTACATATATAGAATGATAGTATCCTTGGTTGAATACATGTAACACTGGTTAACTTGAAATTATTGATCATACATTGACACATTAATGTGAAAACTTCTGTAAACATGGTTATCATACAAACAGTGTACCAGTATGAAGTAATTGTTTTAAACAGAATTTTTCTTCTTTCTTTTAAAATGGAAAATTTACACCTTGTGTAACTAACAATTGATATGACAATCTAAGCAATAATTTGAACAAAAGCAATCTATTATAATAGTATTTATTTTAGAATGTATGCACAAATATATTATCTGAAGTTGGCACATATGTGTATGCACATAGACCTTCATCTACATACATACACATACTTGTGACATACCTTCTTTTAATACTTATTTTACTCATTTTCTATAATGTTTATTGATTTTTGTTAAATATGAAGTGGTTGAAGAAATTGAATGTAATCATGTAACAAGTTAATGTATGAACTGAATAGATAATGAAATGAATAGAACCACTTGATTTAACCTTCTGAATTTCTCAATTTGATTGAATAAAGCAGAATGAATTACTTTTTTGTTGATATTCAAGTTAAAGAATAATCTCTTTATTTAGTAGAATAGCAACACCTAAGTAGACTAGAGCACCTCAAGGAAGCTGTTGCTAGAGGGTAGATAGTTGCTAAGGAATATACTCATGTTGTTGAAAGTTACCTTCCGGGACGGGTGTTGAAATGGCGTACAAAGGGTATAGGTTTTGCTTTGTCCAAAACCTATCTTTTGTTGTTGCAACTTATTTTTAATGTTTGGCCAAGCAGTTAGCCCATTATGTATGTATGGACTTATATACGATGACACTCTCTGCCATTCCTAGCATAGATCTTGCACTTTTTCTAAACATAGATAGACATGCATGTTGATGTTAGGCATGCACCAAATTCCACCTTGCAGACTATTCTCTTACTAAAATTTTCATGCAGGGTCGGGTATTCTTCAAGTAGGAAGAATTCTAGGGGAGCATAATCTTTGTGGTTGGGCAGTAAATCACTTCAGCCATGTTATTGTTGATTTTGGAAAATTCTCCCATTTGACATTATACATTGAAATTATTCTAAATAATGAATCATTATTATAAATCAAGTACAAGACTCAAGTCCAATGGCCTTCCTACACCAACTAATCAATCCATGCCAACTTCAAATGCAACCTGCATAATCATGAAGCTCCAAGCAAATGATTAAAACCAAGAGAACTTATCTGTAGGAACTAGTTTCATAAGATAATTTGCAGCATTAATTAAAGTGTCAACTTTCTCAATTAATACCTTCCCACTCTCAACCATTTCTCACACAAAGTGATACTAAACATCAACATACTTAGTACGAGCATGATACATAGGATTTTTTGGCTAAACACATAGCACTCTAATGATCACATTCAAGTTTAACATACTTGTAATTAAAACCAATACCTTTCCCAAGTCTTTGTATCCAAAGTGCCTCTTTGGAGGCATGTGAAACTGCCGAGTGTGTTGAACTCACGTCCAACCAAGGTGTAGGCTTCTTGGTCTTTACTGTTGGAAATAGGATGCCATTTAATTGCAAATCCTAAACATTAATTATTTCATGTATCTCCTAGATTCTTGGAATGTGTTCAACAACACTAAGATTAGGATGAGATTAATATTTGATGAAATAATCATGATTATTGACATTTGTAATTAATTCTAAATGTAAGAAGCATGTGATGGCATCCATAGTGAGTTCCTAAATAATAGGACACATGGGACACATGGTAAGGTGAAACTCACTCGTGTCCGCTAACTATACGAGTAACAGCTTAACACTTTTGAATGCATGTAAAGATCCTAGGAGTTAGGATTTGATGTTTGCATGCTTGAAGTTCTAATTTTTAGTTCAAATCACCCAGTTTAGCCAGCTCACTCAATTCAATTCAGAATTAGTTTAGTTCACAGTTATTTATCTTTAGTTGCATGCATGTTGGTTATTTTGAGTTGCATGTAGTTAGCTTCAGCTAACTTGTAATGCATGGCTAATAAAATTGAGTTGTATGATAGATAACAGTGGGCTACCTCCAGCTAACAAGGGATGACCATTCTTTGGGAATGGTGTTGAGTAAATGTTTCAGTTAACTATAAAGCACTTGAAGCCAACTTGGGCACCCCAAGATGCTTTATTGGATTTACCTCTCATGCATGATAAGATATTTCTGAAGGCTCAGTTAAGTAGCTTTACTTAAGGGCACCAACTTTGAGGAAGAGCTTTGGAATTATCACCGAAGTGAAGGAGAAGTTGTAGCTTCAGTTTGGGACACTCAAATGCATGAAGCACATGTTGTAAGCTTTAGTCTTCACTAAATAACTCAACTTGAAGGAATATGGCATACCTTTTCAAGGGCTTGAGCTTGTGCATTGTAATTATCACCATTTGGAGATTACAAGGTTGCATATTGTCTCTATATCTCATTCAAGTTGAATAGAGTTTTCATAATTGTTATTGCAGGTGTGAAGAAGATTGGTAAAGACAGAAGAAGCATTCTCAAGCAAGAATTGGAGCTATTGTAATTCAGAGATTGAATAATAGAATAATTCTTGGTGGATTTTTTTCCCGAAAGGGTTTCTCCACGGTACATCTTGTGTAATCTTTCTAATATCCTGTCTAGTTCTTCTATCAACTTCTCTCTTCATTCTACAACAGTAAAATGGATTAATCAAGATAATCACCCACAAAGAATATATCTAACAAAGAAAAGACTTACTTAGATCAGCAATATTAAAGTTTTACAGAGTATTAAGCTAAGAAAACACCTCATTTTTCAACATTTACTATTGAAAAATATTTTCTTACAAGTAACCATTCCAACATATATATCTTACCATAAGAGAACTCAAGCCTCACCTATTTCTCCAAGTATCCATGAGGACCTATAACAAATCAATCCATGCCAAAATCCGAATGCAACAATAATTCCAATCCTTGCTTGAGATGCTTCTTTTTCCTTCAACAATTCTTCTTCACATGTCTCGGTTTCCCACAACTCCAACACTTTACCTTACTTTGTCCTTTGGAATTACCCTTCCCTTCCTTGTCTCCCTTAGGTTTCTTTTTCTCAAGCCTACCTTTTACAAACAAGGCATTTTGGATTTCCATTTTAGACTTCCTCCTCATCTCCTCTAATAGGAGAGTAGGAATTATATTGTCCATCTTCAAATCTGCACCACTACCACTGATAGCAACAATTAGATTTTCCCAAGATTCAGGTAAAGAACAAAGTAACAAAATCCATTTATCTTCATCTTCTAGCTTTACATGTATAGATGCTAACTGACTTAGAATCAAATTAAAAGCATTCAAATGATTTGCAACAGAATCACCATCTTTCATCTTTAAAGAATAC
Organism: Sequoia sempervirens; assembly: GCA_007258455.2. Classification (NCBI taxonomy): domain Eukaryota; kingdom Viridiplantae; phylum Streptophyta; class Pinopsida; order Cupressales; family Cupressaceae; genus Sequoia; species Sequoia sempervirens. The sequence continues at coordinate 162,807,557 of VDFB02271358.1, read as the reverse complement.
AACTGTATTTTCAGATACAACTTATTAGTAAGACTTTTAGTTTGATAAATATCACCTATTCTCTTCCATAATTTATATGCAATAGTTTCTTCTGAAACATTCAAGAGAACAGCATCAACAAGACATAATCTTATGGTCCCTCTTGCCTTCTTATCAAGCTTAGCCCAATCCTCATATGACATCATTGTAGGTGACTTTGTCTCATTACCAACAACTAACCATTGATCTCTCTCTTCAAGGAGATCCTCTATTTTGAGTTTCTGCATCTCATTATTAGATCCATTAAATCTTTCAATATCTAAACGAGAATTAGAACTCATTGTAACAAACTTATTTTCCCAAATCAGCAATAACACAATAGTAAAATCTCCCACTACATCCAAAAAAACCTTCAAACTTTTAAGAGAAAGGCGTCCCAAACTCTACCCAACCATTAGCTCTGATACCAAATGTTGAAAATGGAGGTAATTATTGTAGCTTAATACTTTGTAAACCTATGAGATTGTAGATCTAAATAAGTGTTCATTGTTACAAATTCTTTGTAGATGTTTATCTGTTTAGATTCATTTTACCATTTGTAGAAGTAGATAGAAGATTGTAGAAGAATAAGACTAGAAGAAAGAAGTTACACAGCATATATCGTGGAGAAACCCTTTCGAGAAAAAACTCCACCAAGAATCAATGTATTATTTAATCTCTAAATAAGATTACAATAATTCCAATCCCTGCTTCAGATGCTTCTTTTTCCTTCAACAAATCTTCTTTACAACCTGCAATAAAATCTTATTAACTCTCTTCAACTTGCTACAATATATAGACAATAATAAGCCTTGTAAACTCCAAAAAGTTTACAATTACAAAGCACAATGCTTGTCTCACAAAACCCACACCTATTCTTTGCAAGTAGAGTTCTATCGTGAAGAACAATGTCAAAACAAACTCTTCATCCATTTGGGCATCCCAATCTGAAGTCATAACTCAACATTGATTCTGAAGATATCTTCTAACCTTATCCTCAAAGTTGGCGCCCAAGAATGGGCCCACTTAACTCAGCCTTTTAAAATATCTTATCATGCAAAAGTGTTAACTCCAAAATGCCAACTTGGGCACCCAAGGTGGGTCCAAGTCAATCTCCATTAACTGAAACATATCTTTCCACCATTCATGCAAATATCGTGCATGATTGATCATCCCCACTTAACTGAATGTATCACCTATTATCTCTCATGCAACTCAAGTCATTAGTCATGCATTCCAATTCAACTGAAGTTAATGAGCATTCAACTGAAACTAACTACATGCAACTAAAGATAACTGAATCATAACTTAACTAAACTGATACTGAACTGAATTGAACTGAACTAATCTAAACTGAACTGAATTGAACTTCATGTATGTAAACATCAATCCCTAACTTCTAGGATCTTTACATGCATTATTGAAGTGTTATATTTTACTCCAAATAGTTAACTTAACTCAAGGTGAGTTCCACCTTCCATGTGGGTGCCACATGTGCTCCTATTTTGTAGGAGCTCTTCATGGGCATCCCCACATGTTCCTATCATTTAGAATTAATTACAAATGTCAATTAACATGTTCATTTCATTCAAATTTAATCTCTTTCTAATCCTAGTGTTGGGGAACACTTTCCAAGGACTTGGGAGATACATGAAATAATGTTTAGGATTGCAATTAAATGGCATCCTATTCCCAACAGTTCTCGTCCACTAGTGGAGGCGAGCGTCAAAAGGAAATCTTGGAAGTTTTCAAGTAATCAAATGATTATGATGTAACCTTGATGTAATTTTTATTTGTATTAACTTTGTGGCCAAGTGAGCCAACTTTGGAATTGTAATTGACATTTGGAAATGAATATATTTTGACTCATGTTTTAATTAGATGTGTGTTTCTATGATAGAAAATAGTTGCTTAAGTTATGTCTTTTTAAAATTCAATATTCATAATGCCATTTGTAATTAATATTTAATTAATAATTATAATGGGTTATTACACAACGTATTCCTTCCATCCCATCCAATGATCCCTAAATCCATCTCAAGAGCAAGATATCCTTTGATCCCACTCTCACGATATCTCTCTAAATCAAAATAAAACTACACCTTCCATCCCATCTAATGATCCTCTCCCCTCTCATGATCAAAACACCCCTCCCACTCCATGTCATGATCCCCTTCCATCTCGTAACCAAGAGCATACTATACCATCCACCCCATCTCATGATCCTACCCTAAGTCAAGATCAAAGCATCCCTTCATCTCCATCTCATGATCCTAATCCTCCACAAGATCCCATCACCCCTATCCAAGCTACCTATGAACTCCCTACTTATCAATTGGGTTCCTCCACTTTCATCCATGTTGGTTTACTCCAAGAACCTATCATTTCTTCCATATCATATCCCCCTAAAAAGGGACTCGCATCTTACTTCCAAAACAACAAGTATCCCATTGGAAAAAATATTTTTCAAACTATGCATTATCAAGGAAAAGGGTTAGGCCTTCATGAGCAAGGAATCTTAGAACCCCTTAATATAAAAAAAAAATCCAAAATAGAATGGCCTTGGATACCAAGCTCGAGACTTTGGCACTCCACCCACCCTAAATCCAAACATCCACATTCCCCATCCTCTAAATCTATCTTGGGACCTTATGTTCCAAAGCCCAATCCCTCATCCCTTCCATATATTTTGGGTCCCTATGTCTGAAAATAAATTCCTTCATCCCTTCCATCCATATTGGGTCCTTACACTCCACCATCTAGCATTCCTATTCCAAAATCCTATTATCCTTTCTATCTATCACCTCATATCCCTAATCAAGATCAAAAAAGGTACACATCCTTGAACCTTTTCCAACATACTACTTACACCAACCCATCCATAATACATCCACATCATTCATATCCATCCACCAATTCCATTTCTCTTGGAAGCAATTTAGATGCCAAAACTCAAATGCATAAAGCCAAAAGTCCACAAAATCAAAGGATCAACATGTCCCATCAAAAAGACATGCAAAAACAAAGAAAAATATGATCCAAAATAAAAAATTTAAATCCCAAATTCCAAAAAGGCCCATGAAGCAAAAATCAAAGTCAAAACCCATGTGGATTCCAAAAATACTCATAGAATCAATGCATCCCAAAGAAAAATCAAAATTGGCATCCAAACTTGCTTACCCAAAAGCTTCATCCAATCCTAAGTCCTCCACCCTATCTAATAATACTTCATCACCTCCATCCATTTTGGGTCATTATGTCTCAAAATCTACATCTACTCCTCCACCTAAACCTACAAATACAAAATCCACTTCAATTCAAAAATTCCACCACCCTTCAAGGTGTGTGCCAATGTTGATCTTGCCAAAATTTTCATCCACTCATCCACATGTCTTCCACCAACCCATCCACAATCCAACATCCATTTTTCATCCTTCCATCCCTCTTATCCAATACTTTGCATAAATCCATATTCATATCCATCTTCCAATCCATTTTATCCTCCTACCACCATCTATGAGCAACATAACTTAAAATCCATGATTTTCTCCACTTCCACAATTAAATCCATTTCAATATGTTATTTATTTTTTGGTAACTCTTACACAATTTATAATGTGTCATAGTTGAAATTAGCAATTTCCATGATAGTAAGTGATTCTTACACTTTCCAAAATATAAAGTACAAGTGAAACTAAGTGTCACTCCCAGTAGGATGCCCCAAATATGTGGGTGCAAGTAATTAAATAAATGCTTTCAATATTAGAATATAATAGGTGTATGACACCTATCACAACAATTTGGAATAAGGAATGAAATGGAATTTGCAAAAGTTCAAAGCCAAGTGGAAATTTTGGTTGAGTGCATAGCACAAGAAGAAAAGAGAAAATGTGATAAATGAGTAAAGAGGTTTGGGATTTTATCTATCTCAATCGCATATATGCAGGAAATAAATGTGCATCTCTCTTGGTAATTACATAACAATTAAACTTTCAAATATTTGGCATGAGCATGTAATCATGCAAAGCATATTAAAAATCCCATGAAAGGGAATGACACATATACTTGTAGATTTTGAGTGAGTATGCAAGGATTATAAGGTTGCAAAGAAAGCCCAAATCCTTGGTGCTTTTGAACTAAGTGAGCTTCCATATATTTGATGCAAAGGAGTAACAATTTTATAATTGTATGAAAACTTTGCATCTTCGACTCATATGAAGCACATGGGTTTATGAAAAACTTATGCAAGTGATCAAAAATTGCATGGCTATGGGAAAAGCCTACAACAACACCAAATATGACTACATATGCAATATTTCAAATAACTTTTGTAAGAGTGTAGTAACTCACAAGACTACATGAGAACCACAAAACTCTACATAAGGGAATTTTTTGCTTTTAATTTACACATTTTTGTATTTTCATGAGAACTCACCTTCCCTAAAACCAATTCAATGCTTGAAATTTATAATATTATGACCTTTGACACAATTTTCTCATAATTGAGACAAATTGAGAAACTTGAAATAGTCAAATAATGACTTGGGAAAGACATAAGGAAACTTGAATTCTATGGAAGGAATAATTTTTAAAAATTGGAGTTGAAATTTTCTATAAATATAATGATACCTAGTCTCCTAGTCCTTAAATTCTTAACTATGCAAGGATTTGTGTCAATTTTTATTTTGAAAATTTTATGCCTAATTGTATTGTCTCATGTTTAGGATGGATTGAATGTAAGAAACTAGTATATTGCAAGAATATTCCCTTCCAATGCAGGATTTTCCATGAACAATATCATATGGCCAAGGTTTGTTGTGCACATCAACCACATTAACAAAATAGCTACCTAAAAGATGAAAAGAAACAACCTCTCAAGAACCCCAACAATAATCCATTACCCTTCCTAAAGAGGTAAAATTTTCCAATCATAAAGATATATCCTCACAAATCAAGAACAAATCCCAAGTGGCATATGCATTCAAAGGAAAATATTGACACACAAAGAGAACCACTCAAAATCAAATGGTCTCACAAGGAGAGAATGAAGTAGAAGACATCAAAATTGAACATCAATATTTATCATCAAGATCCTTTTAATACCAACTTGGGTTAACGAAAAATGGTTCAATTCAATCAAGTAAATCTCCTTGTACATCAAACTTTAATCAAATGTTTCTCATATCAAAAATCAATGCTTCAAAATTTACAAATGATTCAAAAACTAAAACGAAAGAAAAAGAGTGTGAATTTAAAATCTTGATTCTCCAAACTAAGCCTTTTATTAAGAAAACAAACTTCAACACCAAAATTTTCTGAACAAATCCCCATAAAGGAAGCATTAAGAAACTTAAGAGAGGGAAAGCAACAATTAGTTGAACACAAAATTAGATGAAACACTTGCACATATCCTAAAGGAATTCCCTATCATAAGCTCTTGTATGATCAATACTAATGATGTTGTTAACACAAATATGCTATGGGTAAAAGCACAAAGTTGTGTTACACTTTCAGCCAAATAAATAGTTCCTAGTGAAACATTTTCAGCCAGAAAAGTTTCGGCCAAATAGGTTTTGACCGAAACCACATGGTCTATACATGGCACATAGAGTTTCAGTCGGATATGTTTCGCCTGAATCCAAAAGAAATTAAATTTTTCCCTTCGCTGCTTTGAAATTGGCTTATTTTATATGCATGGTTTCGGTAGAAAGAAAGGGTTTTGGTCAAAACCCTTTCTACCGAAACTATCTATGTGGCATCCTAGTTAGCAACCAACTCAACATTTTTTAGAATTTTATGAAACTTTCAACTTCAACTAAATGTTTCTTCAATCAAAATATTTTTTTTAGAAAGAAAAAAATGCCCTTTTGTAGAGCTAGGAGTGGTGAATCCAAATATATAATTTTTTATATATTTTGATTAGTTTTAATATTATTTTTTTTAAATAACGCAAGTAGGTTGTTAAAGTTAAAAAAGAGGTTGATTAGAAATTAAAAGAAAAATAGTAAAACATGTTAAATAATTTGAAAAATATATGGTGCACTAGAGGAGAGAATCCTCTTCAAAAGGGTATAATTTGTTTTTTGAAAATGATTAAAAAAGTAGACAATATTGACGTCAAATAAAAACTATCAAATTCTGACTATTTTGACTTTAAAATGTTATTATGAGAAAAATATACATCAAAATTTCAAAAAAAAAAATCCATGCACTAGATATTGAAGTTACCTATTTGGAAAAAATATATATATGGGAAAATGAAGTTCTTTCTATTTGTTTCTTGACATGAAGTGAAGGTCACTTTTTCCTGAAATTTTCAGCATTCTAAAATCTACTCTTAAATTGATAAAAAAAATAATCAAAACAATTTTTTAAAAATCTAAAAAATTATAGGAATAAACTCCATCAGTATTTTTGCATTTCATTAGTTTACATCATTTTTAAATTCAAAACATAAAGACCACTTTTATGTGGTCGAAGTTCAGAAAAAAAATTTGTTGTTGGCCAATTCCAAATGTGACATAGGTTTGTGCTTTTACCCTTATTCAAGTTGGTGCTACAATGAAATCCACTAAAAGTTGAATGTTTTAATCCTAGGAGATTTTTCTATAGAATTTCTCAATTAAGAACTTGCAATTTAGTTTAGAATACCTCTAAGAATAATATCTAAACATCATTGTTGATGTTCATACTATAAAAAATTCAACTGTTTTAAATACTTTACTTTGTATTATTTAAAAGTTCAAGTAATATACTGTTTCCTGACAAGTAACAACAAGAAATGAATTATGTCAAGTTCTTATTAATTTTTTGATAACTTATATTGGTTTTGGATTTAAGATATGATTGAAAAAGTTATCAATAAATTGAATTATTTGATTCATCAAAGTTAATATTTAGAATAGTAACTAAATGATAATATGTGTTTCAAAATTTTAAAAAATGAAAATTTTGAAACCAAAATTGTTGAAGTTGAGAAATACAACCTCACAAAACCCAGTGAACACCTACATGCAAATAACTTGTCACATAGAAGAGATAGCAAAACACAACAATGGTGCTCTGTTTGTTGTGAAGCAAAAATGCATTAAACAAGAATTGAATTAATTACAATAAGATCAACCCTTATGAAAGGAGATTAAAACCCTAAAGGTGATTAATTAATAATTAATATTAATTAATTATTAATGGGCCTAATTTTAGCTTAAGTGAAAAATAAAGTAAAGGTGACTTAATTAATTAATCAACATGATTGACTTAATTAAGTAATTAACCTATTACTCTAACACCCCCCTTAAGATGAACTTAGGGAGAAGCTAAAAAACTAAGGACGAAATGCATGAAAGCAAAGATGGGTCCTGGAAACAAGGCCAGATGAGGTACCCAAATACAACCAAATCTTTGTAAATTGAAGAAAATAGAGAAAACCTCATGGGAAAAACTCTACTCCAAAAAAAGATGAAAGCATGCTAAAAATAACATGAAGGAAGGAAGGCCTCACAAAGACCCCCCAAGGACAACTTCCTTCACCCCAAGCATCGATCGCAACTGAAGATAGCATGGTGATGCCAAAGGTTTTATGAAGATGTCTGCAACCTGCGCCTCAGTAGGAATGTACTCCAAGATGAGATTACCATCCTGAATCAACTGTCTAATAAAGTGCATGTGGATTTAATGTGCTTCGTCCGCTAATGCTCCACTAGATTGTGGGAAATGTGTATAGCACTTTGATTGTCACACCAAAGAACAGTGGGACTATTAGGAGGAAAACCAAACTTTGTCATCAATTGTCGAAGCCATAAAATTTCATGACTAGCTAACATTATTGATCGGTACTCAACCTTTGTAGATGATAATGCAATAGCAGATTGCTTCTTGCAAGACCATGTGATAGGACCAGAACCAAGGCAAAAAACAAATTTGGAAGTGGACTTCCAATCATTGACATCACCAACCCAATCTGAGTCAATGAAGCCAACAATGTGAGGGGCTCCTGATGTGTAGTGAATGTCATATTGTGTGGTGCCATTAATGTACCTCAAGATACGTTTGGAAACTTGCTAATGGCTCTCATGTGGATCATGGGAGAACCTAGAGACAAGACCAACCGCAAAGGAAAGATCAGGACGTGAATGTGTCAAGTACAACAAACTGCCAACCAACTGCCTATATAATGTAGAGTCTACTAAAGGAGTAGAGAAAGTGGAAGACATAACAACACCTTACTGAAATGGTGTGGGGGAAGTCTTGCAATCAAGCATGCCAAATCTCTGGAGCATATCAAGAGCATACTTTTGCTGATATATGGAAATCCCATCCGAAGACTGAATAACTTGTAGACCAAGAAAATAGTGCAGAAGACCGAGATTTGTCATCTCAAACCGCTCCATCAAAGCTCTTTGAACACTCTAAATCATAGAGGATGAGTTACCTTTTAGAATGAGATCATCAACATATAACACAAGGATCAAAAGATCACCCTCCTGACACTGAATGTACACTGCAGGATCGGAATGACAATGTGTGAAGTGAGAAGAAAGAAAAAAAGAGTCCATCTTCTCATACCAAGCCCATGGGGCTTGTTTGAGACCATACAATGAATGTTGAAGTCTACAAACCAAAGAAGTGTCTTGCACAAAACCCTGAGGCTGCTCCATATATATCTCCTCATGTAGGTCCCCATGCAAGAAGGCACTCTTCACATCCATCTTAAAAAGTGTCCATCCCTGTGAAGCTGCTAATGATAGTACAAAGCGAATACAATTCATCTTTACAACAGGAGAAAAGGTCTCAAAGTAATCAATACCCTCAACCTGAGAAAACCCCTTTGCAACAAGACATGCTTTGTACTTATCTATCAAACCATCTACAGCAAACTTGGTACGGCACACCCACTTGCACCAAACCAACTTTCTTCCCTTGGGAAGATGACAAAGATCCCAAGTATTATTCTTCATCCAAGAAGACTGCTCCTCCTCGATAGCCCCATCCCACTCAGGGTGACCTGTCACCTTTGAAAACCTTTGAGGATCATCCAAAATGGCATGACTCAAAAGACTAGCACCTAATGACTGTGCACATGTATGACGGGAATCTGAAGGATCGCCTGCCAAAGATCTAGTTGCCTCTATAGTAAAGCGGGCCCACTTGGGAAAATGTTGTGTATCTGGAGGTGGTGGGGATGGTGGATCATCATCTGCATCATCCTCAAGAGATAAAAAATCCTCAAGAGATGAAGAGGGAGGAGTAGGTAATGAGGGAGAAGTTGGTGATGAAGAATCCATCTAAGGAAAGCGATCATCAAATTGGAAATCTCGCCGAAACAAGACCTCTCTGGAATCAGGATCAAACAACCTGTATGCCTTAACATCCTCACAGTAGCCAACAAATATGAGTGGTCGACTTTTCCTCTCCATGGCTTTTCGTTGAGCATCAGGAATAAATGCCCAAGCCTCACTACCAAAAACTCAAAATGTAGAAACATCGGGCTTGACATGGGTCCAAGCTTCCTCGGGAGTCATGTGTCATAATGCCTTATGAGGCATCTGATTTTGAATATAATTGGCACAATTGACTGCCTCAGCCCAAAATGAAGAATCCATAGACCATGACTGTATCATACAATTGTCCATCTCATGTAAAGTCTTGTTCTTTCTCTCAATAACACCATTCTGCTAAGGGGTGTAAGGAACTATAAATTGATGATGCAAACCATGCTTAGTACAGAAATCCTTGAAAGCATGATTAACAAACTCCCCCCCATTATCTGTGTGTATCCTCCTGATAGAAAGACCAGATTGCTTCTCCACAAATGACTATATCATACAATTGTCCATCTCCCGTAAAGTCTTGTTCTTTCTCTCAGCAACACCATTCTGCTAAGGGGTGTAAGGAACTATAAATTGATGATGCAAACCATGCTTAGTATAGAAATCCTTGAAAGCATGATTAACAAAATCCCCCCCATTATCTATGTGTATCCTCCTGATAGAAAGACCAGACTGCTTCTCCACAAATGTCTTAAAGATCTTAAATGAATCAAAGACATCAAACTTGTACTTAAGAAAGTACACCCATGTACGTCTAGAGAAGTCATGAATAAATGTGAGCACATATTTGGACCCTAAAAATGAAGAAGTCGGAAAGGACATAAGGTCACTATGTACCAACTCCAAGGGTGCCTTAGCACATGTGGCTCTACCCATAGGAAAAGAATCTTGGTGATGTTTTCCAAGTACACAACCTTGACAAACACCATTAGTACAGGAAATCTATGGGAGCCCAATCATAAGTGCCAGTGTACTCATCTAATATAGATATCTATAATTGACATGACCAAAACGCTCATGCCAAAGCCTACTCACTATGTCTGCATGTGCTATAAGAGATGAAACTGAACCATTTGTACTCTCAAAGCCATCAAATCTATATAAGCAAGATGCAGAATCAACACTCTTAGTAGCCACAACCAAATCAAGATCATGGAGGTCTTGAATAACCACATCATGTGGGGAGAACTCAACTATCTTACCAGTGCCTGAATGGAAAATCTGATAAACGGAAAGGAGGTTTGTCAAAATTTTAGGAACAAGTACATCCTAAAGACAACCACCATCCAATGAAATAGAACCTAAACCCATAACTTTAAGTTGTATAGAGTCACCAACTGCAATCTGTGAAGTGCCACAACGGGCAAGTGTAGTGACAAAATCTTGAGTGTGTGTCATATGGTGAGAAGCACCAAAATCTAGAATCCAAGTGGATCCTAAAGGCAATGCTCGTGCAGAAAGAGCATGACCTTTCCCTATGTTTGGGGAAGATGATTGAGGTGAGGTGATATGATGTTGTTGCATGGCCTCCTCCAAAGCCTCTAATCACTTCCAACACCTAGAAACTGGATGACCTCCCTTGCCACAGAAACTGCAAGGATCACTTGATTTCTTCTTAGTCTTGGAGGAAGACTCACCAGACTTAGAAGATTTACCCTACTTAGGGTTGGATTGTGGTTTGGAATTAGACTTAGGTGGTGGCTTGGAGGAACTCTCACTGCCTGTTGAATCTATCTTTGGCCTCTATTTCTGCTTCTGCTACCCCTGAGATGTTTGATCTACCAATGCTTGGTTCTTTGATCCTAGAAGAGAATCCAACTGTGTTAGTTTGGCCTGTTCACATGTCAACTGATCGCAAAATACCTCAATGGTAGGCATGGTAAATCGTGGACCCAAATCATCCATGGTGGAATAGAATGTAGAAGAGAATATATGAAATGAACCTCGAAGCTTAGATAGAATCAGGTATATACACTAGGTGTTTGTTTTGTTCTTACCACAACCATGTAACAATGATCTGAGTGATTTGAATTTCATCACGAAATCCTCAATAGATGGAAAAGAATTGGGTACTAAGGTGGTCAATTCTGCCCCAATTTGAAGTGCCCTGAACTGATTAATGGTGCCAAAAAAATCATGAAACTTAGTCCACATAGCCCGAGGAGTTGTGCAACCCTCCAAGTGAAATAAAAGACAGTCTATAACATGTAATGATAGCAAACACATAGCCTCATCCATTATGTTTTTGTGTTGTAGAATCTCAAATGGACATGTCAACAGAGGCTGACCTTCATTCAAACAGGACCATAACCCCTTTGACATGAGAAGTATTGACATATGTGCCTTCCAGGTATGATAGTTGTGTGGGGAAAGATGGTCAATAGATGAGTGGTTTGCCATGATGTTTATGGTTTTGAAATTTGTTTAATGAAAGATTTTTTTTTCCGATAGGTATATACATAAATAAAAAAAAAAACACCCCCCACAAAACAAAAAACCAAACCCCAGTACAAATTTGAAAGCTGGAAAACGTGAAAAAGAAAAATTCACTTCAGACAATTCTTTGTGTACCTAGTAAATTTTTTGATGAAATAAACTACAAATCTGAAAATAGCATTTAAACACCTTTTCGACGCCTATTCATTTTTGAAAATTGGAGTTCGTATGCAAAAGTTATGCCCCTGAGAGTGGAAAAATAAGGTATGACTTTGACTAGAAATAAATTCAGTAAAATAGAAAAATCAGAAGAAATCACCTATATCACTGAATTGGGCCTAGAACCAGCTTTCCGACGATATTTCGTTTTCAAAAAAAAGAAGTTTGTATGCAAAAGTTATGGCCAAAATACCAAAACTGCTCCAAAAGGGTTTGGGGGTTAAGCCTGGCGGTTAGGCTAGCCACTAGCATTAACTGCTAGTTGTTAACCGCTAGTGGTTAACTAACGGCGGCGCCCTGCATCACTAGTTTTTTAATTATTTTTCTCGGATTGTGTCATACCAAGTCGTACGACCCAAAAATGGAAAAAAAATTGCCTCCCGAAGTCACTATGTCCGATTTTGATGATTTGATAGTCGATTTTGGGGTTTTTGGGCGCTCTGAATGTGATGGTGAGGTCCTTTTGGGCTCAAAATGCTCCAAAATTTTAGGTACGCTCTAGATTTGAAAACCTTCATAAACTTGAAACCCTCGCAGATCTAATGTCGTGAATCCAAATTTGACTAAACAAAAGTCAATCTTGACTAATTTGAGCATTCCGAACACAATAGTGAGGTCCAATTTGACTCGAGATGCACAAAAAATTCAATTTCAAGATAGGATCCCTCAAAAAATGAACAGGAAGCGGTAGATCTGAAGCTCTGATACCATGTTGAAGTTGAGAAATACAACCTCACGAAACCCAATGAACACCTGCAAGCAAATAACCTATCACATAGAAGAGGTAATGAAACACAACAATGGTGCTTTGTTTGTCGTGAAGCAAAAATGCATTAAACAAGAATTGAATTAATTGCAATAAGATCAATCATTATGAAAGGAGATCAAAACCTTAAAGGTGAGAAATTAATAATTAATAATTAATTAATTATTAATGGGCCTAAGTTTAGGTTAAGTGAAAAATAAAGTAAAGGTGACTTAATTAAGTAATTAACCTATTACTCTAACAAAAATGTGATGTTACCTATTTAAATTATAATTATATTGACATTTATGTTTTACTTTATAAATTAGACTAAGTATATATATTGTAGAATGAGATACATCCCTAAAAAAATATTTTGTGTATCTTTAAAAATCTTTTTAACTTATCAAAAAAAAATCAAAAAATACAAAATGCATTCACTTAAATTATATAATAAATTTAAGAAACAAAATTAAGTGGTAAATGTGGACAATCTTAAAAGACAAAGTTAAATGATAAGTATTTTTTCTTTTATAAAAGATATGTTAGTTTGGAAGCTTTTTTATATCATTCATCTAGATGAATCAATAGTATACTTTGAAAATTAAAGTCACTTATTTCATAAGATAACATTTAAGTCAATTGAGGTAAAAAAAAAAAAGTTTAGTGCTTTTGCGCAGTAGATGATTATGTATATGAATAAATAGATTTAAATTAATATTTTTAAAATTTAAAATGAATAGTAAAAAAAATCATTTCATTTTTTTAATTTGTAAGGTGTAGTATTATTTTTTTATTTGAGTTTGTTAAAATTATTTTATAATAAATTTGTTTAATAATATAAAAAAATTAGAAATTAAATTTAAAAATTGAGTTTTGAAAAGTAATTTTTTAGTGATTTTATTGTTATATTTCGATTGTCGAATCTCCCTCTCCATTTTGGGAGGATTCTTGTTATGAAGCTATTGGCAACACCATTGGAAGTTTTCTAAAGGTGGACTCTACGACTCAGGATCTTGGGCATACTACAGTGGCTCGTATTTTAGTTGATTTGGACATCTCCAAACCTCTCCATGGTGATGTGATCTTAATGGTGGAGGACAGACCTTGGACACAACTACTGGACAATGAGGGCCTCCCCTTTCTGTGTAGGAGGTGTTTCTCCACTAGTCATTTGGCCTCTGGTTTCCCTCTTGCTCGCCACAAGGACACTGCTACTTGGTGGAAGAATGCTCTTTTGGACCATCTCATGGTTGGCTCTCCCTCTTCAAATGATTCCTCTGAGGAGGGCGCCATCCCTTGGTTGTTTCTCCTAAGGAGTCTGAGTCTGACCAGGCTCCTCCTCCAGCTATCCCTTCCATGGAACCTTTGTTGCCTCGATCTATTGTCGTTGTTCAAGCGAAACTTGCTCGTCCCTTATTGAACAACTCTGTTGGTCCTTTGATAGCTCCTTTCTCCTCTTCTTCGTTGTCGGCTCCCTCATTGTGTGGAAGCTCCTCGCCCAGGGTGGTTGTTGAGGATCTGCTCCTCTCGCCTCACTCGATGGATTTTGATTCTTAGTCTTCCTAGTCTGTTGTGCAAAGGAAGAAGATGGGACTCCCCAAACCTATGGCTTCTTCATGCCCTCGGGTTAAGGGAATTAGATTAGTCCCCTTAGGTTATGGGGTTGTCTAGTCCTTGTTTGTTGTTTTGCAACTGACTGTCAGTTGTTTCTGTTTGTGGCCTGTTTGGTCTATTTTGTTGGGGCCTAGTGGCTACTGTTTGTTCTTCTCCTAGTTCATGTTCTGGTTTGAACTAGCTTCCTTTTGGCCCTGTGGGCTCTCTGTGTGAAGGGTACAGCGCCCTGTAAATGTTGCTTATTTAATCAAAAACATTTTATCAAAAGAAAATGATATATCTGTCAAGTTAAGAATAACTATAGATTCTTAAAGGGAAAAATTACAATGATCTTAAGATTTGTTAATATCGTGATTACAATTATTGTTGTCATTTGAGTCCAAAATTATACAATTTTGTATTTATTAGTTAATTGGATGTCAATAATTTAAAATTTTGAATCTAAAATCTCTTTAACTAAATAGGTGCTACTATTGCTATTACAATCAAAATTTTAAGTTTAATATTTAAAACATGTGTATTTAGATCTTTGACCAAATAGATACTAATATTTATATTTAAAACAATTAATTTTAAAATTATCTTATATATAATTATAATTTAAATTGATCACATTTTAACTTTTAAATCTTTTTTATTTTTCATTTAAAAATACTTCTACCCTAAATATCAAAATATAAAATCTGCCTAACTTCTACAACTTTACCATGTGAATTGGACAAGGCTATAGTCAACACTGAAAGAACCCATCAATCCTCTCACTCTCAGTGTGAACAACCAAGTATATTCATTCTTTTGGATATTCTAAGCATCCTCAAAGTTGATCATGATATTTTGATTTCTCATGGTATTTATTTTCAAGAGTTTGAAGTCATCTTTACTTAAAGCATACAATCATGTCTTTACTTTTTAGTTTCTCCCATGGAATTATAGCGAAGGGGCAACTTTAATCTAGTGATTAAATGCATTACTTTCAACCAATCAAAATCCATTAAAAAAAATTTCATACATTATATTTTAATTTTCTTAAAGTAAAATGTAAAAATTTTAACTTTCCAAATTTTCAAAATTATTTTTCCTCAATGTCATTAGCTCGAAAACTTTAAGTGATAAGACAGTTTTTCAGACATTTTTCAAGGCATTTTCGTGCCACAAAGACCATAATTTAAAAAATAAGGTTAAATTTTGATAGCATATTATATCAAAAATATTTACATAATTTCTAAAGGGATTTTTTGAACTCTTCAAAGTTGTTTTTCTACTCTTGCACAAATTACTTGTTATTCTATCTTTTTTTTCATTTTAAGCATTTATTTACTTGTTATATCTTAAAATATAATTTAAAATTTCTTATCTAATATAAGAAAAATAATCTAATAACAAATTAAAATATAATACTATAATATATAACATTTAATATATATTTAGTATATTAAGGCAAGAGCTCGATTGGCTAAAGCATCCTCTTGCAAGCAAGAGGTCATGAGGTCTAGTCTCCCTCCTGTCCCTGTGGTATCACAATGCATGAAGTTTACCAGAGGCATCCAGTTTATAATTATTTAACTAAAAAATTAGAATAATTATTAATAAAAATTAGAATTATAATATAATTGATTCAAAAATTTATTGTTAAAGACCATGTACATGAAATGCAAGTACCTTGTTCTTCTTGTTAAAGACCATATACATGAAATATAAGTAATTTGTTCTTCTTGTTAAAGACCATACACATATTAGAAATGCAAGTAATTTTTGAAACTAATTGATTCATCAACATGTAATTTTTGAAACTAATTGATTCATCAACCCTAGTAAAGAATCAAGATGTTGATGTTGGGTCATTTCCAACAAGGTAAACAAACATAGTAGTACCCCTATTGTAGCGCCCCTCCAAATTTATAGCCACTAGTCGGGGCACTAGTGATAAAGATAGCAACAACATAGATAGAAAAATAGAAATGGTCAATGGTTCCATGCCTAACCCCAGTTTGATTGAACTAGTGTTTTTCTAAATTTGTGTACAGATAAAAGAACAAAATTGTCTTCAACATTTGATAGGAACTTTGTAGCATCACAACTTTGTTGTCTATTAATATTGAAATAAACCTACCAAATTAACTTTTGAACATTATATTTTATCCACCTACCTTACAATCAATTTATTTATTTATTTCATTTACTATAATTTTAAAATTATATATTTTAGAAGATTAGATTATGTGAAAAATAGTGTAATCTTGGCCCTTAAAAGCAAGCATAATTGTTGAGATCAAATAATGGTTACTTTGTTAAAGGAGGTTCATTTTATCTTTGATGTTAAAACCAATAATGACAGTGAAGCAATGGTGCTCCTTGAAGGCATCAAGTTAGTGAGATCCATAAATTCTAAAACACTAGAGGTTAACAAAAATCTTTTATAGTAATCAAGAATTGCAAAGAGGGTAAGATTAAGGATTGGAGCTTTAGGAATAATACAAATGAAAGAGAGAGTTATAGCTATATTTTAAAATTAATGAAATTTGTTGTTATATTATAGCTATTCTTGTTTTTTTAGGGAATAGCGAAGAGGCGTTATTTAATGATTTTTGCTAAGATTAGTAAAAATGTTAAAGGAATGACCTATCAATGATATAATTTCTCATGATACTCTCCTCACTCAATCGTACCCACCACCAATTTTTTGCTCACCGCCTTAATTCTTTGCAATTTCTAGTGTGTGAACCTTTTTCATTTAGCAAGTGAAAGGGCACTTGTCTGGGTGACAACAGCTGGAGTGTCAAGATCTTGAATGCAAGTGACCCAAAGGTTGTGGAAAATATGATTAGCTCCTTTTATATTCGTCAATCCTTGCTTAAGATTTATTCAGTAATATTTTGTTTGTGAACTCTATAGAAGTGTGGAAATGCTAGGAAATAATAGCAAAAAAATAATAATGTAGCATCAAATGTCAATATGAGGAACTTCTCCCATGTGGAGGATGAAGCTATGGTGCTCTTTATCAAATGAGTTCTTCTTTAAGGGTTTGGACACAACATGGAGATCATCAATCGCAACCCTCTATCATCATCGTCATGTTGAGAAGCAACAGAAAAAAAATTGTAGTGTAGCATCTAACTCCAATGTGAGAAGCTTCTTCCATGTGGAGGATGAAGTTATTATGACCTCAACTCTCTCTATCATCATAGAAATGTTCAGAAACAACCAGAAAAATCATGTAACGTCCGATTCCAATGTGAAGAACTTCTTCGATGTGGAGGATGAAGTTATATTGCTCTTCATCAAATGAGTTCTTCATCTTAAGGGTTTGAAAGCAACAATATGGTTTATCAAAACACCATGCTCATCATTATAGCTTTTTATTCCAATCTACTTGCTCAGGTGGCAAAAATTAATTATTTTATAAATGGATTTTACATGTTCTTTCCCCTTTTTCTTATATTTTGCTGGTTGATGGCAGCCCAAATAAGGACTACCTTGTGCCTTCCCTTATTGTGGCTAATTTGGAACAATGGGTAGAAGGCCTTTCGGGAGGTTTTCAAATGTTGATTACAATATTCTCACGTAAAAACATTTTGTGCAGACTTAAGCACTAGTTGTGGATACCTTATTTTGTGTGTCAATCTAATTGCCCGAGAAAAGGTTCTTTCCCATTCTTCTCATATTTTACAAGTAGATGTCAGCTTATAGGACCACTCTAGGCCTTTCAATGTTTTGGTTGACTCAAAGCAATGGGTAGGAAACATTGGTGGTGGTTTTTCAACTGTTATTACCGCATTTCTAATGTTGGAGAAGTTTTATATGGTCCTAACACTAGTCATGAATAATCTAGAGGTTATATTTCGTAATAACTACCTCAACAGTGTTTTTAACCTCCCTACCCTTTCTCAGTAAGGGCTATCCTCTGTCCAACAGTGAGTTTTGAGAGCCAGGTGTCGAAATTGTGGCTAGAGCTAATAGCATGGCCGCCTCAAGATCATTTCTAGTTTCGGTTCTCTAATTTGATTTTGCCATGTAGATGAAATTTTGGCTACCGTGCTACAAAACTGGTGAGAAGTCGCAAGAACTTGTGCCCTCTCCACAAGCATAATTGGCTTTACCTATACTATAATACCGACGACAAGATGTAGATAATTTTTTGTGCCCAAGACTCAATGCAAAACAAGGGCATATACAACAAAAACTTGCGTCATTAAGAGCTAAGCATTGACCTCCTATTAATAGATTGACAACAATTTACGTTTCAAAAGTGTGGTCAAATAATGACAATTACAATTTCCTAACACAATATTTAACTTTAAATGTCATAAACAATGCCTTCACTCCTTATTTAGGTTTACCGATGTTTAAAAAATCCTTGCTTTCTACAACTCACCTTAACTCGTTAAAATTAAATCATTTAGATTTCAAAAGACCAAAGCAAGTCACATTACTCTGTTTAGTCGGGCGTTCAAAGATTTTAATAAAATCTTGATTGTACACACATTACAAGCCCCTCATAGGTTTTACCGATGTTCAAAAATTCATTGCTTTCTAAAACCCACCCCAAATTAGAATAAAACAAAAAGCAAGCCACATGGGCTGTTTAGTGGGGGTATTATGGATCTTCAAAAAAAGTCTTGCTTGTAGAACACATTTCAAGTCACTAATGTTGAACATTTATCTGAAAAAGCAGGCAAAAAAGTTTATTATCGTTGTCTAGGTATGCAGATTTATGGTTCTCCTTGGGAATTATAGATCTTACAAAAAATGAATTGCTTACACACCCCACTGCAACTCCTAGCATCATGCAATCTTACATAAAGCATTTTACTTTGCAAGGAGTTGCCACAAATATCTTACATAAAGCATTTTACTTTGCAAAGAGTTGTCACTAGCAAGTCGTACATGCTATTCACTCAGGTAATTGAAAAACTTTAAAAACGATTGCTTATATATTAAACATTCAACTGTAAAGATATTATAAATTTTAAATTCTCCTGCATGCTTTAACAAACAAGTTGCATATGGTGTTAAGGCATATAAAGATTTTAGATCCTCCTGTATATTTTCTGAAACAAGAGGCATATGGTATTAGGGCATATATACAGATATAAAATTCCCCAGTATGTTTTGACAAACAAGATGCATATGATGTTGAGGTATGTTTAGATTTAAAATTCTCACCCACATGTTTCCACAAACAAACTGCATATGTTCCCACCAAAAAGATCTAATAGAAAACAGAACACCAATGTGGAGAGGACAATGAGGGGAGTTGGGGAGAGGATAGATGACACCTGCAATAATCACCTATTCAAAAGAAATGCTCCTTTTCCCATCAAAATATTACAAACAAATGATTGATACTTATTATTAAGACGAATCTACTGTTCTTCCATTTCAACCATTCATTTAAACAAGTATAGTCATTTAACTCATTTACACAGCAGCACATTCATTGATACAGATTCATTACAAATCATTCTTATTCTGGTAACAATAATAGCAGATAGTATGGAATAGCAACATTCGTAAACATGTCAAGGAATTCCATTAAAAAGATTGTCAAAGCATACCCAACATAATTTTTAATTAAAGATTCACTAAATAACAGATTAACACTAGTTGTAAGTGTGGGTACAATTACCTAAAACAATAGTGAGCAATATTTTTTTTTATCTTTGGCAAAATCCACAAAAACAACCCAGAGATCGAATCAAGCTAAAACACCCTATCTAAAAAGATCTCAGTAGTAGTAGTCACAATTCTTAATAATTTGCTTGCATGTCTCATAATTTATTTTACTATCATATTTGTAAGACCTGTAAACTAGAAAGGTAATCTTAACAACAATAGAATTGCAGACTGTGCCTGTGCTAAGTGAAATCAATGTACACATCCAAGACTTAACTAAATCTATGAAGCAATCCCCTACCCCAGAACAGACTCATTTCATAAGAACACAAATCAAGAAGTATAAATCCCTTCTTTCCAAAAGATCTGTTATATAACACGCTACTTCAACATAAACTTAAATCTATAGGAACAGAAATTACTCATCAGAAAAAATTAATATTTTTGAAATAAAAACCTCATATTGCAGTGTACAAGAGCTTTACGAAAAATTGCATCACCCCATCCAAAAGAAAACTACTATGGAATATAGATTTGATTGACAACCTTACAAGTTTCCGTGATTACAGATTTTGGTCATTCAAAATAAATAGCCCTCTTAATCAGAAGACAACTCAAACCTAAAAAGAAAGGTTGATGTTTCTTGCCGTCCAAAAGAAAAACTGAAATGAATCTCATCTGAAAGTTTTTACCACTAATTCCCTATTCCCTCCCCAACATTTTGGGCAGGTACGAAAATTAACAATTTCCTGACAAAACCATCCCAATTATGCACTCACTGATCTGATGGTACTGTCTTAATGATATCAGAATCACCTGAAAATATAAGTCATATAAGCAAGGTCAAGAGTAAGCTATCTTGGAGGAAACCTTAGAATAGATGGAGAAAGTACAAAATGCAATAATAATGATGACATATATCCATTTTTCATGTCAAAAAATATATACCTGGATCTGTAATGCTAAGACAGCACACCCGATAATACTTCCCACAAGCTGTCCCTAGATCAACATTGTCTGCAAAAGACAATTGCAACATATTATATGAAATAAATATCTGGAAACACACAAACGCTTCTAAACAAAATATAGGAAACACACAAACGCTTCTAAACAAAATATAGATCGACACGAGAAGTAAATGACTAGACAATTTCACTGACTAAAGAATCAGATGATGTTGATGGGGAAAGTTGTCTATAACTGTTCAATAGACAAAGGTACTAAATTCACTTATGAAAGCCTGTAACAACCAACTCAACTCAGCAAAATTTAGGGCGTACTTGGGTTCAACTCTTTGAAATCATGTCATGCACTTTACCCTGAAGACAGCACACTTTGAAATCACACATATTTCAGGATATGTCTGAGCCTATTCATATAGATATATAAAATATGTTCCAAATTGGTCAAATAGTTTGAAGAGGCATATACAACAGAAACAAGAAACACAGTGGTTCTACTGCCAAGTGTGTCTGTACGGTGGCATCTTGCAGATACAAGAAAGATATATTCTATTGCCAGCGGAGCACTACTATAATCTATGAAGTAATACTTAAAGCATTAGTTATTAGACATTAATACAAGAGTTTCGATATTGTTAGTAGTAAATGAAACAAAAATGAAGCCCCCTTGATAGTATGAAGGCACAAATCTGACAGATACGACTATCTAAAACAGAATCTATCAACATCCAAATTTGTCCTGGTCAGATTAAATTTATACTATGGAGCAAGACAACACCCAGTATCTATTTATTAGTTGTAATAAATTGTACATCATAACCAAGCCACCACACTAGACACTTTTAGTCCAAAAAATCAGATAAGGAAAGAGTCTGCAATCAATAACAGATCTCATTTAAACAACTACGTAAGAATACAGGATTGGTAAATAGAAACAAAAACACTGAAAACCTTGAGAATGGTGATTATGCTTGGAAGGACTATGACAAATGAAAATTCATTCAAATTCTATTTGTGGTTTTACAGCTCCTAAATCAGTTATATTTCCTTCAACCTCAGGTCCAAAGAAGCAATCAAAGGCTAGACATTGTCAACTGTAAAGCTTCACAGAAAGTCATACAACTGAGACAAATACATGATTTATGAATCTATGATTTAACTGAGCATTCCATGTTTTATCTTCATTATCTATTGACACAATTAAATTGTCTAATTCACTTTAAACCTTCTAACAAAAATTCCTGGCTTCCAAAGAGACTATTAGAACATCATAAGGAAACTTCAGATAAGTAATGCATACATCTCAGATGTAAAACTTCGTAGAAATGACTTAAAAGGCAACAATATACACAATTTAGAATGACAGTCCTTGTTAAGCAAGAAATTTTGGATGCAGCAATTACATTTGATAAAACTACAATATAATGGACTGCTCACTGCAGAAACCAAGCCATGTTGGTTTAATTTAAGTATACCATTCTATGCCATTCAGACAAAACACAAATATTGCAAAGAACAAAATCAGCAAATCCAACAAAAAATCAAAGAGAAAGAAAGAAACAGTTCAATGCCAAGTATACTAGACATCTTTCAAGTTCAGATCATCAAGCAGAGAGAAGAAAATGATGCATCTGATGTGATAACATGCCTATTTCCACTCTAAAAAATGGCAAGCCTGGTCCAAAAGGATCATATCTGATTCTTCTAATATTTCTCATCAATGACATTGGAAAGAATTAACTTACTTCCATTGAAATGGTGTACCCCAATCTTTGCAAGCATGGCATAGTACTCTATTTCTGATCTACGAAGAGGAGGACAGTTGTTTGCGATTATAATAAGCTTTCCTGCAGATCAAAAAGGCATATATTAGTCAGTAACCTGCCGATTAAATAAAAAAAAGTAATGAAAACCCATTCTCTTCAACATCTGAAAATGCACAAGAAATAAATGTAAATTCCATGAAACGTAAGTACAGTACATAGCTTAAAAGATCAAGAAATTTACTAACATCATGAGAAACCTAAAACAAAGAATCCTACACATCCAAGATGAAGTTTTCCCGATTTTTCCTAATATATCTTTGATCTTTCCCATTCATTAGCATGTCTCTTTCCACTGACGTGAGATTCTTCAAATGTTCCTTTGAATATTTGAGAACTTTTTTTACCAAATAGTAATTAAATTATTAACAGTCATTAGGTCATTATTGTAATGGCAAGTTATATTAGGCCAACATGTAGCCAATTTGGTTAACACTGAGTCTCCAATATTAGCTCATTAATCAGAAAAATAAACCCATGAAAAAGATGAATTACTAATACAATATTTTGACCATGTTAAAAAATCGAATTTGGCAAAATCTTAGCAGATAAAAAAATTACATAAATACACAAAATAAACTTAACTAATGCATGCCACGCATGAAGAATGAAGTTAGAGAACACATAAGTATATTCTGATCATAGTGGCATTTACTCAAAATCAAGACCAATTCAGCAAACTAAGAGTACAAATGGAATTCAATTACCCAAGATTTAATTGCAAGGAGATAAAAAACCAATTAAGTTTCCAAAAAAGGGGGAAAAATGTAGTCTTTTTTATTTCATGCCAAATAAAGGGAAAAACTCTGCACTTTGTTTGTCCTTGCCAAAAAATCCAAAACAATTTTAATGTTTCTGCCTTTCTAAAACCAGACCAGGTCTCTGGAGGGGTCAGCAGCTCCCAGCTGGGACAAGATTCAGCACCCCAGGCACATTCCCTGCTGCAATACAGGGCAGAATAGAGGAGCAGAACCCCACCACCAGGCCCCAATTAAGGACTTCAAGGCTACAGGGATAACATCACATATCCCATTTTTCATAATTTTATGACTTTTAACCAGCTGTTGATAAATCCTTTTAATCACTTGAGAAGTCGATAAATCCTAATCATTGAAGACAAAATGGGCAAAAACTAAAGGGTCTGTAATTTTTTTCAGGTGATAAGCCTTAAGGGAATACCCTGCAAAAAAACTCTATAGCTGTAGAGAGATTTACAGAGAAACTAACAAGCTCATCTGCAGTACTTGGCTCACAGAGTTCGTAAACTGTGATTTTGACTAAGAGACTAGCTGTCACAAATCGCATTGTGTGTTGTGAAAGCCAAACATAACAAAGCTTAAGCTGGGACTTTCCAGCTTCATGTAACTATTGTTTATGCCAAGGTTCGACCCTGCATCTTGAAATATTGCCTTTTGATCATGTATGTTACTAAAAGATTCCACAAAGAAATCACTCAGCAACCAATCCAACTTGTTAAAAATTATTCCAAAAACAGAAACCTGATACATTTCTTTGTGGGTGTGCTTGATCAACCTTTTTATGTAGATAGAAAAACTAAAATCATCTGCTGTTTCTGCCTAAATATGCATAATATAATAACACACAATGACTTCAACCATTTCTAGAATCCCACAAGTACTGAATGGATATATAATATTCTGGATCTGGATTAACAAAGAAATACCAACTTAAAGATCACCCTAGCAGGGCGCTTTACCATTTTAACAACAATAAAGAGTAGCCAACTCTCAAAAACCCTATCACATTTGCTAACAATCAGGATATCATTACCACTTTAAAATTTACTAGCTTTGTTCAAGTGCATAAAAATCAATCTCGTACAATGATAACAGACATCAAAGTTAAAGGAAAGTCTACTGCCCTAGGTGTATGGAAGGCAGATCTAAATCATAAGACCGGAAACTTGTTTTCACCACTTCCTAATATCTAAAAATAAGAGATTATGCACGGCCTAGTACCAAGTGCCCTCAAATTTAGAATACCTCAAATTCTCAACACCACAAATTAGCTATTCCAATAGGGATAATCTTTTTAAATGCTCATGTGGTAAATCAGCAGGACTCTCATAGCCCGAAGTTCAATTCAAGTTGCATAATTTAGCTAGAATGCTGCAACTCTAGCTGAGAGCACCCGAAGACATGACTGATGAAACAGCTATTTACGAAATCCAGGAATACATTTTCATGAAATCCAAACAACCCAGATGAACCAGCTAATTTCCCAAATCCCAAAAATAATGAAAATGTTAATACAGTTTCATTTACAAAGTGCAACCAATCAACTCTCTCGAAAAGCTTAAAAAGCAAGAAGTCTTCAAATTCACTTGCAGATTCATACGCTCCCAATATTAAATCTGTAAGACTTAGGGAAAAAAAAAATACCTTTGTTGGTCCTGATAGACTTGAGGGTAGTTTTGTAACCTAACGTATATTTTCCACTTTTCATCACAAGAGCCAACCTGTTGTTGATGCTCTCATGAGCCTTTTTCTGCAACAACCCATTACCATTATTCCTCGATTAATCTACATAGCAAGAACTCATCGCATGCCGAAAATAAAAGAACAAAAAATATCATCAGTCCTCCGTAAAACTCCATATAAACACAAAGCACAACCCAGAAAGAAACTGAGGAATCCTACGAAGATCAGCGATATATGGGTATACATACAGTTTTCTTAGTGGCCACCATTTTGCCGATGGAAAAAAAAGCCCAGCCACAGACGCCTTAAAATTCTCCAGTTGCTGGTGAAACCTGCAGAGAGAAAACTTCACTTTGAAAAGGGTTTAAAAACTCGGAAACCCTAGGTAGCGAGGCACAAACCTCGTTTATCTTTTCAAACCCTAACCTCTTTCACGGTGGTATAGTGTAGTTCTTTTAGTGTGGTCTTCAATTGGCGGGTCAAATGCTTGCCATGTTGAGATGTTGTAAAGGAAAATAAAGCTCCTTAGGTTTTTAGTCTAGGTTTGTAATAAATTTTATATTTAAGGAATCATTTAATTTGAATTGATAAATTTGATAATTTATGAAAGTAAACATAAAAGAAAAAGGTATTTAGTTTTATCGTTGAAGAATGTATGTTAATCATTGATTTTTTTAATTAAAATAAAATAAATTTGATAAAAGATGTTTTTCTTTATTAATGAATGTTTTCGAGTCTAATTAAATATGTGTTTTATTTGGTATCAAGTTTGTAGGTCAAAGGTCCTCATCATCAAGAAATTTTGGTGGCAAGAGTTCTTAATTTTGGAATTGGAAAATTTCTAATCACATACTTAGGTCTACCTTTAGCATTGGGTATAAGTAACTCCAAACTCTAGGACCCTTTGGTTGAGAAAATAGGAAATAGGATGACTTCCTAGAGTGGAAAATGGCTTTCATGGGCTGGGAGGATTGTAATGCTAAAGGCTATGATATCAGCCTTACCCATTTACTTACTATCATACTTGGCTCTTTCCAAAACTACGGCAAATACAATTAACAAGGACATGAGAAGGTTTTTCTGGCAGGGAGCCTCAGAGTAAAAGAAATATCCACTCGTTGCTTGGGACATGGTCTGCAAGGCGAAGGAGAATGGAGGGGTGGGCCTTCGTGACATTTTGAAACAAAATCGTGCTTTGGGAGCAAAGCTAATTTGGAGCATGTATGAGAATAACAAGGCGAAATGGGCAAGGATTCTGCAACATAAGTATCTTGTTGAAGAAGCAGCAAATAGTATCTTGCTCACAAACGATTTACCCCAGGGCTCGAGGATTTGGAACTTCATGAAGGCTTGTCGTCCCCTTATTCTGAAACATCTTACTTGGGACATTAAAGATGGGAAATCTGCAATGTTTTGGGAGGACTCGTGGTGGGGGATATCCATGCTTGGACAGTATTTTAATGATGGAACAATCAAAAGTTGTGTTACACCAGTTGTGGGGAACCAAGGTCAGAGACTACCTCAAAGAGGAGTGGTTTAAGGGACGGTTGGTTTGGTCATGGAAGGACTTAAGCATTGTTCCCATTCTGCAAGTGGATAGGAAGGCTTTGTTAGATATATTGGGACATAGATCAATAGTAATTAGAACTGGTGAAGACAATCTGGTTTGGAATGGCTCACCCACAGGAGCCTACAGTGCAAAGGAAGGATATGCAGCATTGTGTGTCGAGGAGAGGAAGTCCTCCTTGCCATTGGGGTTGTGTTGGATTAAGCCATGTCTACCCAAAGCGAGCACATTTGTGTGGGCGGCAATTCAAAACAAAGTGTTGACAGCTAATAAGTTCCGCAAAATGGGATTCAAAGGGCCTTCAAGGTGTGCTTTATGCAAAACAGAGGAGGAAGATACGAACCACTTGTTTGTTTGTTGCCCATTTGCCCAAGCTGGTTGGAGGTGGCTATGTGTCAAACTTGGCTAGGCTAGGGCACTACAAAATGACATTTGATCGCTCTTTTCGTTGTGGCCTATTCTCAAACATAACTCTTTGTGCAGTGTATTTTGGTTAGTAAGTCCTTCCACATTGGTATGGGAAGTTTGGAAAGAGAGGAATAGAAGAATATTCTCAGAAACAGAACGGAGCTTGCCAACTTTCATCAATTGCCTGGAAGTAGTGATAGTGGAATTAGTGAATAACAGGGTGGCTAATGGAAGGTGCAAAGATCTTTGCTTTACAGAGTGGGGTGCATAGATGCGGAAAGGTTGGCATGGTTTAAAAGTACCACAGGTTGGTGCTTTTAAGATGGAAGGGGCCAAAAAGAGACAAACAAAGGCAGCATGGCAACCTCCCCAAGCTGGTTGGCTTAAGTTAAACTTTGATGGGGCTTCACAAGGAAACCCGGGCATCTCAAGAGTTGGATGCATACTAAGAAATAGTCATGGTCAATCATTGGGTATCCATTCGATTCCTTTACCAGTAGGCACCAACACGGTTGTTGAACTCCATGACCTTCTAGGAGGCCTTGATTTATGCAAAAATATTGGTGTAAAGAGGGTGGTCATTGAAGGGGATTTGATGATTGTGATTCAAGCCTTGAAAATTGGAAGGTTGCTAAATTGGAAGCTCCAACCTCTCTTAGATGATGCAATAAATGCCATACAAGGCTTCAAATCCTTTGAGCTTCAACACACCTACAGGGAAGCAAATGCAGAGGCTGAAAAACTAGCTAATGAAGGTGTGGATGGGCACAGAAGAACAACAACATTTGAATCCACATTTAAGCTCTAGGGAAAACATCCCCCATGGTGGCCAGGATGGCAATGCTTTTGTGTCTTTAAGGGCTCTTAGGACACTTCTCGGGTCGGCTTGGGGGACAGATTGGAGGTGCTTTTTCGGAAGCACTTGGTGGTTGTGAGCACATAAGTCGTAGTTTGATTGGGAGTTCATGTGCTCGGTGTTTGGGTTTTCTTGGCTAGCTTTGTCCACTGCGTCTGGGTGGTTTTTGTACGTGGTGGTCAAGGGAGTGGCTGCAGGTTGTTTTGGGGCCTACTGGCGGTTGCCTGTGGCTCTGGCCATGCCCCATGTGCTATGTATGGATCATGGCTTACCAAACAGAATGTATTTTTGCTATAAATTAATGAAATCTTCATTTACGCATCAAAAAAAAAAAAAGTTTGTAGGTCAAGGTCAAGTCCCTAGCCATGGATTCATCCTCTAAGTCTAGACTCAACTATATGCAATTTAAATGTCTACTATGTTGCTTGCTTGGATAATTTTTGTTTACTTTGCTCTTTTTTTTATATTTGAGAACTCTCGGTATTTTAAAACATCTAGAAAGGGTTATAGTTTCATTATAAGGAGACAATCTCTCCAAGGTCAATCCCCAAAAATATGTACAAATATTCAAAGACACCTAGCAAGGGTCCTTGAATGATGTATGCATTTTCATTACTCTTCTAGTGCACCATACTCACATGTGCCTTTATTAATTGCTCCTTTAATTAGTCAATAAGCTATTTACGTGGGGAGACCTCACCGGGATCTCCCCCAGTCTGATGTCACCGGGGAGAAGTTCACGGTTGTCGGGGAACTCAACGGGTTTGTAGTAAACATTGCTATGCTCATAATCAGACGTATCATGCTAGGTTTCAGTGTGGGCTTCGCATATCAGGTAAGTTCGTGAGCTTCTTACCCCCATTTCTCGACACAGTAAACAGAGCTCTGAGCCACTATAATGGATTTTCAGGCAGTTCCCATATACTTGTCAGAAATGGCATCGCCCAAAATGAGAGGAGGTCTGAACACAAGATTCCAGTTATTCATTGGAATAGGTGTGCTGACGGTGAATCTGATCAACTATGGAACTGCGATGGCGGTTGTCTTTGGGATTGGTGGTCGTTCGGACCATGATCATGACTATGGGATCCCTCATGTTGTCAGATACGCCCAATAGTCTAATTGACGGGGATAGTTGGACAAGGAAAAGACTATGCTCTAGAGGATCCGAGGAACGCCTAATGTGGAGGCAGAGCTGGACGATTTGGTGGAGGCTAGTGTTCTATCCAAGATGGTAGACCAACCCTTTCGCAACATTCTGAAAAGACAATGCAGGCCCTAGTTTGTCATGGCTCTGCTCATTCCTTTCTTTCAGCAGATGACGGGCATCAATGTCAATCTTAGAATGACGCCAGCCACAACGGAGTTCTAAGGCAAGCGATTGTTATTGAGGATCAAACCATTTGTATCATCCCTATTTAATTTATGTAGATGCAAAGACGACTCTATTATATATTCATATGTTGTGTGACCATCGATCTAAGTTTGAATGGAATAAAAGAACTACAGTTCAATGCACCATTTCGATCTGTTGATTATTGTTGAGTGTACTATGTTATGGTTGAATCTTTTAAGGAATACAATCTGAGCAAGTGGCTCGAGTATTTTACAAAAAACATAGTGTTATTGGTGTTTGCAAAAAAAAATTCCCTAGGTTAATCACATTCATCTTCGCATTCCCTTTGTCTTTGTGTCTCTTCTTTTTCCCTATGTCCCTTCATCTTCATTGATCGTTCTCTATAAAATATTTATAAAGAGACATTAAAGATGCATTACAAAAAATTTATTTATTGTTGTTGCTATCATACAGGTATTAAAAAACACCCACTTTTCCCATGGATGTAGCCAATTGATTGGTGAACCACGTAATTTCTTCGTCTTTGTGTGTTTGGTGTTTTGTCTCTATTTAATTTGTTGTAGGTTTATATTGCTTTGTTTTGCCCTATTTTTCTTAACACATTATGTACAACGGTTCACTTCTTGTTTCTTTGACATAATTACCATTCTAAACATAATGATGCAATTTCTAAAATGGATTTTAGTTAATACAAAACTTCTAGCTATTAAAAAATCACCAATTATATCACACTGAATGGGTGAAAAGAAAGCATTCTTCCATAAACTTGATCTTAGGTTTCAATTTTGTTTTTGAAAAGTCGAGTATTAAGGGGTGCTTCCTCATTATATTGGCAATTTGGACATCAGTGAAGCCACGCTTCTTCAAATTGTGACTAAAATGCTCAAATTTGTCAAGGGTTCGATGATTCTGCAAGTAGGGGGCCCATTTGTATATCCAAGTGATATCGGCCTCAGACATGTTATATTTAGTGGAGGCAAAGTTTGAGAAGAGGTTTTGTGTATGGCCATTGGGAATGGCAAGGCATGACAAAGCAGTGCGAGAATGAAATGGATCCTTAACAAACTATTTGTGAGAATGGAATGGGTGTATATCAAACAGATTGGGGATAACATGGTTGTCATGTTTGAACTACTGTGGAGCTGCTCAAACAACAAGAGAGTAAGTTAGGGTTTTCTAGCAGAAATATTTTCTTTCTAGCGATTTAAATTGCTATTTACGGCAAGCTTTACGGCAAATCGATCTGTGGTTCCTATCGGCTATTATGTTGCACATATTAATTGTGCAACTGCTAGTTTTATAGAATAAGTGGATTCTAGATAATGCTTGATGGTTAGAATGACTATATTTAATGTATTTAAATACTAGCACGTAGCATCAAATTTTACATTATGTATACTTAATCAACTTAAGATAGGAAAATGAATGGACCTAGTTGGCCAATTTTGGATTTTGGATTTTGGCAAGTAAAGGTCACATCTAAAACCATAGGGTTGTAGGAAATGGTCTTGGGTGGTGGAATGGTTATATCTAGTGACTAATGTGATAAGTGTGCAAATTAGGCAAATGCATTGGAGTGTGTGTGTGTGAGAGAGAGAGAGAGGGAGAGACAGAGAGATAGAGGATAAGGTAGGGGCTAGGTGCATGGGGATCCATATACATAGATATGGATAAAGGCAAGGGCAATGAGCCCAACTTTGTACAAGATTTTTCTATTTGTTGATATGTACATACATCAAGACATTTCCTCAAAATGGGAACAAAACTAAATGGAAAATGAGATAGGTATAAAAAATTTACCATTACAATTTTCCCCCACTTTGAGATGCATGTAAATCCTTAGAATGAGCATGCATCTCAAAGTATGCAATGCTCACAAACATGCATGTAAATTAAATATTCAAAACATTAAAGTACATGAAGGGGGTTCCATATAAATTAATGGACCTTGCAAGGTATCATCATGTAAGTGTGTCTTTGGTATGCACTCTCAAAGGGAATTTATAAAATAGAAGGATGCAAAGAAATGAAGAAGAGGTATAATCATGCATGAAAGTAATTGTGGCCTATGGATAATCAAATAATCATACATATTGTGTCAATCAATAACCATAATGAATACATCATGTGTAACATCTAGAAAGATAAGGCATGATAAGTATATATGAGATGGAGACACTACAACAAATCCCTGTGATTTGCTCCATTTTTTGCTTCCACCCACTGTTTTAATGTATTTTTTGCCAATTTTTTTAAAATGTCGACGCTATTTATCGAGATGGCACTATTTTTGGTGTTTATTTGCACTGATTAGGACAAGGCAGCACTAATTTGGCACAAATTAGTGCCGCCTTTAGTGTCGATATTAGCTTCGAGAGTGGCACCACTGTTAACGACGCCTTTGGCTCTAAGTTTAGCTTCGAGTTGAGTGCCACTTTTAGCTTCGAGTTTAGCTTTGGGTTTAGCATCGGTTTAGACACCCCTATGTCAAGAGACTTATTTATATGTCTCATCGATGATGTAAAATAGTGAAATGTCAACAAGATACAGGAATATCGAGGAGAGAATCACTTACGTCACATCTACAAGGTATATCTACAAGTGCTTGACGAAACACAACTCTTGGATATAGTGAAGTAATGTCGATGAGACATTGAGATATCAGTAAGACAAATAAGATTGTCTCATCGACACTCTTCAAGTAATGATCAAAAGCATACACCGCTAGTCCGCTGGGAAGGTGAGCAACATATGCGATAGAGTAGTATACACCGCAACCTTACAGCAAGAAGCCTTGAGCAAGGCGGTAGTGCGGTAAACAACTGAAGGGAAGGGAAAAACACCGCCATACCACAACGATAATCACGAGTCTCCCCGACATGGCAGAGTTACACCAATATATAAAGAAATATTGCCGAAGGAAAATATTGATGAGACAGTGGTATATTGACAAGATATATTAACTTGTCTCATCGACACTAGCAACCAACATCAAAGGAACATAAGATCTAATGTCGATGAGACATTGAGATATCGATAAGACAACAAAGATTGTCTCATCGACACTCTTCGAGTAATGATCAAAAGCATACACCACTATACCACTGAGAAGGTGAGCAACATATGTTGTAGAGCAGTATACATTGCAACCTCACAACAAGAAGCCTTGAGCAAGGTGGTAGTCCAGTAAATAGTAGAAGGGAAGGGGAAAACATTGATATACCGCAACGGGTATAATAAGAGATGGTGGTAGTACAATAATTGTGGCATCATTACAATTTACAACACTAAATACAACAAATCACGTCATTCGCAATCCATTTGAATATAGCTCGCCAAAATACTCTAGAACTCTAATAAACATACTCTAAAAATTTTGTCGAAATCTTATTTTCAGGCATAGCTCGCCAGAATGGATTTTTCATTTTAATAAACATATAATAAAACCTTTGTTGAAACCTTATTTGCAGGCATAGCCCGCCAAAATGGAGAAGTGTTTCAGTAAAGAATGACAAAGAATGGTAAGGAGATGTGTGTGATAGGAGGCATAGGATTCATTGTTGTTTATCTCATTTTTGCTTTGATCAACGAGGGTTACAATGTTCGCGCTACTGTTTGTAATCCAGGTATTTAATTGCCATATGTTTGCATAATCTCAAATTCCTTCAGATGCTTTTGAAGTATCAATGTATCCTATATACGGTTTAGAATGATTTCTTTTAATTTAAAAAAATAAATCAGATGCTTTTGAAGTATCAATGTGTCCTATATAGGGTTTAAAATAATTTCTTTTAATTTAAATAAATGATGTATTTTCCTATGATTAGATAAGGTGGAGATCTCCTAAATCTGACCTAGCACACTGTCCTCTTTCACACTATGTTCATTACTCCAGCTGCTAGGGTTTTGCATTTGACATCTTTAATATCTTCATGATAGTGGCTTTTAATAGATCTCAGACTTTGCTTTAATCTTTATCATGGTAACCCTTGATTTCCATAATCCACCTTCAATCTCTTCTAAGAACGTTGTCTTAAGCTAGAATGCATAGTATGCATATAAAGCAAGTCCTTCATACCGCCATTGTTCCAAACCACCACTCACCACTTTGCTTAAAATGTTGCCTCCATAAGCACAATAACATGTTTTAAAATCATGGTTGCTAGTGATTGACCATTAAGGTCACCACTTTCATCAAGATACAATGAGATTTTTGTCTTCAAACTCAAGGCATTATGCAAGGATAACATTGTGAATTGTTTGTTGTGTACAATTTGATTTTCTTGCACATTTACTACTTTGCTAATTGCCTTTAAGACTGGATATTGCACCATTAGCTGCAATCTCAAACAACTCACTCACTGTCACTTGAAGATTCCTTTCATGAGCATCCTTGTATAAAATCAAACTATGCCCTATAGACTGCCCTACTTACTAATATAGGGGACTCATTGTTTCATGGTATTTTGAGTTTTACTTAAAGGGGTTAATATGTGGCATTTTTATGTGTAGGAAGAATAGATTGTGATGCAACATTCGGTATGGATGTTTGTGAAAAATTGGATTGTTATCTGTCATAACTATGTTGGATTGTACCTTGAGTCAATTTGAAACACTTCCGGGTGTTTTTGCTTCGAAGCAGAACTTGTGTGTAGGAATTTCCAAATATCCGACAGAGGAAGTTCCTACATTCTAAAGATAAAATATAAATATGCTTATCCAGTTTCTGATCCAACCTACATCTTTAATATCCGATAGAGAAAGTTGTACATTCTAAAGATAAAATCACAAATCTGCTTGTCTTTGTACAATCTCTCATTTGAATTATTTCTTTAACAGTTTTAGGTCCACATCCATGTACATATCTCTTCTTTTGCTAGTTGAATGCTTCAAGCTCTGATTTGCTCCAATCTCCATCTATAATAATCAACAACATGCATTAATTTATGATTGTACCTTGAGCCTGATGTGAAACACTTCTGGGTGTTTTCACTCCAAAGCGTAACTTGTGTGTAGGAATTTCCAAATCCCAAAAGGAAGTTCCTACATTCTAAAGATATATTCTATGAAACATTCCTTATTTTCTATGAAATAGTGTATATATTCTTGTAATTTGTAAATATTCTTTATTGTTGTGTCTATTAAAGAAAACAAAGTTTGAATAAAAAATTCTTCACCCTTTGTAAGTGAGTATGCTAATTATTGTTTAAGGAAAAATTTACAAGCTTGTTTACATTTTTAGTTTACTAGTTTCAAATTTTTATTTGTTGTGTATATAAAATTGTATGTGCTCTTTATCTCTAACGACATAAAACAGTAATGTCATCATAATTAGGGTTTTCAATTTCAACACCATCATTGTCCACACTTTTCATATCCTATTCACTTTTAAGTACAATCATCAAATTTTTTTATTTTATTTATTGTCCCAGTTAATCTTGATTCCTTTCAGCACAACACAATAGGTTGCATGTTAAATTTCAAACATTTTCTTTGTATTTTTTTGTATATATTATTTTCTCAGTGCATCATTATGTAACAACAATTCCACTTCTAAGATATACAGTAAAAATAAATGAAAGCACATGTTTGCTTTGTCAAGGGAAATATATGGTGAATACCCTATGTCTTTCAGATAAGTGTGCAAGCAAAATAAGACATAACTAATTGAATCTGATTTTCTACTATACAATAATTTTTTTATGCGGAGGCTACAACAGTTTATCATGGAATAGTTTTGGCTAAGTAACAAGGTGTCTCTAAACTATGGCTAGAGGGGGACTCTCTTAATGTGATTAATTGTCTTATGATGAAATGTCCTCCTTCATGGTCAATTGCCAATTTTATTAATGACTCGATATTTATTATTAACTCTTTTGAGGAGATCAAAATCACACATGTTTTTTGTGAAGCGAACATGATGGTTGATGTGATTGACAACATGGGAGTGGCTGAGAGATCTGAGTGGGATTCTTTTGAATCACTACCTCTTAATCTGAAGTGTATTTCTAATGATGACCAACTGGCTTGTTTCTAGGCGAGATGTTCTCGGGGAAAGGTTTGGGTTTTGCATGTTGCTCTTTCAGTTTCATTATTCTTTCCTTGCTTTTCGTAGAAGGATGGACTAGCGGTTTTGGCAAGGTTGTACTTGGAATGATAAGCCCACACGTATTGTGGGTGTTTGTTGTGTTGTTTTGAGTAGCCCCTATTTCATTTTACTTTTTCATTTCTTCTAGGTGTTCTTGGGTTTTCATTTGTTGCCTATCACTATGAGTGGTGACCGTTGCAGAATTGAGTTGAGTTCCTATGAAGAGTTTCAGAAAAAATGCTACTATGTGGGAGCACTTGGAACTAGGGGGGTTACTCAATTTATGCAGAGAATTCAAGGCCCAAACCCTGATGTAACAAATTTCTTTGTGAAAGGATGGAATGGGAGGTCTCTGCATTACCAGGGCATTGAGTTTTGAATTGATGAGGATTTTATTGTGGAGGTAACTGGTCTTTCAGTTGTTGGGGGAAAATTTTAGAGATAGGGGAGCGACTAAGAAGGATTTTGCGAGTTTCTTTAAACATGACGAGAGGAAGAAGATTAAGGAAATTGGAAGTGAAGGTTATGCTAGGAAGTCCTGTTATGCCTTGCATAACCACCCCATTTTAAATTTGATTAAAATGGGACCCTCTTTTTGCTTTCGCTCTTTGTGTTTTTCCCCCTTCGATTTTGAGGTTTTGCTTTGCCTTGGCATGTGCTTAATATGTTTATCTTGCTTGCCCAAGTTGTTTTCCCCAAGTTGCATATTGAAAATCTTATGTTTTGGGCGAAGTTCAAGTTTTTACCTTGGTTCGGGATTTTTGTCCGGCTCGATTTTTCCCCGGATTTCTTTCAACCGATTTCAATGTTGTTGTTTGGTTTTGAGCCACTGATTGTCCACCGTGGTCGGATTTTCTCAGTTTTTTCTCCTTTCCTCTATTTTCCCGGATTGTGATCGAAGTTCGGCTTGGCCTGTTTTACACTGTAGTTCGGAGATTTCTGGCCTTCGTGGAATTCCGCCTAGGTCGGATTTTTTCGGATTTCCGTCTAGCCATCGGGTTTCCAAGTTTGGTCGATTTTTGGAGCTTTATGCCATTTTGCTTTATCATTTGTGTTTTCTTGAGTTGAGATGTTCATCTTGTTGTGCTTTTTAAAACATTGTGTCTTGATTGAGTTCAAATTCCTCGTGTTTGGAATTCTCAAGTGGCTTGCCCTGTGCGTTCATGGTTAAAATCTAGGGTTTCATGCCTATGGTGTCGCCATCTCATCTCGATCTGCTTTCAATTGGGCCTAGATTGAAGGATATCTGTGGGAGGCTCGTGTTAAGTGATTTCCATGCCCAGGGTTCTCAAATTTATGACCTTTGGTCAATTTGAGCAAAGTCATGGCCGGTGTTCGGGTTTCCTATCAACCTCGGGATTTTCCTTCCTGAGTGCATTTTCCTGGATTCCTTCAGCTCCCATAAATGTGCTAGTGTTCAAATTTTACTTCCACTCTAAATTTCTGCCTAGGCCGGATTTTTCTAAATTCTCTCTCCATGCTTTGTGGAATTTAAGAAATTGGATAAAATTGATGAATCTAATGAGGAATGCTTAAACATATCTTGCTTTAGCTTGATGAATTTCACTGTTGTATGTTGCTTGTGTTCATTTTGATGATCTATTGTTGATATTGGTGTTTCATCGTGAGAATCTGCCTGGTTCAGAATTTTAAATTCCTCCCAGGCAAGGTTTTCCCTGGTTAGCTCAAAATCCCGAACTTCCCAGTATTGATACTTAATGGCTAATTTAATGGTTTTATCATGATTTTAAGCTAACACTTGGATGAAAATGTTGTCAATATTTGGATTCTCACATTGGTGTTTGATGGATGTAAGTTGAGTCTGGCAGGACGATGGTGGCTAGAGAGGCTAAAGGACATAAAGGGATCATCCATCTCTGAAGTAGGAAAGAGATGAAGCTGGACGAAAAGAGTAGGATTCCTGAGGGCAAGATGACATCAGTCTAGTTTGAGGTTTCAGATCCGAATATGAACACCTTGCTACAAAGAACTAGGGTTATCATGGGATACAGTAACTGGGCACCAGTTGGATGATGCAGTGACCTGTAGTGCAATCATCAGTGAATATCAATCCAACAAGAGAGACTGGGACAATGTGATGGGGCAGATCTAAAGAATAATATTAATGTTGTTGAATGGCGAACTAGGGTTTCACCTATGCCACTTGTGAATAGCTTGCGGAGGACATTCTTGATAACGAAGGCCAAAATGGAACAAAGTTGGGCGAAGCAATTAATGCAAAACGTGTCGAAAGTTATGCTTCCTCATTATTTCACTTTGCCTCTTCTTCACACATTTTGGTCTGAGTTATGAGGGAGATCCTGGGCCGATCTGGTCGGTGTCTTTGCATTTAATGCATGTTTGACTTTGTTTCAAATCCTTCTAGGGTTGACTTGCTCTATGACCGACTTATTATAAACCCTAATTAGAATGACACATCTGACGCATTTTATAAATATGGCGTTTCGCCTCTTTTGTAAGGGTTAGAAAGTTGTTAGAAAGGAGAGTAGAGGTAGAAAGGTAGAAGAAAAAAGGTTCAAAAAATCAAGTTAGGGTTTTGAAGTAAGTCAGACATTTTTTTTTTGCAGTTCAGTAGGAGGAGGAGGTGATGTATCTTCCAAATTTTCTTAGCATAGATGGAGATAATTTGAAGACATGGGTTTTTTGTACATTGGTAATTTTTCTAGATTTGTAAATGTTGCTTATCTATTTCATTGATAGTAGTAGTAGCCAGACTTAAACCTACTTTATATTATGCTCTAGAATGGTATTCATTTTGGGTTAATCATTTGATTTGAAAAGCTTTCAAGAAATGAAATTTTATCTTATGTTTAGTTTGAATGATGATTTGCAATCTACTGTTAAAGTTTGCACTGTGAATGAATGAAACTTTGTATCAATTACAGGTTAATTTTATTTTGCAGTTCTAGTTTATGAATTCCTTGGAAGGAAACAAGTCTAATTAGTTGAATGAATCAAAATTCTTTTCAGTTTGAAAACCTTGAATTATTTTCAGTTTGAAAACCTTGATCTATCTTTTTTCTATTTCTTTAAAACCACCAGTTAAAGTAGGTTTAGATAGATGTTTGATCTTGCAACAATCCAAAAACTCAAAACCAATAGGCCCCTTGAATATTATAGCCGTATTGACCACTTCATGAAACAACATGTTGTGAACCAACAATAAGGACCTTGGGAGGTGAGATCAGTTTGATTACTGATCGTCTCTTTCAGGAGAGGTGAGATACATTTACTTTTATCTTACCTGCATGTTGTGGGTCAATTTGACACCTCAACAGGAACTGGTGCTAGAAGGAGGGCCATAAGAGAAAACTAGATAACATTGGGTCTTTCTCACCAAAGAGGTCCCATAGAGTTCTTCAATCAACTAAAAACCCACCACCTTTGATAGAACTCAAGACCCCAATGAGACACAAGATTCACAAGGCAACCATTCTACCACCCTTGTCAACTCCACTCACTCCACCAGGATTTTCACCAATACCCTAATGGATACCCGTGAATCCAC
This sequence comes from Sequoia sempervirens, assembly GCA_007258455.2. NCBI lineage: Eukaryota > Viridiplantae > Streptophyta > Pinopsida > Cupressales > Cupressaceae > Sequoia > Sequoia sempervirens. The sequence continues at coordinate 162,768,546 of VDFB02271358.1, read as the reverse complement.
CACCAAATCCACCTCAATTTCCATTACAGCTGGTTCAACCCATCCAACAGCTAACTCAACCTCCACCACTACCACCAATGGCATTTTTTGTGAATAATCCCTCTCCATTGGGGACTATTCCTGGAGGCTTTCATGATATGCCTAAGAATCCTGAGAGATTTTGTCCCAAATACATTCATGGCGAATCAAGGAGTGTTGAGGAGCACATACAAGCTTTTAAGGACGCTTGTACCAGAGCCCAGATAGCTCACCATGATGTGGTTTTTAGGTTGTTCCCTTATTCCTTAGGGAATATGGCGTACAACTAGTACCTAAATCTTCCACAAGGTTCTATTCTGAGCTGGATAGATCTGGAGAATGCTTTCATCAATCAGTTTAGATTTTATGTAGATCCGACCATTTTGTTCCATCAATTTGCTACCATTAGGAAGGAGCCACATGAATCACTACCCTTGTTTAATACTAGGTTTCAATGAATGTATAGAAGATTGCAGGACCCCTATCTAGTTGTTGAGAATAGTGCCATTCAAGCATATTTTAGAGTTATAGACCTTTTGGTTGGCTTGTTCCTACAAAGGACTTATCAGCCAAGAAATATTGATTCTTTGTCTAAAGTTTATCATCTAGCCACCAAGCTGCAACAACAAACTAGCTCTCAACAAGGGAACTTGGGAGGAGGTTTTCCTTCTATGGGGTATCAGATGCCTAATCCAACCCCTTTATTCAATACTGTCCTAGGGATGTCTCCTTCCCATTATGGACCTATGTCTGAGTTGGAGACTCAATCTCCTATTCCATTTCTTGCCAATGGAGCCCCTGACTTCTCTCAACAATCACAAGCTCATTATAGTCTGCATGGTCATCATAATCAAGCTGGAATACCAAATCCTGTCAGTCAGCCACCTATTGCTAAGAATGTTGAGAGTGAAAGGACAATTCAACTCACAAATGAGGTGGAGACCCTAAAGAAAACTATCTCAAGTCACAAATGACATGGCTCAGCTTAATTTGAACCCCTCTCAGAACCAAGGTAATTATGCTAATCAAGGTAATTACCCTAATCAAAATAATAATAATCAGGGTAATTATCAGAACAACAACAATCACAGCCAGAGGAATTATCAAGGCTAGAACTTCCCTAACCAAGGCTATCAAAATCAGAATAGAGGATATAACAAGAGGCCTAATAACAACAAACAATGGAACACAAGACCAAATAATTGTGGGGTTTATCACAATTATCAAGCTAATGAGGATAGGCCACATAGTGCAAATGTGGCTGACCTCAATTTTATGACTAACTGGTGCAAGCTACATGATACTGCAACTCATTATGAGGTGAACTGTCGTGAAATGGAGAAGGTTGTGAAGATGGCACAGGTAGATTCCCAAATGTTCCAAGGGAATTCAAATAGAGGAGGTGGCTCAGTGGATACAACAATGGCTTATGACCTCTTTGAAGAAGAACCTTCATTCCCAATGCAAAGTGAGAATGAACTAGAAGAAGATGTTTATGATGCTCAAGCTTTTTAGATAAAGGGAGGACACTTCCTAAGAAACTAGAATAAGGGTCCGTTCACTACATCAGCACCACCTAACCACATGGTGCCTCTGAATCAGAGTGTTGATAACAACCCTCCTCCACCGAAGGGTCTGCCTAATTTCCCTAGAAAAGGTAATTCATCTGGTGTTTTCAAATATAATGCAAGTTATAACACAAAATTTGATATTGTTTATGAGATGAAGAAATAGAAAACATATTTATCATACTTTTACATCCTAAAATGGTGCCCTTCCCAATGAGATATAGTGTTGAAAGCTTTGGAAGAAGCTAATAAATCAAAAGGAAAAACCAAGGTGGCACCCGTTGTGGACATGAACACAACTTTGTTCAAAAACAAGGTAGGGAGCCCACCATTTCTGTTAAGTTTGAGAATCTGTGGGAAGAATCTGCACAATTGTCTACTAGATTTAGGGGCTTCTAGCAATGTTATGCCATTTTCTGTATGCAAGAAATTGGGATTGAATCTTGTCCAAACAAACAAGAAGGTCATCCAACTTGATAAAACAGAGATTAATGTAGTTGGAGAATTGAGAAATATACATGTACAAGTAGGGTTTGACCCTAGGATTCAAACCAATATGGATATTCAAGTAGCAGACATTCCTAGACTTATGGTATGCTTTTGAGCAGAGATCTAATGAAGAGTATAGGGGGATATCTCTCCCTTGAATTTTCACATATGTGGCTACCATGGAGGGGAATTCCTACGCAGATTAGGATTGAGAGTGAACCTCACCTCAAGCATATCATCACTAAGTATGACTGTCCCAACGAGGTAGCTTATTTTGAAACCAAGATAGGGGTTTATAAAAGAGAGGAAATTTTGACTCTTTCAATGCTTGATTCTAATGATTTTCCAATACAAGAATTCCCTGATCCCATGACTAGTGTAAACCAGCAGGTATTGATCAAGAAGTTGCAACAGGATCAGTTGGTTTTAGGGGAAGGTATCGATTTGTGGAGTCTTCTACTCCCAAATAGGTGCAAGGTGCACTACCAAAATAATTCGGAATTGACCTTCCAACCCTGCATCAGTGTTCTAAATCATGTTTTCCAAACTGAAGAAACTAGCCCAATTCACCTTGAGACTATTTCAGATCACTTCTCATTTGAAGCCAAAAATGCAATAATGTTAACCAAGGATAATATACCTTCAGAGAAAATCCCTCCTCAAACTAAACTTACCTCGGTCATAATATCGGACCAACACAGTTATGTTGAACAACCCTAGGGTTTGTTTGATACCCCTGCACTCACAAGTATACCAAAACCCAAGGGGTTAATCAAAGATACAAATAACTGTTAGAAAGATATCCTAGGATTACATGATATATTTGAGCGGGAATTGGATATTGCACCTGATGAACCTATTGAACACCCATTCCTAATATTTGATGCAAAAGATCAAGTGGTCCCACCTATGGTTCATCTTATCCAAGCACCCACAACAAGCTCAAAGAGATCAACCCCACCTCATAATCAGCTATGGATCCTCACGTTTGATGGATCCAAATATAAAACAGGGTGTGGTGCTAGAATTGAGTTAACTAGCTCGAAAGGGAAAACATTTTTCGCTTCTTACAGGTTGTAGTTTGAATGCACTAACAATATAGCAAAATATGAAGTATTAGCTCAGGGATTGATGTTCACACATCAGAAGAAAGTTACTACCTTGATGGTTAAAGGAGATTCAAAAGTGATTATCAAGAAAGTACGCAACAGTACACATGTCACAATAAAAGACTGGTAGCTTATAGAAATCGGGTGTGGAACCTAATTGAAGACTTTGATGCTTTTGGGATTAGTTTAATCCCTAGAGAGGAGAATCAAATAGTTGATTCATTAGTTGTTGCTGCAAGTACCCTGGAGCCCATGTAAGGCTCCAAGCTCAAGAGATTCTCAATAGAATTGATATCCACCCTGGCTGTCCCTGATAATGTCAGGAACTTTCAAGTCTTTGACGATGATCGACATATCCTTGCTTTTCTAGCAAGCTCAGATGTTTTTGAAGGATAGATCATCGATGAGTCCGACAGGGATCAAGGAGACTGGAACCCCGAAGACTATGATACAAAAGGTGTCCTCAATTTAAAAAGGAATAGCATTCTCAAGGGAATGGTGTCCTTGGAAAGAATTTTTGACTTAGATCCAAGGGCTCGGGAAAAGGTATCAACCAAAGATAAGGGAGGTGAATATGAAACTGTTAACTTAGATGATTCTGGCCCTAAAAGGAATGTTTACATAGGGAAAGCTTGCCCTAAAGCAATTAGAGAAAATATATTGAGGGAATTGAAGAAAGATATTGCTGCAATAGCTTAGGGGTATGAAGATCTAAAAACATTTGATACTTCTATGATAACTCATACTATTCCTTTGAAGCCTGAAGCTAGACCATTTCTGCAGAAACGTCCTGTCAACACCTTGATTGAACCACTGATCTTTAAGGAAGTTTAGAAATTGCTTTCTGCAAGAATAATCTTCCCTATATGACATTCAATATGGGTGGCTAACTTGGTTCCAATTCGTAAAAAGAATGGGGAGATCAGGCTATGTGTAGATTTCAGGAATTTGAATAGAACTTCAAAAAAATACAACTATCCACTCCCTTCTCTAGACAAAGTCTTGAAAACTATCAATGAGTCTCAAATGATGTTGTTCCTAGATGGTTATTCTAGGTACAATCAAGTGATCGTTAATTATGAAGACAGAATGAAGACAACCTTCACTACTAAGTGGGGAACATGTTTACTTATAGGAGGATGCCATTTGGTTTGATAAATGTTGGAGCAAGCTTTCAACGTGCAATGGACATAACGTTCAAAGATTTGATTGGTAAGTGCATCATCATTTATATGGATGACCTGACAGTATTATCTAAAGATAGACTAAACCATGCTGTAGACTTGGCTAAAGTTCTTGAAAGATGTATCAAATATGGTGTTTCTCTTAATCCTAAAAAGTGTGTGTTCAAGGTTTCTAAAGCGAATCTTTTGGGACACATAATCTCAGAAAGAGGGATATCGATAGATCTAAACCGAGTTGAGTCTATTATGAAGTTAACCATGCCAGGAAGTAAGAAGGAGATGAGATCTTTCTTCGGAAAGATAAACTTTGTGAGGAATTTTATCATAGCTTTTTCTCAGGTTAAGCAATCCATTTTGGAGGTACCAGTCCTCACCAATCCTGACTATTTGAAGCCATTTTATATTTATTCTTTTGCTTATGAACACTCATATGCAACTATCCTCACACAACGAAGAGAGGAGGGGGATGAAAGGCCAACTGCCTTCATGAACTCTCTGTTTAAGAATGTTGAAGTCAAGTACCCACCTCTTGAGAAACAGGCTTTTGCATTGGTTAGAGCTATCAAGAAGTTCATGCATTATATCCTTCAAAGTCAGATCATTGTTGTGGTTCCTGATGTTGTTGTGAAGTCTCTACTTATGCAAAGCAAGTTGGGAGAACAAAGGGGGAAATGGATGGCTATTTTGCAGGAGTTTGATCTAGAGATTCACCCTATGAAACTTGTCCAAGGTCAAGGTCTGTCTAATGCAATGGCGGATGCTGGTAAGAACATTACTTGTCAGCAGTACACAACACAGTCCTTTTCTAATGACTCTTGGTATGTCAATATTATTTATTTCATGCTCAATAATTGGTGCCCATAGGGAATGAATACAACTTATAGGAGAGCACTAAGAATGAAAAGCTCCCATTATATGCTCAAAGGAGGATTGTTATACAAAAATAATTTTGAGGGGGTTTATCTATGATGCCTTGATCAACAAGAAGCTAAGCACGCAATTGCTGAATTCCATGGGAAACATGGCACAGGTCATGGTTCTGTGGATTCTTTAGCACATTAGATCTTCAGATCTAGTTATTATTGGTCATGTGTGTTTAAGGATGCCCACCAACATGTAAGGACATGTCATATAGGTCAAATTTTGCATTAAGAGAGCGTCATCCAGCCATGCCATTGTAGCCTATTTATGAGGTAAGGCCATTTGCCCATGGGCACTTGATTTTGTTGGGGTAATTAACCCAAATTCTTCTGTAGGACATAAATTCATTTTGACTACCACGGATTACTGCACGAGATGGACATATGCTATACCTTACAATAATAGTATAACGGAGGTAGTAATCAAATTCCTCGTTGAATGCATCACAACCAGGTTTGGAGTACCCTTTGCACTGGTATGTGACAATGGCCCTGCCTTTTCTTTTGCCGAGTTCATTTCATGGGCTTATGATCATAGGATTGTTTTGAAGTATTCTTCAAGCTATTATCCGCAAGGAAATGGAGTTGCAGAATCAACTAATAAGAATCTCCTAGGAGTAATAAAAAAAACTGTTAGAGAACAATCCTAGAGACTGACATACCCAATTAAGATTTGCGTTATGGGCAAATAGGACTATGATCAAGGTTGCATTGAAGACTTCACTATTTAAGCTAGTGTATGGCCAAGAGCATGTGTTCCCTATTCACTTGCAAATACTTGTCCTGAAATTTATGTAGAAATTTTACTCTAGTATTGATAGGATTGAAGTAAGGTTAGCTGGCTTGCTGAAATTAGAAGAACAAAGAAATGTTGTTTTGCAGTAATTCTTTAGGCACCGGGCTGTTGTCAAATGTTGGTTTGACAAAAGATCCAAAGTTAAGGCATCCAGGATATCAAACCTTGTCTTACTATGGGATAAAGCCAATGAAAAGAAGGGTGACCACCAAAAGTTTGATAAGCTTTGGTTGGGCCCCTATGAAATTGCTAAAATCCTAGGAGAAAATGCTTTCCAGCTGAGTAGTTTAACAGGAGAACTTGTTCCATTGCCTATCAAAGGACAGTTTCTCAAACATTATTTTGGGTCGTAAAAGGTCTGGTATTTTGTTGGGTTGTATATATGTAAATAGTTTGTTGTTCTATTGGTTTTGTCTTTTCCTTGTTTTTTTTGTGGTGGCCTTCATTTTATTCAATTGAGTAAGAGAGTTGTTATCTAAAGTATACTTTGGTTACTAGGAGAGAAGTTGGTTTAGATATTTTAAAGTTTTTTGATTGGATGATTTTGTTCTAAATTCATTGTTTTATGTCGATTGTCAATGAGAGTTGTGGAAAGTCATTGAGAATAAGGTGTCAAGTAAGAAATCTTCACTAACTATGATTGAATCTATCACAAATCATCAGAAACATCTCCTTTTGTAATGGTATATTTGTCTTAGGATGATGGTGGTGCAAGATTTGAGTGAAAAATCTGATTCCCTAGATGTTGTTATGATGTGCATGGTAGTTTTCAACCCAATACAGAGTTGGACATCTAGCATATTGAGAAGGAATTGAATGAAAAAAAAGAAGAGAACTATCTAAGAAAAGAAAACTCAATACTGAATGGGTGATTCCAGTATCTCTTCTAGGGCTATAGATGTCTGACTGGCAGTAGAGCAATGTTGTGAGAGAGTTAGAGGTATCTCTGTCAGAGCTATGGACACTTGACTGGCAGCGGAGCAATGCCCAGGATATCATTGCACAACAGTTAAAGGGAATCAACTCATTTGGTTCAAATCTTGAGCATAATTGTTCAAAAGATGAGGAAAACTTTGTAAAAGGGTGATGCACCATCAAGCACACACATAGATTCAGGGGTAGCCAATGTTGATTTACATTTGAGATTCTAGCTCAACCTTGTTTACTAAGACTGACCTAACTGGAATTGTGATGTCCATAAACCAAGAGTTCTAGGTAAGTGAATTCCTCAGTTTCTTGAAAATGGTTAAACCATTTTTCTAGCCAATTCGCCAATTGTTATGGCTTGCATAACCACCCCATTTTTAAATTTGATTAAAATGGGACCCTATTTTGTTTTCACTCTTTTTGTTTTTCCCCCTTCGATTTTGAGGTTTTGCTTTGCCTTGGCATGTGCTTAATATGTTTATCTTGCTTGCCCAAGTGTTTTCCCCAAGTTGCATATTGAAAATCTTATGTTTTGGGTGAAGTTTCTAGTTTTTACCCTAGTTCAGGATTTTTCGGTTCATTCGAATTTTCCTGGATTTCTTTCAAACTTCGGTTTCAACGCTGTTGTTCAGGTTTTTGAGCCAGTTTGGGATTGTCCGCCCTAGTCAGATTTTCTCGGTTTTTCCTCTTTCCCTCCATTTTCTCGAATTGCACTCGAAGTTCGGCTCAACCTGTTTTACACTATAATTTGGAGATTTTTGGCCTTCGCGGAATTTCGCCTGGGTTGGATTTTTCTAGATTTTCGTTTGGCCATCAGGTTTTTGAGTTTGGTCGATTTTTGGAGCTTTATGCCATTTTGCTTTATCATTTGCATTCTCTTGAGTTGAGATGTTCATCTTGTTGTGCTTTAAAATGCTATGGTCTTGCTTGGAGTTCAAATTTCTGTGTGTTTGGGCATTTCATGGCTTGCCCTATGTGTTCATGGTTAAAATCTAGGGTTTCATGCCCAGGGCATCACCATCTCGTCTTGTTTTGCTTTCAATTGAGCCTAAGATTCAAAGAAGATATGTAGGAGGCTCGTGTTAAGCGATTTTCGTGCCTAGGGTCCTCAAATTTGTGACCTTCGGTTAATTTGAGTGAATTTGTGTTGGATGGTCGATTTTTTGGTTTCCTATCAACCTCAGGATTTTCCTGCCGAGTTGGATTTTCTCGAATTCCTTTGTTTCCTGGAAATGTGTTGGTGTTCGAAGTTTTGCGCTCCACAGAATTTCGGTCCAATCAATTTTTTTTGAATTCTCTGCCATGCTTTGTGGAATTTAAGAAATTGGATAAAATTGATGAATCTAATGAGGAATGCTTAAACATATCTTGCTTTGGCTTGATGGATTTCACTGTTGTATGTTGCTTTTGTTCATTTTGATGATCTATTGTTGATATTGGTGTTACATCGTGAGAATCCGCCTAGTTCAAATTTTTCTGAAATTCCTCCCAGGCAGGTTTTCCCCGATTAGCTCGAAATCCTGAACTTCCCAGTATTGATAGTTAATGGCTAATTTAATGGTTTTATCATGATTTTAAGCTAACACTTGGATGAAAATGTTGTCAATATTTGGATTCTCACATTAGTGTTTGATGGATGAAGGTTGAGTCTAGTAGGAAAATGGTGGCTGGAGAGGCTAAAGGACACAAAGGGATCATCCATCTCTGAAACATGAAAGAGATGAAGCTGGACGAAAAGAGTAGGATTCCTAAGGGAAAGATGACATCAATCTAGTTTGAGGTTTAAAATCTGAATATGAACACCTTGCTAAAAAGAACTAGAGCTATCATGGGATACAGTAACTGGGCACTAGCTGGATGATGCAACGACTTGTAGTGCAATCATCAGTGAATATCAATCCAACAAGAGAGACTAGGACAATGCGATGGGGAAGATCTAAAGAATAATATTAATGTTGTTGAATGGTGAACTAGGGTTTCACCTATGCCACATGTGAATAGCTTGCGGAGGACGTTCTTTATGACAAAGGCCATAATGGAACAAAGTTGGGTGAAGTGGGTGAAGCAGTTAATGCAAAACATGTCGAAAGTCATGCTTCCTCATTGTTTCACTTTGCCTCTTCTTCACGCATTTTGGTTTAAGTTATGAAGGAGATCTTGGGCCGATCTGGTCGGTGCCCTTGCATTTAATGCACATTTGACTTTTTTTCAAATCCTTCTAGGGCCGATTTGCTCTGTGACCAGCTTATTGTAAACCCTAACTGGGCCGACACATCTGACGCATTTTATAAATATGGCGTTTCGCCTCTTTTGTAAGGGTTGGAAAGTTGTTAGAAAAGGAGAGTAGAGGTAGAAAGGTAGAAGAAAAAAAGGTTCAAAAAAAACAAGTTAGGGTTTTGAAGTAAGTTAAACATTTTTTTTTTTTGCAATTTAGTAGGAGGAGGTGATGTATCTTCCTAAATTTCTTAGCATAGATGGAGATAATTTGAAGACATGGGTTTTCTAGACATTGGTGATCTTTCCATATTTGTAAATGCTACTTGTCTATTTCATTGACAATAGGAGCAGCTAGACTTAAACCTACTTTATATTATGCTCTAGAATGATATTCATTTTGGGTTAATCATTTATTTGAAAAGCTTTAAAGGAATTAAATTTTATCTTATGTTTTGTTTGAATGATGATTTGCAATCTACTGTTAAAGTTTGCACTGTGAATGAATGAAACTTTGTATCAATTACAGGTTAATTTTATTTTGCAGTTCTAGTTTAAGAATTCTTTGGAAGGCAACAAGTTTGATTAGTTGAATGAATCAACATTCTTTTTAGTTTGAAAACCTTGATCTATCTTTTTTCTATTTCTTTAAAACCACCGGTTAAAGTAGGTTTAGATAGATGTTTGATCTTGCAACAATCCAGAAGCTCAAAACCAGCAGGCCCCTTAAACATTACAACCACAGATGAGCACTTCGTGAAACAACAACATTGTGAACCAACAATAAGGACCTTGGGAGGTGATCAGTTTGATTACTGATTGTCTCTTTCAGGAGAGGTGAGATACTTTTACTTTTATCTTACCTACATGTTGTGGGTCAATTCAGCACCTCAACAATTCCCTAAAGCCGCTTTGGAGGGACCTCGTGTTGGCCATTATGCACTACTTCACCCTTAAAGGTAGATTCTTTATGGTTTGCACTCACCATTTTATGCTCTTAAATCATTTTAGGCATAATGTTTAGGTCTCGTTTCCTTTTTACCTGTTACATTCTATGGAGAAGAGTATTGAAGACCACAAAAAGAACCCCAAGAAGGCGGTTCTTCATCAAGGGCTTATGTGTTTGATTTTTTCTCATATCAAGCTAAAGTTGATCTTAGTCTCCCCTAAAACTCTTGGCAAGAAGGGAGTTAAAAATGATGGGTATGAAACAAGGGACTCTACCAGTGAATGGGTCGGTAGTTCAGAGGAGGAAGAGTCAAAATATGAGGATATGCCTATTAATGAAGGAGGCTCTGAGGAAAGGGATGAGGAATATGAAGAATGGGGTAAGGGCTATGAGATTGATGTGGATTTGTGGCAGACTATGGCTAATTCTGTTAGAAAATATTCAAAGGGGAAAACCAAAAGCATGAAGAAAGTTAAAGCTTCGACCAAAAGGAAAATTGAGATAGGCGCTGAGGTGGTTGCCCCTGGTTTGAATGTGAATCCCACGTTGTCTTCTAGAAAAGAGGGTTTGAAGGGTTGTCATCCTGTGGGTGATGTGGATCCTTCAAATTTTGATTGTGTTCATAATGCTTCATTGGGGAACCCTATTCCTAGTAAGGATGGTCTGCTAGAGAGGCTTAAGGTGTCGGTTAATTTGGTGGTCAATTGAGTGGTCTTGCTGATATGGGTAACTCTAAGATGGAGGTGAAGCCTAATGAGACTGGCCCCATGGATATGCAAGGGATTGGTGCGGTTAATTGTTCTTAGGATTTTTCTGCTATGGAGAAGGAAGTGAAGAAGGAACATTTGGAGGCGTTAGTTGATTTGGAGAATTTTCCAAATAAGGAGAGGATAAAGGAGGATGTTGTGGAGGTTGATTTTTCCCCAGCTGAAGAAGAGGATGAACAGAATAGGGATTGTTCTGATGCCCCTATTGACTTGGAGTAGAAGGGTCAACATTCGGTTAACTGGGATGAAATTGACATGAATATGTTTTGTAGAATGGCCGAAAATGGGACAAGAAACCTACTTTCCCTAGTTAAGTGGTTATTTTATGAGGTTAAGGAGCTCAATATTCAAATGAAAAATAGGTAGGATATTTGTGTTGCTATGCTAAGAGGTAACCAAACGGACTGGGAAATAAAAGGAAAAGTGAAATCAAGGCATATTAAGCTTGATAAGCTACTGACCCATGTTGATCATTTGGGGGTTTCCCATGAGGAAAGAATTTCCTCTTTAGAAGTTATTGTTAATAAAATGTTAGAGGATAGAGTGGCAAGTCTGGAGGATAAAATGGGAAATATGTTGAAGGACTTGAAAACGGTGGTCAATATCAACAATAACTCTTTGAAGACCACTGCTATGGGTCTTTCTGTTCTGAATGAGAAAGTGTTGAATTGGATCAGAAAACCACTTGACTTGGATAATATGGAGGAAAGGATTGAAGAGATTAGTGGCTCTTACCTGGTGGAGAAAGTGGAAGCTTCTACTACTATGGTGGAGAAGGACATGTAGGTGGGTCTATGCCTTAGGACAAGGAGCAAGATGAAAAAGAGGGTTGTTGTTGTTGTCGAGGAGTTGAAGGATGTTATTAGTATACATGAGGTCGTGAAGGAGAACATGGCCTTGGCTAATGTTTTAGATAATTTTTTGTAGTTGGTGCTTCCTTTTTTGGTTCAATAAGTTTGCTGATGTTTTTTGCTTTTAGGTTTGTTGACAAGTTGTTAATGTTCCATCTTATGTCAACTTTTTAGTTTTTTGGGTTGCTGGGCTTAGTGGTTTAATTTCTCTTGCAGCTTGGCATCGTTGTAAAGGGTTTTGGTGCCCCTTCAAAACCTATTTTTCCTTATAAAAAACTGATTGAATATGATTTTCTACTATACAATTTATTTTTTATGTTCTTTTTTCTTTTTGCATGTGGATTACCCTTAGAAAGAGACTACTTATCTTTTTTTAAATGAAGCCTTTACATTTCCTATCTATGAAAGGAATTTACTACTTGACAAAAAGTTTGTGAACTTCATACAAATTAAGATTGGTGTAAAATTCCATCCCCGCAAATGTTGTTTTGTCTAGAATTATAATGGAAAATAAAAAAGCTTGCTAGGAGAATAAAATAGGTTTTCAATTGTCCAAGTACAACATAATATTACTGAAGCATTCCAATGTTTAGGCACTTCATATTCATGGATCTCCTTGGAGGTCACCCACCTAATATAAGAATAGTAAATTAGTATGAACCTTTAGTCATAAATTAAAATGCAATATAATATCTCTATGTCTCTCACACATGAACGTTTCATTTAACTACATACCTTGTAAATGTTGTCAACCAACTTATGGCACTCCTTAAGTCAACTGTAAGACAGGAATCCCCCCTAATTGCCAATGGCATGATATGCTATCAAACACATTTATGAAAAGGTCATTAGTAATTTTTTCTCAAACAACAAAATATCAAAATAAATTTAGTGCTTAATCAATGTTGTCTCATCTATTTCCAGCCACTTTCCTCTCAGTGATTTAGTATTTCTACATTTTCCACGTCCTCTCTCCATGGCCTCGTCTGTGAATAAAAATGTTGCCACAAAACCTTTCACCGTGCTACTGCTGAGAAGGAAGAAGTAACTTGTGGGATCACGGTAAAAACTGCTATATCACACTGAGCTGATGAAGGATTCACGGGATAGCAGTGGTCATTGCTCGCCAATGGTAGAAGACTTGCAAGAGTCACCGCAACATCGCAAGGAACAAAAGGAAGAATCGCATGCCACCACAAAAATTTTCATTGCACTACCACCGAGAAGGATGAAACACCTTGCGGGACTGTGGTAAAAACCACTCTACTACACCGATCTAATGAAGGAGCCACAAGACAGTGGTGGTCACAAGAACAAGGCAGGAGTTGGAATTATTTCCAACACTCGAGATCCTGTGATACATAAAAATGAAAATATTATGATAGGTGCTTAATTAGGTGCACTTGGCGCTGCCTTAGGTGCCCCAAATTGATTACATTAATGACCAAAAGTTGGCGCTAAAGTTGGCGTTAACTAACGCCGACTAAAGCATCGATTACTAAATCAAAATTTAAAATTTTAAAATTTACTGCGTGAAGGAAGAAATCATATGACAAAAAAGGGAAAAATGTCATGCGAAGGAAGAGAGTGGGGCACTACCAACAACTGATGAGAAATTCAATTTAGTTTGCGACACCATAGGTAAGGTTCAATTTTTTTTTCTTGGTTGAATTCATGATTGTTTACTGCTCTTTGTATTGCATTTGAATTTGTGATTGTTTACTAGTTCGTGGCCTAACCTGTCCAGCCAACCTCTAAGTTTTCCCATAATTATAAATTGTAAAACCTTTGAGAAACCAACAAAAAAATTTACCCTACGCTTTTGAGCTTTGGCTCAAAATATTATAGCACAAAGCCAAGATGCACAGAGGAAGTCCAGTGAGGAGAGTATGTAGGTATTTGAATTTTCTCATAAGATTATATCAAATTTCTTAAACGATATTTAAATTTTTATTTTTTTATTGGTGATAATATTTTTATTTTATTTAAGATAAATCAAAATAGACAAAGCTCCAAATAAAAAGGTTCTTCCAACACCATCACATCATGTCTGTTAAAATAGAATAAAAACCTATAGATCAAAAAGCCATACAACAATCGCTTGAAAACTATCCAACCAACTACTACCCAAAGCCCAACTATTTACAGTATCGAAACCAAAAATAGGGCTTAACCCCTTAATCTTATACATCAAAATCTAGCTTAAACATAGTAAACTATGCAAAAAATGAGCATTGAGTTTATGTGGAAGTTCTAGAAGCACTACCCAGATGTAATGGGCACAATTTCATGAGCGACTTCACCTTCTTTCTCAAATGCAAACCCTTCTTCTCACACAACTGCTCTCTAGCAATGGCATTGAGTCTCGCTATTATCTCCTCAGTCTCCATTAATTCAATGCATAGTTTCAAAGCTTGCCACCCCCATTCCACACCCTCTCTCCACACAACTTTGGTTCTTTCTTCTGGCCACCTAATGAAAGGGCGATTTATCTCTGTTACTTTTGGTTCCACACCTTCCATGCCTTCACTCACATTAAATCCTTGTCCTGGTATAGCTTGTTCCAAGATACTCTCCATGTTCACTAAGAAATCCCTATGCACCAACGCTTTCATCACTTTCCTTACAACCTCCACCGACTCTCCTAAGTCCATTCTCCTCGCCATGATCAGAGAGTATCTATCCATATTAGTCTAATATTTTTGCTTCAAATATTTGAAGCCATTACCTAGAATGATTTGTACAGATTGTGCCACCTTCACATCCTTGTATAGGAACAAGCCACACAGTCTCTTCATTGTCACTTTGCCAACAAAAGGATCCAATTTCCTCCTTGCTTTCATAGTGAAGTTGGCCTCCATTTCTTCTCTGGTACGTTAGCCACCAGACTACTTCACATCGCTGTCCTAACACTCTCCTTACTCCCACAAACGAAGAAGCATCGAAGGAAATGCAAGGAAAAACTTCATTACATAGCAAATTATCGACCATCACCATTAATGTCGAAGGCACGTCCAACATTGACAACAAAACCTTCATCAATGCTTCATGTCCTTCAAGAATTTTGAAAACCATTCCTCTACTTACTAACTAACACCACCTTGCATTAAATGCAACATACCAAAGAAACTCCTCTAAAATCCTCAATTATAAATTCATCCACCTTTGCAAATGTTAAAGCCCATTTCGAGAGGGTATTTGCTTCCATATTCCCTTTTCTCCTAACATGACTAATCTTATAATCCTAAAAAAGAGCTAATTCTTCAATAATTTTCCTAATCACACCCTGCAAATGCCAAGCATCAATTCCTCCTTTTATTATTGCTTGGATGATTATCAAGGAATCACCCTCCACATGAATCCTTGTGGCCCCTAACTTCCTAACTAACTTAATTGCCATTAAAGTTGTTGCTGCTTTAGCCACATTATTGGATCCTTCCTTTAGTCTCATTTCCCCAACGACCAACACATTCCCATCCCAATCTCGAACAATGCTACCAACCCCCGATGGACCCATATTACCTTTTGATGCCCCATCAAAGTTTACCTTCCACCATCCTTCCATTGGTTTCTCCCACCTTTCCACCTCTGAAGACAAATTAGTCAAATTAACCCAACCAAGCCCTTAATGGGCTTAACAATATTTATATTTTATTTGTGCATAGTTAAATTGAATTAGTATATGTTTCAGGACAAGGCCTCTAAGGCTAGGCTTGAGAAACTTCGTGTCACGCATCGCAGTGGCTAGAAAGGTTTACAGGCCTTGATCTGTACATTTGCAAGTATATTTAATATGTTAAATTATATTTTTTTTATTTCCTTGGAAAAAGTAGATGCTTGCATATTAATTAGTTTAACTAGTCCATGTGCCATGTTTTGAAAGGAGGAGAAATATGGCCGCCATCCAAAGCAATTTGAAAAGAATATGTTACAAAACAAAAAGTGGAATGATTTTGTAATCTAGATGGAGAGCGAGGTATCAATAGTTGAGTTTCAATAACTTAGTTGGATATTGTTGTGTTAATATGTCAATTTGCATCTCTTGTGTTGAGTTGTTTATTGATGTGTAGGATGAGTAAATAGAGCTCAAATCTTATGATTACAAGATGATCGTTTATGTGCATGAATAAATAGTAGAAGGATGTAGATGAACTCAATTCATCTAACTTTATGCCTCTTGGCAGGCATTCCTCTTGAATCTCTAATATCAGGTGCCCGAGACTTCCCTGTAGCTTTTACCTTTTGTTGCCATCTTTCCTCTTTGCTATCAAACTCATCTCCTTTTTCCTTATCTGCATTTCTAGCTTTGGCTTCTAATTCATCCCATGTTTTACCTTCCTCCTCTTTAGAATCTTCTTTTTCTTCTTTGTCCTCCTCTAACTCCACAAAAGATTCATCTTCAAAACCTTCCTCATCTGATTTTGATTCCTCTTCTACATCAGAGGGTTTGTATCCTTGATTTGACTCTCCTGAATTATCATAATTAGAATCACTAGCTTCCATATTCAAAAATTCCCAACCACCATCTTTAATAAATTTATCTGGATCATCAGTAATAGTCTTCAAAATTGGTCGCAGTTCAAGTTCATTCTGCTTTCATAATACTTTATATCCATGGAGTTAAACCATTCCTTGATGCCATCAAGCAAAGATTGAGGAATGGCATACATGCAGAGTACATCCCACTTGAAGTCTTTGAAAACAATATCCATATCAAATGATTTTTTCCCAAGTCCTACTCTCTTAAGGTTAACAATTCTCAATCTCACTAATAGTGATTACTAATAAAGGTAAATCCACCAACTCTACTAAACAGTTTATCGTAGGAACAATAAAAGTAAAGGCTTTGAAAGGAACTCCATGAAAACCAAGCTCTCTAAATGGTATATCAAACTCTAGTTCAAAATCTTTTAGATGAGGCTGCTCCCATAGCTCTCTTACTCGCTTGACAAATCCATGAAACTCTGAATTCTTAACATTCAAAAGATAAATGGAATGTACTCAACACCTAGTAGAGCTATCCAAAAAAGTTAACTAAAAACACAAACGTGCTCCTACACACAATGGCCTAATGGCTAGTTGTCATAGAAGTCAAACTACCGAAGTAATTGTTGTCAATCAGATATGCACCCTTTGTTAGATTTGCAAAAATAAAACTATTTGTGGAAACATGGAAACCCTTTTCAGATGTGGGTGATCAATGTGAAAAGGGAATCTCCAGAGTGAGTTGGTTCCCTGAATGATGAATCCTATTCTAAGTGACTTTCTGGGAAAAGGGATAGAAAATATGAATGAAATGTAAAACTTATCTAATATGATTCCAAAACTTAATAGTGACTTTGATATTCTACCCACAAATAGTCTTTAGAAAACAACAATGAATTCACAATCGCTCATGAACATCTAATACATAATTGATTTGCATGAAGTTTTAGAATTAAACACAACACGAAACCTACATTAAATGAACTTTCTGTATCAATGATCTACAATAATAGGACATGAAAAGGATCTGTAAATAGAATCACAATGTAGACATCATACTAAAACTACAAATAGAGACAAAAATTGGAGATAGGAATGTTGTTTTTCTTGAACTGGAGTATGCCAAAGTTTGAAACTAAGTACAAAAAGTTTACAAGCTTTGAGAATGTGTATCAGAGCAAGAAACGATAATCTCAACTTAGAAAAACACTAAGTTTTTCTTCAAGATATATCTCAAAACCCTAATCCAATCTCAAGAAGAAAGCTCAAGGAAAAGCATCTAAAACTGCCCAAAAATGTGGCACAAAAGCGGAAAAGTCACTTTTTGCATGTGCATGCCCTAAGGCCTCTAAAAATAGGTGAAATTTGCTTTAAAAGCAAATAAAACACTTTATCTCTCCACCATGAAGCTCAAATCCGACCAAGGGAAAAAATAATCACTAATCTGCTAAAAATGGCAAAGAAATAAAACAATTTATAAAGCATTGTTTTATTTTTGCTTTACAATAATTTGCAGATTTAATATTCTCACAATTTGACCTATTTTTTGCAATTAAAGATTTAGAAAATCTTTTCAAAACAATAACCTTATTCCTCCATTACAATATTTGATTTTTTTTTAAATCATAAAATATGGACAATATTTGTCTTACATTGTAATTGATTTCTAAAAAAACAAGGCATATATCTTTCATCAAGGTCTAAGCATGGGATAAATTCCTTAGGTATTGAAGGTAATTCATTTTAAAAAGGACTTAAGCATATGTGAAATTGGCCGCTATAGTTTGACTTGGGCATTAATAAATTTTAAAAAAACTAAGGCAAAAATATCCCTAAGTCGAATTAGGGTTGGAAGAAAACCTTAAGGAACAAAACCAAGGGATCCCTATCATTTCACATCATTTTGAAAGTGAAGAATTTGGAGAGAATGCCTCTGCATGTCATCGCCATGTGAACTAGGGTTTCAACTTGAAACCTCCATTCAAGCTTCTAATCGAGCTTTAATCTTTTGATTCTGACCATACTCGGCCTCCAATGCTCATGGTAAGTTTTATTTTCTACCTTCTATTCATTTCTTGGCTCCTTTTGATGAGAAAATGGCCTCATAGGCTGTGGCTTCTAATCATATTTCTAATGCATCTTGTATTTCTGGTTCCTCCTTCTCACTAGCCGCCATGAGAGTGAGCTCGACCTTGCATTTGGAAGCTCTGTTAGAGCTTGGTTGCCATTTTTGCTTCTCTACAGCCATGAATGGTAAGATCCCACTTTTATTGCTTTTCTATGTCAAACAAAAGCTTTAAAATAGCTTCTATGAAGAGAGTGATTGTTGTTTCTTTTTGAAACAAAACATACCCATTACAGGCCGTGCCATGCTCATGCTTTTCTAATGAATTTTACTTAGAAATTTTGTATGATATCCATTGCTTACTTCAAATCTTGGGGCCTAGATGGAAAACTCAAAAGAGTTTTCTATTTTCAAGTGAAATTTGGGATTGAAACCCCTCCTCTTGGCCGCGACCACTCATGCACAAAATGGGTGTTTTGGAACATTTATGGGCTCAACCCAAGACCACATTACATGTATTTTGTATTTCTGGAACAAACCCTCATATGGGTATACTATATTTTGAAGAAAATAATGTCTATTTTGGATCTCTCCAAAACTCGAGCTCGACCCATAAGAGCATTGTATAATTTTTTGCATTTTAACGAAACCCCATGTGGGTATTATGAAAATAATGAAAGATATGGGTATCTTGTTACACATTCAATGCTAGAGTTTGACTCATGAGCATTTTGTTTACATTCTGATCTCTGTCAAAACAGTTACATGGGTAAATGGTGTTTTGAAGAAATTTACATTTGGATTTAAAATACTCATATGGGTATTCTTTATTTCAAGTATAACTGCACTTTTAGCCCAAAACCCAATGTGGGTATTTCTAAAACTTGAAAGAAACACCTATTTTGTTTTCTATCAAAAACTTCACGAAGGTTCACTGAAAAAAAGGAGAATCTTTGCATTTGAGATGAACACTTCGTATGGTATTTGTAAAAATGAAAATGAAAGAAAACTCTCTGTGTAATGAACCACTTTTTGATTTTTCTCTCTATTTGCAGCGAACAACATCCTTTTTGTACCTCTTACTGTGATATGGAGGAAGTCTGTTTATTTTCTAGAAAGTAATAAAAGTGCCTCTTATATTCCATCCTGGGTGTTGCTCTCTTGAAACATATTCTTCCAAATGGTTGCAAGTCTTCTTTATGAGTACATTTTTTCAAAACTGAAACATGTTATAAATGAATATTGTGTTTTGCCTTGATTCAATAGAGCACACTCTTTGGATAGAAATCATTGTCTCTCCTTCACTTTTCTGCATATATAGCTCCATCATGATGTTTATCATTGAAAGTGCACTAAAACTTAACACTGTTGTCTCACTTTTCTTGACTACATTCCTATAGTGATGTATTCCCAATGCATCCATTCCATTTGTCTTTGAAAGGCTAGGTACTCTACTTGATAGCCTATGAAAATGTGTTTCTTGCTTTGCCTTCAGCCAAGATGAATCTGGCTATCTTTATTGTATCATCCACTTCCTACCATGTTGATGTTGTTCTACATACCAACTGACACTTTTAGGATGTGTGCAGTCAACTTTCAATGCACTGGATCTACAGTTAGTAATGACCCTTCCAAACTCATTCCACTGCCTAAAAATATCTCTTGCACTTGATAAGGTCATCACAATGTTGTCTTCCTATTCATAACCCTTGATCAATTCACTTGATAACTGTGATAGTTGCCCTGCATTATCATTCCACGACTATACACTCATTGTTGCTCTCTTGCCTCATATTCCCCTTTATCAAACATTTATGGTTACTATACTTTGCACTTGAATATGTTGCTTCTTTCATCACTTACAAGATGATTGTACTATCCATGTGTACACACAACTAATAGAAAAATGGTTGCATGGCAGTAATATAAACATGATGAAAGGCAACATTTGAAGAGAGAAAACAATGTCAAACCCTTAAATGTTGTCCTCTTTTTTGTTTTGAATTTTATGTAAATATTTCCTTAGCGAGACATAAAACAAGAAACTCAAAATTGTTTCTCACCTGTACTGTTCATGCATTGATTAGATGATATCACTCTTCCTTATCTTGGCACTCTTTGTGCATTTTTATGTTCCATTAAGTAACTACAACTGAAATGGACTTTGATCCTTGGTGTAATTTGATAATAGTGTCTTGAAACTCTTCTAGATGCTTTCAGTTATCACTTCTTGATATTTCTTGATAAGGCATCATGCATGCCTATTCACTATCACATCATGAGCATGAAAACTTGTTGTACCAGAACAAAGAAAATATTAAACAACATAAATAAATGTGAACATAACCCAAGGAAACAAAACAATTAATGTGGCAATCCTTAAAAGATGCATTTCAGTTTAAATGAGTTCATTAAGTGCATTGTTCATTGGTAATCCTTATTTCATTATTCAGACTTGACGGTTATGAATGAAAAATGTACTTGATTGCTCTGATGAATAAAACTTTGTTTTACTTCTTTAGTTGAATAGCTCTGATGAGGATGATAATCATACTTTTCCTTCTCAACCCACTTGTAAGTGTAAGGGGAAAAATGTTGAGCTCTACCCTTGTGGGAGCCTAGTTTACTCCATATGCTTTTATGTCTTCATAAGATGACCAACTTTGTGACTTTTCCTATACTTGCACATGAAACAAACAATGTTAGCATAAAAATGAAAATTGAAAGC
Source organism: Sequoia sempervirens (assembly GCA_007258455.2). NCBI lineage: Eukaryota > Viridiplantae > Streptophyta > Pinopsida > Cupressales > Cupressaceae > Sequoia > Sequoia sempervirens. The sequence goes on along the minus strand of VDFB02271358.1, from coordinate 162,747,476 downwards.
TTTCATGACGTGATGTTTCATTTCTAGACTCTCGTTTTTGTACTTCTCTTTTAGTTGATTCCATGCATTTCGAGGAGTGAATTATATTTTTGTTGGTAGAGCTTGTAGTATAGTTCATGTCCCAAGCTCTTAATTGACCACTTTCTCAATCTTTTGCAGGTACAGTCAGGAATAGAAGCGGAATGGAGCAAGCTACAAACCATCAACTGAATATCAAATATAGGCAATTATAGATATGTTCTATGTTATTTGCTTCTTCTTTTTACCTTCAGTTGTAGAATTTACTTTTCGCAATGAATAGAGTCAGTTAAAAACCATGGCATGTGTGGATTCTTCAGTTTCTTCATTCATTTCCATTCTGAAAGAAATGCATCAAAATGAAAATTTGTATCATCATTTGTATTCTTGCAATCAAATGAAATTATGTAAATGTGAGAAGCATCATGAAATAAATGAAAGCATTTTGATATGCTTAATCATTTGTATACTCAATTTTGTACTCCATTTGAAAAAGCATTTGATCAATACTTCTGAAACTTAGTTTTCTCAAAAAACTTGCACAACTGGTACTTGATAATTATGGTGCAAACAACACTTAAAGCACATGCAGAAATAATTATACTTTCACTTTAAGATATAACAAAATTTAACCAGCTCCACCAATTGAGCTATAGTGAAAAATTGGTAATAGTAACAACACTAATCGAGTTAACATATATGCATCATTTGCATAAACAACTGAAATGCATAACAAATATTAATCAATACATTGAATTTTGAGATGCATCGAAATAATAAAAAAACCATGTTTTGGGGAAAATATCAGCAGCGTGGGGGAAGAAATCTTTAACCCTAATAAAAGCATTTTTAGTTGTTCTTGATACTCCATCTGTAAGTTTTCCTTGGATGACAGTACTTAATTTCTATATGTTGTACCCCTTAAATTTCCTACATGTTACAAATATGGAATAGCAATGCACAAGTTTGTATTGAGTCCAAAGGCCAAGGCATTTTGAATAAGGGTAGCCAAACTTGATAAGGATGCAGTCACTATTACACGTATTGACAATCTAGAATAGTCATGTAAAGACAATTGCCTGTGAAAACCATAATCAATCAAATTATGCACATTCAAATATAAGTTTGAAAGCTTGCATTTCAGTCCATGCATCTAAGTCCTTGTTGAAGATTGAGGGTGTCAACAAAAAGGCTAGAATATCTCTCCTTAAACCATAGCTAGTTTTAAAGTGCAGTATTTCCAAATTCAAATCCACTTCTCAGCTAAGGAAAGGAGGTAGGATTGTCAAGTGCTACCTGAAACAAAGAACGCCACATAAAACATTGAAATAGAAGATGCAATAAGTGAGACGACATAGCTGTAGACCATAGATAATTAGAATTCTTGCAATGCACAGATGCTTGTGATACAAACAAAAAGTGCTTACACATTGGCTGAATATATCCTCATCAAAATGACTAGAAAGAAATTTCAAATTTGTAATTAAACTCTGATAGTCAAGAAAAATAGTCATACAAAATTGGAAGTAAACTTTGGCAGACATGTAGGTGAACTTAATTCATCTGACTTTATGCCTCTTGGCAGACATCGGGATCTCCCCTCCTAAATTTTAGACCACATCCATTACCTCCACATAAAATTGGACATCCTTGGTCTTCTTGGTTTTGATGCCATGATATGGTTATGCAAATGAAAATGAAGCAAAGTAATCATCTCCTTCTCCACTGGCTGGAAGAATGCATGCTTAATGTTTTGATACATGATATCAACTCTCTCTTCTGCTCTCATGGTTGAATACTGAAATCAATTATGGTGGGCCTCTAGAGTTCTAGTCATCTTTCATCCTCTTCCACCAAATGTTGGCTGATCCACACATTTTCCAACCTAATTGGCTTTGTTTTTTAAAGCTGAAGTTTCCCTTGAGTCACTAGTGTAGCTCTCTCTACCTTTTCAAACTCTTTCATTACTACAGATCATCTCTGGGATTTAATCATTTGTACCACATGGTTGATGTGCTTTGAATCCTTGCATCTAAAGGAAATTTCCTTAACATAAATACTGCTAGAGAATTTCAATGTTGCCATTGTAGTTGGCATTAAAGTCAGTACCCGCAACATTGAAAATTATCCTTATATAAGAATTCCCTCCATCTTGTTGGTGTTGGAAATGGATGCCATTTAATTGCAAATCCTAAACATTAATTATTTCATGTATCTCCTAGATTCTTGGAATGTGTTCAACAACACTAAGATTAGGATGAGATTAATTATTTGGATGAAATAAATCATGAAATTGACATTTGTAGTTATTCCTAAATAATAGGAGCATGTGGGTGCACACATGGTAAAGTGATACTCACCTTGTGTTCAATTAATTATATGGAGTAATAGTTAACACTTTTGTATGCATGTAAAGATCCTAGGAGTTAGGATTTGATGTTTGCATGTTTGAAGTTTAGTTTAGATCAGTCGAGTTCAGTCGAGTTCAGTTCAGTTCAGTTCAATTCAGAATTAGTTTAGTTTACTTTAGTTCACTTCAATTATGGTTCAGTTATCTTCAGTTGCATGCATGTTGGTTATTTTGAGTTGCATGTAGTTATCTTCAATTAACTTGGAATGCATGGCTAATAACTTGAATTGTATGACAAATAACAGGGACTACCTCCAGTTAACAGGGGATGACCATTCTTGCATGAATGGTGTTGAGTAAATGTTTTAGTTAACTATAAATCACTTGGAGCCAACTTGGGCGCCCAAGATGCTTTATTGGATTTACCTCTCATGCATGATAATATATTTCTGAAGGCTCAATTAAGTAGGATTACTTAAGGGCGCCAACTTTGAGGAAGAGCTTTGGAATTATCACCGAAGTGAAGGAGAAGTTGTAGCTTTAGTTTGGGATGCCCAAATGCATGAAGCACATGTTGAAAGCTTTAGTCTTCACTGAATAATTCAACTTGAAGGAATATGGCGTACCTTTTCAAGGGCTTGAGCTTGTGCATTGTAATGATAACCTTTTAGAGATTACAAGGTTGCATATTGTCTCTATATCTCATTCAAGTTGAATAGAGTTTTCATAATAGTTATTGCAGGTGTGAAGAAGATTGGTAAAGATAGAAGAAGCATTCTCAAGCAAGAATTGGAGCTATTGTAATTCAAAGATTGAATAATAGAATAATTCTTGGTGCAGTTTTTTCCTGAAAGGGTTTCTCCATGGTATATCTTGTGTGATCTTTCTAATATCCTGTCTAGTTCTTCTATCAAATTCTCTCTACATTCTACAATAGTAAAATGAATTAATCAAGATAATCACCCACAAAGAATATATGTAACAAAGATAGAGCTTACTTAGATCAGCAATATTAAATTTTTACAGAGTATTAAGCTAAGAAAACACCTCATTTTTCAACAGTTGGCTTGTAACACTCTTGATGGTGGCTACATGAAGTATGATTCTAATTCCTCTTCTACATTAGAGGGTTCATATCCTTGATATGATGCTTCTAAATTATCAGAATCAAAATCACTAGCTTCCATATTCAAAAATTCCCAACCACCATCTTCAATAATTTATCTAGATCATCAGTAATACTCTTCAAAATTGGCCG